>OY728126.1:1166357712-1167607712 GCA_963277665.1 Viscum album
AACACAAAGGATGATAAATAAGTATCAAATATGGAATGGAGGTATTTTAAAGTGATTTTATTAGAAAAATAATTTCCTCATGAACTTCAAGCAGATATGGAAGGACAATTTCTATGTCTGACACAAAAGGCGGAAGAGAATGTCGCAATGTATGAGGTGAACATTACAAGGTTATCAAGGAATGTTGTATAATATATATGTAACCCATGGAATAATATTAATTGATTCATTGATGAGTTAAAACCATTTCACCATTTAGAATTAGTTTCATAATCATTATCATCATACGAATATGTATTCCCATGTGCTATCAAGACAGAAAAGTAATTCGTTAAGACTTATTACTTTAAATTGAAGCAAGAGAATAAGAGCTCTGCTGAACACTCTATAAAATGAAATAAGGGGAAGATAGGAAAATTTTAATTTCCATCTTGAAGTAATTATGGGAAGAAACATCTAAGTAAATGCCTAAAGGGGATGAGATTTTGTTACATGTGTGGTGAAAAATGCCACCAAGATCCTGATTTTAAGGGGAATAAAGACGCTGTAAATATTCAATACAACAATTGTAATGAAATAGGGCATTATGCTAAAGAGTGTCCTAAGCATAAAGGAAACATACCTACGAAAATGCCAAGGGAGCAGGGCCAATCTTATGTGATCTCAACTACAATGTTTGAATTTCCGAATGGCATGGTGGTAGATACTTTATTGGTTTCAAAAATTTAACCAATAGTTTTTTTTATTCTGGATCATCTCACTATTTCATATCTTCCAGTTTTTCATGAAAATAGAATATTTCAGATTTTAATTAATAACTGAGTTGTCCGTAAAAACTCTTAACGGAATCATCACTGAAATATTGTATTGGGAATCAGTTACCATTATGGTATATTAACGTGCTTTATCTGTTGATCTCTTTTTCATAACCATGATTGACATTGATATAATCTTCGGTATGTATTGGATTTCAGACCATAATGTGAAAATTAATTGTAAGAAGAAGGACGTTACAATTTTTTTTTGATGATAAGGAATCCAATATTTTTAACGAATAACCATCACCATATGATTCTCATATCGAGCCACCCTACGTAGCTATAATAAATTCAATTACTGGGGAGGAAGGGAGTGAAGTAACAATGGGTGAGGAAATGAATGTTCAAATAGAGTATGAACCTATTGTGAAAGAATATGTTGATGTGTTCCACATATCATTATTGAGAAAATAAATGTCTAAGCCAACACATGTACTCACCTATGAAGAAATAGAATTGGAACTAGGTTTGTCTTATTGTGAAAAGCCTATCAGGATTCTTGAAACTACAAAACAAGTATTGAGAAACCAGATGACTCATCTGGTAATTTTTTTTTTCATAGAAACCATAAAATGGAAGAGACAATGTGGGGACCAGATACACTTATGATGAAGAACCAGCCGAATATTTTTTATGCGGTAATATTCATGAAATTTTTAGGATGAGATTATTTGATGAATGGAAGACGGTAACAACCCAAACTTCCACAGTAAGCATCTATTTGAATAATTAAATAGCTTGTGTTGTAAATAACCCATTGTTCTAGCACACTCCAACCAATCAAACTAGCTATTTAAAAAGAAGTTATGAATAGTAAAACACAGTTTTTGATTTTTTAAAAATTTTATTTTTCAAATGGACTTAATTTTTGGATTTAGAATATCCAAATTAACTTAGGGTGAGTTTTTTTGTATTTTTTTCAAAACTTTCAATTTTTGATGAATTGAGAAAAACACCGCATTATTATTTTAAATTGAATATATATTGAAAATATTATTTTTATTTTAAATTTATTTTAATGAAAACATAGATAAATAATACTAATATTAGTCCAATTTAATTCATTTGAGTTATTTTATAATAATATTTGATATATATAATTTTATTGAACTTTTTAAATTCTTTTACCCACCTTCTAGGCATATTTTTAACATTATATAAAAGGTAATTTTACAACTTATGTGATTTGAATTTCAAAAATCTGATAGACAATGTTTTCATATGTATGTAAAATGTGGTTCAATATGATGAAAATAATTTTTTGTGAATAGTTACTTTTGGGTTTTATTTACCATGGTTAAAAGAAAATAATTTAATTAATGGTAAAATTTATTATATAATTACCCCAAAACATTACCTAATTCTATGGAATAAGTTTATATCGACAGAAATAAACCTTAGGAAGAAAATATGATATTTTTTATCCACTGGGATTATATTAAGACATTTATTATATTTTATGTAAATATGAGTAAAAAGTGTTAAAATCAAATTTTAATAACTAAAACATTTTAATATAGAGTTATGAATAATATATATTCAACTATAAATATTAATTATAAATATTCATTATAAATATAAAATTATTTCATACATTGTGGTATTTTATTCATTATTTTATACATTAGATAATTTAATTTCATTATGAAACAATGGTGATACAGTAATTACCTTATTGAAGAATGATTAAAATAATTGATATTATAAATATAAAAAAAAGTAAATTGAGACTTTTGATTCCATCCATGGATTTTATTGGGTAATATGACCTGTTAGGTTTGATTCAGTGTATTTTATTCATTGTAATCAACTTTTTATGACTTTCACAAAAACCAAATACTAAATATTGTCAAAATTGACATAAATGTTTTTAAAAAAAAATTAATATTTTATTAAATTATATAATTGTCCAAAGAATCAACTGTTCATCCAAAGGACTTATTTAATGTTAGATTTGTCATTAATGAACTACATGAGGTTTTATTGGCAGTTTATAGTATGTTTATTAGCTATATATTGTAAGAATACAAGAAGACATCATAAAAGATAAATTATTTAACTTAGGGTTAATTCTAAATGATAAAGTTAATATAATTCCCTAAACATGTCTAAAACCTATTGGTTGACTGTTTTTAGACGTATCCTAACCTTATAATCTAATTAAATTCATTTGGAGCTGTTAGAAACTGAAAATGATTTTATAATAAAGAAATATTTCAAGCTTTTCCAAAAGTTCCCTCACATCTCTTATAAAAAGGTACTTCTAATTCAATTAAATTCAAACCACCAAAGCCATTTTTATTTTCCAAAACATGCTCTAATAACATACCAAAATACCATCAATTAATTATAGAGGACTTAATGTGACCATAAATCCAACCTAAGGAGATATTTTGTTCAAATCAAAAGGAAGCACCCAAAGAAGAGGTAATTATTTCATCACCTCTATCAATGTTCTTTTCTTCTTTAAAATCCTCATTCTTTATTATTTCAATACCAAAATAATAACTCCAGTTCCATATACATACATTGATTTTATTATAAACATGGTACAACCATATTCATTATTTAATTCATCCTATTAATGATAAAGTCACTATACGTGTGTACATACGGGTTACCGTCTCCACACCATGGTGTAGTTTGTTATTCAAAACTTCATTAG
The DNA here is from genome assembly GCA_963277665.1 of Viscum album. Classification (NCBI taxonomy): domain Eukaryota; kingdom Viridiplantae; phylum Streptophyta; class Magnoliopsida; order Santalales; family Viscaceae; genus Viscum; species Viscum album. Next base: position 1,166,361,196 of record OY728126.1, read on the forward strand.
GGTTTTTTTAAAAAATGAGTATAATTAATGTAAATATTAAATATATCATGTTAATGATTCATTATATATAATATACCATACAAATAAATGTTCTTTCACCATCAATAGAATGGTATTGTCCCTCCGAAGTAAGTATTACTTACCGTCTCCATGAAACGATGAGATTTACATCCTCATCGTAACCATTCAAGAATAATATTAATTTTATGATTAAAAAAATAATTTTTAATAACATAATATCTGTGTGGATATAAATCAAATATAACCTTTCTATAACAAACAAGAATTATGTAACAAATCATATAATGGAAAATGATCCATTCTACACCTGAAACAATGATACAACTGAAATATTATTAACAAAGACATATTAGAGGATCATATATGATATCATATTTATGTATTTGTTTCATGTATTATTTAATAACAATTATTTAACCATTAATCAAGAGTTTAACCTACACTGGACTAAGGAAATGTACTTGATAAGGGATAACTTTAAAATCTCTTTAATATATGGGGATGTTTGTTCATATGTATCTACTGGGACATCTTTAACACCCACATTCTTGTTTCTAAAAAATTTATTTCAAAACATTTTTACTATTTCCTAGACTATGGCTTAAAGTCATATATACCTCAGTGTTACATTTTATATGTTTTTTTTCAAGGAATCAGTCTGTTGTTTTCCAAAGAAGGTGCTTTATGACCTTTTCAAAAAATTAATGAAACAATGTTTTTGTAACTTATACGGTGGGTGTGGTTATTTTCCACCATTATTACTCTTTATAAGCTTCCCTTACATGTTAATAAGATTATTTTCAACAAAAAAAATTTATTTACTTTAAAATATTTGAATATAGAAAGAGATATTTCACTCAAATAGTTTTTGGATTGATTTCTTCTATGTCAACATCCTTTGTTGGATTTTACATTTTTTTGAAGTTTATTTATTATGATAAAATCCTCAATATATAATTGAAGGTTTTGTGATATGTTTTACTATGGTTGTTTGATTTTTTTTCCATTAATGGATTATGGTTAACCTATTAAAATTTAATATGGTATATTTATTATGAATATTTATATTATGTTTCAAACTTTTCATCTAAGTAATGTATTGGACTTAGTAAGTGACGTGCATGGCCCGCTATAACCCCTAGAAGTGTCGGTTGGTATCATGAGACAAATTATTGTCTTGGAACGAGGCCTTGAGAAAATTATTATTTGTAGTCTTGGCCCGAGGCCTTGACTATGTAGTTTTGATGTCCAACATTATATATTCCATCATCTTGAAATTTTCTATTGATATTAAATGTGATTATTAAAGTAGTATAATATCCATGTGAATATATAAATGGAGTTATTTGATTTATATTTTCCATATTATGTTGAATATTATTTTAAATGTCTTGTGTTTTAGTCTTATACATTTCCATAAATGTTTAAAAACATTTATTGCAGTTTCTGTTATATTGTTATACTTACTGAGCATCTGAGCTCACCAGATTCTTATGTTTTATTTTTCATATTATGCGAATAAGTATATTATGATTGACCAACATGGATAGGATAAGGGATACAAGTGTGTTCAATGGAGACACAATGTTTTTTTTGTTTCATACTATAATGTAAAACTTATGTATGTATCTAGTGCTTCGAAAGCTACTAATCTGATCGATCTTTCAGGGCTTTTTCTCTTGTGATCATGAAAATGTTATGTAATAATTCACTGGCCCTATGTAACTAGGGTCAGGGAATTCCATTTTTAGGCTCCACCGAAATAGTTATTATATTAAATATCCTTCCTTATTTCTGTAGTGGTTGTTGTTTTGATTTCCTCTAACAACCCTTGTATTAAGTAAATGGATCGAATAATTCAAATCTTCCTTGCTGTTGAACCTCTAAACTCTATAATGATTTTTGATTGGAACCTTTCATTATTATTCAAAAATTAATTGGACTATTCAAATTGCTTTGGTAGTTATTATCCAGATTCCCTATTCTATAACATTTTATATATCTCATGGTCTACTTTAGATATTTCCTTGGATTCCTTTTCAAAGAATTTTATCCCTTGGGATGTTAGGTTTTATTTCCATCATGGGATTTCTCTCTTGATCCTCCCATATTAATAACAATTTTTCCTTTTCTATATTCAATCCTATGACACCACTAACTGTATCTTATCTCAATTTCGACTATAATGTCTCATAGAAAAATCTCCACATATCTATTAGAGTCTATAATGGATAATTTGTTTTTTAGAATCGAAATGAGTCCACTAAGGAATAAATACACCGTGATTTCATTGTTTATTAAAATGTTGGAGGTGTATCATGCAACTCTTGTTTCATTTTCATTATATGTCTGGATAGATTAATCTTGATTTTTATTTATGATGATGATATCCCTCTCCATTTTAATACAAATATTTATGAGAAAATATTTATTAAAAAAATATTAAAATCTTCCCATTAAAAGGAATAAACATCCACCTTGGAAGTTTTGTTCTTGATCATTACTCACCACTGATCAGCTTCGCCAACATATTGATAAACCACCATCACACCATTATCTTCTTCTAATAATTTTATGAAAGAGAATATATTTTCGATTGTGTTAATATATTGTTATGTAATGAGGGTATTAGGAGATCTACTAAACATTAGTGGCCTTTTTCATATAATGGATTTTCCAAAAACATTATATTTCATACTAGAAAGAGGATGTTACAAACATGCCAAGTTAATATTAATAACATGAGAAAATTGAACAAGTAATGTCATTATGTTATGAGATCCTATTCCATTTAGATTTGACATTTCATTTGTTAATTCCACATATATCCTATCACATTCACAATTGGAACGAGTTAACCTATTTCCTTCCATTAACAAAGAAATGAAATTACAATTAGGTGTGATTGAATACTTATAAAATATGCATATAGCAATGAAAAATTGAACATATAAGGATAAAATTTTAAATGAAAATTATATCATAACTTGTGATTAATTATGCTTCAATGTGGTTTACTAATGATAGTAAAATAATCCATCCAGTTCATACTAAAGTGCACTATTCAAAATATACAAACTAACTAGAATATCCTCTAATACGAACTACAATGGTCCTAGATATTTAAAAATATTATTACATTTTTTTCAGAAAAGTGACATGAATTGGTCACCCAATTCATGCCCAAAACAATTTATTGAATCAAAAAGATTAACAAAGTAAGCACGAGGTGTAATGAACTTACACCATCTGGAAATTACAGTGACAACTAATGAATCATTGAAATTTAAACAGAAAATAGAGACCTCAAACATGCATCCTCTTCGTATCATGAAAAATTAGAGCTGTGAATATCCTACATCTGGGAGAACCGTCTGTGTTGTTTCATCACTACATATGCTGCCAATTCAGGTTAAAACACATTCTGTATCCATATCTAGGATGGAAGGGCTTGAAAAACATCCATCTCCATGAAAATTCTAGCAACCGAGGGTCTTGAGAGACTCTTCGTTGCAAAATACATCTTTATGGGGTTGCCAATATGTCTAGAAATTTTATATAGAGGAACTTGTTTGAACAGATGCAGCGGCAGGCCATGGAAACCGGAGCATCCACCTAGCAGCACACCATGCCAATCAGAACTCACCCACACCACAGCTCTAATTTTTGAGCATAATGTAGAAAAAATCTTGTCCTATGTTCCTTGAAGATCCACAAAATAAATAGAGGGCAATGCTGATTGTAAATTCATCAAAAGGGGTGATGAGCCTTTAAAAACACTGGAAAGTTTATTCCTAAATTCCTTGTTTCAATCCAAGGACTGGACCAACATGAAAAACATTTTTGTAATTCTACATATGATACTTCATAATCCTAGACCTTAAAATGAGTGATATCCGCTTCATTCTATCAAGGTAATAAGATACTCAAAAGTCCTACCAACTCAAACTTCCGATCGGGATGGAGAGAAGAAATTACATTCTTAATGCGCTTCCACGATAGCTCCTCAGCAAGGCAGAGCCGCAATCGAAGAACAGGTGCAATGATCAAGTAGCAAAGTATCTGAATCAAGAATATCAACAAAAACAGAGCTGTAACTGGACCACTTAAATTGGTACAACGTCAACTAGTTCCAGCCATATAGAGTCCAGATAGAGAAGCAGAAATCCACAGTTTCTAGATAAAAATTAGCAAGATCATCTAAAAAAATCCACAGATCAGACTAGAGAATGACAGTAAACAAATCCCATAATCAAGGTCTTTTAGCTTCCACCCGACCAATAAGATGAGTTAGGGAGTTTTTTGAAACTCCTTCTTCGATCTTTCATTGAATATATCCGACTTGAGGGCTAAGTATGTATCCTTTGAAATCTATCCTCTTCTAAAATATTTATATAGTATTTTATCTCGAAGCTTCTCTGTAGATTTAGGCTCATCACATCAAGTTACGTTATGTGAATTGTCCCCTTTAGAATGTTGTTGGGCCTCTACATGCTGAGTTGTGTTAGTGGTAGAGAATTCCTATCTCGAGGTGTCCAAAGAACTTGTGACTATGGTTCATTCAACTTGAAAGTTGTCTTTGTGTTTCCTCGTTTTTTTGGGGTTATGGGTGATGAACCCATCAACATCAACTATTGGTTTTTCCACTTCCTGGCCATTTCTCACAAATAATATTCCTCAATATGAGAAATTTTATCTTCTTCCTCATGAGGTGAATAACTATTTTCAGATGGTTCACACCATTCATTTTCATCCTCCTGAGCATCATCTTGTATTTGAACTGTCGGCACATCCTCAAGAGGTGGGGGTGAACTGTAATAGTTATTTGATTCCACAACCAGAGGTGGAACCTCCTTGGGGAGGTCTAAGCCCCATCTTGCAATCTGTTAGATGTAGATATTGAAGGAAGAGGTTGATTTGTCTTCTGTTTCTCAATCAAAATATTTTTTTGATGAAAAGAGTCGTTGATTCCACATTCCTTTGAGGCATGTTCTATTCTAATGCAACATTGGCAGTAAGAAGGTAAATTTTAAAAAAAACATCCTGAAAAAACCGGTTTCACTATTCTGAATCCATATTTTAAAGGGAAATTCCCTCGAAACATCAGTCTCAATACAGATTCGTGCAACTGAAGGCCTTGAGAGATTCCTAGTGGCCAATTCCATCTTTAATGGGGTTCAAATGAGATTGGAAATTAGTAAGAGGGTAGGTTTTTAGAACAAGTGTAGGGGTAGGCCTGGAAGACAAACCCAGAGTGGGACAATTGGGGATTCCGTGAATGGGTCAAAATTCGGGGTCCATTTTAGTACTTTCATGGGATATCCACCAAAAAACCAAGATTTTCTATATCAAAGTCTATAGTAGTCATCCTCAGTAGAAAATCAAAAGATAATTATGTGCGAGCTGACCAGACCGATGCTGAAATCAAAAAAACCAATCCCTTCTAATGCTCTTATATCGAAACTTTGAGAAGTTCTATGAACTGGAAATTTAACAACCAAAACAAGGTGTAAATCTGAGGCAAGAAAACTCAGCTCCAAATCTAAAAAAAATCACAGGCTGCCCGCAATGTCGAAAATACTTTGGATTAACTTCAAGATATGGAACAACGTTGTCTTTAAGGCCAGTAACAGGTGAATCCGATGATCTTCCAGTGACAACATCAGCGAACGAGCGTCGTTTTGGGCTAGGGTTCACCAGCGAGTGGTTCGTCTGCGCATGATTAATTCTCCTTAAAAGTATTATCACATGATTTTAAACCTAATTATCCATTAACTACATCCATGTATTATAAATTATAGTGTTTTTGAAATATTAGAGGCATGATTTGAAAAAATTAAACCGAAATGAAAACATATATTATTTAATCTCCATAATGAGTTATTAACTTCTGTTTAGCTCTTATATCTACATAGGATAACTAATGGAATAAAAGATAAATGGTATGATTTTAAAAACCCAATAAGGGAAATAAACATATAAATAATGCATATGATGTGGGTTATAAGGCATAACATGATGATGTAAAAAAGGAATTAATAAACATAAAGTAGCATAACATGTATATCATCGGATCATTTAACCATGTAATCATATGAAAGTGAAATCAATATGCAAAATGAAATAAACCTGAATAAAAGATAATTTACCATACTATTAGGCATTAAGAAGAATGGGTCATGGTTAATTTCTAAGACAATTGCGCATAACGAACTAAGTCCCATAATGGATTCAAGTTCACTACCTATTCCCGCATGAGATATCATGAGACTAAACATTGCACAATGAATTAAAGTTCTAAATAGGAGAAACCATAATAACATGTTCATGAATATGCACACTGCATGAAAAATCATATATAGGAATAAACATAAGGGTTACCCATGAAAAGAAATGGGTATCGTAATCATGTCATAATGCATAAACCCTGGGTGTATCATAAAGGAGTCAATGAAAGAAAAAAATAAAATAATAAACAGAAATTAATATAGGAAAATCCAAAAAGGTGATTATAAATTATATCTAATAGAATTGAAAATATGTAAAAAGGTGTGTTTAAAAAACCTTATAAATGAGTCTCTTTAGTGAGGTTTAAAGAACAATTTTCAATATTCTTAAAAGAAAAAAAAGAAAAAATTATTTATATAAGACATGAAATGTAACAGGTTAGTTTTTCATGATTAAATACATTAATTATGAAATAAATATAATTACAATAGATTATGGAGTGTACTTGAATATGGATGAGAACTTGAGAATATTTCCTTTAATCAGGATTTTTTGTCATGATGAGTAAAGAATGTAACATTTTTAAAACATACATTCCCCACAAAAGAAGGTTGATCTATTCTAAATAAATGTTTTGGTAAAATATACATATAATTGAGATGAAATACATAATAATATAGATGAATTAAATTGGGGTATAGAGAGACAAACCATTACCCAAGGAAAATGGATGTTCAGATAGAATATCATACCTTGCGTATGCATGTTTTATTCACTTAACCAAAATGACATTGATAATGAAATTAAATCCATTAATTAGATAATTAAGAAACTTTTATAAATTTATTTTCATTACTATAATCTTATTATGTTCATTAATGGACTTTTTGGTACGGTATAATATAAAATTTAATCATTTGGGTGTGTTCGTTTCCTTGGTTGTCATGATTGGTTCCTTTGTATACATGTATGGAAAATCATGTAATTTAATAATAGATGTCCAAAATTGAAGTTTTATGTTATTAATTAACATCTATAATGTTAAATGGAATTTTATAATATTTTTATATATGTTAGGATGATTCATTATATAATAAATTAATGATAATTTTTTTTATTTTATTGTTTTTTCAATAATCATTAACTAGTTTATTATTATTAATTAATATTATTTATAAATATTTGTTCCAGAATATTATATAAGACATAATACATATATTAAAATTTATTTTATCCACTAAAATGGTTGTATGACTACAACTAGATTTGGGAATTGATATCGAAAAATTGTGTTCATTGAAAGCGATAATTCAACACATCACAAGAGATGTTTTATTTTATTAGATCAAACCTAACGGGGAAGAGAAATGTTGATTAGTTGTTAAATTAAAAAAATAACATTAAAATATAAAAAATATACTTGATTTATATTGTCACATGTATAAGGGGATGTGAAGGGAGGGAAAAAATAAAATTAAACGGGAACGAATGAAAATAAACTAGGATTTCACCACTTGAATTCCTTCTCCTTGATAACCTCCTTGAGGCACATGAGATAGGTATTTTATTGAGATAAAAGGATCCTACACGTGGGGGTGTTTATTGGGAGGAGTGTTGGTTATATTTTGGACGTGTTTCAATGATTTTTAGGTTTTAAAAAAAGAGGTTGTTAGGGGTGGAATTTAAAGTGTAGGATAGTAGTGTATTTTGATTATTTTATTCATTTGTTTATTAATACACCTCATGACTAAGAATAGTGTTGATTCAAGTCACTAAATAAATTAAATAGTTAATTTTATTTATAACCAATGTTTCTTAAATCATCCATAAATTAACCATGAATCAATATTTCATTTATTTAGCTTATACCATAAATTACCATAGTTCAATAATCAGAAAAAAAATTAACTATTTTAAATAAGTCCCAAAAATTAACCCTAGCCATATTTCAATGTGAATAACTAAAAAATTGAGACCATTATATGAAAATAAGTTTTTAAATATGGTAAATTAACTTTTTTTAAAACCAACAATTGTTCAGAAAATATAAAATTTGAAATTATAACTTATTTTATAATACATTGAAAATTTAATTAAAGGTCCAATAAATTATCGTATAACTATAAGACACTAAAATAAAAAATAAGTAATCTATTTTCAGAAGTAAAATATTATTTTAAACATTTAATTAATTATAAAATTGTAAATAAAAAATTATGTTTCCTAAAAACAATGATAATAAAGTAATCATTTTTAAAAAAAATTATTTAGTAATTCCATTATACAAATATATGATATTTTCATTTATATGTTTCCAAAATTTTATCTATAATATTATAGGTGAGGTTCCTTTTCTATAGGATGGGATACTATTCATAATGGTAGCATTACTAATCCCATATAATGATATTATTCCATTTGATTTGGTTCATTAATATCTAGAAAAACATATTATTTAAATAATTCTTCATTTATAATGTGTGTATTGAGTTCTATATGTGATTTTATCTGATTTAAAATAAATAGAATAATAATATGAAGTGGAATATCATTAATAGAATTATTTTTCATTACATATTTCATATGGATGATGATAATTACTTATTGTGAAATAAGAAAAAACTGTTTAGTTGGAGAAATGATCTTTTAATGATATCGATTTTGTTTGTGTTGGTTTCGGTCATAGTAATAATAAAATTTAAAAATAAAATTTCTTTTAGGGTCTAATTGATCCAATCATTTATTTTTTTGGTATGTTTTTACATAAAACAATTGGGTCCCAATTATCAGCATCAACTCTGAAAATGTATGTTTTATGATTTTAGCAGCAGATCTGGGAGTAAGGGTTCAATGATGTTATAGTTGGAATCAAAGTTCTTTTTATTTTACATTGGATATTATGATGCTTTCTTCTCACGTTATCTGAATATATTTGGATTCAATAATATGTCTATAATATTATGGATGATCATACACTTAAGGTCGTAGAAATTTCATTTGAGGTTTTTAGGTAGCAAATCTTTCGAGGATATTAGTGAAATTTTAGGGGTTTTTAATGGGTTTTATTATTTTAACCATGAGGATCAACAATATGATTTATTTATCATTGAATTCCTTTTTAATTATTAATGGAAAAAATTCATTCTGATGTTCCTATAATAACATGTCATATCTGGTATGGTCGCAGTTCTTAAACCCACAACTGAAGGGAGGCAAGGGTGTAGTGCCTACCACTAGCCTACATGTTGTCCATGTAGTATTAAATTTTTTAAGGTATGTAAAATATATATTTCAGAAAAATATTAGATTTTATATAAGGAATAAATTTTTGTTTATCTTTGTAATAATATATGGACAAATCTATCTAATATTTCAATTTCTAACTTATTTAGGAAATTTTTATTGAATTTTAAGTATAGTTAATTATATAATTAATTTATTTTAACATTGTGTATAACTATTTAATTTTTATTATTAAGGTTTTTATGAAGTCTTATTCATTTTTTTAAACATCATACATTTTTGTAACTATTTTGGTTTTGGTTAATGACTAATGATATGATGATTAGCATGTTATAATGTTTATGGTTATTTTTTCATTAAATGTTTATTTTATTTCATCAGATGTGAAAATTTTATTATTGAATAATCATAATTTGGGGAAAAATATGTCATTTTGGTGGAAATTGATCAATGGAAGAAATTGTACTCATAAAATAAGTATAATTCCATATTCTCTTAGTCTAGATAGTAAGCGAATTCCAAAATATTAAGAAAATGATCATAAAAAGAAAAAATTCATTCTAGTACCTTAATATCCTATGAATATGATGATATTTCATATCATCGCAGATTTATGGATTTGGGTCCCTTAGCATTCAATGGATAATTCAAATTCAAGTGATTATTGACATCAATCATATTATATTATTATTTATGATTTTATTTCATTAGAAAAAGTGTTTTCATATTTATAAACCACATTAAATTTCATTCCATATGATCTTTTTAATTACCATTCTATATTATTAAAATTAATCTTCAGAAAAAAAATTTATAATATAGTTTTATATAAAAATTATTTTCAAATGTCCATCATTTGATTACTAAAAGCAAGTTCAAATAGAGAGGACGAAATTTATTAATCAGGGAGTTGATGTAAAACCCTCATGTTAAAAAAAAATAAAATTATATTTTATAGGTTAATGGAAACATAACACTGAGTTTTTGATTCATTACAATAACATATAGTTTTTTTTGAGTTAGAGACAACCCATAGATTTTTATGTTGAATAGTGTATGCAACAAATGAAAACGAACATAAACGACCCGTGAAATATATTTCCCTTATAACCTAGACTTTAAATTGGATGGTATGAATAATATTATCTTCATAATTATAAATATTTATATCTCACTTTATATCAATTATTCATAAATTTTTATTAAAAAATCAATCGATTTTTAGTATAATTTTTTTATTCTTCAAAAACATGATTTCTTGAAAAAATATTTTTATATCGTTTCATGAAAAAATATTATAATACATTTTTGTAACATTTAGAAAATTTAATTTATAAAATTTACTATAATTTTATAATTCGAATATCAAAATTTACTTTTTATGAAAATTTGTTATTTTTTGGGAAAATATGGATTTTCAGTGAATAGTTAGTAATACCTATTTGGGAAAAAGTCTTTTGTTTTCAATATCATAGGTAGTTTAAAAGTTACAATATGTTTATAATATGTTTTAATGTATCCTATTTTATATTTAACAATATTAACTCCTTTAAATTTACAGTATATATATTTTTACTATAATTTGTTTGGGTTTAAAAATATTGTTTTTAAAAACTTTTGAAAATGCATATTGTTTCTCCATTTTTATACATGGAAATAATCCCTAGTGGGGAATGTTTTTAATGAAATTTATAGACCATATATCGGTAAATATTATGTTATTGATATGAAATTATTATTTTTATACATATAGTTAATATAGAATGTGGTTTTCAAAAATAACAGTCTTCCTAAAACCATATATCATGCCTCATCGATGGTATTAATTTTAAATTAATTATTCCAATTTTATGGGTTTAATTTGTAAAATATATGTTCTATATAAGGAACATTAATAATTTACATTTTATAATATAATCAGATAACCTTTTTAATATAATTATTAATGAAAATAGTAAAAATTATTCATCATGATTAAGTTAAAATGAGTTTATCAAAGAATTAAACATTATACTTAATTGAAAAATGACCTACAAATTTTTCCAAAAACCATTGAATGGTAATATTTAGACCATTTTTATACTTTGATATGTTTTTATGTATTTTTGGACATTTTTTCATAAATTTGAGCCAATAATATGTTATGTAAAGAAAAATATATAAAAGATATGTTCAATTATTTTAATATATGTATTAGATTATGGAAGAGAAAACAATTTTGGTTATAAATATTCATTTTAAAGATAAATGATCTTTTTTATCATAATAATTTATATTTAATTTTTTTAGATTAATTAGTTAATTAAAATTCTTAAGAAATGCAATGGTAGTAATTATTTTTTTAATAAAATAATTAAATAATTCATATTAAAAATAAAAAATGTGATGTCAATTAAAAAAATAGTTTGTTATGATTTTTTTCTAGATGAATATATATTGACATACAGGTTTTAAAATAACATATGTTAATTATAACATAATATTGATATTTTTTAGAATTCAATTTAAATGAAAAACGTCAAATTTAACATTTTTATTATTTTATGAAAAATTTTATTTCAATAATAGTTATAAAATTACTAAAAACATATATAATTCAAAATTTTATAATATTAATTAATATCATCCATGATATATTAATAGACCAATTTATCTTCCTTAAGGAATATATTTATCCATGAAAAGTAAAAAACTCAATTAGCCCACTTGATGTTAAAGCATTATTTTTGGACATTACATGAAATTATGATAAAATTAGTTTGAAACATGAATAGGATTATTATATGGAAAAATATTTTTTATAATTAAAATCATTGCTTCCAAATTACCAACTATCTATCGCTTTAATTCAATCTTAATTTATAAATTATATAAGAGAGAACACAATTTACCATAATGAAAAACCAAAATGAAAAAAATTAGTTATCATATGAGTTAAGTAACAAAATGTTTAAAACGTGTGTTTTATTATGTGTTGGATGTTTCTATCAACCCTATAATATGTCCAATACATTAATTACCTATATTTTATACACTATGTAATATTGACATCCTAATAGTGAATACTTTTTAAAATTTTCAAAAATGCCAATCCAACTCAATAATGAAAGGGAACTCACTACCCTCACTTACTCACACATATCGTAGAATTTTGATCATAAAAAACCTGAAAAAATAACTTCTAAAAACTCATCTATTAATTCTAAAATCCTTATTTTTTCATAAACCCGTCCTTTCAAATCATTAGTGAAACGTTGATGGGGATAATTGAAGAATTTTTAATATTCTATAATGAGCATCTTAATTTAACATTTTTTCTACATCATTAAATTATTCTTATACAACAATAATATAATAAAATTTTATATTACATATAATATTATGTTTTAATGTTAGTATTACCTCATACAACTTCACATACATTCAAAAAATGGGTTAAAATGTCATCATTCATGTCTATGGTGGACTACTGTCTCACAAAATGTGTCATTCGTTTTTCTATTAACACCTATTTGGGTTTGGTATTATAATGGATATAATGTTTATATATTAATTTTATATAATTATTATATCTGTTTTTTCATTATAAAATATATATCATTTTTATATTCCGTTCTCTAAAGCAAACAATAACATCTCTCATCTGTACAACAGACTACCGTCTCATGAAGTAATGTGATTCGTTTTCATTATGGATTTGCATGGAAGGTAATAAGTGAAATAATAATGGGTATATATTATATAAATGATATAATTATGATATCAATGACATATTTTTCATTAATTAAATATAATATAACATTTTCCACTTACATTTTTAGTCACTTGAAAAAGTGATAATGTTGTATGAGATTGTTTATACAACCTCCAACTCAAGGGGATGTGATTCCTTTTTTATCTCCACACCATAAATATGATATATATAAGTATATAATTGTCACGACCCATCATCGAGGCCAATGTCGTGACTACCCCAAGCCTGCCTTCTATAGGCCAGGGGATGGCGACTAGCACCAAAGGCGTAAATCCCGATAACTGGGAAGGCATTGCCTTTATAAAAGTAAAAAAAACATCACAGAGTACAAGCAGAAGTAATACACTATGTACAAAAAAATGTGCTGAAAAGTAAGTGGGCCAGAATACAAACCCAACAGAAGGTACAACTTCAAATGAACGAAAATATAATAGAAAAGACAAACAGCTAGAAGGAAAGAAGCAGCTCATGGGTCATCCACCTCAGATCATACCTGAAGGGTAGGTATAGATAGCACAGCTCCTGGATCGTCCGCCACAGATCCTACTTGAAGTGTAGGTATAGATAGCATCCACAATGCTCTTTCCCTTCAACCTCCTTTGGGTATCGTCTCTTCGTGAAGTCCACCTCCGGACACTGACTCGTCATGAGGTCCACCTCCGGGTATCGTCCTGTCCTTGAACACTAGGCCTCTATCAGCATTGCTCATCGTCTACAACCAACACAATGAGGTGCGGGCATAGCCCGTGTAGGGGTGAGTATAACGATACTCAGTAGGGACCTCGAGACCCTCAAAGTCTCTCTAAATCCCACAAGGATAACCACAAAGCAGGAACACAACAGATAACCCTTACTTAGGTATAAGCCCATACTTATACCTAAGTTATCAAGTAACCCATCTCAATCATGAGGAAACACCAAGGTTATGAAATCAACAGATAACCACTACCTACGTATATGCCCATACATATACCTAAGTTATCAAGTGACCCATATCAATCATGAGGTAAACACAAAGGTCCAAGACTCGGCTCAAACTAGGATTTTCATTCTCGAAACCGTAACTGCTGAAGAGCCCCGTATCTGGAGAGTACAATGATCTTGTCACGACTCCGAGGTACTACTCACTAACCTATGACTGCGGAGGTACTCCTCTTGTCGAGTACCGCGTGTCAGCCACCCAAAAACAGTAGTGCTTCTCGTCGGGGTCTGCCACCCAAATACAGTAGTGCACCCCCCTAATAGCCTGAAGAGGTACTCCTTCTGTTGAGTATCGCAGGTCTGCACCCAAACATAGTAGTGCTCCATCTGCTATGGGTCTTCACCCAAACATTGTAGTGCTCTGTCCACTGGGCTGGTCGACTCACTCCAAGTCGAGTCGGTCATGCAGTCGTCAGGTCTCAGCTAGTTAGATGGTCTCCGTACTCTATACGCTCATCTCCGGGAGTGTCAGCTCCATGAGATACAGGTCGATACTCCAAGTATCACAAGTCCCACGAAGAAGTATCTCAAAGGGCCGCCTCGACATAGGTGTCTCAATGAAATAGACGACACGTCAATCAGACGCTCAGTCTGTGAGTTATTAGCTTTCTCGTCCCAGGGGCCTAGTTGGTTTAATGTGCGAACCAACCCGACGGTATCTCAACTGTACCCCGAACTCTTATAGGGTATACTCATAGGGACCATTTCTCAACGTGATCACCAACGCCGCTGACGGTTCATCAAACAAACGTCTGGTCTGTAAGTTATCATCTTTTCCGTTCCAGGGGCCCGGTTGGATTTCTGGTTCAATCCAACCCGACCACTATCCAACTGTATCCAAAACTCAGGCTAAGTAATCCAAAAATTCCGTCTCACTAAGATTAATCCATCAAAGTCGATGGCACATCAATCGGACGTCTGGAGCTCATGTTACATGTGTTTCTGCTCCGAGGGCCCGGTTGGTTTCGGGTTCAAACCAACCTGGCAATAGCCAAAGATTTCCGAAACCATGAGTGTAATATACCGAAACAACCATATCGTTCCAATGATCTCATCGCAACTGACGGTGCATTGATCAGAGGTCTGTAGCCCATGATATGGGCGTATGAACAAAACTATCCGGAAATAGGGGGTTCGGGCCCGGTCCGACCCAGCCCGATACCCCCCCCCGGGTCGGCCCGAACCGGGTCGACCCAAACTGGTTCTGAGTCCGGCCCATTAAGGAGTGGCCCGACCCGGTGGGCATGGCCCGGCCCGACCTAGGCACAGCCCGGCCCGGCCTGGCGTTGGCGCGACATGACACCCGCGTGGCCAGCGGGTGCGGGGGGGGGGGGGGGGGTTACAACCCCCCGCGGCCGACGAAACCGGCCCTGCTTTCAGCCGTACCGCCCAGCCTCGTGATCGGATAATCCATTCCTTTTTGGCCCACAGCCGCGGCTCAGCCGCGACGGTTCAGTTCTGGCGGCGCGCCATCACCGCTGGTCACCGGCACCATTGTGCCGGTGTGGCGCGCCGCCGCCGCCTTCCGCGGACCACCGGACACGCTCCGGTGGTATGTTTTTCTCACCTCCTTTTCCAACGGTCCTCCTAGGTCCCGACCTTCACTACGGAGGCTTCAGATTGACTTTGCGGCCCCATTTGTCGTTTCACGTCAATTCGCGCAAAATGATCAACCAGCGGAGTCTTTGAATCGCCTTCGCGGCCCCGACTCCGGCGGCGGTTTCTTTCGGCCTCAATGGCGCGGTGCGATGGCGCCGTGCTTCTTCGCTGCCTTTCTCCTTGTTTCCGTGGGGTGCGACGGAACCGCGTCGCTTCCATTTCAAGCCACGATGATAACCATCAAAATAAAAAGGGGAGGAGGTTCGGCCGTATTTGTGCGATCCGACCTCCTCTGTTATTTTGATAACAGTTGGCCTTTAATATCTAAGAACATCCAATTAAAAATCCGAATGTAAAGACATAACCCCTACAGTTTTCCCAGCAATCAAGAATTTCCAACCCGAAAACATATTCCTTCGCGAATCAACTTAATATTTTGTTGATCCACGTTCTTTGTTTTAGAAGGAAATTAACATGGGTTCATTAACATTCACAAATTAATTACCTACCTCGATTCACGATGGTTGATGGCTTGACGAAGAAAGGGAAAGCTTCGTTGTTCCGTATACGTTGTCGTGGGATGACGACGTCACTTCATCAAGCATCGAGAAAAAGGATGCCGAGGTTGGCACTGGCATTCTTCGCGTTCTTAAACGATGAGGAGGGAGTTCTTTGTGGAAGGGTGAAACTTTTCAAAAACTAAAACTCTCCCAAAAACTCAACAAAACAAGCTAAAACCCAAATAAAATAAGACACCATTTATTTTATTACTCAACCCATGCATTTCAAAAATCCAAAATTCAAACCTAACATACTTAATTAATTGATCATATGTTGTCAAAATAATTAGTGTTTAGGTGGCATGAATTAATGTGAGAGGTGAGGAGGGGAGGAGTCACTTAATTAAAAAGGGGTTTTGAGGAGTTAGGGAATTTGAAAAGGTGGGGGCTCGTGTGGGCCCCACCTCACCCATAATCCTATCATGGGAAGTTAACAACAGGTGGGTCCCACTCCAACTCCCACACCTAGGATCTAACACTTAGAAAAGAGAAATTATGTTGAGACACAACATTATTTCACTTAAACCGCTTAGTGAAGAAATAAACATAAAAAAATTATATTTTTATTCCACACTTTTTTTACATCAACACCTGAGAAAACGCACCTTCAGAAAAGGTGTTCTTGAGCAATTACCGGTGATGTGGTTTCATCGGTGCCCTCAGATTTTGATTCTGAGAACCAGTTAAAAAGATAAAAAAACATGCTTGTTCGTTCACTGAATGTACCCAAGCTAAACTTCGGAAATTGATTTCGGGCACACCGTGCCTCGGAATCAGGCGCCGTCAGAAATTGAGTTCTTGTAAAATCCCAAAGAAATTAAAAAAAATTCCTTGAAATTTATGGGTATTTACATTACTCCCACCTCAGGGATTTACAACCCCATAAAGCTTTAACACAATCTTGGGATACAAAAGCGGTACTAAGCACGCATATGAGCATTCTGCTCCCATGTGCTCCGCTGGAGGTTCACGTGCTGCCTACGAAAGCACATAAGAGGTATCTAAAATCCTCATAGGACCTGCTCCTGTCGATCCTAAACCTCTACTAGAACCCTGCATAAGTCACCCCATCGCCAACGTCCAGCTCCTCATGGTTGATGATATGTGAAGGGTCGTGCTCGTATCTCCTCTACTGAGATAAATGGATGTCACCGTGCACCTGGTGCAACTGAGGTGGATGTGTCAAATGGTAATCCACATCGCCTACACTACTGGGGACCTAAAAAGGTCTGCTGAACCTTGGAGATAACTTGCCACCTTGGCCATATCTCTGTAAACCTCGTCGAGGTGAGACCCGTATAAGGACGTGATTGTCATCTTCAAACTCTAGAGGTCTCCAATTCCTGTTTAGAACTGAAACTCAATACTCATGCTTCCACGAGGGTATGTTTGACCGACTCAAGAGTGATCAGCTGCACCCTCCTATGCATGAGTTTATCATGTTCTACCTGGGGTTTCCTTTTCACCGACCCATTAAAAATATTCATGACGTTGTAGTTAAACCACAACCTTTTTGACTAATACAGTCAATCTGAGCATGAACTGTGAATCCAATCCATACCGAGACCAACGTAATAAGGCCTCGACGCTGCCACCAAGAGACTCCAACCGAGACTCTTGCCTCATGGGTCAGACCACATTGTCGGCATATGTGTGGTTATCCAGTCTCCTCCCAAGGTATCTCCGGATGTGAGGGTCAAGTCAACGGCTTAACCGGAAACTCTAGGTATGGGACAAGATTCGTGGAAGGAAGGAATGATTCGTATCAACGTCTATTACTACGGAAGCTTGTAGTGAACACAGACTATCCCTCAAATCATTCTTAGAGCCATTGGGTCACACTCCTTGACCGCATGAAGCTACTCTCTTCCCCTTCCCACCAGCTCCTTGAGCATTGAGGGAACAAAAAAGGCGTGTCGTTGTAACATGTTGATATTTACACCACCTCATGCTGCTCTCCTAGATCTGCCTCTACGTCTGCTACTCTGCAGATTTATCTGTCCATAACATTTCCTCTTCTTAAAACATTCTCTCACCCAATTATCTAAGACTGGAACAAGTTCGCTGCATTCCAACTTCTAACATTCTCTAGTTGTATTCTTTCAGTCGAAGAACATTCAACCACAAGGTTCTCTCTATAACCATAATGTGAGTAGAAATGCATAGAGGAAAAAGTGATGGATCAGATATCCTTAAAAACACCACACTCAGAGGTCCGAGCTCTATAGCACTGATCGAATCGTATTCATCGAGTACCCAGAATGTTCGGTATGCCTCGATGAATACTCAGCTACCGACTCGTCATCCTGTCAAAGCTGCATAAGCTCTAGAAAACATTCATCCACCTCCTCAAGCCAGTCCTCAGCCGCCTGTGAGTCGGGCTCGCATCGGAACTTGAGGGTATCTGATGTTGGAGCACATGTAAGGTAGTAAGCGTACATGTGTCACCTACTGGTACCGCCAGTTGTAACTGCTGACCAAAAGGTAGTGATATATAGCTGACACACTACCCAAAGGAACTATCCCAGGCATCGGTCCATGTACTGAAGCCTCATCACTATGTGGACCATCCTCATGGTCACTCACTAAAAAACACTATTATCCAAGTCTACCATCCACTCCACTGGTGTCTCAACTAGGAGGAAAACTCTAGCAATCGCCTCCAGCCAGTCCTCTTCTGCCTAGGTACCCGCCTCGCCTCATAACCTCAGAGGCCTCTACTACTGGAACTCGTGCATCGTGCTCTCCTAGCATGCACCGTCTACTAGTACGACTAGTGGCATCAGCTACCTAATGGGTGGTGGTGCTGCTGGTACACCGCCCAAAAGAGACAACATTGAAATAGGGCCCTACACCGGAGCCTCATCGCTCGGTGAGCCGTCATCGAGTACTCTCTCGGAAACTCCTACTGACTGTCTACGTGGAGACATCCTGAACATATGCGACACGGTCAATGATTTATATCTGGTGAGCTGGCCTGGTTTGAGATGACTTTAAAACATTTGGAAACACATACACAATCAGTATTTTCCTGCACAAAGTCTGAAATCATAAGTCAAGGTCCTGGTGTATGGAAACGTCGGCCGCCGCACCAACATTGGACTCTCTGAACTGGAGACCACACTTGGTACCCTTAACACTATTGCTTCAAAAAATGAAAATATCATAGTTATATGTTCTGTGGTAGAACCGACCTCTGATACCAATTTGTCACGACCCGTCCTCGAGGCCCGTGTCGCGACTACCCCAAGCCCGCCATCCATAGGCCAGGGGCTGGCGACTAGCACCAAAGGCATAAATCCCAATAACTGGGAAGGAATTTCCATTATAAAAGTAAACCAAACACCACAGAGTATAAGCAGAAGTAATACACTAAGTACAAAAGAAAGTGCTGAAAAGTAAGTGGTCCAGAATACAAACCCAACTGAAAGTACAGCTTCAACTGAATGAAAATACAACAGAAAAGACAAACAGATGGATGGAAAGATGCGCCTCCTGGGTCGTCCACCTCGGATCCTACCTGAAGGGTAGTTACAGATAGAACAGCTCCTGGATCGTCCACCACGGATCCTACCTGAATGGTAGGTACAGATAGCCTCCAAAATGTACTTCCCCGTCAACCTCCTCCGAGTATCGTCTCGTCGTGAAGTCCATCTACGAATAATGACTTGTCGAGAGGTCCACCTATAGGAATCGTCTAGTCCTTGAACACTCGGCCTCCATCAGCACTGCCCGTCGTCTGCAACCAACACAACGAAGTGCAGGAATAGCCCCTGCAGGGGTGAGTAAAACGTTACTCAGTAGGGACCCTGAGACCCTCAAGGTCTCTCTAAATCCAACAAGGATAACCACAAAGCAGAAACACAATAGATAACCCTTACATAGGTATAAGCCCATACTTATACCTATGTTATCAAGTAACCCATCTCAGTCATGAGGAAACACAAAGGTTTCGAAATCAACGGATAACCACATCCTAGGTATATGCCCATACATATACCTAATTTATCAATTGACCCATCTCGATCACGAGGTAAACACAAAGGTCAAAGACTTGGCTCAAACCAGGATTTTCCTTATCAAAATAATAATTGCTGAAGAGCCCCATCTTTGGAGAGTACAGTGATCCTGTCACGACTCCGAGGTACTGCTCACTAACCTATGACTGCTGAGGTACTCCTCCTATCTAGTACTGCGGGTTAGCCACCCAAACACAGTAGTAGTTCTCGCTGGGGTCATCCACCGAAACACAGTAGTGCACCCCCCCTAATAGCCTGCAGAGGTACTCCTTCTATTGAGTACCATGGGTCTGCACCCAAACACATTAGTTCTCCATCCGCCATGGGTCTGCACGCAAACATAATAGTGTTCCATCCACTGGGCTAGTCGACTCCCTCCAAGTCGAGTTGGTCAAGCAGTCGTCAGGTCTCAGCCAGCTACACGGTCTCCGTACTCCGTACGCTCGTCTCCAGGAGGGTCCTCTCCACGAGCTACATGTCGATACTCCAAGTATCACAAGTCCCATGTAGAAGTATCTCAAAGGTCCTCCTTGACATAAGGGTCTCAACGCAATAGACGATGCATCAATCGGATGCCTGGTCTGTGAGTTATTAGCATTTTCGTCCTAGGGGGCCGGTTGGTTTTGTGTGCGAACCAACCCGACCGTATCTCAACTGTTCCCTGAAATCTCATAGGGTATACTCATAGGGACCGTTTCTCAACGTGATCACCAACACCGCTGGCGGTTCGTCAGACAAACGTCTGATCTGTAAGTTATCAGCTTTTTAGTTCCATGGGCCCGGATGGATTTCGGGTTCAATCCAACCTAGAAACTATCCAACTGCATCCTAAAATTAGGATAAGTAAGCCAAAAATTCCATCTCACTAAGAGGAATCCAACAAAGTTGATGTCACATCAATCGGATGTCCGGAGCTCATGTTATAAGCATTTCCGCTACGAGGGCCCGGTTTGTTTCGGGTTCGAACCAACCCGGCCTTACCCAAAGTTCTTTGAAACCTTGAGTGTAATATAACGAAAAGACTTTCTGAATCCAAGGATCGCATCTCAACTAACGGTGCGTCGATCAGAGGTCCGTAGCCCATGATATGGGCGTTTGCACGAAACTGTCCGAAAATAGGGGTTCGGGCACAGTCTGACCCGGCTCGATCCCCCCCCCCCCCCGAGTCGGCCCGAACAAGGTCAACCAGAACCGAGTCCGATTCCTGCCCTATTAGGACACTGCTCGGCCCAGTGGGCACGGCCTGGGTGCGGCCCGGCCTGGCGCCCGCGTGGCCAGCGTGTGTAGGGGGGTGGGGGTTACAACCCCCCCACGGTCGACGAAACAGGCACAGCTTTAAGCCGCGCTGCTCAGCCTCCGGAATGGCTAAGACATTCCGGTTTGGCCCGCCGCCGCGTCTCAGCCACGGTGGTTCCATTCCGGCGGCACGCCACCTCCACCGCCTTCCGCGGACCACCAGACGCGCTCTGATGGTTCGTTTTGCTCACCGCCTTCGCCAATGGTCCTCCCGGGACCCGACCTTCACTGTGGAGGCTTCAAATTGACTATGAGTACCCATTTTTCATCGCCCGTCAATCCATGCACAACGATCAAACAACGGAGTCTTCAAATTGCCTCCATGACACCAACTCCGGTCGCGGTTTTTTCGGCCTCAACGGTGCGGCGCGACTGCGCCGTGCTTCTTCACCGCATTTCCCCTTGTTTCCACGCGGTGCGATGGCGCTGCGTCGCTTCCATTTCAAGCCACGAAGATAACCATCAAAATAAAAAGGGAAGGAGGTTC
This sequence comes from Viscum album, assembly GCA_963277665.1. Classification (NCBI taxonomy): domain Eukaryota; kingdom Viridiplantae; phylum Streptophyta; class Magnoliopsida; order Santalales; family Viscaceae; genus Viscum; species Viscum album. The sequence goes on from OY728126.1 coordinate 1,166,383,384, forward strand.
GGCCATGTTTGTGTGGTCCGACCTCCTCCGTTATTTTGATAACAATTGGCCGTTAATATCAAAGAACGTTCAATTAAAAATTTTAACGTAAAGACAAAACCCCTACACTTTTCCCCACAATCAAGAATTTCCAATCCGTAAACATATTCTTTTACAGATCAACTTAATATTTTGCAGATCCGCGTTCATTGTTTTTGAAGGAAATAAAAATGGGTTCATTAGCATTCACAAATTAATTCCCTACCTCGATTCATGATGGTTGATCGCTTGACGAAGAAAGGGAAAGCTCTGTTGTTCCATAGACGATGTCGCGGGATGACAACGTCACTTCGTCAAGCCTCAAGAAAAAGGAATCTGAGGTTGGAACTGACGTTCTTTGCTTTCTTCAATGATGAGGATAGAGTTCTTCGTGGAAGGATGAAATGCTTCAAAACCTAGAACTCTCCCAAAAACTCAACACAACAAGATAAAACCCAAATAAAATATAACACCACTTATTTTATTACTCAAGCCATGCATTTCAAAAATCCAAAATTCAAACCTGACATAATAAATTAGTTGATCTTATGTTGTCAAATAAATTAGTGTTTAGGTGGCATGAATTAATGTGGGAGGTGAGGAGGGGAGGAGTCACTTAATTAAAAAGGGGTTTAGAGGAGTTAGGGAATTTGAAAAGGTATGGGCTCATGTGGGCCCCACCTCACCATTAATCCTCTCATGGGAAGTTAACAACCGGTGGGTCCCACTCCAACTCCCACACTGAAGATCTAACACATAGAAAATAGAAATTAAGTGGAGACACAACTTTATTTCACTTAAACCGCTTAGTGAAGAAATAAAAATAAAACAATTATATTTTTATTCCCCACTTTTTTTACATCAACACCCGAGAAAATGCACCTTCGGAAAAGGTGTTCCTAAGAAATTACCAGCGTTGATTTTTCTTCGGTGCCCTCGGATTTCAATTCCAGGAACCAGTTCAAAAGATAGAAAAACACGCTTGTTCGTTCACTGAACTTACCCGATCTAAACTTCGGAAATTGATTCCAGGCACACCGGACCTCGGAATCAGGCGCTGTCATAAACTGCGTTCTTGTAAAATACCAAAGAAATTAAGAAAAAAAATTTCCTTGAAATTTCTGGGTCATTACTATAATATTAAATAATATGTTATTTATGATATAATTACCTTTCTAGGAATTCAAAACATTACATAAATTCTTCCATAATGCTTGTTGAAAAATAGAATCTTTACACATGCGTAGGTACGACCTACCATCTCCATGATCACAATATTGCATAATTTATCTTAACCATATTTCATGATTGATTTTAAACATATAATGTATATATAACTATGTTAATTATAACACTATTAATATTTTTCATGTATTTTGATAATGACCACTTTGACAATAATCAACTTACCAATGTAATTTTTGACACATAAGCCTAATATTGGGAAAATATTTGATGTAAACTTAATTGATTGTGAAATATTATATAGAATAATTATATGTGATTTTTATTTAATAATAACTCTTATAAATTATTTAAAAAAATTAAAAAATTTAAATAATTTTATTATTATGTAAGATAAATAATAACTCTGGTGAATCGAAATCAAAAGAAATGTTTTTTCTCCTCTAACTATTATTTCAGTGAGATAAATTCCATGTTCACAACTCATTTTTTTCTGTGGTGTATAAAATTAAAGTGAATTTATTTTCTAATTATTATATTAAACTTTATGTGGATTTAAATATCCATTTAAGGATCTATCTTTCATGGGGTTTACATATTTAATTATACGAAATCTATAAGGGATATTTGTCTCAAGTTTATGAAATTTGAGACGTTTGTTATGTCATAACACTATGTAATTTTATGAGGTGTATATACTACCACTTTTACATTTTATATAATTTTTTTCAATTTTTTAATGATATTAAATGTTTTATTTAATGGCATCTATCCTTTTGTATTCTGCTTCAATTTTTCAAAAGTGGAATGAGACACTTTTTACAATGACATTGTTTATTAGGATTGATTCTAATTATGCTCTCAAATATGTTATATTATGATATATATACCATGAATGTAATGGTTTTTATTTTCCTATAGTTATTCATCATATTTATATGTAATAATACCATTTTAACAATCCTATATAATTAAAAATTTTTATAAATTATTTTTAGGAAAATTATAGATCATTTCCCTCATCGTTCAGAAATATATTTTCATCAAAAAGATTTCCTAAAAATATAAAATAATGTTTTTACCCTTTTCAATATGATTTTGTAAATAAATTTGTAACCGTTTGGTCATTCTATAAAAAAGTATATGGATTTATTTTTTCATTTTCAGATCAAGGCTCTTTTCTATCATTTTTACCATGAAAAAATAATGTTCTGTATAAAATATAAATAATTACCCACCCACATGACCATGATATGTTTGATGGTTCCATTAAAACATTACATGATTATTTTGTTAAAAAATTTATAAATATTCAGTAAATTCGTATATTTAAAATCTGGGTTTTAAAGGAAAACTATTTTCAAAATGATTTATGTTATAAAAAATAATTTTCAAAATATGGAGGACATTTATCTCGAGGAATGTTTACTAATATGTTAATGGTATTTAAATTCATCAAAATAAAAAAACCATGTCGTTACTTATGCTCCATTTGGGATATTTATTAATGATCTCATCCTAATTCAATCTCAATATGGATTATGATTTTTTCAAAAATATTGTTATGGTACATGTTTTTCTTCAATGGTTTAATCATGTTTCAAAGAGATTCTTATTTAACATGTTTCTCTTCCATGAGATTATAATTTTTCTAATCTAATTTTAATGTTATCATTTCATTAATATTTGATAATTATGTTTCAAATAGACTATTATGGGAATTTCTTATCATCAATTGTTTAATCATGCCTTAAAGAGATTTTTATGGGACTTATTTATCATACATTGATGAATCATGTTTCATATATATTATTGTAGGAAAAATTTCATTGCCATCGGTTAATCCTGTTCTAAAAAGAATAAATTTTTTTCCAATGGGTTATGAAGACATGAATTTCTCTATGTGAACTATTCATATTTATTTTCATGGAGATTATAAAATAATGGTGCACCTATATAGCATCGGGTTAGCCCAATATAGAATATGTGATGGTTGCAGATAGACAGTGCTTCATTTAATTGGGTAATGATTATTTTTTCTACAGAATTATACTATAATTTGACCATATAGTAATTCTAACTATAAGGGTTATGTGAGGGTTCTGTAAGTGTTCAATTAAGATTATTTCCCAACATACAAATATGTTTTATCTCTTCTTTATATGGGTTTATGATGTTTTATTTCATCAATATTTCTATCCCATGGCCCATGATTAATGATTCATATGAATATTTACTTTTTTAAATCCTTGTGAAATATTTTAATCTATTATTATTAAGGTATCGATGGGAATGGGTTGTTTTATGAATCCCTCATGCACATTGATTATGTCATTAGACACTAATTCTATTATTATATTCATTGATGGAATATAGTTTTTTATACTTACATTTTACCTTATATAGAATTTGGTCTCTCCCTTCTTATGTTTCCATTTCACTAGGTTATATTATGTTTGATTGAATCCCATATTTATATATATTATTTCATAGGGATGATTATGATGACTTAGTATAAAATAATAAAATAAGTGTTAGGTGGGATAAATTATCTTTTTATGACTTCAGTAATTGTTTTTTTTTGTTTTTTTTTCAGATATATAAATAACATTATACCTAAATGGTTTTACAAGAAGTAAGCGGTCCAATTTTTCCTAATAATGTAGAATGGTTTGGATGGAAACAAATTGGTTCATAATTATCATAATCAAAGACATAAATTTACTATTCAGTATTTAAAAATTGAATATACGAGTTTGGGATCTGAGCTATTATATTTTGATTAGAGTTAAAGATATGGGGTTCGAATTTCAAGAAGATGCAACCGGTTTTATGTTATTGGAACTTTAATAACTACTTTGTAGTCAGGGTACGAAATTTGATGCCCCAAATAAATTCCAATAAAGATTATGTGATGGGGTATACTCCAAGGGAAATTTTTGAGAAACCAAAATTAAATTAATATTTTTTCATTTTAAAAGCTATAATCATATAAAGAAGGAATTATGTTTGTTTTGTAAAAATATAGACAAATATCACATATAGAATACAATATAACATTATAGATAAAATGGAATATAACATCAATGAATATTATGATTATAGTGACAATATTTTGAGAATAAATTATATTTACGATATGTCATGGAGAATATTATTCCAATGAATATCACTAATTAAATATAAAAATTTAATAATATATAATCGTATAGAATAAAGGAATTGGTTGGTGTTGTTTCTTTATCCCAAATTTTATAAGACATTCCTGAGTCTCCATTCCATCATTAACCATGTGTACTTTATTAGGTAGAAGAGATAAAAAGTATTTGGACCATGTATGAGATGTGATCACATCATAATGTTCTAATTACATACCAAAGTAGTAGGAATTTGTTAGAATATCCACACGTTTTTGATAAATTCCCCTTCTATGTTTAAGGTGGGAATTAATAAATTTGATTATTACTGCTTTTTTTCGTTTTCACATTCTTAAAAAACTTATTCAATAAATATTTACCAACATGATGAAATGATAATGTTATTCCAATAAAAAATAATAGTTGTTTAATACTCCCAAATTCACCCCACCCCACCTATTAAGGTTTATAATAAGACTACAAAGAATAATATGTGGAATTAATGACACTGGTTATTTTATTAGTCTTGTAAAATGAATCAATTTAATCGATAAAATTAGTATTGAAAAGGGATTACCCTAATTCATTAGGTGAAAAAAACATATTTAGAAGAACAAAATGATCTCACATTTGATATAATATGGACTTGATGTTTACTCTATAGTAGTACATGGAAAATAAAAAAGTGATTTTTTTGGATGACCAATGATTGAAGTAGATAAAATGTTCTTAGAAAATGATTCTAATGATCAATATTACATTTTCATAGTTTTGTAAATCTTAATATAAATGGAGATGATGGATTGTTCAAGGACTAAAAAAATATGGGATTTAAATTGATATATCATTTAGGTAAAAAACAAAGTGACAATGGTAATGTTGTTAATTTTTCAAAACGTATTTGATGACCCGAGTATGAGATTCGAAAGAAATATATTTGGATTATTTAAACATGATCTTTTTTTCAGATTTATTCATGGATATCTTTACTAGATTAGGGATTTAGATAATTTTAATTAAAACATCATAATATTTCCACTAATTTATAATCCAAATGTATCCACTTTATTGGAGATAAATCATGTTTTCTTTTTTCCTGATGACATCAATTGAATGTTGGTTACATATGAGATACATTAAAAACATGTAGACACTCTACAATAACTTTCTATGGGATATCATTCAAGGATTTAGAATTATTAATTTGATAATATTAAAAATAAATAATATATATGTGATGAGTTCGTATATCATATTAAAGTTATATTTTAACGTGACAGTTGAATATTTGAAGGTCAGGTCCCTCAATCTTGTTTCCACTATGGGAAGGTAAAACATATCAGTTATAGGTGTTCAAAGTGGTTTTAAAAATAGTATGGTGAGTATTAATACTCACCAAATTGAATAAAACGTTTCATTCTATTTGTTTCATAAATCATGTAAATTTGTAGTTAAAAAAGATTTGTAGTAAATGTGTTTGTTATTAAAGAAGAAGGGTATACTATGGAATATTCATTATATGGTATTAAAACATATTTCATCTTGGATGTGATAGATCTGGAGATTCATTTAGTATATAATTATTGAACTAAAATATAATATAATGATCAAATAGAGGGAATTGTATATCTTCAAGTATAATTGGAAGGATTCAATGAAGATATCTAGTTACATAAAATCATGAAAATGAAAATTTTAGGACTCTTATTGGATACTCAAGTTTAGGTTAATGATCATTAAGTTGATATTGATCATGTTTTTAAATATTCATAAATGACGTACATGGATATTTCAGTATTTACAAGAAAATTCAATACAAAAAAATAATACATTCCCATGGATTGCAATGGTTTAGTTTCTTTGAAAAAATATGAAACAAAATTTTCTCTCCTGGTGAATAATCTCTAACATCTCCAATAAAGATCACCACCTTTTTTTCTTCTACATAAAATAATTTTTCATAACCTGGGGAATGAAAACATAAGGAAAGGGTGAGCACAAATGACAACTAAGGATAATCAAAAGAGATATATAAGAATAATTATGAGAATAAGGGTATGAGAACATGATCATGAAAATAGAAGATTATTTGTTTCATATCAATTTTTATATACACGAAACATGGCATAAATAATTGAATTTCATAAGATATGATTCATATGAAAATAAGGAACATAATAAAAGAAATCCTAACAAAGGAATTCCATATAGAAGTGTGGAAAACACATAAGCCTATAATGATTTCCATAGTAGCCAAGGAATCTCCTCTAAGTCCATCTTAGTAGTATGGGTTCACTACCCATACCATATTAGTAGTCATGTATCACTCCCATGTCCATCTTAGTGGAATGAGTTCAGTCCTCATATAATCTTAGTATCATAGTTCCCTCCAATGGCCATTTTAGTAGAATGAGTTCACTCCTAATACCATCTTAGTAGTCATGGTTCACTACCCTGGATGTCATTGTAGTCAAGGTTCACTCCTAATACCATATTATTTTATCTCATGAGATATTAATCTTTATCCAATGCATTTAAGGGAGATATATGTCACACCCATATCATAATCAAAACATAAATACATATTCCACAAGATCATTAAAAATCTTAACATAGCCCTTGAATAAAAATGGGTATCATAAGCATGTAAACATATCATAACATTGGAAGAATGAAGTTTTCATAATAATTTTATCACAAACATAACCCGTCAAAGGAAGTGTGTTTCAAAAAAATATAACCCGTGAACGAAAAATGGGTTTTCTAAAGATCATGCCACAAAATAATAATCTATTAATAGAAATAATATTTATGTAAACATTGAGTAATTTCTATATAAAATAATGTGTAACACCAATGGACGCTTTGTTATATAGGAAATAATTATTAAAGATCTTTTGAAAATAGTTCTTGAGGAAAATATCAATTATTCATTGTAAATTTCTTTTAATAACATAAAACCATTTGAAAAAATTTTTAGTTAAAAATAGAATTGAAAACATACATTGAATGTATAGAAAACATTTTAAAACTGATTTATCATTGAAAATTATATTCATTTATATTTTGAAAACATTTTTGAAAACACTTTTGAAAACATTTTTGAAAATATAGATTTTTTATTACAATAGATTTATACTCGAAGAGGGAGACAATAATATTTTACATAAAACACTACATTAATCATCAAATAGAGGGAAAATGATAACAACAAATTAGTATATGTTGAACATAAATAGTTGAATTAAAACCATGAATTTTATTGAGATATGGAATATAATATTTCTTTAAAGGAATAATAAATATAAACAATTTAAAAAAAACAATGAGAATGTCTCAATAAACTCTTTTAACATGGTCATTGGGATAAAATTCTCTATGTATAAATGGAAATTACATAAATCTTAAAATATCTTGATAATAAGGATATTAAATATATTACATGTTAAATTAATGTATAAATACTTCGAAAAAATATTTTAGGTGCATAGGAAAACATGACTCTCCAAGAAGGAAAATTGGGAGAAATCATTTTACCAATTCTGTATCTTTTGAAACATAAACCTCATGAAAATAGGATCCTACAATGGGAAAGTTAATTCCCAAAAATGTATGTATATGTTACATATAATACAATAATTTTCATTGAATACACCACAAATAATGAATTCTTGTGAAGCATAACATGTATCTGACAACAATTAAAAGTGAGATGAAATCACCTAACCTTAGGTCAGATACACTCCATACGTGTCCAACACATATGTATAATGGTTTTATGAAGATTATTAATTTCTACCAGAATCATAATTATATTTCTGATATCATATATGATTCATTTATAAATTTGTATTACCCTTTTATTAAAAATTTCTATGTTGAAGCATTATTTCGGGTATTAATCACTGTCTTTATCGTACACATTTTTAATTATTATTATTCATCGTATATTTTAACCTATTATTTTCCTACATAAAAAATGGTTAAAATGATTAATATGTCATATATTTTCCAGATATAAATATATATAATTGATATACATATGAAATGGAATACATCATTCATGGAGACAGTAGGCTGTACGTACGCAAGAATGTTGTTTCTCTTTTCATATAGTAATGAATGAAAGCAAGTAAATGACATATATGTATATATATATATTATTATAGAACTATTATTAGGTCATTTATTTAATACTAATTCATAATATAAATATATATATTTATAATCATTCTATAATGGTGATCATGGAAGATAATGCTTATCACGTCGTGCAGATAGCAAGCCGTATGTTTGTACGAGCGACATTATCATTTTCCTAATGATTAAATGGTACAGAATTGGACAAAATATTAATTTTACATATAAAAATCATTTTTAATTATTATTTACATTATTTATATTAATAATTATACTCATAGATATAATGTTTATATAAAAAATAGTTTACCCCACAACCTGGAGACAACTAGCCGTACGTACACACACATGTTGATATTATATTTAATAAGATGCGTAAATGGAAGAATACAGTTTTAATATAATCATAATAACATCTCATCATGTAGAAGGTTTTAAATTTATTATTTTATTATGGAAACATCATAGAAAAAAGAATTATAATAAGAGAATAACTTTGAAATTGACGATATAACAATTAACACTTTTTGGGTGTCTCCTTTTGATTTCCAAAAAATGACTCTGTAGGATGGATTTATTCAAAATGTGTATCTTCTGGGATTATATGATTTATTTTTCGAGAGAAAATGGGCAGGTTTTGGCTATGCCTAATGGATTTGAAGGTGTGCATTAAAGAGAAGGAGAAGATCTCTTTTATAAGAGAGGTGACAACCACTTAAGGAAAATCCAGAAATATTAAATTTTTAAAAAATTATTTCCTATTTATAATGACTAAAAATTAATTTATTTAAGGTTTAATATGAGGTTAGGTTTTAATCCTCTCAAACAAGTGGATTTAGACATGTTTAGGTCAAAAATTAACCTTATCTTTTATATTTAACTCCTAGTTAAATAGTTTAACTATTACCGTGTCTTCTTGTATTTTCACACCACATGGTTAGTAAAGTTACTATAACATTACAAGAGAACATAAATAGAATAATTAATGAATATGTTAACAATATGCATGTTTTTTTAATAACATTATATTTTTATGACTTTTATATCATTTAATAAAATAATATTTACTTTAAAATATCATTTATTTTAATTTTAACATTATTAATACATGATTTTCATTAAATTCATAGAAAGAGGGTTTCCCCAAAAAATTTATTAACTCAATAAAAACATGTGATAGTCATCTGGAAAATTTCTGGAAGGAATCCAATATTTCAAATAGTATTTATTATTTTATTTATAATATCATTTATTGGAATATTATATTAATTACAATACTATTGTATTATCATTGTGTCCTAATTATATTTAATTATTAAATTTATAAAAATTTAAAATAAATAACCATGATGTAGTAAATTTTATTAGATTCTTAAGGACTATTTATAGTGTAATATATCACTTATATAACCCTATATAATTTGTTTAGTAATAAGAGTAATGTTTATGATATTTTTACCATTACTTAAAATTAAATGTTATAAATGTATTAATCAATCCAAAGTGGCTTCCAAAGGCCAAATTTTTGTCTTATGGGTTGTCTTACTCTTGCATGACTCATCAAATAAGGTTATAACAAGTGTTAGGGTGATATTATATTATTATAATTTAATTTTTAACTTTAATTGCCCTATTTTCTTTCTTATGTTGTATATAATATTCAAACATTACTATTCACCACAAATTATTTTGATCATATTAGAAAACATTTTTCAACATAATTTCAACATTTTATGTCATATTATATAAACTTTTTTCATAGAAGTTGTAAAATTACGTTTAATGATAATTTGTAAATGTACCTAGGAGGTGGGTAAAAGAGACGTTCAAAAGTTCAATAAGATATTATACATCTAATTATATTATGAAAATGTATACGATAAACTTAATTAGGATAATATATGTATTGTGTGTCTATTTTGATAGTAAAATAAATTTATATTGATGGAATTATTTAAATGAAAAAGTCGGCTAATAATGTAGTGCTTTTCACTATTCCTCGAAAATTGTAAGTTTTTTGCAAAATACCAAAATTTCATCCTAAGATAATTATCATTTTCCAAATTCAAAAAAGGATGTCTATTTTACCAAATTCATTTTTTAAGAGTTTTTTGAAATAAATTTTATTATTGTTCACAAAAAGACATAAAAATTAGTTCTTTAAACAAAATAATATTTTAGAACATATAACTATTTTTCTGAAACAAATACATTTCATTTTAAATATTTTTTAATTATGTGAAAACAGTCTGAATAACATTTCAAAAATATTTTTTAATATTTATTTTAAATTATCAAATGGATAAATTATAAATGTATCATTAAATTAAATACAATACTAAAGTTTTGTTTTGTAAAAGCACAATTTTGTGTCTTACGCAAACCAAGTTGGTGTTGCATGTCATGAAAAAATCACTTGGGGTTGCATAAACAATAATCCAAACTTAGTTCCTTCATATAAAAGAATATATATATTCAGTGTTTTGTGAAGTGAAAATATCAAAATTTTAAATTAAAAAATAATAATAAATTCACAAAACAATGAGGTGTTACATTCTACCGCCTAAAAATAAATTTCAACATCAAAATTCGTCTAGGTTATACAGGGTTTAATACATGAAAGTATCATACATAAATACCCACATCATAAAATGGAATACTAAAAGTGCATTTGAAAATGGAAAGTTAAAAACATAATGTCCACACAATGTAACTAATCATTGGGTCTCTACAAAGGAGATCTTATGTAGGAACTAAAAACAGGAATATGGAAGAGAAATAAAACTATCATGTTCTGAAGGAGTGTGATAGAGAGCATGGTTTGAAAAAAGATGACAATCACAAATCCATAAATCTGTGATGATCTAAGTGACCATCTTATTCATTGGAATAGAAGGTACTAAGAGAATTTTTTTTCTTTCACGATCCATTCAATAAGGTAGCATATTTTTTTGGGAAGAAACACTTACTTGATTTCATTAAAAACTCACTGTTGGTTATTCCTTAAAAAAATTAGACACCATTTCTTTTTGAATGAATATAATTTTAATTTTTCAGTCTTGAAGCATTAGTAAATCATGATAAGAATTATTGTTCATTCTATAAATCTTTAACAAAAAAAGTTTAGCACAGGTTATAAAATATGTATTAATCTACATATGGTGAGATAATACTTTGATCTGAAATAATTATATGTAGTATAACTTATACATTCAACAAATGGATAATTATATAATCTTTCTAAAAATAAAAATCTGAAAAATTAAAAAGGAGTATCCTATATTGTCTTCACATTTATCTTTAATATATCATAAATAGTTTCATGGTTATGAAATTCCAAACATGTGAATATTTTAATCATATATCTTATTGAATCATGTTAATATCCAAAATTACTATACATCTATATTGAAAACAATCACGTTTCTTTCTTCTTAAGTCTGAAAGAATGTTAACTAAATCCATGATAGCATAACACACATGTCTGTAAATCCATAATCAGTTAGAAGGTAACTAGTATCATCTACATTACTTATTCATATCAAACATATCATTATACAAATATCATAAGATCAACATCATGCTCATATTAAGGTTTATACTCCCCTTAATCATGTGTCTTCCACAAATATCACCTTTTTACCTCAATAAATTTCTTGGTCACCATTATCAACAATCAAATGTTCTTAAACCCTTAAGTAAAAACTACAGTGGAATAATACATAGATGTATCATTATTCCTTAATACCATAAATTTAATTCTACAGAATTTTACATGAATACCAATACAGAAAAAACATCAATTACTTATTCCTTAAGAATTTAACAACGCTTCCAAATCCAATTACATAATATATATTTCTTTTCTAATTTCATATGTATTCTCTTTATCATCAGTAATGTTACCATTAAGCGCACCATATTTCAAGTTCCCATCAAGAGAATTAATCTTACGAAATTTCTTTTTTTAATGAAAGATTATAATACACTTAAAATAATTAATGTTTGATGATATATTAGGAAGGCCAATATTCTCATCCATTCCATTAACTAAACTCTTTATTTTCCCCTTCTAGTCACATTCCTTGTGTCCCTATTTTCCATAGTCAAAAAATATTCTTCTTCCTATAAGGCATTCTCTTATAACATTATTTCTGTATTCTATACACAATGGAAACTAAATCCTCTTTTTTCCAGGGTCTCCATTACCAAAACTCCAAGGGATCTTTTTATTTCACGTCCAGGGAGAGTCTAATAGTATGATAAGGTAAACATTGTAAATCATGTTCTAGGAAAACTGGTATTTCATGATCACAACATCATTCACTCAAGTAATCATCCCATTTGATTTCTCATCAATATATTTTATATCATACCCATTGTCAATCCAGTTTTTTTGGTGCCCTCCATTGCCTAAAACCAAGAATAATCGAGTATGAAATGACTATCCTAGTGAGGAATCAGATAATCAGAAAAACAACATATATAACAGCTAAACAGTGACACCTTTATTAAAATATGACTCCTTGGGATTATCCTTGTAACATCCTAGTTATATAAAGAGTAAGACATATTTCATATTTATTAATATTTGTGATTTAAATATTAATTTAAATTTAAATGGATTTCTATGTTAGATAGAATACCTGATACACAACAACGAGTTTCTTTGAAATATTACGTTGCACACTAATAATATAATATTATTATTTTAAATGGTAGTTAACCCTTAGCCGTTATATTGTAGATAATGAACCGAAATAACTACAAAATGATTATACATGTTTGTTAAATTTATTTACATTTATCCAATAAATGTTATAGGCTTAAAATGTGAATTAATATAATTTTAAGCATAATTTACATTAACCCAATTTTGGTCATTGAAATTAATTTCATATTTAAATTTGACATAAACAAGTGTCAATCATTTAATAGTTATTATTTCTTAAAAACACACTATTTGTTTTGATAATAGGAATTAATTTTAAAATTAATTAATTCCACTTCTATGTTTTTAATTTGTAAAAATAGACATATTTTTTGAATTCAGAATATCAAGTATATATTAGGCTGATTTTTTGGTATTTTTCCGAAAAACATCAAGTTTTGATGAATAGTGAGACCACTTGGTAGTAGTTAAAAAAACAGACTTTTTTATTAAAATGAATTTTTACCGCTTCTGTGAATTGAATTTAGAAAATAAGACATACATGGTTATTATCAAGAAGTAAAACTTTGTTCAACAATATGAAAATAATTTTTGTTGAATAGTAACTTTTGACTTTTATTTATCGCATTTAAAGGTAAATAGTGTAATTCAAGGTTAGAAGAATACTATAGTAATTCAAAATTTCTTTAACACATGTCCTTACATTATTGGATGAGTAATGGACGACCATGGGCATCTTTGGGCCGATTTTGGGACCCCATGGAGCCACTTATGAAAGATAATGACACATTAGATTAATTAATTTAATGTAAAGGCAAAAATAACATAAACAAAAATCTTTCAGAAAATTAATTTTTATATGGTGTTATATAAATTATATTTTCGACTATAAAATTTTATTATAAAGCTAAAAATAATTCATATATCATGGAATTTTTCATAATTTTTAGACATCACAGAAATTAAATTACTTATGACACAACAATGATGTTGTACTTACCTAATTAATAAAATATTTAAATAAATAAGATTATACATATTAAAATAACATCCAAACCCAGTCCAATTCCTAATGGATGTTATTATTTCGACTAGGAGTCTTCTTATAGTTGACATTAATGATTTTTGGACCTTTAGAAACCATATATAATTATATAATAAAATAATATTATCACACTTTCCTAAAGAGCCCCTCATCCCCTTATAAAGGGAGAAAAATTATAACCAATTTCATAAACCTATAAAGTCTTTTGGCTTGCCCAACCACTGCCCAAGTAAGCTCCCTAAATTACTCTCCTACTCCTAGTATCCTTAACTTAAGCAGAAGGCACTTCAATAACTCCTTTTGTTCAAACCAAAGGGAGTTACCCAAATTAAAGGTAACAATTTTCTTTAAATTGTTTTCTTTTATTTTTCTTTTCCAACCCCTAAACTCTTTTTATTATGTTGTTTTGTAAAAAAACCAATATCCTCAATATACTATCATGTTTTTATGAGATGTATTCTAACTACACTTACACACACATCCATCTAATAGGTGAAGAACATTATGTCACGACCCGCCTTCACCAAAAGGAGGGAATAGTCAGCAGATTGCCAGGCCCTTCCTTCTTTAAGTTGAAGGAGAGATAATGACCCCCGAAACCCACCTTCAATAGGTCCCAGAGTGGCGACTAGCACCAAGGGTATAGAAAATTCTCGCAAATGGAAGGCATTACCCTATTTATTTTATAGGATCGGGAGATAAGGAGAAGAAAACCCAACAACACCAAGGTAGAAAGAAAAGTAAATCCAAAAGTAAACCATTCCCACATGCATGTTTCAAAAGTAAAAGCCACAAATTGATAAAGGTGACAACAAGGTAAGTACCAAAAAGAAAAAAACAACAACTACAACTACTCCATAAAGTCCGAGCTAGTAAGGTCCTGCGTGATCCCTGAAGTCCTCCTGGAAACCTGAAAGCAGTTTTATATATGTAGGGTGTGCATACAAGTACACTCAGTAGGGAAAACCAAGACTCTCGTGCACAAGTGGGGGTACGTACTAATGTCCCGTGAGAAAAAGAGTAAACCAAACACCTAACAAGGCAAACTATCCATCCCAGGCTTCACCAAGGCTCACTCCCCAAATAACGCAAGTCAAGTAATATATATAATAAGAGCACATCGATGTTTGGGTACCCCACACCACTTTCCCACTGGTTATTGAGACATCCTACGCATCGGACCAATCCCACCATTCTCACTGCAGTCCCACTGCCACACCCGCCCGCACACACCTGGGCCACAACCACACGCAGTCCCACTGCCGAAATCCCACCCGCACACCCCTGGGCCTCAACCGCACGCAGTCCCACTGCTGAATCCCGACCGCACACACCTGGGCCACAACTATCACATGTAACCATGCCTGCAAACACCTAGGCCAGAACAACCACCACAACCCCACCCGAAGTTTCTTGGGCTAAAGGATCCACTGCCACGCTCGAAGACACCTGTGCCTCATCCCGAAGACACATGGGAAACCACCTGCCGCACACACCTGGCCAACCACCACACCACCCCGCCCGAAGGTTCTTGGGCTAATAATGGACTTCAGGCTATCACAGCCTGCCCGAAGATACTTGGGCTATCTAGGAAAGGGAAGAGAAAAGGAGCTAATAACCAGCCATTAAGAATAGTGTTGGGAAAAATACCCTCCCCCATGAAATGGGGGTGTTCGGCACTAAGTGCTCAACTTGGGTGGGGCGTGAATAAGAATCACAAAGCTCCAGATATATATATATATATGTAACAAGCACTCATCCAAATCTAGGTTTTTCTTCAGACAGCCTACAGATCACAACAACACTCAAGTCCGAGTCACGACTCACACCAACAACCCATGTGTCCCCTTTCTTATTTCACATTCATTAATAATGTTTATGTTTAAGCACTACTGGGCAACTAGTAGGCATATGCATAAGTCATGGAAAGTAAACAGTCAAACAAAAACCAAAATGTCCACACCAGGTTCTCAACAATAGAGGATTCCACCCCAATTTGTGATATAAACAAGTATCCATCCAGTATTAAAACTCACAACCACCGAATCCATACCAACAGAAGATCCCATCCCCAAAATTCACACAACCACCGAGAGTATAAAAGAATAGGGGATCCCATCCCCTCGCACATTTCCAGAAATTGACCCGAAAAGAACACAACCAACTACCACCATCAACACAACGGGGCCTTGCAGGTATTTTCAGATTTAAATGACTGAAGACACTCCATGATTCAAATTCCGTGTGTTATAACTGGGAGTTATCGCAGAAGGGTTGATCCTGGTGCATTCAATTATTCAGCCGGATATAAATGATTAACAGATTCATTTTTCACAGCATGAGTTTATAACCACAAACAATCCATTTAAAACAGCAGCATGGTTCATCAGTGCACAAACAACGACCACCAACGGCTTCGATTTTCAGGAGGCATAAGACAACACAACTCAACAATATGGTCATAGAAGAAACATCATTAATGTATAAGACATCATCAACAGTCACACCCCCCTCTTGTTTATTTATAGAATTCGTTCATTATCTTTAATTAGGTCTAGATTACACAATTCTACAAGATCAAAAGCACGCCCACCCCGCATGATACACAAAAGAGAGAGACGAAGGAGAAATTCCCTACTTGTTGACAGATGATCGATGTTTAGGCCAGGGGCGCGGAACTTTATAGATAACGATGCGGCAGGCCCGACGCACCAGAAGCTGTTTGTGAAAATCCACTATCGTGGAAAGGAGAAACCACGGCTAACACATTAATTTATAAGAGCCGGGGATGGTTGAGGTGAAAACGTGAAACCGCGTAAGGTGCGGGGGTCGTTGGTTGACCATGTGGCTCCACTCGTCATAAAAAGGGGGTTGGGTGGTTTAGGCCGACTCATGAATTGATGAAGCATTTAATTAAAACTCTTATGGGCGTTACTGGTCTTAAAAACACGGTTAAATGAGTCAGAATAGGGTTTAAGACCATATTTATGCAAAGGAGCGCTACTGGAAACCACTTGACAAGGCCCGGGTGACGCCGATCGGTCTCACCGATCCGTCTCGCCGATCGGTCTCGCCGATCGGTCTCACCGATCCGTCTCACCGATCCGTCTCACCGATCCGTCTCGTCGATGGGTCTCCCCGATCGGTCTCACCGATCGGTCTCGCCGATCCGTCTCGCTGATCGGTCTCGCCGATCGGTCTCACCGAGACGCCACTCCTTTAGAACCTGGATTTTGGAAAAGGGAAGGACCAAGAGAGTCTGGGTCATCACACATTATGTTTCTATGGATGGAAAACATGCGCCTCATGAAATGATGATTGTTCAATTTACTCCTACCACCACTAATGGTGGCCATTATGAGGGAACTATATTTATATATGATAAATATTATGTTTATGTTTTCTTTATTCTTCTGTAATTTCTATTTATATCATGCCTTTATGGTTTCCATTATGGGTAAATGTGATAATCTCATTAAAGGAAGTGCGGACTACCACCCCCTCAAAGTGATATGAATCGTTAATGCCATATGTGGGACGTATAAAGGATGGAGTTTCTGATATTATATATGAAATTATATATGATATTATACTCGAATTATAATATACCTATGTATCATTATATTTTAATTCCATTAAAATATGAAATAGAAATTGAAGAAGTGTTCATGCGTACGTACAGCTTACCGTCTCCATGAACGGTGCATTTCATTTCATACCTCCAAATGATATGTACTGTTATAAATATATATATATTGGATATATATGATATAGATGATATCAAAATAATTAAGGTCATTCTCGAAATAAGGGACTATTGATCACATGGACAACTTGTAATTATAAGGTGTTCATTTTTGACTTAAGTACCGAATATCAACAAAATGAACATTATTAATTTAAATGATTACATAATGTTTATAACATGTTAATTAGTGATATAAAACGAATAATAAACTTGAAAAAGGTTCATAATCAAGTAGATATTAACATTATATTATTATTCAGGATATTAAAGAACGAATGGGTTATGTTGGACACAACGTAATAGACTTCGTCTTAATCTACTTTCATTGAGGCATTTTTAGTTTTATAAACGACTTTATTTTATACAGTGTATAAACCCCTTTGACTTTTCATTTCATTCAAAGGGAATCCTTTTATACGAAGCATTTTACTAATCAACAAAAAAGGAATTTTTTTAACGTAAGCGGTGACAACGACCTTTCCACCACCATGAGTATTATTTGATATTTGGCTTCCTAAAAAAGTCGTAATGTTTTTAAAAGGAAAAATAAATACCATATACTATATTTATGATTTTTTGTATTGAAAATGATTTTGACAATGGATTTATTATTTCAATATCTTGAAATGATATTTTGTTATTGCAATGTGGAAATGTTATCTTTTTTTAAGCTTATGTTATGTGTTATGAGAATGTTATGGTTATTGGGCATTATTTACATATACGGGTGGTTCTGTGATAAACCTAGGGTGGGTGAGCCCAAGATAGAACTCTAATGCATTGGTTAACATGACAGAAGTAAACGGGAATGTTTCTCCTAAGATATTTAGGGAATATACTTTGATGTGTATTCCAAAGTAACTCCCTATGTAACTGTGATAACTACATTGTAAGTATGTTATAGATGCCAGAAGTTACCTTTATGATTTATGATTTTTTTGCGTTATTCATTAATATTATGTTTTAATAAGGTAAGAAAAATAGTTTATGTTTTTTATGTATTAATTAACAAATGTTTTAGTTTATTCTTTTATAACCCTTACTGAGATTTTTATTCTCATCCCAAGTTTTAAAATGTTTCATAGTATAAAAAGACGAATTGGGTCAACGATGGGATTAAGGAAAAGTCATGCTATCTAAAACCTAGAACTAGACATGAATCTTTTTGTTCAAGAGTTTTTATTTTATAAAAAAATGGAAAATTTGTAGAAGTTTCTACATTGTAATCTTTTGAGATGTAGTAGTTATGAAAAAATTCTCTAAAACACTAATCGTGAAAAAATACTCAATGTGAATTATTTATTTAATTCAATATTATGTATTGTTTGAAGGCCCGGTCCTTATAGTTGGTATCAAAGGTTAGTTTAGACAACTATAGGAATTAGGGTATTGTTAAATAAATGTCCATAAATTAATTTATGGTAATATTGAAATTATATAGAATTTACAGATTACCATTTTGCTTCACCTAAGATATTTTTGTGTTATGAATTGTATTTCGTTGAGGAAACATAAAATCTTTTTTGGGAAGTCATACAGAGGGAAATGACCTTCCAAATCAGCATCCTGAGATGGTCATAATCAGAATTGAACTGTTTGTTGTAGAGATGGCTCTATTGACTCTGGTGATAAATGGCCATTGTGTTCATTGATGATATTTTGGTTTATTCCAAAAGTAAATAGGAACATGAAATTCATTTAAGGGTCATCATGCAAACCTTAATAGAAATGAAACTATTTGGTAAATTCAGCAAGTGTGAGTTTTGGTTGCAAAAGATTTCATTCCTTGGTCACATTGTTTCAAAAAATGACTAAACTGTTGATCCAACTAAAACAAAATTTGTTGAAGAATGGCTAAGACCCACAAATATAACTGAGATTCATAGTTTTCCAGGTTTGGTTTGTTATTACTAGAGGTTTGTTGAAACTTTTGCACGGTTATCTAGTCCAATGACTACGTTAACATGAAAAGTTGTTAAGTTCATCTGGTCAAAATAATGTTATGATTGTTTTCAATAATTGAAATGGAGATTGGTGAATGCTCCAGTTTTGGCACTACCATCCATAAATGTTGAGTTTGCTATATACATGGATTCTTCATTGAAAATCCTTGGATGTGTCCTAATGTAGAATGATCAGGTAATTGCGTATGCTTCACGTTAGTTGAAACCACATGTGTTAAATTACCCTACACATGATTTGGAATTAGTTTTTGTTTTTTTTGCTTTAAAAATTTGGAGGCATCATTTGTATGGAGTAAAATGTGACATATATACTGCCCAATAATGTTTAACATAAATATTAACTTAGAAAGAATTGAACATGAGATGGAGGAGATGGCTGGAATTAATCAAGGATTATGATTGCATGATCCATTACCATATGGGAAAACCAAATAAAGTGGATGATGATTTGAGTTGAAAAAGTAATGCTTCATTAACTATGTTATGTTTCGAACAAGATCCTTTGGTTTTTGATTTGATAAACATTGGAATAGAAATTGTTGGTGCAGAAAATTCTTTGGTTTTATTTCACGGATTAGTGAAATCATCTCTATCAGATAGAATAAAGAAAGTGTAGAAAGAAGACAGTGAGTTGCATAAAAAGGTATAGTTGGTTCAGAAGGGTAAGTTTCCTGATTTTAACATTGATAATGATTGTGTTGTGAGGTTTGGGAAGATATTATCTGTTCCTTGTGATTCAAAGTAGAACAATGAGTGGATATGTAAAGCTCATAGTTCCCCATTTTTAGTTCATCCAGGTAGTAATATGATGCACAGAGATCATCAGAAGTATTACTGGTGGGATGGAATGAAAAGATATATTGCTGATTTTACAGTGAAGTGTTTGACTTGTCAACAGGTTAATGCAGAGCAGAAGTTATCGAAAGGGATGCTTCATCCATTACCGGTGCCAGAGTGGAAATGGGAAAATGTATCATTGGACTTCACTGTTTTATAAACAAAGACATCTCTAGATAATAATGTTATCTGGGTTATTTTTGATTGATTGACTAAATCTAATCATTTACATCCTATTCGGGATACATTGTCTCTAGATCATCATTCTCGGTTGTATGTTAAAGATATAATCAAGTTGCATGGATTTCCCCTCTCCATTGTATCTGATTGTGATCCCAGGATTACCTCTAACTTTTGGAAAGGCCTTAAGAAGTAGTTTGGTATTGAAATAAATTTTAGTACAGCTTTCATCCTCAATCAGATGGGCAATCAGAACAAACAATTTTGACATCAGAAGATATGTTACGTGCTTGCTCGATGGATTATCAAAGAATTTGGGACCAACATCTTTCTTTGGTTGAATTTCCATATAATAACATGTTTTCATTCCATTATACAGATGGCTCCATTTGAGGCATTATATGGACAACATTTTCGAACTCCAGGTTTTTGTGCTGAAGTGGGTGAAAGGAAGCTGATGGGACCAAAATTGGTAGTAGAGATGGTAGAGAAATTTCAGTTAATTCTGAAGCATATGAGAATAGCTTAGAGCGGACAGAAATGTTATGAAGATAACCGGAGGAAGGATCTTTCATTTGAGGTAGGCGATCATTTCCTTTTCAATGTTTCACCATGGAAAAGTGTGATGCATTTTTTGTTAGAAGGGAAAGTTGAGTCTGAGATTCATTAAACCTTATGAAATTATTGAGAAAGTTGTATCAGTTGCGTATATAGTGGCATTACCACCAAGATTATCCTAGGTACACAATGTTTTTCATGTTTCGATGTCGAGAAAGTATATTCCATATCCATCTCATGGTTTGAGCACAAAGGAAGTTCATTTGGAAGAGAATATTTATTAGGAAGAATAGACAGTTTAGATTCATGACCGTATAGATCATGTGTTGTGAAATAAAGTAATTCACTAGGTAAAAGTATTGGGGAAAAACCATTTTGTTGAAAAGGCAATGTGGGAATCTGAAAATTCCAGGAGGGAGAAATACCCCCACTTATTTTGATATATATAATTGTAAGGACACAATTCCCAAAAGGGGGGAAGGGTGTAACATCCCAGGTAAATAAAGAATAAGACATAATTTATATTTATTAATATTTGTAAATTTAATATTTATTTTACTTTAAAGGGGTTTCTATGTTCGATAGCGTACCCGATACGCAACAATGAGTTTCTTTGAAATCTTATGTTGCACACTAATAATATAATATTATTATTTTAAATTGTTGTTAACTCATAGCCGTTGTTTTGGATGCAATGAACCAAACTAACTAGAATATGATTATACATGTTTATTAAATGTATTTACATTTATCCAATAATAGTTAAAGCCTTAAAATATGAATGATTATAATTTTAAGCATAATTTACATTAAAAGGTTTATTTACCACATTTTAATGGAGAACCCTCTTTAAATATATCTTTGTTCACTTTAATACATTCTAATTGACCAAATAAAATCGTTATTTAAAATGGGGAAATCTAAATTTACATTGTGTAAATTTTTGGAATTTTTCAGATAAATTTCTTTTTTTAATGAATTGTGAAAATATTGTATTTTAATACAAAACTGCATTTTAATCTAATTTATTTATATGGTTAGATTATCTTTTTAACTGGTTTAAAAGTGTAATTTAAATATATTTCTACCATTTAACCCAATGATGGTCATTGTAATTAATTTCACTTTGAAATTTGACTTAAACAAGAGTCAATCTTTTGATTGTATTTGTTTATTAAAAACACGCTAATTGTTTTGATAATGGGACCAAATTTTAAAATAATTTAATTCCACTTCAATGTTTTGTATTTGGAAAAATAGAAAAAATTTATGAATTCGTAATTTCAAATATTTCTTAGGCTGGATATTTGGTATTTATCGAAAAAACATCAATTTTTGATGAATAGTAAAACCACTTAGTAGTAGTTAAAAAAACTGACTTTTTCATTTAAATAAAAATTTACCACTTATGTGAATAGAATTTTGAAAATCAGACATACATGTTTGTTATGAAGAAGTAAAATGCAGTTCAATAAGATGAAAATAATTTTTGGTGAATAGTAACTTTTGACATTTTTTACCGCGGTTAAAGGTAAATAGGGTAATTCAAGGTTAAAAGAATATTTTAATATTTAAAAATTACTTTAACACATACACTAACCTAATTGGATGAGTAAAGGCCCACCATGGGCATCTTTGGGTCTCTTTTGGGACCCCATGGATCCACTTATGAAAGATAATGACACTTTAGATTAATTAATTTAATGAAAAGGCAAAAATGACATAAACAAAAACAATTTAGTGAATTATTTTTTATACGGTGTTATATAAATTATATTTTAGAATATAAATATTAATTGGAAATATAAACTATTTTCTACATCATGGAATGTTTTTATAATTTTTAGGCGTTACATAAATTAAATTATTTATGAAACAATAATGATGTAGTATTTACCTCATTAATAAAAGATTAAATAAATAAGATTATAAATATTAAAATAAATGAAAAACCTTTCCAATTCCTATTTGATGATATTATTTCGACTATGAGTAATCATATCTTCTAGTTTGACTATTTTTGGACCTTTATAAAATGAATATCATTATATAATAAAATAATATTATCACACATTCATAAAGAGCCCATACTCCCCCTTATTAAAGGAGACCACTTCTAACCAATTCCTCACCAACTCAAGTATTTTGGCTCGTCCAAACTCTGCCGAATTAATATCCATACATCCCTCTCCTCCTCTTAGAAGCCTTACATAAGGAATAAGGAACTTCAAAAAGTCTTTTGGTTCTAACCAAAGGGAGTTATCCAAATTAAATTTAACAGTTTCTTTTAAATTGTTTTCTTTTATTTTACTTCTCCAACCCCTAAACTCTTTTTATTCTATTCTATGTTAACAACACCAGTATCCTCAATATACTACAATGTTTTTAAAAGAAGGATTCAAACTACACTTAGACACACCTCCATTTAATGGATGAAGAACATAATGTTTCTATGGATGGAAAACTAACGCCTCACGAAATGATGATTGTTCAATTACCTCCTACTGCCTCTCATGGTGGCCATTACGATGGAACTGTATTAATATATGATATATATTATGTTTATGTTTTCATTATGCTTATGTAATTTCTTTTTATATCATGTCTTTATGGTTTCCATTATGGATAAACGCGATAATCTCATTAGAGGAAGTACGGACTAACACCCCCTCAAAGTGATATGACTCGTTAATGCCATATGTGGGACATATAAAGGATAGATTTAATGATATTATATATTATTATATATGAAATTATACTGGAATTATACTATACCTATGTATCATTATGTTTTAATTCCATTAAAATAAGAAATAGAAATGAAATTAGCGTTCATGCGTACGTACGGATTACCGTCTCCATGAATGGTGCATTTCATTTCATACCTCCAAATAATATGTAATATTATAAATATATATATACTGGATATATATGATATATATGATATCTAAATAATGAATTTCATTCTAGATATAATGGACTATTGATCACATGGACAACTTGTAATTATAAGGTGTTAATTTTTGACTAAAGTATCAAATATCAAAAAAATGAACGTTATTCACTTAAATGATTACATAATGTTTATATCATGGTAATAAGTGATATAAAACGAATAAGAAATTTGAAAAAGGTTCATAAACAAGTAGATATTAACATTAGTTTATTATTTTGGATATTAAAGAACGAACAGGTCATGTCAGACATGAGGTAAGGTACTTCGTCTCAATCTCCTTTCATTGAGGCATATTTAGTTTTATACACAACTTTATTTTATAAGGTGTATAATCCACATTGATGTTTCATTTAATTCAAAGGGAATCTTTTTATACGAAGCATTTTACTAAACAAATAAAAGGAATGTTTTTTTACGTAAGCGGTGACAATGATCATTCCTCCGCCACGAGTATAATTTCATCTTTGGCTTTTTTAACAATCCGTAATGTTTTTTAAAAGGAAAAATAAATACCATATACACTTTTCACATATTTTGATATTGAAAATTATTTTGAGAATTTATTTATTATTCCAATATCTTGAAATGATATATTTTTATTGCAATATGGAAATTGTATTTTTCTTTTATGCTTATGTTATGTGTTATGATCATGTCATGGTTCTTGGGAATTATTTACGTATATGGGTGGTTCCATGATAAACCTAGGGTGTGTGAGCATGATATACCTCTCCAATGAATTGGGTAATGTGATGAAGGTAAACGTGAATGTTTCTCCTAAGAGATTTATGGAATATACAATGATGGGTATTCCAAAGAAACTCCCAATGTATCTGTGATATCAACATTGTAAGTATGTTACGGATCCCACATGTTACATTTATGATTTAGGATTTCTAGGTGTTATTCATAAATATTGTGTTTTCATGTGGAAAGTAAAAGAGTTTATGTATTGTATGTATTAATGAACAGATGTTTTCTTTCATTTTTTTATAACCCTTACGGAGCATTTTGTGCTCATCCCTTGTTTTGAAATGTTTTCACAGGACATAAAGATGAATAGGGTCAAGGATGGGATCAAGGAAAATTCATGTTGTCTAAAACCTAGAACTTGACATGGCACTTTTTTTTCACGAGTTTTTAATTTATGAAAAAAATGGAAAATGTGTAGAAGTGTATACTTTGTAATAATTTGAGATGTAAAAGTTATGTCCAAATTCTCTAAAACTCTAATCCTGAAATGATCCTCAATGTGAATAATTCATTTAATTCTATATTATGTAATGTTTTAAGGTCATGTGCTTATAATCCTAGTTTTTTCATAACCAACAACTATTTAAATCCTTCACGATGGACAATGAAGCATTTTTGAATTCACAAATAATTTCCCCCATGAGATTGAAACTATGTGTAAATAAAGGCCCGTTGTCATGTACCAGATTACCTCAAAGTAATGCCTGAAACAACAAGAAAAATTTATTACCCATAAGTACATATGTTCTGGTGCAACATCCGCTTCTAGTATACAGGTAAGGATTTATTTTTAGGAAATCACTCACTCAATCCTTCACCAATATTCGAGGAAATTTTCATAAACATTGACTCATATTTATACTTATCGTTAAAGACATTACTAGATATATCATTGGAAAAATACATAGGGATATTTCAAATGTTTTCTCATCTAAATTTAAAAAGTTTTTCTAAACATTTCCTCTATTACCAACTATAATGACCAAGGCTCCAAATACATGGATATTACATAATTTAGATGAATGTTCAATATATTAAAATATTACATGCCTGAGGATCATAATAGATTAGTGTCTTTGGAAGCATTGAAACAAAATATTCTATCCAGGTGAATGTTCTTCAACATCATCCATAAATATCTGCAACTTTATAACTTCTACCTAAAACCATTCTTCAAATCCTATGTAAAGGAAACATAAGAAATTGGTGACCTCAAATTCTCAGTAACGGTGAAAAATGAATATATATATGCATGATCATGAGAATAAGGGTATGAGAACATGATCGTGAAAATAGACGATCATACCCTTCATATCAAAGATCATATACATGAACGATGACATAACTGATGGAATTTCATAAGACATGATCTGTAAGGAAATAAATAACCAAATCCAAGAAAGGATAACCATAGAATAAAACATGGAAGTCTGGAAAACACATAAACATATACTAACTTCCACAGTTAGAAAATAATCTCTACCAAGACCATATTAGTAGTATGGTTTCACTCCCCATACCATCTTAGTGGTCATGGTTTACTCTCATGGCCATCTAAGTTGCATGAGTTCACTCCTCATACAATTTTTGTTACCACTGTTCACTCCCATGGTCATCTTAGTATCATGATTTCACTCCTCACACCATATTAGTAATCTTGGTTTACCCCCATGGACATCTTAGTATTCATGGTTCACTCTCAAGACCATCTTAGATTCTCTCATGAGATATAAATCATTACCCAATGCAATGGAGGGAGATACAGGTCTCACCCATATAACAATGAAATCATACATACATGTGCCATTGGATCAGTATAAATCATAACATGAACCATGAAATTAAATGGGTATCACAAACATGTAAAAATATAATACATTTATAAATTGGTAGGTTTAAGAAACATTTTATCAATGACATAACCCATGAAAGAGATTATCTTTCAAAAGAATATAACCTGCAAAAGGGAAAATGTTTTCGTAAACATCATGACATAAAAAACCTAATCTATTAATAGAAACAATATGAATATAAATAAAGACAAATTTCCTAATTATATAATTAGTATCAACAATGTATGTTGACTTATATGGTAAATAATGTTTAAATAACTTTTTAAAATATTTCATGATGAAAATATCCTTTCTTCATTGAAAAAGGATTTTTATAAAACAACATCTTTTAAAGACATTTTTAATTGAAAATAGATTTGAAAACATACATGGAAAGATTTAGAAACATTTTTTATCTACAATATCATTGAAAATTATATGGATGGTTATTTTAAAAATATTTTTGAAACATTTTTTAAAACATTGTTCTTTTGTATAATATATATTTCTGACCGAAGTGACAGATGTTTTGATTTTACATAAAACAAAACCTTATGAACCAATGAGTGGGAAAATTGTACGAATACCTTAGTATATATTAAAAGAATAGTGGATAAGTAAAAATATAAAGATTCATAGAGATGAATCATAATATATCCTCAATGGAAGCATAAACACAATCAATTTAAAACAACAATGATATTATCTCAATAAACTCTTATAACATGGTGATTGTGATTATACTCTCCATGTAGAAATAAAAATTTCCTGAAGCATAAAAATTCTTAATAATAATATTATTCATTATATAACGTGTAAAATTTAATTATATATACATTTCAATAGATTTTAGGCACATCACAAAACATGAGTATCAATGAAGGAAAATCGAGACTACATTTTACCGATTTAGTAGAATTTCAAACAAAAACCTCATGAATGAAGGATAAAAAAATGGATAGGTGAAAAAACATAAATTTTATTATAGGTTACATAGAATATATTAATGGTCAGTAAATACACATTATAAAAGGAATGAGTGTAAGCATAACACATATCTTATGATAATTAAAAGTGAGATGAAATCCTCTTTCCTTAGGTCTGATACACTATGTAGGTGTCCAAGACTCATGTATAGTGGTTTGAAACATATTATTAACTTCTAAATGAATCATAATAATATTGTTTATATCATATATGATTCTTTATGACCTTATATTACCTGTTTATTAATAATTTATATGTTAAAGCATTATTTCGTGTAATAATTGCTTTCTTTATCGTACGTGTTTTGACTTATTATTCTTGATCATACTCTTTATAACAAGATCTAATAATTTAGGGAACTAATAAAATTATTTATATAACATATATATTCATGATATAAATATATATATGATATATTTAAATATTAAATTGAATACATTGTTTATAAAGAGGGTGGGTCGTACGAATGCACGAGCAGTGTTACTGTTTTCTTATCGTATTCAATGAAATTACGTAAATGAAATATATATATATATATATATATATATTATTCCAATATTATTATTATGTAATTTATTTCATACTTCTTAAATATATATATAATCATTTTTAATGGTTAACATGGAAGATGAATGTCATCATTTCGTGGAGACAATATGTCATAAGAACACACGAGCGACTGTATCTTTTCCCTAATTGATAAATTGCATTTAATAGGATGTAATATGAATTTTAAAAATAAAATTTCCTATTATAATTCTTATTTACACCCTTAATATTGTTTTTTATACCCATATAAATAGTATGTATATGAACAATAGTTTATAACATAGTGTGGAGATGGAAAGCAGTACTTACGCTAGAATAGTGATATTGTCTTTTGTAAGATGAAGGAAAAATGTAATATGATTGTACTAAAATTATAAAAACATCTCATAATGTATATGGTACTATTTTTATTATTGGATTATGTAAATAAATAGAAAAAAAAGTAGATGAATAAATGAACTTGGAAAGAGGTGATAAAACAATTATCTCTATTCAGGTGTCGCCTTTTGATTTTCACAAAAGGACTCTGTTGGATGGATGTATACCCTACTTGTAGCATCTAGGATGATGTTTAAGATGTTGGAAGAGATATTATGTAGGTTTTTCTGAGACAATTGGCATTGTAAGTGTGAATTAAAGAGAAGTATATGTTTCATTTTATAACAAAGGTGATGAGCACTTTAGAAAAATAATACAATATTAATTTATTATAAATTTAAAATTGGTTTCTAATGGCTACAAATTAATTTCATTCAATTATAAGAATATTTTGGGTGGAAATACTCTCAACCAATAGGATGTAGAAATTTTTAGGTCATAAAATTTCCTTATCATTAATATTTTACCTCTAGTTAAATAGTTTAACTCTTAACATGTCTTCTAGTATTTTTATACCACATGGTTAGTATAGTTACTATAAATTTCCATGTGAACATAAATTATATAATTAATGGTGTTTTAAACAATATCCATTAAATATTAATAATATTTATGTTTTTTAACTTTTATATCAATTAATAAAATTGTACTTTTTTTAAATCTCATTTATGACAATTTTGACACTATTTAATAAATGGTTTTTCATAAAGTTATAAAAATGTGATTCCATTAAAAAAAATGAATTTAATCGATCCTAAAATGTAATATTCATCCATAAAATTCATGTATGGCGTCCAATATTTTAAATAAAAATTATTTTGATATTTATATTATCATTTATTTGATTAGTTTATTAATAATGCTATTTTTGCATCATCATTGTGTCATAATTAAATTTTATTATTTATTTCCTAAATATTAATAATAAATAACCATGATGTATGTAATATTTTTAACTTCATAATGACTATATATATTATAAGTCATAACTTATATAACCCCTTATAATTTTTTTAATAAGAACAATGTTTATGATATTTTTAAAATTACTTTAAATATAATGATAGAAATGCATCTATCGCACTAAATTGTCATCCAAAGGAAATATTTTAGTCCTAATGGTTGTCTTGGTCTTCCTTGGCTCATCAAATAATTTTATTACATGTGTTAGAGTAATATTATATAATTATAATATACTCACTCTATTTCCATTAACCGTGATAAATATTATTCAAAAGTAAATATTCACCAAAAAAAACGTTTTGATGCTATTAGACCAAATTTTTCACCCCTATTACAACCATATATATTATATATTCAAAATTAAATTCACAGAAGAGGTAAAATTACATTTAATGATAATTAGAAAATGTGCCTACAAGGCTGGTAAAAGAGATGTTCAAAAGTTCAATAAAGTTTCATATATTTAATCTTATTATGAAAATTATACAAATGACCTAAATTAGAATAATTTATATATTTTGTATATATTTATACTATAAAATATTTTTCATGTAAATTATTTGTTTAAATGATAATGTTTGTTAATAAACTAGTGTTTTTTCTAATTCGTCAAAAATAAATAGTTTTTAGAAAAAACATAAATAAAACCTATGTAATTTTGATATTCCAAATTAAAAAAAGATGTCAATTTTACCGAATTAAATTTATAATACTATTTATAATTAATTTTACAACTTTTCAAAAAAGGGCATAAAAACATATTCCATTAAGAAAGTATAATTTCTAACCACATAATTATTTTACGGAAACATAATTATTTCCTTAAAATTATGTTTTTATGTGAAAATAGTATGAATAATAGTAAAAAATAATTTATTACTATTTATATTACAATATTTATTGGATAAGTTATAAATATATTAGTAAAATAAATACAACAGTAATTTGTTGTTTCACAGATGCCCAATCTTGTGTGTTTTGCAAGCCTTGTCGGTGTTGCGTACCGTGAAAGCTTCCATTAATTTTGTGTAATACATAATCCAACATAGTGATGTTATCTAATAATAAAAATATATATTCATTAAGGGGTGAATTGAAAATATCAAAAGATTAAATTAAAAATAAAAAATACATTCAAAAAATCACCGGGTATTACAATATTGACATTATTTTATAAAAATGTGAAAGAATCCTTTGAAATCTTAAGAAGTGGTAAATTAGTGGTTGATGATTTTAGAAAAAACCTTGATCATTGAGGATATTATATTATCTATTGAAGAGTGATTAAACATAACTGAAACTATTTTAGAAGAAATTGATTTCTTGTGAAATATTTTTGAATAAAAAATAAAAAATTATTAATAAATTAAAAAGGTTTGAGACTGTGAATATTTTATATGATTTTTTTAGTGATTGGTTAATGAGGTACATGAAAATTTGATGAAATGACACAATATAAAAGTCCAAATCGTGTGGTTAAATCTGGTATTGGTTTTGAGGGTGAAACATCAAAGACAATGCCAAAAATATGAAGATAACAAGGGATAAGATAATGGGGTAATTTTATCAACCAGTAATAATATTTCCACAACAATGGAGTTATAAAAAATATAAGGATATGTTTATAGGTGATAAAAACAAGATATTTCAATTGATTGTATGTTTATTTTGGGTTTTTCATAACCACAGAATGTCTTATAATGGTTAATCTGGTGGCTATATAAGAGAAGAATCCATTTCCAGTCAATATAGAATTTTTGGAACACAGAAATCCTATGGGTGCCCAAATATTTCAATGGTTTCTATTAATTATTAAATAGTTGGGAAATAATTTGTATATTTCACAAAATAATATAATATGATCTTCATATGGATGGAAAATAAAAGTGGATATGATTGAATCAAAATCAAACGATTCATGAACATTATTTATATTCAATAATAAGTATAATTTCACGTGATGGAATGTGATGAAAATAATTATAACAGACAAAAATAACTATGAAATCCTTTAGTATTATCTTGGAAGGAAGGAAAAAAATTTGATGGAACACATGAATGAAATTTCATTGATAGAAAAAAGGAATAGTTGTATAAAGATTCTAGATTGTGGGTGTTAATTTCATTTGAATGGTGATTGGACTTCTAAAAAATTATAATAGTATAATTAATGGAAAATATTTATACAAAAATGATAGATCATTGTATATTAATGTAATTATAATGTCATGTATCACTAATGGTTTATCGACTACTTATCATGTTCTTTATATTGATGGTCCTTTTAATAAATTAATTTGTGTTGTTATGATTTGTGACTCGTATTTTTAAATATTATTCAGTCTAATGAGTTGTATCATCAATAAATTGTTTAGTAATTATATTATTATGGTCTAGAGGAAAAACATAAATTTTTATCCGTTTGATATCAAAATTAATACATGTATTCTAACAGCAGAATAAGAAAATATATTTTTTCACTAGATATTATTCACTGTATATCCACAAATATTGGTGCTCTTTTTAAATGAAAATATATAATTTATATTTCTTATTTCAAATGTTACCAAGATATTATATTTTAATTATATTTATTAGGAATTATAGTTTAAAATCCATACACCCTAAATAAGAACTGGGCATTGGGATTTCCAAATTTGAATCACAATGATTTGTCTAGTCAAATTTTTCAAAAAATAACCTATAACAACAGATATATAATAATATTTTTTTATTATTATAATTTTATAGGGTATTCCATATTCATACATTCAAAGATAGAAATGTTGGACTACATAAAATAGTTTCTCAGAAGATATGAAAATAAAAAATAAAGAACTATAATATTAAAAGATTAGATAATTGAATTTAGTACACATCATATGAGGCTAAAGATGATTTTTACATTCATGATATTAGTCTAGAGTTGAAGAATTCATATATTATAATGATTATTATTATAGAATTACTTCAAATATTAAATACATATGTATCAAATCATGAAGAAATGAATCTTGGAAATTTTTATCTTTATGATTTATATAGATAGTTGGTTTCATATTAGTTCTGAATAACACCATAGAACCCATAAAAACATTAATATAAATATATTTCATTCTGTTTTATTGAGAAGCTTGAGTTTTGGGATTCTAGAAATAAAGATTATATAATAGTTGAAGTCTTATCAGTTATTGTATTGAAGTTTACAGTAGTAAAATGATGATTTGTGGAAATGAAACATCATGATATTTTTATTATGGGGAGGATAGAAATATCACATCTAAGTTTTAAAGTATGTCTCATATATGGGTTGATATTTATTATTTTTCTATAAAATAGAAAAATAACACTCTATATAAGTGTAAATTCATATATGAAATTCAAATAACATTATAACGACCCATACTTTACATAAATTGTTAATACTTCAAAATTGAAGTACACTTATTACAACATATAACAGAACCATGAAAAGACCATATAGGTATAGTGTCTTTAGAAACTGGGAAACATAAAAAACTAGTTCATAAAGCATATACATTGTCTCCTATTTATTTCGTCATATTTGGAGTCCCTTTTGGAATATCTAACTTAATAACCTTCTTCATGACCTAGGGAAAGAAAACATACAAAAGGGTGATCTCAAATGCTCATTATGGGTAAAAAAATAAATATCAATCACATCATATTAATAAGAACATAACATTTTGGAAATCTTAACCTGAAAAAGAGATCATAATTTCATAATCATGGGATAAATAATAATAGTGAAATGTAATGATAATAATCATAACATAAAACATGAAACATTCTGGAATACACACATAATCATAAGGAATCATTTCTTAGTAGTCAAGAATAATTTCCAAGACTATCATAGCAGACAAAGTATATTTCTGAACCGAGTTCACTCCTCGTTGCAGTCCTATTTCACTGAAACGGTTTAACCTGCTGTTCCATCCATGTCTCTCTCATGATATATAAATCATTACCTAATGCATAGGAGAGATATATAGGTCCCACCCATCTCATAATGAAACCATTCTTATGTGTGCCACAAAATCATAAATCATACATCATAGCATAACCCATGTAATAAAAATGGGATTCTTAAACATCATGCCATCATAACATAACCCATATAAGATAGAAGGACATCATAAAATTAATTCCACCATAAAAAAATCAAATAAATGTAAAAATATGGATAGAACCAGTATCCCGTTTTATCTTAGATGGAAAATAACTTTGATAAAACACTTTAACTCCATTCTTGAGGAAAATATCCTTTCTACTTCAAAAACATATTTCATTTCTTAACATGTCATAAAATTTTAAACTAAAAGAAGTTGACTAAAAATAAAATTGAAAACGTGTAAAGGAATCCTCTTGGAAATAATGTTCTAAAAATCCATTCATGTCGTATATGTTAAAAAAATAACACTCTTCTCGTACTTTGGCCAGAAAAGTAAAAAAAGTACCTCGTAATAAAAAATGACAAAATATTCCATTCATATATTTTATGAAAAACTCTCCAAAGGGTAAAATTGGATTTAATAAACTGTAGGTGGATGGAAATAATATTACATATTGAGTAAACATGTATGTGGATGATAAATATTCACTACTAAATTATGAAGTATAAACAATCTCGTATAAAAATGAGATTGTGAGATTTTCCATTACCTTAGGACTGATTTTCTTCGTATGTGTCCTAACCTCCTGTATAATGATTTAAATAATGTTATAGAATTATTCCAGAATCTTACTCATTGTTAGGATTTCATATATGGTCATATTCTTAGCTTCTTATTAGAAATATTTCATTGCTACTTGTTATTCGGGTGTTTATTATTTTTGTTATTATGCGTGTTTTGTCGAATAAATTTATATTCTTATCTTTAGGTTATAGATACCTCATTTCTAGAATGTAATTAGTGTAATATATATCATATTTATTCATTCAATTCATTAATATAGTCATTATGTAATGAAGATCATGTAGAACGAGTCACATCACATCGTGGAGACGGTAGGCCGTACTTACGCACGAGCGGTGATATCGTTCCCATGATCATGGAATTGTATTGAAGTGTGTGTGTATACTATTTCAGAATCAATATCACTTTACAATAATAATATATAGTTATTCTATACACCATTATACCCTTCCAAGTAAGGTGGTGGTGGAAAATAGATTACACCACGGCGTGGAGACGGTATTCCGCACACACGCACGCGCGGTGATTTCATTTTCCGTAGGATGGATAGATGGTGAAATAGGGTTCTTTAAAGATTATAATAACATATCAGTATATGAGTGATACTGATGTTATTACTTCATAATGAAACAATTAAATAAGAATAAGTAGAAGAAGAAATAATGTTGAAAGAATCGGTAATATACATTACCTCTTCTTTGAAGCGCCTCTTCTTAACATCCTCTTAGGGAACTAAAGATGGTCTTTGAAGAAAACCAAGACCTCAAGGATATTTCTAGGGAAGTGGAGAAGAGAAATTGGCAGGGTTTTGTGGAGCTTTAAGGCTCAAATTGGTGTGAGGAGAGGTGGGAGGAGGTGCCCTTTTATAAGGGAGGAGAGGGGCACCTTAGGAAAAACAAAAAAAAATTATTTTATTATAAAGTCATATTCGGTTTTTTATAGCTCCAAATTGATTTATTTCAAAACTAAGGTGGGGATGGGTCAAAATCCTCTCAACCAATGTGTTTTAGACATGTTTATGTCATTAAATTTACCATATCTTTTAGTTTTAACTCTTAGTTAATTAGATTGACATTTACCATGTCACTTTGGATTTTTATATTATATAGTTAATAACCTAACCAGATACATCCAAGTGACCCCCAAGTGGTCCATTAATGATACATATATCATGATATAAGTGTCTTGGAAGAACCTATGATTTTTAGGAATATAATAACAATCAATAATATAATATTTGTTTTAAAAACTATTTTATGTCAATTTTGACACTATTTGGTAATTGATTTTTGTGCAAATCATAACAGCATGATAAGTTAGAAAAAAGATAACTAAATAATTACTAATATGTCATATTAACCTATAAACTTAGTGTAATTCATAAAATGCCTCAAATTACATTTATTTGAGTATTTATAACTTCAATTATGTTAATATTTCATAAATAAGATAATTACTGCATCATCATTATGTCATAAATAAATTGAATTATATAATGTCTAAAAATTATAAATAAAATACCATTATGTGGGAAATATTTTTAGCTTTCTAATTAATATTTAAAGTCAAATTTATCTTATGTATATCCCTATATTAAAAATGTTTTAGTTATTAATCTTTGATTTTAACTATTTTAACTCTTCTTTAAATAAAATAATATTAAATGTCCTAATCTAATCCAAGTGGACCTAAATGGTCATAATTTATTCCTAAGGTTTTTGTTTATCTAATTATACTTATCCAATAGAATTAGGACATTTTTTAGCGTAATAATAATATCATTTTTACCCTTAATTACACTATTTACATTTAACTGTGGTAAAAAAAAGTAAACAGTTACTATTCACCAAAAAAATACTTTTCATCTCGTTGAACCACACTTTTGTCCTTGATATTAACCGTTTCTCTCGGATTTTCAAAATTCCACTTAGAGAAGAGGTAAAATTATGTTTTATTTGAATTTTCAAATTCTCATAGGAGGTGGCTAAAAGACCGTGAAAAGTTCAATAAATTTTTTATATATATAAAATTATTATAAAATTTCTCCAATGAATTTCTTTGAACTTATATAGATATTATGTATCAATTTTGACCTAAAATAAATTTAAATAAATTAAATAATTATTCAAAAAAAAAATTGGTTTTTAAATAGTATCCCCATGTTTTCACTATTCATCAAAATTTGAATGTTTTCAGAAAAATACAAAAATTTCACCTTAGGCTAATTTCGATATTCTGAATCCAAAAATTAAGTCCATTTTGAAAAATAAAATTTCAACAAGTGGGTATTACTATTCATAACGTCTAGTTTTAATAATATTTTAATAGCATATCGTTGTTTAGTGAAACTCGGAATTGCGTACAACGCAAGCTATCGAGGAAGTTTGCGATTGCGTGTAAAGCAAGCCAAGCTAGTGTTGTGTGTAGTGAAATATTCCTTTGATGATTTATATAACATAAAAACAAAATATTTCTCATAAAAATCTCTGGTGATACATTCTACCCCACTTAAAATGAATTTCGCCCTCGAAATTTGTCACTTTGTAACAAACAGATGAGGATACCTCTCCCTCATCATATCCCCAAGCTCCCATGTTGCTTCTTCTAATTGGTGGTTCCTCTATAAAACATTCACCAAGCGAGTTGTCTTGTTCCATATGACTTTTTCGCTATGATCCAAAATCTCCATCAGCTGTTCTTCATATGAAATATCTTGCTCTAGTGGTACAACTTCTGAGCTAAGTACATGTGAAGGATTAGGTATGTACTTTCTCAGGAGTGATACATGGAACACATCATGAACTTGAGAGAGATTCGGTGGAAGCGCCCATCGGTAAGCTACCTTCCCAACACGATCCAGTATTTTGAAAGGACCGATATACCTAGGGCTCAGCTTTCCCATCTTTCGAAATCTCATTACTCTCTTCCAAGGAGATATTCTTAAGAACACTTTATTGCCCACTTCAAACTCTAGGTCTTTTCTTCGGTTGTCAGCATAACTTCTTTGTCGACTCTGAGCTGCTCTTATGTTATGTTAAATTGATCTAACCTTTTCTGCCATCTAATCAACAAAATCAGGTCTTAATAGCTTTCTTTCCCCAACTTCATCCCAGAAAGTTGGAGTCCTGCATTTCATTCCATAGAGAGCTTCATAAGGATCCATCTGAATACTGGAGTGAAAGATATTTTTATAAGAAAATTACACCAAATGTAGGTGTTGATCCCCACCACCTTTGAAATCCATAGAGCAAGCTCTAAACATATCTTCTAGAGTTTGAATTTTCCTCTCAGACTGACTGTCTATCTGAGGATTATAAGAAGTGCTAAAACTCAACTCTGTATCCAGAGTATGCTGAATACTTCTCTAAAAATTTGAGGTAAACCTCGGATCCCGATCAGATATAATGGAAAGTGGTACTCCATGAAATCATACCACTTGTTTTACATATATCCTGGCAAGAGATCTAGATAGAAATCCTCTCTAATATCAATGTAGTGTTCAGACTTTGTAAGACGATCTACTATGACACAGATAGCATTATTACCTTTGGATGTTTTAGGAAGTCCAGTGAAAAAAATCAATAGTGAT
Organism: Viscum album; assembly: GCA_963277665.1. Classification (NCBI taxonomy): domain Eukaryota; kingdom Viridiplantae; phylum Streptophyta; class Magnoliopsida; order Santalales; family Viscaceae; genus Viscum; species Viscum album. The sequence continues at coordinate 1,166,421,596 of OY728126.1, forward strand.
GTTTTCCCATATCCATTCAGATATGGGTAATGGTTGTAACTTCCCCTTAGACTATTGTCTCTCATCTTTAACTTGCTGACAAACCAATCATCGAGAGATATATTCAGAAACATCTCTTTTCATTCCATCCCACCAGAAGTACTCTTTGAGGTCCCTATACATATTCGTGCTTCCACGGTGAATAGGGAATGAAGAACTATGAGCCTCATCCAGCAGCTCCTTCTTTAATTCTGGGATGGGAGGAACACAAACCTGATTCTCGAACATTATTATCCCATCACAATAACGGTTGAATTCAGGATCATTCCTCACTTTCTTTTGTAACTCTACATCTTCTTTCTGTGCCTATTTAATCTTCACATGTTTATATGGTTAAACATTCATTTGAGAAAGATACAATTTTTCCCCTTCCATTATAATTCCATGATCCGTCCTATGTAAATCCATAAATATTGGATCTTTTGTGATCCTCATCATGGATAATCTAGCATGGTCTTGTCGACTTGATGCATCTGCCACCTTGTTTTCTTTCCCAGGATGGTAATGAATTGAGCAGTCGTAATCCTTAATCAGCTCCAACCATCTTCTTTGACGCATGTTCCACTCCTTTTGTGTGAAAATATACTTTAAACTTTTATGATCAGTATAAATATCACACATTTATCCATAAAGATAATGCCTCCAAATATTTAATGCAAATATTACTGCAGGTAACTCCAAATCATGAGTTGGGTAATTTTGCTCATGGATTTTCAACTATTGGGAGGCATAATCTATCACCATATCGTTTTGCATGAGAACACACACCAATCCCTTATTGGATGCGTCACTGTAGATCACAAACCTTTCTCCACTACAAGGCAGTGTGAGCACAGGGGCACTGGATAACCTTCTTTTTAACTCTGTGAAATTTTCTCCACATTCCTCTGTCCAAACAAACTTAACTCCTTTCCGAGTCAATTTTTTTGAGTGGGATAGATAATCATGAAAAATATTTCACAAAATGTTGATAATATCCAGCCAAACCAAGAAATCTTCGGATCTCAGTTACTGTTGTTGGTCTCAACCATCTTTTGATAACCTCTGTTTTTGCTGGATCCACAGATATCCCCTCTTTTGAGATTTTGTGTCCCAAAAATGCATCTTTTTTAAGCCAAAATTCACACTTTGTAAATTTGGCATAAAGCTTCTCCTTTCTCAGGGTCTTCAATACAATTCTCAAGTGATCTTCATATTCTTCATTACTCTTTGAATAGACAAGAATATCGTCAATAATGACTACCAAAAACTGATCAAGATAGTCTCTAAAGACTCTATTCATCAGATCCATGAAGATAGCAGGGGAATTCGTAAGGCCAAATGGCATCACTAAAAATTCATAGTGTCCAAACCTTGTACGGAAAGTCATCATTGGTATATCCTCCCTGTTGACCCTTAATTGATGATACCCTAAATGAAGATCAATCTTTGAAAAGTATTGAGCTCCGTGTAGTTGGTCAAATAAGTCATCAATATGAGGGAGAGGATATTTGTTCTTGATCGGGGTCTTCCTAAGTTCTCAATAATCAATGCAGAGTCTCATTGATCCATATTTCTTCTTAACAAACAAAACAAGTGATCCCCAAGGTGACGAACTAGGGAGTATGAATCCTTTATCAAGATTGTTTTAGAGTTGCTTCTTCAATTCCTGCAACTCAATTGGGTCCATTCTATAAGTTGTCTTTGAAATAGGTAAATCACCAAGTACGAGCTCTATTGAAAACTCCACTTCACGATTTGGTGGAAGACCAGGAAATTCCTCTGGAAATATATCATCAAACTCCCATACAATTTGAATATTCTTAATGGTGAGTTTCTCACCAACCATTTGAGATAAATAACCTTTATTTAGTGGAATCAAGACCCATAAGTTGGAAGAAATTTCCACTGGAAGGTTATGTTCAGCCTTGCATCAATAGACGATCATAGATTGATCTGGAATATGAAATGTGACTTCCCTTATTTGGAAATTGATATGAGATCCATATAATGAAAGCAAATCCATTCCAATAATCACATCAAATTACACTATAGGAATGATCATAAGATTTGCAGGAAGCACTTTCCCAAAAACCTTAATTGGAGAAGAATTATAAACTTTTGATGTGGCTGTTGTGCCATTATGAGTTGTCACATCTAACTCAACATCTAATTGTTGAGGTAATATGACAATACCCTTAGAAAATTCTTCAAAAATAAAAGATTTGGTAGATCCACAATCAAATAAAACATTTCCTACATTATAGTGAATGGTAAGTGTACCTTTAAACACATAGTTATCGTACTCCACATCGCTGATAGAAATTGCTTGTGACTTTCCTTTGTCATTACCCTTAAGATTTTGGTGACGTCGATCATCATCAGCAACCCTAGGATTAGGGAATTGATTAGCATAATTCCCCATATCCTTGAACTTGTAAAATTGAAGTGTAGGAGTTGAACTCTATGTAGCCTTTTCTTTGTTCGAATCACTAGACATCTTCTTCCCATTATTAAAGTATTCAAATACCTGATGACCTTCTATACCACATTTGAATCATTTACTTTTCCATTTAAGACAACTACCTACATTATTCTTTCCATACTTTGATCATTAGGGAAAACACATCTTCTTTTCAGCGTGGTCTTTATATTTTCCTTTGAATTCCATTTTCCTCTTCTTATCAAACCCATATGACTGATGGGTTACTCTAATCTCCAACTCAACTTTGAGATAACATCGAACAATTTCCTCATAGCTATTGAAGTCCCTTATGGCTAACTCCCATTGAAGACTTGGTTTTAAGCAACTATTGAATCAATCAATCTTAATCTCAGGTTGGATAATAATCCCAGAAGCGTACCTTTAAAGTCTTGTAAAATTTTCTTTGTAGGTACCTGTTTGAACCATGGACTTCTATGCATGATTTGGAGTGTGGTTTGTGTTTTTTGTCAATAATCAATGGATGTTCGGATCATGTACCAGCAAAGAGATCATATCGTTCAAGAACACAATAGTATTGAAGGTGGCGATGTTTCCTTGCGTTTGACAAATTTTTGGGGTCCAAAATTTGGAATTTGGTGAGCATCGCGAAAATAGGATTTCCATAAAGATCATGATTTAATATGGAAAAGGCATGAATTTCGTGAAGATAAAATTCATGGTTTGGAAATCGCAAAGACCAGAAGAATGGAGGCGGTGAGTCTTCGCGATTAGGTCAAGCTTCGCGAACGACAGAGGCGGAAGCGCATCGCGGCAGAGAGGGGCTTTGCGAGGGAGCTTCGCGGCGAAGGCGCGAAGGAATGTTGACGGTGATTCTTTGCGATTACGTCAAGCTCCGTGAATGAAAATTGCTGTGGTGCTTCGCGATTTGGACAAAATTCTGGCGGGATCTTCGGAGCTTCTCGATTTGAGCTGACGTGGCGCTGACTTCACGCGGAATGGTCGAGGGTCGGTGCAATTGCCTATAAATAGAGGCCGACCCCTTCAATATAAGTAGAGAGAATTTCAGAAAAATTCATTTTCTCTCGGTTCGTAAAGGTCTCTCGCGAAGGCAGTGGGCTTCGCGAAAGAGGAGCTTCGTGACGGCTATTCTAGCTCCGCGAAAGACGAGCGCCCCGCGTTGGCTTAGTGAGCTTCGCGAAGAGGCAGGAGCTTCGCGATAGCCTAGCATTGCGAAGGCCAGAGCATCACGAGAGTGCTTCGCGATTGAGCTTCGCGAAATGACAGGGGCTCTGCGAAGGCCTGTTTGAGCTTTGCAAAATTGGGAGCCATGTGAAGTTGGGCACTTTGCGAAGGCCTTTTCCAAAGGATGTTTTCCCAGTGGACAAGGTAAAAGGTGGTATTTATCAGTGGTTGGAATTTGGACTTTAACAGAGCTTTAACTCAGGACTCTGATGCAAGCAAAGTCTCATGCTGAACAGGATACAATGAACTTCATGTCTATCTATTGTAGAGACCTTCACGTCTATAAATTGAGTGTGACTTCACCAACGGTAGTGAGCCAGGGGGAGTTAACGGGAGTGACCCGAGGGAGGCAGTGAGCTTTCCCTGAACCTTTGTAAAGGCAGTGAGCCTAGGACAGAGTGTATGTGCCCGGACTTTTGTATTCTCCAGCTAGTGAAGCATAGTGGATTTTGGTACGACCGAAAACTTGTTGGCGTATACTCCTTGGACGTAGCCCTTAGTGGTGAACCAAGTAAAAAGGGATGTTTCTTCTCTGTGCATGTGCGTGTTTGATTTCTGATCTTTTTCATCATACAGGTTCAACAAGTTCCTACCAACGTGGGAACAAGATCTATCCCTTTAGAAGAAAACGTTGTCACCCTGATTCACCCCTCCCCTCTCAGGGTGTCTCGTGGTCCTTCAAGTGGTATCAGAGCGAGGTTGTTGGTGTTGAATCTAACCTTTTTCATCAGGGAAAACGTGGTTAATGTCAGGGGAGTCCCTCCCTTCGATGGAAGAAATTTCCAGATCTGGAAGAACAGAATGAGATCTCATCTAAGATCTCTTGGAATGGAAGTTCTTTTTTCTACTATGCAAGGAATACAAGTCACTGATCCAACATGCCTAGCTATGAATGAAACAGACAGGAAACTTCTTGATACAGATGCTAAAGCACAGAATGCACTCACTGCATCCCTTTCTGATCAGATCTACCTAAAGGTGATGAATTGCCACTCAGCAAAATCCATGTGGGATAAACTTGAGAATATTTATGAAGGATATAGAAAAGTGAAGGAGGCGAAACTATAAGTGCTGCACAATTGGTTTGATGATCTGAAGATGCATCCAGATGAGAATGCAGACTCATTCTTCAATCGAATTACTGAAGTAGTTGGATCAATTCGGGGTCTAGGCGAAGAAATAAAAGACATTGATATTGTAAAGAAAATATTGAGAATACTTCCACCTCTATATAATGTGATGGTGTCAGCCCTTGAGGAAAGAGATCTTTCCAAACATTCTCTAGATGATCTACTGAGCAGCTTGGTAGCATATGAAATGAGAGTCAAACCAGAAGATGCTATGACTCAGGTGAGCAAGGAAATGGCATTCAAGGCCATGGACAAACTGAAAATCTCAAAGGATAGTACCGGTGAAGATGACGAAGAAAAATAAATTCTTTCTCTCATTGAAAAGAAGTTTCAGAAGGGGAAAGGGAAATTCAAATGGAAGTTACCTCTCGCGTGTTTCCGTTGTGGAAAAGTTGGGCACATTGCCTCTCAGTGCTTAAAAATGATCAATGAGGAAGACTATGAGGATGAAAGCCTCAAGAAACCTCAGAAAAGGTTCTTCAAAAAGGGATACTTCAAATCAGGAAAGAAAATTAAAAGGAAGAGTTTTGTCTGTGAAGAGGAAGAAGATGATAATGAATTCTGTGATGAAGAAGAACTAGAATTCAAAACTGGGAACCATGCTTCTATGATGGCCACTGTTGAATAGCTAGAAGATACTGAAGGAGAAAAACAACTAAGAACTTGTGTAGATCCTGAGATACAACTTAAGGATGCGGTTAGTAAGCTCAAGATTAAATGTAAGAGCTGCAATAAGTGGAAATAAATTGTAGAATAATCAACTGAATACGTTGATCAGCTTGAAGCTGAAATTGAATGACTGGAATAATTTGTGAAGGTACAGTCTAAAATAATTGAAAGTAATGATGATGTAGTAGATCTGAAGCTGAGAATTGAAGATCAGGAAAAGGTTATCAATGACCTCACCTACAGACAGGATGAAAAATAAAAGACTACTAATGGTCTTGAGGAGGAAGTAGTTACTCTAAGGATCAAACTGGAGATTGAATCAGTTCCAACAGAATTGAAGAAGAAAATACAGTTTGGACGATTCTCAGATGCATAATTACTAGCAAGAGCCAAGTGTAGTTCAGATGGGGTTGGAAAAGTCTTGAGTAATCAAAGACCCGCTTGCATGGGAAAGAGTGTAATTGGCAGTGATGCTGAGACATAAACTGCTGGAAGTGAAAATACCCAAAAGAAAGATAAGATTAAAGTTGAACATGTTGAAACGTTTCCTAGAGTGCAGAAAAAGGAACCCTCAATCCAAACTAAAAGGGGACCTAAAAATTATCCTCAAACATTCAGAAATGATAGACAGTCTTACTATTCTCCCAAGGAAGAAGGTATGAGGAGAAATTCAAGTGAGAAGGCATTTCCTCTCATGAAGTGTCAGTTCTATGGATATCTGGGCCATACCTTGTCATATTTTGAAGAGGCATGAAGCTATCTGAATGGAGAAGATATAGAAGCTCAACAAAGGAGAACAATTTCATATCCTAATTCTTATAGAAGAAATAATTTCTATGGATATTGTTTTTGTTGTTCCAACTTTGGTCATAAGGACGCTAATTGCAGGCAGAGAAGGGACATGGACACCTCATACCAAAGTTCAAGACAAGTCAAGTCTCGTCAGCAAGACATTGTTGCTCTTTCAAACAGGTTTTCACCTCTCAAAGAAGACTTTGACTATGAAGAACCTGGGTATGCAGAAGAGATAATTAAAAGACCATCAGTTCCCTATACTCGATCTAATGTCTCATGGAAGGAAAGGAAGAAGATTGAGAAATCCAACCTTGCAGAGGTGGCCCTCAAAGCTACAAAGAAAACAGTATCTGGATTCTGGATTGTGGTTGTTCATCTCATATGATAGGTAAAGCCGGCCTACTAACGAATATCATAAGGAATGTCAATGGTACAGTAAGATTTGGTAATGATGGGGCTCTGAAAATCAAAGGGAGTGGAAGTACCGAATTAGCTAATGGATAGCTAAAGAAGACTGAAGTCCTTTACATAGATGGCCTACATCATAATCTCCTCAGTGTGAGTCAACTCTGTGACTCAGGACTTATAGTCACGTTTAATCAGAAAGGCTGCACTATCATGGGAAAGACTGGCAATTCACTTATGAAGGGATGCAGAACATAAGGCACCTTGTATCTGGTTGATAGTGAAGAAAATGTATGTTACATGACTATTGAAGAAGAAAACAATTTTTGGCATCGGAGACTGGGACACATCAATCAACAAGACATGGAGAAAATATCAAAATTGAGAATTGTCATGGACATTACCAACCTGAAGCATGAGCGTGAAAAATCTTGTGATGCTTGTATTCGTGGTAAGATGGTCTGGAGTTCATATCAGCCAAAGAAGAAAAGAGTGTCTCACCTTCTTGATGTGATTCATACAGATGTTTGTGGGCCAATAAATTTTGCCGGAACTCATGGATAAAGGTACTTTGTCCTTTTCATATATGATTACAGTAGAATGGCATGTGTGATGGTCATTCACAGGAAACGACAAGTCCTTGACTGCATGAAAACATATCAGCGAATCGCCGAGAATGATACAGGATGAACAATCAAAGTGTTGCGATCAAAAAAATGGAGGAGAATACATGTCCATTGAATTTGAGAATTATCGGGAGAAGCCTGTGATACTGCATGAGGTAGCTGCTGTGAGAACTCCACAACAAAATGGAGTTGTTGAACGTAGGAATCGACAGGTGAACAACATGGCACGAACTATGCTGATTGAGAGTCGTATTCCACAACATTACTAGAAATAGGTTGTTCAAGATACATTGTACATTCAGAATCGAACAAGACTTTATATGGGTGAGACGAAGACACCATATGAATTGTGGCATGGATGGAAGCCTTCTCTAAAATACTTTCGTGTCTTTGGAAGTAAATGCTTCATCAGGAACAAAGAAGGAAATCAAGGGAAATATGGAAACAATGCAGATGAAGGAATTTTCCTCGGTTACTCAATGAATAGCAAAGCCTACAAATGTTTCAACAAGCATTTGAGAAGAATTCTGGTAAGCAGTGATGTTAAGATAATTGTAGACAAAACCACAAATTCTTCAAGGACGTCATATGCCGATGTGATAGAAGGTCAGGAAGAATATGAACGTGAAGAAAATACAATTGCAGAAATAGAGGAAGCTATTCAAAACACTCAGCAGTCACATGAAAATGTTGACTCAGAAGAATAATCTGATGAAGAATCTATGGCTGAAGAGAATACTACTGAACCTCGTAGGAGAAATCGAAGAGCTGAGATTGATCCATCCAATATAATTGGGGATAGGAGTGCACCCACTCAAACAAGAAGGATGAGGAATACCACGAAATCTGCATTTCTATCAGTTGTAGAGCCATCATCATTCGAAGAAGATGCAAAAGATAAATCTTGGGTGAAAGCCATGAATGATGAGTTAGATCAGATTGACAAGAATCAGACATGGGATCTTGTCCAGAGACCCGAAGGTCAAAATGTGATTGGTACCAAATGGATCTTCAAAAAAACGTTTGATGATCATGGAAGTGTCATCAGAAACAAGGCACGACTGGTATGTAAAGGATACTCTCAGATTGAAGGCATTGATGTTGAGGAAACCTTTGCTCTAGTGGCTAGACTGGAGTCAATCAGGATTTTCCATGCCATGGCACTTAAAAGAGGATATAAAGTATATCAAATGGATGCCAAGACAACATTATTAAATGGTGTACTCAAAGAATAAGTCTACATTAAACAACCAGTGGGCTTTGTTTTGGGTACTGATGAAACAAAGGTCTGTAAACTGAAGAAAGCTCTATATTGTTTGAAGCAGGCACCACGGGCATGGTACTCACGGATGGACTCATATCTCAAGAAGTTGTAATTCAAAAGAGGAGTATTTGATCACAATCTCTATGTAAAGAATTTTCCAAAAGATCAATTCATGGTTCTTGTCTATGTTGATGATATCATATTTGGTGGCAGCATGCCGAAATCAGTTGATGAATTTTCCAACCACATGAAATCAGAATTTGAAATGTCTATGATTGGGGAGCTCACCTATTTTTTGGGGCTGCAAGTGATTCAAAATAAGGAATACACTTTCATTTCTCAGGAAAAATATGCAAGAGAGCTACTGAAGAAGTTCAATATAAAAGAATCTAAACCAATGTCAACTCCGATTGCAGTTGGAACTAAACTTGGAAAGCATGAGGATGGGAACTCTGTTGATCCCACCATGTACATGAGGATCATTGGAAGCCTACTGTACCTGACAGTGACAAGGCCAGATATTGTCTTTGCAACATGCCTTGCGGCCCGCTTTCATAGTAATCCAAAGGAAGAACATATGGCAGCAGTAAAATGAATCATTAAGTACATTAAAGGTACACATAACTTCAGGTTATTTTTTTCTGCAGGTAGGGACAGTGAATTATCAGCGTTTTCTGAGGCTGACTGGGCTGGTGATGTAGTAGACAGAAAGTCTAATAGTGGTGGAGATTTCTATATTGGGCAAAAATGTGTTGGTTGGTTGAGAAAGAAACAAGAAAGTACTTCTCGTAGTACTGCTGAATCTGAGTATATCTCTGACAGAAAGGTATGCACTCAACTGTTTTGGATGAAGCAGCAATTAACTGACATTGGCGATGAGGTGACGTAACCAATGGTGATTTACTGTGACAATAAGAGTGCAATTGATCTTACGAAGAATCCTGTTCAGCATTCTCGTACAAAACACATTGAAATCAGGTATCACTTTATCAAAGAGAAAGTTGAGGAAAGCATGATTAGATTGGATCATGTGCGAACAGATGAGCAAGTGGATGATATCCTGACAAAGCCACTCTCAGCACTTGTGTTTGAGAAGCATCGGTTGAACCTCGGTGTTCAACCACCTCCCAGTGCATAAGGAGGATACGGAATACCCCTCTCCCCCTTTTTTTAAATGTTTTAATCTGTTTATGGATATGATGCAGGTTTATGGGGGAGATACTATCCAGGGGGAGTATGGTTTGAGGTGAACGTGAAAAAATTTACTGGTCTTTGGATTTATTGTCAATGGGGGAGAAAGGGGGAGGAATAAATTCAGGCAACTTTTGTGATGAGAAGAATGATAAGGAAAACAGTGGAACCCAATTCAAGCCTCCTCTCTTGTTTTCTACAACGAGCATTGCTTACGTAGACTTAGAGTATTGGCTGGGTTGATTCCTGCGTTTTTTTGTTTTCACATAGATAGAGATCTATTGATTTTTTCTTCTGATTGCCAACAAACCCAAAGGGGGAGATTGTTGGAACCATGGTCTTCTATGCATGATTTGGAGTGTGGTTTGTGTTTGTTGTCAATAATCAATGGATGTTCGGATCGTGTACCAGCAAAGAGATCATACCGTTCAAGAACACAACAGTATTGAAGGTGGCGTTGTTTCCTAGTGTTTGCCAAATTTTTGGGGTCCAAAATTTGGAATTTGGTGAGAATCGCGAAAATAGGATTTTCATAAAGATCATGATTTAATATGGCCAAGGCATGAATTTCGTGATGATAGGATTCATGGTTTGGAAATCGCAAAGACCAGAAGAATGGAGGTGGTGAGTCTTCGCGATTACGTCAAGCTTCACGAACGGCAGAGGCTGAAGCGCATCACGGCGGATAGGGGCTTTGTGAGGGAGCTTCACAGTAATGGCTTGAAGGAATGTTGACGGTGATTCTTCACGATTACGTCAAGCTCCATGAATGAAAATTGCCGCGGTGATTCGCGATTTGGACAGAATTCCGGCGGGATCTTCGGAGCTTCACGATTTGAGCTGACGTGGCGCTGACTTCACGCGAAAGGGTCGAGGGTCGATGGAATCGCCTATAAATAGAGGCCGACCCCTTCAAGATACGTAGAGATAATTTCAGAAAAAGTCATTTTCTCTCGGTTCGCAAAGGTCTCTTGCAAAGGCAGTGGGCTTCGCGAAAAAGGAGCTTCGCGACGGCTATTCTAGCTCCGCGAAAGACGAGCGCCCCACGTTGGTTTAGTGAGCTTCACGAAGAGGCAGGAGCTTCACGATAGTCTAGCATTGTGAAGGCCGGAGAATCACGAGAGTGCTTCGCGATTGAGCTTTGCGAAATGACAGGGGCTCTGCGAAGGCTTTTTTGAGCTTTGCAAAATTGGGAGCCTTGCGAAGTAGGGCACTTTGCGAAGGCCTTTTCCAATGATTGTTTTCCCAATGGACAAGGGAAAAGGGGGTATTCATCAGTGGTAGGAATTTGGAATTTAACAGAGCTTTATCACAGGACTCTGATGCAAGAAAAGTCTCATGCTGAACAGGAGACGATGAACTTCATGTCTATCTATTGTAGAGACCTTCACGTCTATAAACTGAGTGTGACTTCACCAACGGTAGTGAGCCAGGGGGAGTCAGTGGGAGTGACCCGAGGGAAGCAGTGAGCTTTCCCTGAACCATTGTAAAGGCAGTGAGCCTGGGACAGAGTGACTTTGCCCGAACTTTTGTATTCTCCAGCTAGTGAAGCATAGTGGATTTTGGTACGACCGACAAATTGTCGGCGTATGCTCCTTGGACGTAGCCCTTAGTGGTGAACCAAGTAAAAAGGGGTGTGTCTTATCTGTGCATGTGCATGTTTTCTTTCTGATTTTTTTTCATCATACAGGTTCAACAAGTTCCTACCAACGTGGGAACAAGATCTATCACTTTAGAAGAAAAAGTTGTCACCCTGATTCACCCCTCCCCTCTCAGGGTGTCCCGGGGTCCTTCAGTACCAACAGATTCATCACCCTTTTTCTTCAGTTCAAGAAACTCATTCTCAATCATTGTTCCAAGAATATGAGGGAATTGATTATTGAAAAATAAGTTCTTGAACTCGTCCAATTCCATGGACTCAATTTCATCTCTTGGCCTCTTATTCTTGATAGGATTCCACCATTGATCGGCTTCAACTTCCAAACGATATACTGCTAAGATGACTTTATCATATCCAGAACATTGAAGAACTGAAAATATCTTTTCAGTAGTATTGATCCATTTTTCACCAACTAATGGATCAGTAGACCCACTGAATGAGGGTGGACGCTACCTCTTGAAGGATTCAACAGAATGCTTCTCCTTCCTTTGCTCATTTGGAAGTCCTGCATGATTCATAACTTGAGAAAGTTGTGTGAGAATGGCTACAAGATTTTTCATTCCATCTCCCATAACGTTTGTTTTCTCAGGGGGACAATCATTGCATTGCCCGTCGCATTCCACATTAACACGGTTCCTTTGGGTTCCAGCCATTGACCAAAACCAAGAAGAATAGTGTGAGCAATACTAATTCTAATAGGAAAACCACATAATCAAGAATAAAATTTAACAATTAAGGTCTTATCATAGGTTATTCATGTCCATTTCTAAAACACTAAGATTTTGTTCTATGCTTAGATATATCCTTAGGGTTCTTTCTAAGGCTGTCACATCCTAGTTTCCAAAGGTTGACTATACCTTTCCTCTAAAACCAACTATAATGACCCATAATTTACATACATTTTTAATACTTCAAAATTTAAGTACACTTATTACATCATATAACAAAACCATGAAAGGACCGTATAGGTATAGTGTCTTTAGAAACTGGGAAACATAAACAACTAGTTCATAAAGAATCTACATTGTCTCCCATTTATTACATCATATTTTGAGTCCCATTTGGCATATCCTACATAATCACCTTCTTCCTGGCCTAGGGAAAGAAAACATACAAATGGGTGAGCTCAAATGCTCAGTAAGGGTAAACCAAAGAAATATCAATCACATCATATTCATAAGAACATAACATTTTGGAAATCTGATCCTGTAAAAGAGTTCATAATTTTATAATCATGGGATAAATCATAGTAGTGAAATGTAATCCCAATAATCATAACATAAAACATGAAACTTTGTGTCATACACACATAATCATAGAGAATCATTTGTTAGTAGTCAAGACCCATTTCCAAGATTATCTTAGCGGAAAAAGGCTATTTCTGAACCGAGTTCACTCATCGTTCATGTCCTATTTCACTGAACCGGTTTAACCTACCATTCCTGCCATGTTTATCTCATGAGATATAAATCTTTACCTAATGCATTGGAGGGAGATATAGGTCCTACACATCTCATAATGAAACCATGCTTATGTGTGCCACAAAATCATAAATCATACATCATAGCATAACCCATGTAATAAAAATGGGATTCTTAAACATCATGCCATCATAACATAACCCATATAATATAAAAGGACATCATAAAATTAATTCCATCATAAAACAATAAAATCAATGTAAAAATATGGATAGAACCAGAACCCTGTTTTATCTTAGATGGAAAATAACTTTGATAAAACACTTGAACTCCATTCATGAGGAAAATGTTCGTTCTACTTCAAAAACATTTTTCATTTCTAAACATGTCAAACAATTTTAATCTAAAAGAAGTTGATTAAAAATAAACTTGAAAACATGTAAAGGAATATTCTTGGAAATAATGTTCTAAAAATCCATTCATGCCGTATAAGTTAAAAAAATAACATTCTTCTCGTACTTTGGCTGTAAAAGTCAAAAAAGTACCTCGTACTAATAACGAAAAAAGATTCCTTTCACATCTTTTACTAAAAACTCACCGAAGGGTAAACTTGGATTTAAAAAATTGTAGGTGGATGGAAATAATATTACATATTGAGGAAACATGGATGTGGATGATAAATATTCCCTAGTAAATTATGAAGTATTAACAATCTCGGAAAAAAATGAGATTGTGAGATTTTCCCTTACCTTACGTCCGATTTGGTTCGTACCTGTCAAAACCTCCTGTATAATGATTTAAATAATATTATTGACTTATTCCAGAATCTTAATCATTGTTATTATTTCAGATATGGTCATATTATTAGCTTCATATTAGTAATATTTCATTGCTACTTATTATTCGGGTGTTTATTAAGTTTTGTTCTTATGCATATTTTGCCGAATAAATTCTAATTATTCTCTTTAGATTATAGATACCTCATTTACAGAATGATATTGGTGTATTATATATCGTATTTATTAATTAAATTCATTTATGTAATCATTATGTAATGAAGATCATGTTGAACGAGTCGCATCACATCGTGGAGACTGTAGGCCGTACGTACGCACGAGCGATGATATCATTCCCATGATTGTGGAATTGTATTGAAGTGTATGTATAATATTTTAGAATCAATATCACTTTAAAATAATCATATATAGTTATTCTATACACCATTATACCCGTCTAAGTAAGGTGGTGGTGGAAAATAGTTTACACCACGATGTGGAGATGGTATTCCATACGTATGCACGCGCGGTGATTTTGTTTTCCATAGGATGAATAGATGGTGAAATAGGGTTGTTTCATACTTATAAAAAAATCTCAGTATATGAGTGACACTGATGTTATTACTTCATAATGATACAATTAAATAAGAATAAGTAGAAGAAAAAATAAAGTTGAAAGAATCAGTAACAGACATTACCTCTTCTTTGAACCGTCTCTTCTTAACCTCTTCTAAGGTCACTAAATATGGCCTTTGAAGAAGACTAGGACCTAAAGAGTGTTTCTATGGAAGTGGAGAAGAGAAATTTGCAGGGTTCGGCCAAGCTTTAAGGCTCAACGTGGTGTGAGGAGGAGAGGGAGGAGGTGCCCTTTAATAAGGGATGAGAGGGGCACCTTAGGAAAAACTAAAAATATTATTTTATTATACAATCATATTTAGTTATTAATAGCTCCAAATTGATTTATTTCAAATATAAGGTGGGGATGGGTCGAAATCCTCTCAACTAATGGGTTTTACACAAGTTTAACTCATTATATTAACCTTATCTTTTAGTTTTAACTCTTAGTTAATTAGATTGACATTTACCATGTCACTTTATATTTTTATATTATATAGTTAATAAACTCACCATATATATCCAAGAGACCCCCAAGTGGTCCATTATTGATACACCTATCATGATATAATTATCATGTCAGAACCATATATTTTTAGGAATATAATAACAATTAATAATATAATATTTTCATTAAAAACTATTTTATGTCAATTTTGACACTATTTGGTAATTGATTTTTGTGAAAATCACAACAGAATGATTAGTTCGAAACAAGTTAATTAAATCAATACTAATATGTCATATTAACCTATAAAATTTGTGTAATTCAAGAAAAGTTACTAATTACATTTATTTGAGTATTTATAACATCAATTATGTTAATATTTCATTAATAATATAATTACTGCATCATCATTGTGTCATAAATAAATTAAATTATATAATGTCTAAAAATTATAAATAAAATACCATTTTGTAGGAAATATTTTTATCTTTCTAATTTAAATTTATCGGCTAATTTATATTATGTATAACCCTATATTAAACATTTTTTATTTATTAAACTCTGATTTTAACTATTTGAACTCTTCTTTAAATAAAATAATATTAAATGTCCTAATCTAATCCAAGTGGACCTAAATGGTCATATTTTATTACTAAGGTTGTTTTTGGTCTAATTACACATATACAATATAATTAAGACATGTGTTAGGGTAATAATAATATCATTTTTACCCATAATTATCCTATTTACTTTTAACCGTGGTAAAAAAAGTAAAAAGTTACAATTCACCAAAAATTATTTTCATCTCATTGAACCACATTTTAGTCCTTGATATTAACTATGTCTCTCAGATTTTCGAAATTCCACTCACAGAAGTCGTAAAATTAAGTATTATGTGAATTTTTAAATTCTCCTAGGAGGTGGGTAAAAGACGGTAAAAAGTAATATAAAATTTTTATATATCTAAATTTTTTAGAAAATTACTCCAATGAATTACATTGAACATATATAGGTATTATGTATCAATTTTGACCTAAAATAAATTTAAACAAAATAAATAATTATTTAAATAAAAAGTCGGTTTTTAAATAGCAACCCAGTGTTTTCACTACTCATCAAAAATTGAATGTTTTCAGAAAAATACCCAAATTTCACCCTAGGCTAATTTTGATATTCCGAATCCAAAAATGAAGTCTATTTTGAAAAATAAAATTTCCAAAACATTGTATTACTATTCATAACGGATACTTTTCATAATATTTTAATAGCATATCGTTGTTTAGTGAAACTCGGTATTGCGTACAATGAAAGCTATCGAGGAAGGTCGTGATTGCGTGTAAAGCAAGCCAAGCTAGTGTTGTGTATAGTGAATGATTCCATTGATGATTTATATAACATGAAAACAAAATATTTCTCATAAAAATCTCGGGTGTTACATTCTACCCCCCTTAAAATGAATTTAACCTTCGAAATTCATCACTTTGTAACAAACAGATGAGGATACCTATCCCTCATCATATCCTCAAGCTCCCATGTAGCTTCTTCTAATTAGTGGTTCCTCCATAAAACTTTCACCAAGCGAGTGGTCATGTTCTGTAGGCCTTTTTTTGCTACGATCCAAAATCTCTATCGGCTGTTCTTAATAAGAAAGATCTTCCTCCGGCGGTAAAACTTCTGAGCTGAGTACATGAGAAGGATCAGGTATGTAATTTCTCAAGATAGATACATGGAACACATCAGGAACTTGAGAGAGATTTGGTGGAAGCGCCAATCGGTAAGCTACCTTCCCAACATGATCCAGCATTTTGAAAGGACCGATTTACCTAGGGCTTAGCTTTCCCTTCTTTCCAAATCTCATTACTCTCTTCCAAGGAGATATTTGTAAGAACACTTTATTACCCAATTCAAACTCTAGGTCTTTTCTTCGGTTGTTGGAATAACTTTTTTTCCGACTTTGAGCTGCTCTTATGTGTTGTTGAATAGATCTGACCTTTTCTGTCATTTCATCAACAAGATTAGGTCCTAATAGAATTATTTCCCCAACATAATCCTAGCAAGTTGGAGTTCCGCATTTATTTCCATAGAGGGCTTCATAAGGAGCTATATGAATACAGGAGTGAGAGCTATTATTATAAGAAAATTCCACCAAAATTAGGTGTTGATACCAACCACCTTTGAAATCCATAGAGCAATCTCTCAACATATATTCTAGAGTTTCAATTTTCCTCTTAGACTGATCATCTATCTGAGGATGATAATTAGTGCTGAAACTCAACTCTGTATCGAGAGTATGCTGAAGACTTATCTAAAACTTTTAGGTAAACCTCGGAACCCGATCAGATATAATGGAAAGTGGTACTCCATGCAATATTACCATTTTTTTACATATATCCTAGCAAGATGATCCAGAGGGAAATCCTCTCTAATAGCAATGAAGTGTGCCGACTTTGTAAGATGATCAAATATGAACTAGATAGAATTATTACCTTTGGATTTTTAGGAAGTCTAGTGAAAAAGTCCATAGTGATGTTTTCCAATTTCCCTTCAGGTATGGGTAATGGTTGTAACATCCCCTTAGACTTCTGTCTCTCAGCTTTAACTTGCTGACAGACCAATCATTGAGAGACATATTCAACAACATCTCTTTTCATGCCATCCCACCAGAATTACTCTTTCAGGTCCCTATGTATCTTCTTGCTTCTTGGATGAATAATGAATGAAGAACTATGAGCCTCATCTAGCAGCTTCTTCTTTAATTCTGGGATGGGAGGAACACAAACCTGACTCGTGAACCTTATTATCCCATCACAATCAAGGTTGAATTCAGGAACATTTCTCACATTCTTTTGTAACTCTACATCTTCTTTTCTGTGCCTCTTTAATTTCACATGTATAGATGGTTGAACATTCATTTGAGAAAGATACGATTTTCCCCTTCCATTATAATTCCAAGATCCATCCTTTGTAAATCCATAAATATTGGATCTTTTGGTGAGTGGGTTATATAATCGTGAAAAATAATTCACAAAAAGTCGATAATATCCAGACAAACCAAGAAAACTTCAGATCTCAGTTTCTGTTGTTGGTCTCGACCATCTTTCGATAACCTCTATTTTTGTTGGATCCACCGATATCCCCTCTTTTGAGATTATGTAACCCAAAAATGCTACTTTTTGAAGCCAAAATTCACACTTGGTAAATTTGGCATAAAGATTATCCTTTTTCAGGGTCTTTAATACAATTCTCAAGTGATATTCATGTTCTTCCTTGTTCATTGAATAGACAAGAATATCGTCTATAAAGACTACCAAAAACGGATCAAGATAGTCTCTCAAGGCACTATTCATCAGATCCATGAAGATAGCAGGGGAATTAGTAAGACCAAATGGAATCACTATAAATTCATAGTGTCCATACCTTGTACGGAAAGCCGTCTTTGGTATAACCTCCATGTTGACCCTTAATTGATGATTCCCTGAACTAAGATGAATCTTTAAAAAGTATTGAGCTTAGTGTAGTTGGTCAAATAAGTCATCAATGTGCGGGAGAGGATATTTGTTCTTGATCACGATCTTGTTAAATTCTCGATAATCAATGCACAATCTCATTGATCCATCTTTGTTCTTAACAAACAGAATAGGTTCTCCCCAAGGTGACGCACTAGGGCATATGAATCCTTTATCAAGATTCTCTTGGAGTTGCTTCTTCAATTCCACCAACTCAATTGGGGCCATTATATAAGGTGTATTTGAAATAGGTAAAGCACCCGGTATGAGTTCTATTGAAAAATCAACTTCATGATTTGGTGGAAGACCAGTAAATTCCTCTAGAAAGATATCATCAAACTCTCGTACCATGGGAATATTCTTAATCGTGAGTTTCTCACCAACAATTTTAGATAAATAACCTTCATTTAGTGGAATAAAGACCCATAAGATGGAAGAAATTTCCACTGGATGGTTATGTTCATCCTTGCATAAATAGACGATCATAGATTGATCTGGAATATGAAATCTGACTTCCCTTCTTTGGCAATTGATATGATCCCCATATAAATAAATCCAATCCATGCCATGAATCACATCAAATTCCACTATAGGAAGGATCACATGATTTACAGGAAGCACTTTCCCACAAACCTCAATCGAAGAAGAATTATAAACTTTTGATGCGACTGTTGTGCCATTATGAGTTGTCACAACTACCTCAATATCTAACAGTTGAAGTAATACAACAATACCCTTACAAAATTCTTCAAGTATAAAAGAGTGTGTGGATCTAGAATCAAATAAAATATTTGCTACTTTAGAGTGGATGGTATGTGTACCTTTCACCACTTCGTTATCGTACTCTACATCACTGATAGAAATTGCATGTGACTTTCCTTTGTCGTTAGCCTTGGGTTTTTTTTGACCTCGATCATCATCAACAACCCTAGGATTAGGGCATTGATTAGCATAATGCCCCATTTCCTTTCCCTTGTAACATTGAAGTGTAGTAGGTTCACTCTGTGTAGACTTTTCTTTGTTCACATCACTAGACATCTTTTTCCCATCATTGTGGCATTCAAATGCCCGATGACCTTCTTTTCCACATTTGAAACATTTACTTGTCTCATTAAGACAACTCCCCAATGTTTCTTTCCACACTTTTAGCATAAGGGAAAACTAATCTTCTTTTCGGCATGGTCTTTAGATTTTCCTTTGAATTCCATTTTCCTCTTCTTATCAAACCCATTTGACTGATGGGTTACTCTAATATCCATCTCAACTTTGAGAGAACAACGAATGATATCCTCGTATCTAATGAAGTCCCTTCTGGATAACGACCTTCAAAGAATTGGTTTTAAGCCACTAAAGAATCGATCAATCTTACTCTCAGGTTGGATAATAATCCCATAAGAGTATCTTGCAAGTCTTGTAAAATTTACTTTGTAGGTACCAATAGATTCATCATCCTTTTTCTTCAGTTCAAGAAACTCCTTCTACATATTTGTTCGAAGAATACGAGGGAATTACATATTGAAAAATAAGTTCTTGAAATCGTCACATTCCATGGACTCACATTCATCTATTGGCCTTGTATTCTTGATAAGATTCCACCATTGATCAGCTTCACATTCAAAATGATATACTGCTAAGATGACTTTATCATGTTCAAAACATTGAAGAACGGAAAATATATTTTCAGTAGTACAGATCCATTGTTCAACAACTAATGGATCAGTAGACCCACTGAATAAGGGTGGACGCTGACTCATGAAGGATTCAACAGAATGTTGGTCCTTCCTTTTCCTCGTTTGGAAGTTTTGCATAATTCATATCATGAGAAAGCTATGTGATCATGGCTACAAGATTTTTCATTCTAGATCCCATAACGTTTGGTCGTTTGGGGGGACAATCATTGCATTTCCCATCGCATTCAGTATGAACATGGTTCCTTCGGGTTCTAGCCATTGACTAAAACCAAGAAGAATAGTGTGAGAAATACTAATTATAATAGGAAAACCACCTAATCAAGAATAAAATTTTACACTTAAGATCTTATCCTAGTTTACTCATGGCCATTTCTAAAACACTAAGATTGTTTTCTATGCTTCGATATATCCTTAGGGTTCTTTCTAAGGCTTTCACATCCTAGTTTCCAAAGGTTGACTATACCTTTACTCTGATACCAACTATAACGACCCATAATTTAGATACATTATTAATACTTCAAAATTTAAGTACACTTATTACAACATATAACAAGACCATGAATGAACCATATAGGTATAGTGTCTTTAGAAACTGGGAAACATAAACAAGTAGTTCATAATAAATCTACATTTTATACCATTTATTTCATCATATTTAGAGTCCGTTTTGACATATCCTACTTAATAACCATCTTCCTGACCTGGGGAAAGAAAACATAAAAAAGTGTGAGATCAAATTCTCAGGTAGGGTAAACAAAAGAAATATCAATCACATCATATTCATAAGAACATAACATTTTAGAAATCTTAACCTGCAAAAGAGATCATAATTTCATAATCATGGGATAAATCATAGTAGTGAAATGTAATCCCAATAAGCATAACATAAATCATGAAACATTGTGTCATACACAAATATTCATAGAGAATCATTTCTTAGTAGTCAAGACTCATTTCAATGACTATCTTAGCAGACAAAGTCCATTTCTGAACCGAGTTCACTCCTCGTTCTAGTCCTGTTTCACTAAACTGGTTAACCTGCCATTCCAGCCATGTCTATCTCATGAGATATAAATCTTTACCCAATTCATTAGAGGGAGATATAGGTCCCACCCATCTCATAATGAAACCATTCTTATGTGTGCCACAAAATCATATATCATACATCATAGCATAACCCATGTAATAAAAATGGGATTCTTAAACATCATGCCATAATAACATAACCCATATAAGATAAAAGGACATCATAAAATTAATTCCATCATAAAACAATCAAATAAATGTAAATATAGGGATATAACCAGAACCTTATTTTATCTGAGATGGATAATAACTTTGATAAAACACTTGAACTCCATTTTTTGAGGAAAATGTCATTTCTACTTGAAAAACAATTTTCCTTTCTTAACATGTCATACAATTTTAAACTAAAAGAAGTTGATTAAAAATAAAGTTGAAAACATGTAAAGGAAGATTATTGTAAATAATTTTCTAAAAATCCATTCATGCCGTATAAGTTAAAAAATGAACATTCTTCTCGTACTATGGCTGAAAAAGTCAAAAAAGTACCTCGTACTAAAAAACGACATTAGATTCCTTTCATATCTTTTACTAAAAACTCACCGAAGGGTAAAATTAGATTTAATCAATTATAGGTGGATGGAAATAACATTACATATTGAGGAAACATGGATGTGGATGAAAAATATTCCCCAGTAAATAATGAATTATATACAATCTCGGATAAAAATGAGATTGTGTTATTTTCTCTTACCTTAGGTTTGATTTGCTTCGTACGTTTCCGAACCTCCAATATAATGATTTAAATAATGTTATTGACTTATTCAAGAATCTTAATCATTGTTATGATATCATATATGGTCATATTCTTAGCTTCTTATTTGTAATATTTCATTGCTACTTGTTATTCGGGTGTTTATTACTTTTTGTTCTTATGTGTGTTTTGTCGAATAAATTCTTAGTATTCTCTTTAGGTTATAGATACCTAATTTCTAGAATGGTATTAGTGTAATATATATAATATTTATTCATTCAATTAATTTTTATAATCATTATTTAATGTTGATCAAGTAGAACGAGTTGCATCACATCGTGGAGACGGTAGGCCGTACGTACGCACGAGTGATGATATCGTTCCCATGATCATGTAATTGTATTGAAGTGTATGTATACTATTTCAGAATCAATATCACTTTAAAATAATCATATATAGTAATTATATACATCATTATACCCATCTAAGTAAGGTGGTGGTGGAAAATAGATTACACCGCGGAGTGGAGATGGTATTCCATACGTACGCAAGCACAGTGATTTTGTTTTCCGTAGGATGGATAGATGGTGAAATATTGTTGTTTCATACTTATAATAAATATTAGTATATGAGTGATACTGTTGTTATTACTTCATAATGAAACAATTAAATAATAATATGTATAAGAAGAAATAATGTTGAAAGAATCAGTAACAGACATTATCTCTTCTTTGAAGTGCCTCTTATTAACCTATAGTTAGGGAACTAAAGATGGTTTTTTAAAGAAAACAAGGACCTCTAGTATATTTATAAGGATGTGTAGAAGATAAAATGGCCGGGTTTGGCTGAGCTTGAAGGCTAAAAGTTGTGTGAGGAAGAGGTTCCCTTTTATAAGGGAGGAGAGGGGCACCTTAGAAAAAACTAAAAATATTATTTTATTATAAAGACATATTCGGTTTTTAATAGCTCCAAATTGATTTATTTATAAGATAAGGTGGGTATGGGTCTAAATAATCTCATCCAATGGGTTTTTGACAAGTTTAGGTCATTATATTAACTTTATCATTTAGTTTTAACTCTTAGTTAATTATATTGACATTTACCATGTCACTTTGTATTTTTATATTATATAGTTAATAAACATACCATATACATCCAAGAAACCCCCAAGTGGTCCATTAATGATACACCTATCATGATATAAGTATCTTTGCTGAACCTTAGATTTTTATAAATATAATAACAATTAATAATATAATGTTTGTTTTAAAAACATTTTTATGTCTAATTTGACACTATTTGGTAATTGATTTTTTGTGAAAATCATAAAAGCATGATTAGTTCGAAAAAAGTTAATTAAATCTATAATTATATGTCATATTAACCTATAAAATTATTGGAATTCATAAAATGTTTTTAAATGAAATTTATTTTAGTGTTTATAAAATCAATTATGTTAATATTTCATTAATAAGATAATTACTGCATCATCATTGTGTAATAAATAAATTATATTATCCACTCTCTAAATATTATAAATAAAATACTATTATATAGTAAATAGTTTTATCTTTCTAATGAATAATTATAGTCTAATTTATATTATGTATAACCATATATTAAAAATGTTTTAGTTCTTAAACATTGATTTTAACTATTTTAACTCTTCTTTAAATAAAATAATATTAAATGTCCTAATCTAATCCAAGTGGACCTAAATGGTAATATTTTATTCCTAAGGTTGTTTTTGGTCTAATTACAATAATCAAATAGAATTAGTACATGTGTTATGGTAATAATAATATCATTTTGACCCTTAATTACACTATTTACTTTTAACCGAGGTAAAAAAAGTAAAAAGTTACTATTCACCAAAAATTATTTTCATCTAATTGAACCACATTTTAGTCCTTGATATTAACCATGTTTCTTGGATTTTAGAAATTCCACTAACAGAAGCGGTAAAATTATATTTTATGTGAATTTGCCAATTCTCCTATGAGGTGGGTAAAACGCGGTGAAAATTTCAATAAAATTTTTATATATCTAAACTTATTATAAAATGACTCCAATTAATTAATTTGAACTTATATAGGTATTATGTATCAATTTTGACCTAAAATAAATTTAAATAAAATAAATAATTATTTAAATAAAAAGTTGGGTTTTAAATAGTAACCCAGTGTTTTCACTATTCATCAATAATTGAATGTTTTCAGAAAATTACCAAAATATCACCCTAAGCTATTTTCGATATTCTGAATCCAAAAATGAAGTCCATTGTGAAAAATAAAATTTCAAAAATTGGGTATTACTATTCCTAACGTCTAGTTTTAATAATATTTTAATAGCATTTCATTGTTTAGTGAAACTCGGTATTGCGTACAACACAAGCTATCGAGGAAGGTCGCGATTGCGTGTAAAGAAATTCAAGCTAGTGTTGTCTGTAGTGAAATATTTTTTTGATGATTTATATGACATAAAAAAAATATTTCTCATAAAAATATTTAGTGTTACAGACATGATGTTTCCTGATAAAGTTTTTTTTATCAATGAATAAGATGATACTGAGGAATATCTATTAGAAGGTATTAAAATTGATTTTATCTCATATGTAAATGATTAAATGATGAAATTATTGTAGAAGTCTAAAAAATAAATAGAAGAATATGACCATTTGGAGGGATTTTAAGACCGTTATGTTGATTTTAAAGGATATATATAAGGATATGACATATATAGAAAGAAGCATTGGTAAATTGGATACATATTGAGTGATTATTCATGTTATGTAATAAAACATAGATATGTGGATTATTTTATTTTGAATATAGTAATTGATTATAAAGGGAATAATTTGAAACCAATAGAACTAGGTACGTAAAATAGATATTTTTAATAAAAAAATAATATCCTTAAATAACATATCTTATCTCACTAATAGGGAGTCAAGAAGATTGAGACTCTTGACGAAGAAATTGTTTATTTGATAAATAATGGTGACACATAATTGAAAACATATGTTTCAAAGAACATGATTAATTTTTAAATGTTTTTAGAAGATTTGTTTAATAAGAGTGATGAAAATAACAATATATTTGAAGAAATTAAGACTGCTCAGAGTCTAAATTCTATGTTTAAAACTAGTATTGGTTTTGATAGAGAAACATAAAATAATATATCGGGAAATAATAAGACAACATGGGTGATGTTTAAGGATAAATATTCCCAAACAATGAGAGATTTTCAACAATAGGGGATATATACAAATGTTGGATATATATAGAGTGGTGAAATAATAATATATTTTTGTTGATGAAATGTCATTTCATTTTTTTATTATGTATAAAATTAAATATTTTTTATAATAAGAATGTTATATAAGTGGATAACATATTGGTATTAAAAAAAGAAATGTTGTAACATATAATAAATATGGTACGTAAAATTATTTCTGTAGTTATTGTTTTAAATTTTAAAAAACTATAAACAGAGTATATTACATGGAAAAAACATAAATATCTTCATATGAAAGGGAAAAAATAAAAGTGGACACAAGAAAATCCAACATGTGGGATTGTTGATGTGGATTACTGTCGGGGTAAAAAACAGAAGACTTTTATAAACATATATCACAATGATTTAATTATGGAGATATTCATTGTTGATTCCTTTCATTTCAACACTAGTAAGATGAATTATAAAATTATAAAATATTATTCATTAAAATATCATTGATGCTCAAATTTTATATTCTGTTATATATTGGGTGGTTTCCATATTCAGCCAATATTAATTCACAACATGTGGTCAAGATCTTTATTTAGTTATGTATGTTAATGTATTATTGATTTTCTTCAATAAAAAACTCTTATTCTAATATATTTTCACTTTAAAATATAATTTTCATTATTAAATATGTTTTCCTAATATAAGAATCCATTTGAATTGGAAAGGTATTTCATTGGGTGAAAATATTCAATGATACTCCAAAAAAATTCATTCTTCACATGAATTTTTATCTGAATTTTATATTAGTCAAGTCAGGATTTTTATTAAAATTATTTTTAGTATTTATTATTATACAAAAATTAAAACTAAAATGTCAATAAACTACGGATGTTTTCAATGTAGTTATTAATTTTTATAATAAATTATGAGATTTTTATGGCTATAATGGTGACATGTTTTAACATTATTAATTTCAATACAACTTCTATTAATTAAATGAATAATTTTTATTCTTAATGAAGATTATTTTTCTATTTTTTATATTTTATATAACAATTCATCATATTCATAAAATGTGATAAAAATCCTTGAGGAAAATATTCATAATTTTTTTAATATTATTAATATTTATAAGTATATTAAGTGTTTATTATATGCATATCATAATTAAAAATGATTTTTTTGGTATAGATTGGTATGAGTTTCTATTTATAATCCTCTGTATCATCTACTAAAACTCTATTATATTTTAATGATCAACGGAAATGTGATATTCTATATTAAAATATATAAAAAATCATTATATTTCCATGTTTATTTTCTTAATAACCAATGAACAAAGTATCTTATACATAAATTATTAATATAACAACAATAATGATCCATATTCCACATAATTTATTAAATTGTATATCATTAAATGTTAGAGAACACATTTTTTAATGAGAATCTAATGTTATTTCTTATAATATAAGAATTTGAAAATATTTTTTATCATTAGATTGTATAATAGAAATTAAAATATAACATTCAATGACATCCAAATTAATATTAATTACTAACCGATATGGAAAGGAAAAGAGATGTTAAATGTTTAATTTTTCTCAGCAATGTAAATTGTACCATAATATCAACAATGATATGATATACCTGTTATTTCATAAAGGAAAAAAATGATTTAAAATAAAATAATATCAAAATGGAATGATATCAAATTTCAGTAACTCCAACATCAAGAGAACTCTTTATGGTGAGCTAGCCTGGTTCTTCTTAATCTCTAATTATATGATATAAATGGATTAATATAATATAAAGAAGTATGTCACATAGTAATAATATATTTTTTATGTTTCCTTTATAAAACTACTTCTCCAATATGTTTGAAATTCACTAAAAACTCAGTAAACAATAAATGGAACGTACTTATTACCTGTAGAAGAAAATATAAAAACCAATCCTCCATAAGAATAACTCACCAAATCCACACTGAAGAATAATAATTTAGTAATCATGCTATTATATAGATATTCTATCCCACACCTTCTTCTATACAAATCTAGTAACCCACATTTAAAAAAGATATAATTAATACCACACTAAACCCTTCCAAATATAAATGTCACATCCTTATACAAAATATACATACAATAACTACACACCACACATTGCCCACCAAAACCAGATATTGTATAGTAAAATCACATATCCACCACAAATTTACCATATAATTTGAATATAACCACATCACTCTAACATAACCACATAACTAAACTATACCAAGAATACATAGTAGAAGCGTTGGAGAATACATTCATCTATATCACCTAAATTATTGATTTTGGAGGTAAACACTTAACCCAAATCCGGAGATGGGTGCCAGATTTGTTTTTAGATTTGTGTGATGGTTAGTAATAAATAATATTAATTATTAATGATAAATAATATAACACGTACTAAACTAGGGTCCACATTCTAAAAAATAACTATTTTACTAAAACTCATTAACACCATCACCATTTAAAAATAAAAACATTTTACACCTCTTTATAGAAAACCATCCAACAGAAATACTATATCCACATAATACCCATAAAATTTCATCCACTACATATTTAGTTATAACTATCACATTAATCATTAATTAACATTGATAGTTCCATTAGAGAAATTTATTTTTAAAAACTACCACATTATATAAAAAACATCAACATTTAACAGTTAATTTTAATTTACAATTCAAATTTTTTACTGCATTTTTTATCATATCTTTCATTTAAAATTATCCAACAACATCACTTTCCCGTTTTCCAATTCATTATATTAATCAATTAAATTTAAATTTTGATGGGTGTTACAATATACTATCCACAAAATCAAAAGTAATTACACCAAAACACCATAAAAATAAATCATAACCAAAACCATTAAACTATTAATAAAATTTTAGTAACAAGATTTTTCCATAACATGAATCAGACCACATTACTTATTTATGATCTGTATATTATCAAATTATTATCCCATGCTCAATAAAATTTTTATAAATAATTATATATTAGTTACACTTCAATATTGTAACACCCTAATAATTTAACATAAAAACAATTCATGATAACATATACGACACATTAAAAAGAGATAAAACAACATGAAAAATATATTTCATTAAATTTAATCTATTCCATAGCTTGTTATATAGACAACATCGAGTCCAAACGAATCACAAAATAGTATACCAATATAACATATTTTTAAATTGGTGGGTAGAAATATGAAAACATAAATTGAGAAAATTATATGGTTTACACATGTATAAATTAAATACAATTGTTATATGTTAATTAGGGAAAAAATAAAAACCATTTGATAGAAAAAATATGTTTTTGAAAAATTCTATGTTTTTTAAAGTTATTTTATTAAGGAATCATAAATATACATTCAAATTATTTTCCTCCACTTCTATAAAATATATTTTAAATAAAATTAATAAGTTCTTTGAATCTACTTTTTAAAATTATCTAATAGTGATTTTTTTAGAAATTTCACAAAATATTAATTTTTTGATGAATAGTTAAAAGTATTGGTTTTTTTGATTTTTTTTATTTAATGAATTTAAAAATCTTCAGTTGGATGTAAATTGTTTTTAAATTTACATTAATTCAAATATATTATAAAAATAATAATTTATGTCATTCGACTAAAAAATTTTTTGATTATTGATATCAAAACATTCTATACATATGAAAATTTTCTCATTTGAAAACCACTTTTTCATCATATTTTTCATGGTCAGTTTAAATTTAATTTTGGAGATTCTATGAATTTATTTTTAAAAATTATATTCTATATTTGTAATTATAATTATTTATATTATATAATAATGTCGTCAAAATATTTTTTTAAAATGAATTGTTAGAATAGAGAAGATTATTTACCACAATAATGGTAAAAACTGGGTTATTAGGGCGAAACTAAAAAACATAAGTCTAAAAACAACCCGAATAAATCTCTATATTACATAGGTTGGTCTTATTTAGATAGTAATTATAGTTAAACTCACTTAAAATACATTAAAATTGAATTGTTTTTGTAGAATAATTACGACATTACACAGATAGACACCCAAAGATCGTATTAGTCTAGTTCCTTTGGAAACATAGAAAAATAAAATGTGGTACATAATTAAGATAGATAATCATCGACTAGGTAATTTATTTCTAGTATCCTTCTTAGATACATCATAACTAATACATTTCTTAACAACCTGGGGAATGGAAACATTAAATGGGGTTACCTCAAATGGTCAGAAAGGGTAAACAAGAGAGATATGTAAGCATAGACATGATAAATTACTTTTGAGAATGTGATTATGATCAGTGAAGCTCTAACAATTCTTATAAAACATCATGAATCATCGAGGATTTTTTTAAGTTCATAAGACATGAATCGTAAGGTATTCAAAAGAATAATACATGAAAGAATAACATATGAAAAAGACATTTAATTGTGAAAGATACATAAATGTGTATGATCATTTTATATAAGTCAAGGAGAAATGAAAAAAATGTAACTAGTCATGTCATGGGGACTACTCCAATATGGTGGGACACACCACCATAACAAAATGCAGTTAATTCCATAAAATAGACTGGTTTTCCGCATCTTCACACAGTTGATCCAGTTTCCACATCATTTCATAGTGGATCAGGATTCCTTATCTTCCCATAGTGGATTGATTTCCTCATCTTACCATTATTGATAAATAACATTTACTTGAATCCCATGATTATCTATTAAGATATAAATTATTACCCAATTACATTTATGGAGATATAGGTCCCACCCATCTCGTACTGAAATCATATATACATTTGCAACAAATTAATAAAAAAACTTCATAACCCATGAAATGAAATGGGTTCCATAATCATGTAATCATATCTTAAACTATGGGAAAATAATTTTTACATAATAATTTCATCAAATAATACATCATTAATCGAAGTAGGTTTTATAAGAATATGACCCATGAAAGAGAAATGGGTTTCATAAAAATCATGCCATCAAAACATAGACCATTCAAAGAAAGAATATGAATGGAACCATTGGATAATATTACCATAAAGGAATGATTAACACAAATTAATGTTATCTTATATGTATAATAAAATTGGTAGTTCATTTAAAACAAATTATGTGGAAAATATTCATTCTTTTGTGAATAATGATTGTTATAACATCAAAAATTTGAGTAAACTTTTTCTTTTAAAATAACATTGATAAATTATATACAATTATTTGAAACCATACAAAAATTTAAACTCCATTTTCCATGAAAACGTTCTTAAAATATCATCTTTAAAACCTTTTTGAAAAAAAATTTCCAAACATATTGAAAATAATTTTAAAAAATGATTTTTTAATGTCATGACATGTGTCTCAAAGAAAGAAAATTGAGACAAAACTTCTTTACCGATTGAGAAAATTTTGTAATATAAACCCAATGAAAGATAGATCATACAATTTATATTTAAATACCTATAAGTTATAGGATACAAATTATATAATATAATCATGGGTATTATATTCACTCCATTAAATAAACGATTTGTGAACATGTTGTAAATCTTATTGAAATAAAAGCGAGACTAGAAATCCAGTAATATTATGTGTTGAATCGTTTTGTACTCATTCAATACTCATATATAATAAATTCACTTTTATTTTAAATCTACCACAGAACCATATTATTATATATAATACCATATATAACATTATATTACCTTACTTTTAACACATCCATGTAAAGGTTACGTTTCAGGAAATATCCACTTTGTTTTTTGCATGTGTATTAATTTTTTATATTTATTGTCCTCATATATATATGTTGATCTAAATAATGTTAAAAATGACACACAAAACATCAAAATTAAGTATAAATGTACTTATAATAAGCTATGAAAGATAGAAACACAAAATTCAATACACCATTCAGGGAGATGGTAGGCCGAAAGTACACATGAATGATGTTTTCATAAAATTATCATATAGAATGAAAGTATGTAAATGAAATACATGTACCTATATATATTTTGAAAACATTTATTAGCATTATTATTTCTTATATATCATATATTTTTACTATACCCATAAGTAATACATTCCAATCATAGTGTATAAGAATCCCATCGCTTTGAGGATGTCGTAGTTCACACATCCCCAAATAAAATTATCGCATTAAAACAACTATAGTATGAAGTTTTTTTAAGTAAATAATATAGAAGAATAAATACCCAATAAATATAAATAATATTACAAATATAGTTTCAATCATAATGAAGAAAATGATACATGGTAAATGAGAAATGAATAACATCATATTGTGAACCAATAGTTCATCGTACACATGAATGATAAGTTCATTACCCATTTTATGGAGGTGTGTATATGTTTTGTTTGAACCCGTACAATAGAAAATTATCAGTACATTGAGTATACTTATTTTATAATATAATCATGGACGTACTCATAATTTATGTGGTGTAGAATGAAAATAAAACGAAAGAGTTCGAGGAAAGATGTTACATCTTCCTTGGTAAACACCTTTTGGTTTTTACCAAATGGATTACTTGGATGGATATCATCATAAGGAGACGATTCTAGTTTGAAGGTATGTATGGTGAGAATTTAACTTGGCATATGTTACCCAATCCAAAGGACTTGTGATGTTTGAATTAGTGGGTGGTATGAGTTCCTTTTTGTTGTTGAGGAGGAGTGAGATTCTTGTAAATTTTTAAAATAGGAATTACACCCACATTTTTCCTATTTCATGTGGCTCCAATAATGGTACCAATCTGATAAATGGGAGTATAGGGTCTTAATATGTCTCTAAAAGATTTTTGGGAAATTTTTCTAGTTCTTTTTGGGAATTATGTTTAACATTTAGTTCATTTGGTAAATATAATGTTACTCTTAATCGCTAAATTAATTATAATAACAATTACCAATCCTTTTTGTAAGAAATTATGTCTAACATTGTATAAATTATAAAATTTAATGATAAAGAATTTTCAAATCATTTTTCCAAATTCAAAATATATGTGTATAATATTTTAATTTAAAATAAATATTGAAAATGTGTCATGACATCATGTTTTTAAGAAGAAAATGTTAAATTTTTTCAATGCCTTTATATACAAATTCAGTGTGAAATTACTTCCAATTAACTATATGGGATTAATTGATTTAAAAATAATCTCATTAGAAATTAAAAAAAGTTATATGTAATTTACATATATATATATAAATTAGGTGAAAAATATGTTTTGAAATAAAAATCATTATTTTTTTTCATATTAATCCAAATATGTTGTTTTTTGGAAAAATCCATAAAATTGAACCTAATATTTTTTTAATATTTGGAATTTAAAAAATTTAGTCTATTTTACCATGATCAACTAGTTCATGTGTGTAAAATTAATATTATTATTGTTTAGAGGACATAAAATGTTGTTCTACTATGAAAATAGTATTTTCAAAAATATAAAGAGATTACTAAAAATTTTATGTATAATTATAAATATTATTAATTTATATAAAACCATTATATGTAATATTTAATAATTAGTAATTACTAAAAAAATTTCTAATTTTAATATCTATGTTATAACTATGATGTTTATAATAATAAAATGTTTATTCATAGAAACGTAATGTTGTGTGTTACCAAGCCTTGTCGGTGTTGTGCATATCACTAGATTAAATTGGTATAGTCTACAAATATTGTTTTACATAAAGTAGTTTGAAATGAAATAAATCAATAAAAATTATTTTTTTTAGAAAAAAGGATCATAAAACCTTAGGGTGTAATATTTTACCCCCCTTATAATTAATTTCACCCTTGAAAAATTTTATCTAATATAATTAAATGAGAATACTTATGCCACATTATTTCCTCTAGTTCCCAAATTTCTTCATCGTACTATTGATTACTCCACAAGACATTTACCATGTGTTCAGTCTTGTTTCGTTGAACTTTCATTGTATGGTCCATGATTCCAATAGGTTATTATATTTAAGAAATACCATGCTCTACCGGTATGAATTCTGAAATCGGTACTTTTGAAGTGTTAGGTAAGTACATCATCATGAGAGGTACATGTAACACAACAAGGAATTGAGAGATATTTTGATGAATTTTCAAGAAAAATGATACAATTCTAATAAAATAAAATTAAATTAAATAGACTAATATACCAAGCCTTAGTTTCTATTTCTTCGTGATCCTTATAAACTTTTTCCACTGATAAATTTGTAGAAACACCTTCTCACCAACCTAATATTCTAGTTCATACTGAAATCTATTGGTATATCATTTCTTCAGACATTTAGATGCAATTATATACTGATGAATGGTTATATCATTCTTTTCCATTTCATTAGCGATCTATGGTTCCAATAGATTTTTATCTCTAACTTCATCTATGCTAGTTGGATATCAACATTTTTTCCCATATAGGGCTTCATAATATGCTATATGAATTCTTGAGTGAAATCAATTTTTGTACAAAAACACAACTAGTGGAAGGTGTTAATACCAACCACCTTTAAATCCAATGAAAAATATCTCAACATATCCTCTAGTGTTTGAATTTTTATTTTAGACTTACAATCCCATTATGGATGATAAGAATTATTGAAAATCGATTCTATATTAGGTGCATGTTGACTAATTCATGAAAATAATGAGTTAATCCTCAGATCTCAATCAGATGTAATGGTATGTGGAAATCCATATAACAATACCACTTCATTAATGTATATCCTAAAAGCTAATCCAAATAAAATGTATATATAATTGCAATGAATTTCACTAACATAGTAAGGCAATTTAATACCGCTCATATAGAATTAAACCCTTTAGATGTTTTGGAGGGTCCGATAACAAAATCCATATTGATGTGCTCCCATTTCCATTTTTTATGTAATTGATCCATCATCCACATAGAATTTTTCTTTTCTTCCATAACTTGCTGACATACCAAGAATCAACACACGGACACTATGATATCCCTCTTCAGACCATCCATCCAGAAGTATTCCTTCAAATCTCAATACATTTTTCTTCATCTAGGAGGAATAGAGAATGAATAACTATGGTCTTCCTCTAACATTTGATTTCCTAGGGAGGAAATGTATTGAGTAGTCAAAATCATTTATCAACTCTTATCATCTTTTATTTCTCATTTTCAACTCTATCTATGTGAATATAAATTTTAGACACTTATTTTCAGTATTTATATGACACATTTTTCTAAAAATATAATGTCTCAATGTATTTTTTTCATAAAATTACCACTAAAAAATATAAATAATGGGTTGGGTAACTTCTTTTTTAGATCACCAACATTCATGAGGAATGAAAGATTACCATGGTATTCTTTATATGAGTACATCGCAATCCCTTCTTGGATGCATCACTATATATTACAAACCATTCAATAACATAATGTAACATAATAACATGTATGTTGACTAACCTTATCTTTAGTTCCTTGAAATTTTCTCACATTAAATTATCTACAGTAACATTGTTCCCTTCTAGGATAAATTATTATGAGTATTCGATAGTTTTAATAAATTCTCCACATACCATCACTAATATACGGCTAATAAAAAGAAAACTTCGGATCACATTCGTTGTAGTTAGTCGAAGATAATATTCAATATCCTTTTTCCTTGATGAATATACTACTATACCATCTCTTAAGATTAAATTACCCAAAAATGAATCCTTTTTCTAAAAAAAACTTTAACTTTTTAATTTTTTCATATAGTTTCTCCATCCTTAGGATCTTTAGTATAGTTATCAATTTGTCTAAATTCCCTTCATTTTTTTAATTGATAACAA
This sequence comes from Viscum album, assembly GCA_963277665.1. NCBI lineage: Eukaryota > Viridiplantae > Streptophyta > Magnoliopsida > Santalales > Viscaceae > Viscum > Viscum album. The sequence continues at coordinate 1,166,456,417 of OY728126.1, forward strand.
TATCATCAATATATAGTATAAAATACGATTTAGGTAATATCTAATGTCTTTATTAATAAAATATATAAATATAAATGAGAAATAGAAAGACTTGGAGTCATTACAATATATTCATAGTGTCCATACCATTTATGAAATGTCATCTTTGGTATATAAACATTCATTCCCCTCAATTGATGATAACTAGAATAAAGGTAAATCTTGTAAAATAATTAGCTTCATGAATTTAATCAATAAATTAATAAATATGGGGAAGATGAAACGTGTTCTTGATCGTTATCATGTTGAAATAACAATAATCAAGGTAGAGTCAAATTGGTCGATATTTGTTTCTCACAATGAGAACATGTCTTCCAGTAGGTAAAATATATAGATGAAGGAATCCATTATTAAGGTTTTCTGGGAGTTTCCCTATAATTATTACAACTCAATTTGGTATATTCTAAATGGAGTCTGTAAAATTATTGTAGAAAAAGGTATAAGGTCAATCAAGAACACAAAATCATGTTTTAGTGGAATAATATGAAACTATTTTGGAAACACATCCAGAAATTCCCGAATAATAGGCATATTAACTTTGTTGACTTTGTACCCAGCCATTTTAGAATTACCGGCCATCTGATTGGGAATTAAGACATGTACACTAGATATAATCTGATTAAGGAGTTCATACTTATCGTTGAATTGATAAAAGGCCATAGGTTTGATTTAAATTTCAAATGAAACATCAATTCCACTAAAATTGATCTGGGAATTTTTTAGAGAAATCCAATCCATGAAAAAGAAGACATCAAATTCAAGCAATGTAAGAATCACAAGATAATCAATAATCTCATTCCCATAAACATCTACCATAGAGGAATCACTGACTTTAGATGTAGTCATCATACCATTTGGGGTTTTCACCCTAAAACCACATCTAATCATTTGGTTATAATCTTATTACCCATAGAAAATTTTGTAGATATGAAATAATGGGTAGATTGGAAAAATATATATATTATCAGTTCAACGGTGGAGTGTACCACTCACCAAGTCACTATCACACCCCTCATTATAAATAGTGACCATAAAGGATTTCCCTATATCCCTCAGATTAAGAGGTTTCTAACACCAATCATTATCACCAACCCTTATGGTTGGGAAATTGTTGGAATAAATGGTCATCTTTCCTACACATAAATCACTGAATTTTTGGACGTGCATTCTATTTAGATTTTACTCTATTTTAATAACAATACAACATCTTCCAATCAATATGAAAATCATTGTCCCAATAGTCATGCCTTCTATAAATAAAACACAAATAAAACCCCATAAGACAATTCCCTTATTGCTTCTTTACACACTTAGAATAAAAAGGGTGTATCACCTTCTTCTCTCTATACTTTTTAGATTTTCCATTTAATTCCATATCCCTTTTTTTATTCAGACCATGATATATATATTTATCTCTAACCTCCATTTCAACTATAATTTCACAACACCCAATCTCTTTGTAGCTAATAATGTCAGTTATAGGAAAAACCCTAATGTTACATGTATTTAAGACACTAAGGAACCTATAAACATTACTTTTAGGTTTGATGATAATTCTTGAAGTGTACCTAGAAGGCCAAGTAAAATTAGAATCACATATAAAGATAGATTCAACATCCATTTTCTTTTACTCCATGAACTCCATATTCCATATTCATATGATGAACATGATGTTCGTTATTATTTAAGAATATTTTATTAAACTATTCCCAATCCATGGATTAAATTTCATCTTATTAATTGTATTATTAATTAGAGGTCACAACTAGTCTACTTCACCTTCTAGCTGATAATCTACAAGAATGACTTTCCCATAATCGAAACACTAGAGAAAAGAAAATTTATTTTTTGTTATATAGATCCAATGTTTAGAAAAATGTTGATCAAGCGTCCCACTGAGAGAAGTTCGACGTCTCTTCACGAATGACTCAATAGAATGATGTTCCCTCATTTTTTATTTGTAGACTCATAATGATTCATACCATGATAATATTGTGAGGTAATAGTAGTGAGGTTTTTAATATCATCTCCTATTGAATTCATATTCTCATGAAAACAATCATTGCATTATCTGTCACTGTCACCATTAACACAGTTATTTTGGTTTCTGACCACTGACTAAAAACAAAAAGTATAGGGTATGTAACATATTTCATCATGAGGAACCACATAATCTAGAAAACCCATTTAAATTATTTCTAAATAATGACACTTTTCTTAATCTATAACACCCTAGTTTTATCCTTGGTAACTCAAAGAGAAAATATTTTTATATAATTCATGATGGTTCACAAACAGTTTGTGTATTACAATGAAATATCGAGAATGAGTGTCCAAACAAGGTCACAGTAAGGCATATTGATGTATAATAGGTTACACTCAAGTTCGGACCAACACACCTTTTTATATTTGTTACTCTTATATATATATATTTCAAAACCACATCCACCTGTAGTAGCTATACATAGATGTATTTATGGAAACAAATCAGTATATCATTAAAAAAAATTAAAATACATTTTCATATACATTCACATATTCTCATAATTAGCTGTAGACATTTCCTAAGAGTTCTCACAATTGTTTCCTCATCATACTTCTAAATGATAACTAAAAATTCACGTTAATACCCACTATAGAAACCCTTACTTTTTAAAAATTACATTACATCATTTTGGTAGAACACATAAAGCACTAAATAATTAGATTCCCAATATCCATATTAGTATAGTTTCTATGTAAACATGGAAAAATTAACACTTGTACCTAACTGAGCTACATTATCTCCTGCTATGTTCTACATGAGTTGAACCTTTCATAGAAAAATCATACCAAATACATTTCATTATAACATGGGGAATGAAAAAATAAAAAGGGGTGAGATCATATGCCATGTAAGGGGGAAATGAAATGTAATTCTACATGAAAATGATAATAAGTATACGATAACATGATCATGTAATTTGAATATCATACCCTTCATATCAAAGAACACTAAAAATTTCATAAATATTATAAGTTTAGGAGACCTGAAACAAAATGGAATCAAGAGAATAATACAAGAAATAATAACATATGAATAATACATTGACTTGTGGGAGACAGATAATCATGTAATATCATTCCATATAAGTCAAGGAGAATTTCAAAATCATTAAATGATACTTTATAGGGAATAGAAATATTGGGCGGGACACACCACTATAACCAGTTGTAATGCTTTCCTTATAATGGATCATGTTTCCAAATCTTCTCATTATGGATTAAGTTTCCCCATCATCACATAGTGGATAATATTTTCGTATCTCCCCATAGTGGATCAATCCCTTCGACATGAAACCCATTATTATATGAATTGATATAAATATTAACCCCCATGGAATTGGAGAGAGATATAGGTCCCACCAATATCATAATAAAATCATACATATATATTCCATATCTTTAAACAAACTTATGATAACCCATTAAATGAATTTTTTTTCATAAACATATAAGGATATCTTAACATGTGAAAAAGACGAGTTTCAAAACAATTTCATCAATTCAAAATCCATGAAAACAAGGTGTTTTTTAAGTATATAACAGGCCAATGTGAAATTATTTTCATAAAAATCATTCAATAAAAACATAGACCATTCAAAGAAAGAATATTAATGTATCCTTTAGATCATTTCCCCATAAATGAGAGATTAAAACCATTGAATTTTATCTTAGATGAAAAATAATTTTGGAATTTTTTTAAAGAATATTTTAGGAAAAATATAACATTTCTAATTTTAAAATCACTTTTTAAGTAATAAAATATAGTTGATAACCTTATTAATTTAAAATAAAATTTAAAACATTTAATGGAAGCATTGAAAAAATAAAATTAATCAAACACATTTTTCCTTGAAAATGATCTTAATAGACTATTTCTAATATAGAAAATTGAAATTTTTAATGATTACATTTTACAAAAACGCATAAATTTAAGGAAAATAGTCATTGAATTTATTCATTGACATTATATACACTGCACAAATGAAATGAGTGTTTAATAAGGTATAAATCTCACTAAAAAATGATAGAGTAGAAATAAACTAACCTTTTTTTCTTGACACCCATTATACTCATTAAAAACCCATTTATAATAAATATAAGTCTATTATATATCTACCATAATACTATATTATTATATATAACAAAATATATGGATTTATATTACCGTCTTTATAACACTTCCATGTTAGGGATACGTTTTGGGTAATATCCACTTTGTTTTTCACATGCATCATAATTTTTCTGTTTTTTAATCCTTATACTTATATCATGACTTCTAGAATTAAAAAATGATATCAAGATAATTTATTTTCAGTATTTATGTTTTTATAATTATCTAGGAATTATAGAATCCTGAAATAGAATACATCATTCATAGAATCGGTTGGTCGTACATATGCATGAATAAAGTTTTTGGTTAATTATCGTATTGAAAGAAAGAAAGTAACTGACATCTCTATATAATATATATTACTTATAGAATAATTATTATTTTATATATATAATCTACATTTACTTAAAACATTATTATAAAATTCAATGTAGAGTGTGTACGAAACACATCGATTTGAGAAGGCGGTAGTCCACACTTCCTAAAAATAAAATTATTGTATTTTGAAAAATTTAAAGCATAAAAGATTGTGTTATATAATAATTCCATAAGAAAAAAACATTTTAAAAAAATATATCATATAAAAATATATTTTCCATCATAATTCCCAACCCGTCTATATGGTAATGTATAAACAAACAGTATAGTTTCACAAGGCGGTAGATCATCACACACATTAACGGTGGGTCTGTTACCCATTGAAAGGGGGTTAGTTTAAGTGTATATTAAAACCATTTATGAATAAAATATCATTATATCGATGATACTAGGTTTATTATATAATAATGCAATAATAATAATCCAGTTGGTGGAAAATGAAAATAAAACAAATGAGCATGAGGGAGGACATTGCCTCTTCTTGAGGTAACTCCTATTGGTTTTAACCAAATGGAATCCTTATATAGATTTATATACAAAGGATGATTCATGAATAAAGGTGTGGATTTTGAGATTAGATAAATAATTCGGTTTAGGATCCAAATTCCATGAGAGGAGTGAATAAGTTAGAGGGGTGAGTTCTTCTTTATGGTGGAGGAATACAATTCATTTAGAATTTTGAAAAAGGAATTGAAAAAACTTTATTCATGTTTCATGTGTCCCCAATAATGGTACCAATATGATAAAATGGAGTATAGGGTAAAAATATTTTCATCCAATGGATTTTGGATAAGAATATAGGTTATTTCTACCCTTATGTTGAAGGATTAGTCTTTAGTAAACTTAATTTTTCTCTTAATCAAAGTAATTAATTTAAATAATTTTGAATAATATATTTTGTAAGAAAATAATTTGAAATTAATAGATAATATAAAAAAATTAAATAAATATATATAATAAAATTTTCAAATTCCAAACACATAAGTGAAATAAATTTATATAAAATTTGTCTCGTAGTTGTGTAACACAAGAAGGGTTTTAAGAAAAAATGATTAATGTTTGGAATGTTTTGATATACTATTTCAATGTGATATTTTTTAAAATAAAATAAATTGTAAATTTTGAGTTAAAATTAATCTCATCATGCATTAAAACCAAAATTATGACATAATTTTACTAAAAAAATTAGATGAAATATATATTTTGAAATAAAAAACATTATTTTTTCACAATTTATCAATAAATGATGTTTTTCATAAAAAACACTGAAATTAACCATAATCTAATTTATAAATTATGAAATCAAAAAAAAATTATTTTAAAAAATTAAATTTCAAAATATCTCTAAAATTATTTTAATTATTTTTCAAAAAAGTTCATAAAAATCATCTCTTTAAAGAAAATAGTTATTTCAAACAGATAATGACTATACTAATAAAAATTATGTCAAATTATCAATATGATATATCGATGTAATAAATTATGAACAATATTTTAAAATTAGTTATTATAATTCATATTACTAATTTTAGAAACTATAAACTATCCTCTTTAAATAATTATAATAATGAAATATTTTTTTGTAGAAACATATTATTTTTTATAAGGAAATACAAGTTAGTGTTCCGTATATCATAAGAACAACTTTTTATAAAATTTAATGTATGTTTTACATAGTTTAAGATGGAATGATAGACACCACAGAAAATTAATTTATTTGGGAAAAATGGTTCACAAAAATTTGGGGTGTTAGAAATATTACCATAGGATCTGCCTAATGTATTTGTGGGATATTTTTCCATTGAAGTGATGAATATAATAATTTATGTATAGGAAAATTAAGAAGTTCACCTTCTAGATTTAAAATTCAAATTATTTTCTTACATAAGGGTAAAATGAATAGGTGAAAAAAATATTGATGGTCTTATAGAGATTTTGGAAATTTAATTCATAATGTTAATTTTTTTTTCAATTTTAGATAATTATTTAATGACAATAAATATATCAACAATGGTATATTAAATGACCAATGGTTATTTTATTATATTTGTTTTGACCCCTAAATAGTAAAAACGACATTACCATGGAAAAGGGTAATTTAGAATTTTGTGTGTTACATTCTCTTTTGTTAAAATTAATTTTCCACCCGCATATGAATTATATTTTATAAATATGATTTTATATTTATAAATATTAGATAAAAATTATATAATTAATATAATGTTTTGGTGTTAAAATGATAAAATACCTTGGTAAAATGTGTTGTTACTATAGTGAAACCCAAAATAGTAAATGTATGAAAACACACTTGTTGAGGAAAAAATGTTTTTAACATGTTTTTTTTCCTGTAAAGGGAGTTATTCTCATATATAATAAATAAAATAATTTAATCATCAATTTTGGTGGATCTTAGGTTGAGATTGTCTTTCAATTATTAAATTGTTTTCAGTAGTTACAAAAATGCAAATCCTTCTCAATTATTAAAGGGAACTAACTCCCCCTAATTATACACACCTATAAATCAATTTAGCTTGACCAAACCCAGAAAACAAATATCTCCCAAAAATAAATATCCATGTTCTAGATTTGTTAGTCACCCCAAGAGTCCAACCATAGGGTCTTTATTAAGATATCCCAATGATGTTTTTCAATGAAATGATAATTTTCTATCCTGTGATCCTTCTTATTTACTTTTCCTCATAACACATTGATTCATGTATTAAGAATTAAAATATAATTACACAAGTATATACCATATATTGTAATGTTATTATGTTTATTTCATATTCTATATTTATATCCACCTCTATCAAATGGGTAGTGAAACCTTCGATCTTGTGTATCATGGAAAACTACATCACTACCCAATGTAATTTTTTATACATAATGCCCTCTCAATAAATTATATAATGATTCATTTAAAAATTATTTATGATATTAATAAAATAATTATTCTTCTATAATGATAATATCACATATACATCTTTGTATCTCATTCAGTACGAATGTGATCATGTCTGTTATGTGTTCGTAGGAGTAATTCCTTCCTATGTAATGTAATTCATCTTCCACTAAATCATTACATTGAATGTAATAATGATAAATTTAATGAATATATGTTTTATATATAAACTAATAATAAAAATCTAATTCATATATATATATATATATTTCTTTTGATTTGTCCACCGAGAAAATGGATACTGTGTTCATGTATTTGAACGACATACCATCTCCATGAACAAAGTAATTAATTTATTATATCTAAAATGTATGTATTACTATAAATATACATATAATGAATATTTATGATATTTTTATCATTTTAGACTTTACCAAGATGATGGAATGATGATAAATGTAAATAGACCACAAATAACAAAACAAAAAATACATGAAAAATGAATCAGTTATCACCTGAGACGTTATATTAACAACAGATTGTTAATAAACCTAAAATGAAAGGACATAACTAAATATAATATGGTATGATATATATGATAATGGTTCTATAATAAATGTATAATATGTATCAAACTCCATGTAGGACCCCCAAAATTCATGTGACAAAGGGCTGGTGTCCCAACCTGTACTCGTGGAGTACACTACCATAGAGAAAACCTGGCATGTAGACATGTCTTGGTACATTGCCATGTCCTGGTACTCAAGACTATGTAGGTACACATCCAAGTACAAAATATGTCCTAATAGACACATGAATGGAATAATTCACAGAAGTAAAAATGGGTGGTTAAGACACATATTTTTGTCCTCATACATATCATTCATATAGACATAGCCACCAATCCATGTTTATATATTACACGAGAAGGGGACAAGTTGTGGACACAAGTTGTGGGGACCCCGATAGTTGTCATGTGATTCTATCTACAAACTCTTTATCTTATACCTCAATCATTTAGACTTATAATTTTTCATGTTAGTAGCATATCCTGAGTTATTTCTGTATAGAACTAGATAGTTTCCTTTATAGTGGATTCTGTGTGAAAATGTGAGATTTTATAATAAAAATTTTTCTTAAAATATAACATGATGGGGAAGCGACCAGGAGGGATAACCATAGATATTTCTAGTTTATAAGGTACTCCCATTTTGTACAAGAGAGTGGGTGTACTATCTATAAGGATTATACTCCCACAACACACAAGGATACATGACCCCCCAAATCAATTATTATAGATAAGTAGTTATTAATCACCTATGAGGGTGTATTTCCTCAATCTATGGTCATTGTACTATGAATTTTTACTAGGGAACTTGTCTCTATATTCTTTTTACAGGAAGTGGTGATACATTACTATGAAGGTTTGGGTCCTGTGTCTATCATCCAACATAACTTTAAGTAGTAACATGTTTACAAAATGCAACATTATACCTCAAAATACACATTGAAGTCTACCATCACATTCCTCATTTAATGAAACTATTGATAGTCCACTAATAAGACAATAGACGAGTCCATATAAAGTTGATTTGAGAGAAAGAAGTTGCATTGGGAAGTACACTACGTTTTTGGGGATCCACTCGGCATGTGACCCCACCTTGTTTCCTAGTTGTGACACATATTAATACATATTATGGGAAATTTCACTATAAGAAGTGTGTATGGGGACAACATGAAATTTCATAGCCATCCTTGGAATACTAGTGTGATCTTATCCACGCCCGGGTCTTTCAGGACATGTTGTGTACCTCTCTGTGTACATGGGAAAGCCCATGTAACATTACATGGCCCTGTTCCAAGCAATTTAATTTTTTTGGACATGACCATACCGATGTACACTCAGAGTACATTCCTGGCCACCAGCAGTAGGTCACATGGCATGTGGGTGTCCCACATAGTATGTGATACTTATCTCCACTTGGAAATAGTATCCTCCACAACTATGGTACTGTACAATGTGTGTTCATTTGGACTACATGTTTTATAGTCATCTTCAATGTAAGAAGATATTTTATTAACTATAAACATAAAATCATATATTTTTACTACTATTATCAATTTCTTACCCCTTGAAATCCCTATAAATTAAAGTTAACTATGTCGGTTATTGATTTACTAGACTTCGGTGGTCGGAAAACAGAATTTTTTCACAAACATAATGATCTTTCATTCTTTTATTCCACCTAAAATTTCCCATCAACTATCTAGTCCCCAAATCCATGGATTATCACCAATTTATTGTCTCAATTCATATAAATCACACTAATCTGGTCATTTTGTGACCATCCATCATGAACCCATTTGACTGATCATGCTTGGAGCTTCCCGAAAATGAATAACCATGAACCCCTTTCCCAATGGCGGAGAATATGAAGATCATGTGGGGGATGTCATAAGAACACTGAATAATCAATCAATGGATCATAATTCTTGTCCAATAATCAGATATCAAGTATATTCAGTGCCATAAATGTGGAATAATAATGAATAAATTGAATAGAAAATTTAATTCGATAAATAGGCTTATTTGAATGATAATATTTAACATAGATCAAATAATAACATATAATAAAATTAATTATATTTTAATTAAGGGATTAAACCATAATAACATGACCTTCATCAATTATGTATTAATCATTTTTTATGATGATTTTCAACAATGATGGGGAATATTTGATGTCATCAGAGTTTGAAAATGAATCTCAATTTGATAATCGATAATCGTTCGATATCATCGTGGAAATGATGAATGCTCCAAATATCCTCTGAATTTACATAGGGTTATTTGAATAACCGATGAAATATTCCATAACATATTATTTAATTTTACAGAATTTTATTATTATCAAATTAATGAACTAAATTAAATAATTAATTAATCACATTAACAAACATCCAATGGTTTATTTATCTGAAAACATTGCACCGACCACTGTTAGGTCATTATTGGAGTAAAACATATGTTCTGGATTCAACTGTGTTCTCATATTTTCAATTAAATACACTTGTTATGAAATATTCCATTATTTTTTAAAAACACTTCACGCGTGATATAAATATATTAAGTATTTTTATGAAATTATTTCTAGGATCAGCTGCCCTAGGAATCGTGTGTTGTCTGATGTCCTGGCTCCAAAAAAACCTCATAATATTTTGTAAATATTACAAGGGAAATACAACTCTCTGCATTATTCCCTCCTTAAAATTTTTTTATCCATGAAATCTGAAATCTAAGAAAAAAAACTTTGGGATACTGAATTCGTATATAGATATCGCGCTCACAGGTACTCTCTTGCTTCTCAAAAGGCCAGATTAACCTAGTGGTTAGCTTTTCTCCCATTCCAAATATATTAATCCCTCATTGTGGGAGACTCTCACGAAAAAATGTACTACCTACAAAAACTCTATGTGACAATGACATTGATCACCGAAATATTTTTTTGGCTCTATGATATCCTCATCAGCTTGTGGATAACTTGTTTGTTATCCAATTTCATCTAAACTATCTCTGGTCCAATGATAGATGTCTCACTGATCAAACTCTTAAATAAATGTAACCTTAATGTTCTCCGATACTTGGACTCAACTGGGTTCAAGCCAATAGTAAAGTGATAGTTATAATTATATTAATAAACTACCAAAGTTACATAATCCTACACTTTATGGAATAATCCTAAAACCCAATCCCTCATAATTTCATAAAATACATGGATATAGAATTCTTTATATACTAACCCAATCCTTTAAAACACATCATTACATGACTTTATAAATAATTTATCCTCAAATTAAAAGACAAATATTGTAAAATCTACTATCTTTGGAAGACTGGGTACCTAAAACTAAAAAAAATGGGACTAAATAGAAAATTTAATTATTTTTCATTCAAATAGAGATACTAACTTCATTTGAGACCATACATCGTCATAGGATACCAATGGTATAGAGCTAAAAATTGTTGATCTGAAATCCTAGTGAGGCAATAAGATTTAAAATAATGCTTGGCCCATAGTTTAGAAGGCATAACATGATGACATAAAAAGGAAAATAACTTGATTGAAAATAAGGAAAAATAAAAGTGGATCATATAATCAAGGATTCATAGTAATATGGATAAAAACAATAATTTATCATGATTCAAGGCTCATTTCACATAGAAGAGCACGATTCTAGTCTATGTTCCAAGACCATTTCACATGGAGCATGAGTCTAGGATAACCACCTTGACCATTTGTCATAGCATCTCATGGGGATAAACATTACCCAATCTATTGAAGCGCTATCTATGTGAAACCATCATAACATTTTAATTAATATGTGTTCCACAAGATGATTCATACATAAGGAATCAATCATAAATATTTGTGTCTCCCATGGAATGAAATGGGTATCATAATCATGTTATAAGGCATAACAAATGGGAGTATCATTAATCGGACCATGAAGTAATGTATTTAGAACACACATAGACATTAATAAATTAAAATAGGAATAAATAATGATAAATGGTTTCCCTTGTAATTGAATTAATATTAAAATATTGTTTAGGAAACATGATAACTAAGACATTTTAGTGTTGTTTAAGGAAGATAGAAAAGATAATATAAAGAAGAAAAGGGAATAATATTTTATATGATTCCATAAGTGAAAAACATAGTATTGATAAAAAATAATGATTTTATAAAAATAATGGTGGAATAAAAAAAATTATGGAGTTCCCTTGAAATGGGAAGGATTTCAAAAAATTCCCATAAATTGGGTTTTCTTATTAGGAACAATTGAGTCGAGAACCTTTTAATAACATGCATATACCTGAAAAAGTAGGATGAATGAATCTTGATACATGATTTTGCAACATATAAATAAAATTTTGAATATGTACATAAAAAAATCATTTTATTTGGTTCAATATAGATAAAGAGTAACCTAAAGGAATAATGGAGGTTAGGGTAGAATCCCATACATTATGTATGAAGGTGTTCTTCACATGATCTTAATGTCCGTAGTAGTAAAATTAGATTAATTAATTAACAATTATAGATCCATTTATACATGTAATTTATATATTATAACTTTATTACGTTCATTTAATATCTTTTGGATGGGTTAAAAGCTTCAATTTCATTAATTAGGTCTATTGGTTTTCTTAGTTTTCATGATAAATTTATTTGTATACATGCTTGAAATGTATTATAAAGTGGGGGTAATTATAAATAATTGAATGTATATGTTTTTAATGATATTTAATATGTTTTTTAGGTCTTATATATCATTCGGTTTTATGGAATTAGGATAAATCCTTATATAAAAAATTAATGATAACTGTTTGGGTTTATTTTTGGTGGTTTTTGATCACAACAAACTCATTTAGTTTTATAAATTAAAATCATGAATAAAAAATTAATAAAAAATATTTCATAAGATATAATTAAAATATTACATCTTTTTTCAACAATAAAAATGTTTTCATGAATATAATTTAATACATTAAGGTAAATTGAAAACATTATATTCCTTGAATGCAAAAAATTAACACATCAATGAAGGTGTTTTAATTCTTACTATACAGGGATGGGGAATGATAGATGATGATGAATTATTCAATGAGAATAAAAAACATCTATTATATGTAAGGTCTTGTAGTTATGATTCAATTAGGATGTAGGGAGGTGAGGAGAGAGAAATGAAAGAATTTAACTTGAAATGAAATTAAATAAAACATATGAGGGTTTTACTTCTTGATTCCTTCATCTTGAGAATCTCTTTAGGGGATTGGTTTTGGAATTTTATTAAGAACAAAATCACATAGCCATGGGGGAGGGTCTATGATGTATATTTGAGTATAATTTGGACCATTATGTTGACTATATAGGTTTGAGGTGAAGAGGTGGTGATGGGTTGTATTTATAAGGGAGGAGACATGTGTTTTCTCATTATACAATTCATTACATTTTAATTTTTCTCAATGCAATAAATAATGATGATTATTTAGACTAAAAATAATAAATATATCTTTTCATTTCAAACTAAATGTTCTTATATCATCCATACATCATCTATGGCTCCATAATTCATGTGTTTAGAATTTATAATAAATTATCATATTTACTATTCACCATTCAATTCATGTATTTTAGAAAAATACTAAAAATTCATCCTAATGATTTTTAAACATGTATAATTCCAAAAAGAAATAAATTTTATGAAAATAAAATTATAAATATGATAATTTCAATTTTTAATTATAATTAAAATCTACACGATAAATACATACGTTAAAATTATTTCAGAATTTATAACACTATAAAAATTAACTAATGTCTCAAAAAATTATCCCATAATCATGAGATAATAATATATTAACTTATGAATACAATTCATGAAAATAAATTTTCTTTTCAATTTTTAATTATCCATTAAATTGTAATTAATTAACTATGACTAAAAAAAATAAATACAATTAATTAAAAAAATTTATAATATTTTATTTACATAAACGATGATATATATATATATCCTAATGTCACCAATAATATGGATACATTTTATTTATAACATCATTGGTGAGGTAACTATTCACTTTTCTTGTTAACTATTCATAAGGGGCATTTTTCAATTTCAAATGACAAGTAACTATTTCTTTTGTATATGTTCCTTTACTTCTAGAAATTACTTTTATTTCATTAATTATTTACTCATTTTTTTTAATTTTGTTTAATCTGATTTTTTTCATTATAATATGCGATACAATTATAAGATTGGAATTTCAATTTCTAGAATTCAGGGTAATTACATTCTTCTCCCTTATAAGATAACACACTCGATATTTAATTTTTATATTCTATATTCAAAATAGGTGTAGGCACTTTTCCTTATTCATTTACTCCAGTTCCCATGTTGCCTCTTGGTACTAATGGTTTGGCCATAGTATATTTCGCATTTCAGTAGTCTTATTGCGTAGAACAATATCTCTATGATCCAAGATCTGTAATAGATTCTCCTCATAAGAAAGATCATTCTCCAACTATTCCACCTTTGAATTCAGTACATGCAAAGCATCTAGTATGTTCATCATTAAGAGGGATTAGTGGAATACATCGTCTACTTTAGACACAGTATGTGGAAGTGATAGAAGATAGAATATGTCTTTTACATGATCAATAATCTCTAAGGGGGTGATGTACATTGGACATAACGTTCATTTCTTCCAAAATATCATGAACTTATTCCATGGAGATATGCATAGAATACCGTGTCTCCAAATATGAACTCAAGGTCTCATCGGTTATTGTCTACATAGATATTTTCGCAAATTTGGGCTTCCATGAAGTGTTGTTGAATGGTTTTCACCATATGCACCATTTCATCAACCATTTCAGGTCTTATAAGCTTCTGGTCATTGACTTTTTCCTAACATGTAGGTGTTCTGCACCATTTCCCATAAATGGCTTCAAATAGATCCATTCAAATGCTAGAGTGGAAACTATTATTGTAAGAGACCTCACCAAGTGGTATATGTTGGTCACATCATCTTTTGAATTCCATATAACATTCTCTCAAAATTTTCATCTAGTGTCTTAATATTTCACATTGATTGGACAACATTTTTAGGATGATAGGATATAATGATGTCCAGCTCTGTGCTTAGTGGGTGTTAGAGAGATTTCTGAAACATCAATCACAATCTAGGATCATGATAAGATACAATCAATAATGGAACTCCATGTATCCTTACCACCTCTTTAATATATATCCATTTATGATAATCAAATGATAATCCTTGTAAAATTATGATAAAGTGAGATTTCATTATATGATAATCTATAATTGCCCATATAGAATTGTTCCCTTTGGATGTTTTTGGATGTCTAGTGACAAATTATAGGGTCAATTTCCCATTTCCATGTTGCTATGGGTAATTGTTGCATCATTACATTATAATTTTACCTTTTTGGATTCAATTTATGACATACAAGGTGCCTTGATGTATATTCAGCAATCTCCTTTTTCATATTGTCCCAACAAAAGTGCTCTGGGAGTACACGGTATATCTTTGTGATCCCTGGGTGAATATTGAAGGTTGATCTATGTTCATCATTCATAAGTTATTTATTCATCTCTATATTTTATGTCACACATAGTCATAACCCAAATCATACGAGCCCATTCTTGTCAATCTTGAATGAGAAGGATTTATTATTATGGAATAATTCCACCTTTTTATAAATGTCCACATCATTTCATTATGAATATATTATTTTCCCTACAATAGAGGGTTGAGAAATCATATGAAAAATGATTTATTATATTCCACCCTTCAAAATTTCCATGCAATTCCTTTGAAATTTTATGAAGAGTATATCCTTCTCAATTCCTATCATTGATATAGATGCAATATCCTTTATACTTAGTGTATCTTATACCTTATTTGATGTAACTAGATGGTAGTAGATTGAGCATTTGTAACCATTAATGAGCTCCAAATATCATCTCTGGTACTTATTCAGATCCTTCTATATGAATACATATATTTTAGACTCTTTTGATAAGTATATATCTCACACTTCTCCCCATAGAGATAATTCTACCATAATTTCATTGCAATGATCAAAGCTACCAACTCCTCATTAGGGATATGATATTTTGGATCATGAATGTTCAACTACCTTGATTCATAGTCTATCACATTACCATTTCAAACTATTTCATATCCAAATCCTATCTCAGAAGCATATTTGCACACCAAATAGAGTTTTACACTTTTCTATACTATGAGTACATCCACAATTTTAAGACACTTTTTAACTCTTTAAAGAATTCCCCACATTCGGGAGTTAAGAAAAACTTCACCCGCTTCCATGGCAGCCTAGTTAGCATGTTTTAAATTCATCATAAGTTCTTAAAAAATTATTGGTAATACACATCTAGGACAATAAATGTGTGGATCTCCATTACAGATGTTTTCATGGTCCACTCGTCAATTTCCTTCGTCTTGGAAGTGTATATATAAATCCCTTTTATGCTAATAACATGCCCCAATAATTATACTTCCACTATTATGAACTCACATTTAGAGTACCTTTCATTTTTTTCTCCATTTTCAATTTCTTCAAAATAGTATTCAAATACTTTTCACGTTCCTCGTTTATATTAATGTATATTAGAATATCATTGATAAAGACTACAACAAATTTGTAGAGGGAATCTCTGAAGTCTATATTTTGTATGTCCTTATATATTTTTGGATCATTATTGAGACTGAAGGGAATCAATATGAAATAATAGTTTTCATACATTGTTCAAAATTCTATCTTGGGGACATCTACCTTGCTCACCTTTAATTATTGATATACCGACTCTAGGTCAATCTTAATGATATAACAAGTCCGACATACCTAATCGTATAAGTCATATATCTGAGGTAGGGGATTATATTTTTTGATCTAGATCTTATAATATTCACGATAATCAATATAGAGGTGCATTGATCCATCCTTCTTATTGAAAAATAGGTCTAGTGCACCCTACAGTGATGAAATCGAGCATAGAAAAAACGTTGTATAGATTCTCCGGTAACTTGTGATTCAATAATTTTAGTTCAAACATCACTATTCTATAAGGTGCTTTTGATAGAGGCAAAAATCTATGAATAATTTCATTTGAGAACTCAACCTGTCCATCCAGGTAAAGTCCACGAATATATTTGGGTAATACGTCAGTGTAATCCATTATAATGGGCATGTCTTCGATAATGTTTCTGTCCTTTGACTAAATCATTTGAACTATATATACTTCCTCTAAAGGATAAAATATACACTGTTGAGACATAAATTCTAAAGTATATTCATCCACTTCTATACACTTGTATAGAATTGGTTTATACATCATTATGCGAGGAGATATCTCTCTATCCTGGCAGTTGATGTCTGATTTTTAAAAATATAGCTAATCCATGCCCAATATAGTATAGAACTCCAGCAAAAGATGTATGATGTGATTATTTGGGGGGTTCAATTAAAAAACATTAACCGTAGAGTTATATAAATTTCATGCAATAATTTCCCCATTTGTTATTCTCACAGACAAATCATCCTCTATATTTTTGGAGGCGTTTGAATTGTTCTTCTAAGCATGAATGATATAAATATATTCATAAACTGGAATCAAATAGTATGTTCACTATTATTGAATCAATAACATTAATAAATGTCACTACATCATCATCAACCTCCACCTTAGCAACAGTGATTATATAATTGCTTCTCTGTTTCCTTGGATTTTATTGTTGATTTCCTCTGACAACCCTTAGATTAGAGAACTGGTTTGAAAAATTCCAATTTTCATTACACATGAAACACTACACTATAGGTTGAGTGTTGATATAAATATTCCATTAATCATCCACATTAGTGGTATAATTATTGTACCATCAGATGTTCTTGGGATGATTCCACATTCTTCCATATTGGATGCATTTCCTAGTTCAATTTAGATTTGTCTTAGGGTGATTCATCCCGCAATTTTGACATGTGTTATATTAGGTATTATTTCCATCATGCGATTTATTTACTAATACACACGTAATAGACTCCATATTTTTTCATTTTTTATCTGGGCCCACAAGGCCATTGAGGGTCTACAATATCTATTTTATCCATGAGGGAACAATGGAGAATATCCTCATAATTATTTAATTCTCTAATCACAAATTTTTTTCATAGACATTGATTTAGTTTGATAAAGAAGCATGCTATCTTTCTTTCAGTGTTCATGACATAGCTAGGGGGATATCTTACAAGAATTATAATCTGTTCTTCATACACCTCGATAGATTCATCTTACTTATACTTATGTCCAATGAACACTATTTTAATCTTTAAATAGTGGGTATGGGGAATATAATTATTGAAAGTCATTTTCATAAATTCATTCAAATCCATGGAATCATGTTCCACTTTGGATATTGTCCCTTTGATTCATTTCCACCATATATCAGCTTTCCCATCAAAATGATAGACCGTCATCACAAGTTTCTTTTAAATGAAGGCAATCCACTATTCTGCGAGGTGGGGATCATAATATCTACTAAACATGGGAGGCATTTTACGCATGAAGGATTTGATGACAACATGAAAATTACTTGGAGAAGTAGGGTCTTCCATGTAATTAAATTTATTATCCATAACTTTATCTAATTGATAAAATAATATCATAATTTTTGTGCACACCTTCCCATAATATTTTTGGCATATCATTAGGGAAATTGTCAAATTTCCTATTACATTGATTTTCTTCACGTGTTTTCTATTTCCCACTATAATATATGAAAAATAAAGTTCAATTACTGGGTTTTAATACTAAACTCATTAGCATAAAATAGAAACATTAAACATTATATTTTAAAATAAAAAATGAAAACTATATCTTAAATTCTGATTCCCCAGGTTTCAAACTAGGTTATCCATGATATGTTTCCTAACATAGATTTTTATGGGATTTCTTAGGCCTTAATAATTGATAATAATTTGATTATTATTTTAGAACACCATATAATTTGGGAGCTTATAATATAGTGAAGAGTCAGTCTCATTGTTGTGTACCAAGTTTTCATGTGTCAGGCCCAGAACACCTTTTCTGGGTCATTACTTCTAGGTACATCGAATACATAACCACATCCACTTTCCATATCCAGACATGGATTCATTTTCATGATAAAATACATTATCTGTACTTACTAAAATTTAGGGATATTTTCCTAGACTTATTATTATCTATAAAGATATTTACTATTATTCTCTATTACTAATCTCCAAAAAATACTAGACCATATTCTAACACCATCTATATCAGCCCTACCCTTTTACACATATCATCAATTTATATTAAAAATAACTAATCAACAAATTTCAAACCATGGATCATAAAGTCTAGGGTCTTTTGAATACTATGTACTTAAAAATAAAAAATGGTACTAAATAAATAATTTCATTATTTATCATCTTATGACCCCTTATATTTTTTTAAGACCTTACATAGGTATAGGATAATCTAGGGATAGTATTAACAATGAAATGATCTAAAATAATAGTAAGGAAATAAACATTAAAATACAGATTAGCACAATGTTTATATTGAATAACATGAAAATCTAAAAAAGAATGGAACATGATTGAAAATAAGGAATCATAACATGAGACCATGTAATTAAAGATTCATAGTAATTTGTAATAAACATAAAATGTGACATTACTATTATTCAAGGATTGTTTCACATAGTGGAGCACATGTCAAGGCTATCCACCAAGACCGTTTCACATAGAGGAAAAGTTAGGGATAACCACCATGATTATTCCACATAATGTCTCCCAAGAGTAAAAATTACCCAATTAATTTGAGTGATATATGGGAAGAACAATCATAACAAGTACAGTAATATGTGTACCACAAGAATAATCATACATAAGAAATCAATCGTAAACATAAGGGTCGCACATGGGATGAAATGGGCATCATAATCATGTCATAAGGTATAAAAAAATGTTTATCATATATGTGTCAAAATAATAAATGATTTAGAAAATTAAGGAAAATTAATAATGTAAAATATATATATAATGATAAATGGCGTCCAATTGATTTGAAATCATTTGAAAAGTGTGTTTATATATTTTAGAACGTAATCATTTTATTGCGCTTTAAAGAAAATGCTCTAGAGAATTTAATGATGAAATAGAAATGATCATTTATATAAAACCGGAGGTGAAGATGGAAGTTTTTCATAATAAAAATTGTGATTATTTTAGAACAACATTGTCTTAAAACTGATTAACTTGAAAATGGGTAGGAATTAGAGAAGTTCTATTAAATCGGGTTTACTTATTGGGAAGAATTTATTAGGGAGCATTTTAAAAACATGAATATTCCCGAAAGAGAGGGATAAATGGATATTGATACATGATTTTAGAATAGATATGCACTATTTATAATATGTACATAAAAATAAATTATAACTACATTTTCTTAAAATGAGGGAACGATTAACTTGACAGAAAAACGGAGGTTCGGGTAGAATCTCATACCTTTAGTCCAACGATGATTTCCAGAAGATAATAATTTACTAGATAATCAAATAAGATGTATTAATTAATAAGTATGTAACCATTTTCATTGTGAGTTTTATTTATTATAACTTTATTATTTTAATTTATTTCCTTTTTAGGAGTTAAGAGGTTGAATTTCATCATTTAGGAGTGTTGGTTTCCTTTGTTGTAATGATCGATTAACATGTATACATGTTTTAATGGTCATATAAAGTAGGGATAATTATCGACAATTAAATGTTTATATTATTAATAATCGTCCAGAAGATAAATTGGTCTTACGTATCAATTTTTATGTCATGAGGATAAATCAATAGATTAATAGTTAATGAAAATCCTTTTGGATTATATTGGCGGGTTTAAATCACAAAAAACCCATTTTGTTTTATGAATTAATATCATGTGTAAAAAATGATTGTATAAACTCAAATAAGATATAAAAAATATAACATAACTTGGTTCCACCATAAAAATTGTTTCATGGCCATCCTTGAAGATGGTAATGTTAATTGAAAACTTCTTACCCTTGAAAGTGATAAATTAAAACATTGTAAATGATGTTTTTAATAATAGTAAAAAAGGTGGTAAAGAGGGATGATAATGAATTATTAAATTAACATAAAAATATTTTAGTATATTTAAGCTAAAAATGTTATAAAAAAATTTGGATAATATGGGTGAGGAGATAAAATGAAAAGAAAGGAACTCGAAAAGGAATTAAAGTAAAAAAGAAGAGGGTTTTACCTATTGATTACTTCTTACTGGGAATCTCGATAGGGGATTGTGTTTTGACTTTTATTAAGACCAAATGCATGTAGACATTGGGGAGGGTATTTGGAGTAAATTTTATCAGACTTTGGACAACTATTAATGGTTCATTGGTGTGAGGAGAAGATATAGTGAGGGGTGGTATTTATAGTGGAGGAAATGGGTGTTTTCTAATAATTTAATTCATTAGTTTATTATTTTTATCATGACACAAAATAGTGTTTATTATTGAGACTATAATTAGTAAATTGATCATTTTATTTCATACCAGATGTGATTACATCAGCCATACATCATCTATGACTCAATAATTTAGGTATTTAGCATGTATCATAAATTATTGTATTTTGTTATTCAACAATAATTCAAATATTTCAGAAACTCCAAAAAATCACCGTAACCATTTTTCGACATGTAATGTTCCAAAATGAACATTGTTTTATAAAAATTATTTTCTAAATATGAGAAATTAAATTTTTAATTAAAATCATAATTTACTCGAAAAATACATATTTTTAAATTTTTCTAATTTTATAACACTTTGAAAAATTAACTACGGTATCATAAAATTATATCATAACCATGAGACCACATAATATTGACTTATAAATATATTTTAAAAAATAAAAGTTTTATTTTAAATTGGTGAATTAGTCTTAAAATTTGATTTAAATAACTATGACTAATATAATTTCCAAAACTTAATTAATAATATTTAAAATATTTATTTTCTTAAACAATGGTATAATTATATAAGGTTTTCACTTATAAGATTGATAATTTTTTTTAATAATTTAATTGATGATGATACTAATCAACTTAATGGATTAGTATTTATAAGGGCAGTGTTACTACCCCAAAGTTCAGTTATTGTTCCTTAATTATATGTTACATAACTTCAAGAAAGTAATTTTATTTCATTAATTAATCATTTATAAACTTGTATTGTGTTAATGCTATCATTTTAGGTGATTATAAAAGATAAAATAATTATAAGAATGGAATTTCCATTTATAGAATTTATGGTCGTTACACAGTCTACCTATCTTTCTAGTGGTGAGAAATTACACCCAACCTCTACTACGTTTAGAATAACTACTAAAGGACTCTCCACAAATCTGATGTAAATCATGCATCCTGGTTGGATACAATCATAGAGGTAACTCCATGAAGGAAGATGATATGTTGCACATACAACTACCTGAAACTATCCATCGAACTCTCCTCCCTCATAACCAGGAAGTGCACTGAATTGGAAAGTCTGTCAAAAATCACCCATATGTCATCATGGGTTCTCACTGTCCTTTGATTCCGTTTCAATAAGTACATGGATATGCTATATAATTTAAACTCCTAGATATGAAGAGTCTAAAACAAAATTTATATAACATAGTGCACATCCTTCAAATTCATACATGTTATATATCAAGAGATGATGTCAGCAATGCTCTCCCTCATAAAATCCCAACAAATCTAAATCATAAGGTAATTTTACATCTTCCCTATATAGATATGTAAACCCATATAAAAATAATGAAACTCCCTCATAACATTCTATAACATATAAATTTAAACCACTCTATATCCCTATAAAATAATGACTTTATGACAACCTTAATTGAATCTATCTAGTGAATATCCATAGGATATCTAGTTGTGTAAGAACTTAGAGTGAATGTTTCCTAACTAAGAGTCCCTCATATGGTGGATAAGGGGAAGAGTAAACACCCTCAATGGAAGATAAGTTGCACCCATATCCTCCACCAAGGACAGCTATAAAAAATCCAACTACATAGATGCCTCCTCCCCAATAAAAGAATGGGACTTCTTTCTTATATAATCTACAACCACGTTGCACATCCGATGATTATGGACAGTCACCGAGTAATTTTCCTACCAGATCCCCAACTAGCATATTTGTCTCAATTTTAGATCCCTCTATTTTAATTCATACATGAGACTATCATGTTCTTAGTAAGAAAAGAATAATTCTTTGTAATATTAGTGCCTCCAAATACTTTGAGCAAAGACTACCACATCCAACTCCATGTCATGATTTTCATATTTAATTGCATGGGATCTCTACTAACATGGTCCATATATAATGAAGAACTACCTCTATATCATCATGTATCTGTGCCCAACTGTAGTGGAATTTAAATACATTATGTACTCCACACCCTCCTCATATAGTCTCAAAATAGAAGAACTCATCAGCCTTAGCAGAAAACAGGTCTGTTATGCCATTTTTGGTTTGGAAAAAAAGGTTGAGAGTTGACTAAATTTGATGTAATTTATCCATAAAAAGACTAAATAACTACAATAAATTTCAAATTAAACTAAATATTTAGTAAATATTAATTTCAAATAATTAATGGGTGAAAGAAAAAACATTCGTTACAATACACTAGTGTGGGAAAGTAATTCAATGTTGTAACATGTCATCGAAGTAGTCTATTCACTATGAATGGTTGAAATTTTTCAACAATAATATCCATAATATAAAGAAGTGTTTAAATATTAAATATATAAAATTATCATAACATTTTGGTGTAAGGATGTACTATATGAAGAATGATAAAATAATTTCAGTTCATTTTCATAAATGAAGGATTTTAATATCGATGTGAAATATTTATTTGGGATAAGTTTCAATGGATCTAGGGAAAATTTATATATCTCACATTGAATAAAATCTCAATGCAGAATTTCCATTGAGTAAAAAGACAAGTGGGGTAATTTAAGACCATAATTTTTTGATTCATTCAGTTGTTCCATGATTATTAGATGTTGATTTGCCCATGGTATAAAATGTTATTCATAATATTACATTCTCCATTCATATATTAATGTATTGAAGAAGAATATTTGAAATTGAAATCATTGATAAAATGATAGGAAGATATTCTATAATTTAAATAAGATATAATGTTCTATGGGAATATATCAAACATTCATGGCATAGAATGTATCCATGTACAACAATATTTAAATATGAGGGATAAATAATTAGACTTTTTATCTTGGATTTATTTTATTACATTGTAATTTTTATTATTGTGAAATGATTAAACATTGATTTAAAAATAATTACTTCTTCCAAATAACAAGGGGATAATACTATATTCTTTATGTTGTATTGAAATTTTTTAGTTCTTCCATGTTCTATTATATTCATTTTATTTCTATAAAATATCATTAAACTATTCCATTATTCAATTCAAGTTTGTAAATTTATTTTTCAATTACCTTTTTTCTTTAAATTGAAGCTATTATCTATTATTTACTCACTTAATGAGACGATAATGGATTCAGTGATTTAATTCTAACCAATCATGTGTTCCTGTTTCTTAAATAATGAGTGGTAAAGAATATAATGTTTTTATAAGATCCTATGTTTTATGAGTAATTGATTTTTAATTTATAACATATTGGAAAGGTCGAATCATTAATAGAGATTTGGAATATAATACTGAATTATATAATTCCACATAGTAAGGTTTTTATAAATGGAAAGAGGGTCATAATGTATCTTAGATATTTTGATTAAATCCAAGGGGTTTGGAATAATATGTTTATATTTTTAAAAAGTGGATCCTATGGTTCATGGTTAGTGAATAGTGGGTTCTAACCATGAATGTCTAAACTATGTGTCATGGTTTATAAAGCCATGTGTGTTTTGAAACCATATAGTAGCAAAGTGGAATCCATATTGGGGTCTATATTATATAAAAAACATGTATCACGGTAGGTTCAGGGTCTATATATCTATGTATTATAACTATGTATGGTAGATGGGTTGGAGGATATTTTAACCGAATAGTTGGAACACAGTGTAGCCATACATATGGATAAATTGTGAAGACCTTTAAATGTGATAGAAATAAGATTTTTCTCATTGGGATATAATAGGGTTTAACCCTCTTTTCCATAATTTTCCTCCATAATATTAGTCAAAACTCCCCTCCCCTAATTCATATATTCAAACCCCATCAAGGGGGTGGTATTTTGGCCTTCCTTGTTGATCTAATGTTTGATTTATCATCTTGTAGCCTCTTTTTATCTTATCTTTCCTTTGTAATTAGTTTTTGGTTCCCCGATTACATTTTCAAATTTTGAATCCTCTAGAGCATGGTTGAATTTTTTCGAAGGGTATAACTTTTCCTATGCCGAGGAGGAGGGTGAATCAGAAGGTTTCATTCACTTCATTGTGTGAAACATCATTGAAATATTTCACCATGATGTCTTTCAATATCTATAAAGCCAAAATTAATATTCTAGTACTTTTCTTGATGTTATATCTTTGGTATTATTCCTTATACAAGATTTAGGATGTGACATAGGTTATAAGCAAGATTTTTTCAATAGTTTTGCTGTCACTGGTTTAGTCTATGAGGTTTTTAGATTTATTCCATTTTAGTTTTTTTTAGATTAATTTTTATAATTCTTTGAGATTTTTGTATTCACATAACTGTATTCCTAATAAATTAATTTAGATTTGTTCGGTTTTCAAATAGGAATTTTTTATGTCTCTGATGACCTTGGATAGGCATTTGAAAATGATACAGGCCATATGAAAATAATTGTGAAACATTGTATTAGGTAGATGGCCTTCTGGACTTACCCATTATTCCTGATGAATATTTATGGTAGTATGTAAATGATTTGGTATACTAGTAATGGTGACTCCCCTATTTAAATTTGTCCTAAAAATTTATTAATTAAATTAATTTAGTGAAATTGAGTTGTATGTATGTTTTTGGTCACTAAAAACCACTATGATCTATCCTCATTTTTAGAAAATAGTGGTCGGAACATAGACGTTGGAGACACTGAGGAGCCTTTATACCCCTATGATGGTGAGGATGCACATGGGAGACATGTTATACCTTATATAGGCCTATGTTTACAAACTGAATGAAGACAAAGACTGGGTTGCAACAGTATACCATCCTAAATTGACCTTGAGCCCTAATATTGTAGACGATCCATCTCATGACTATTTATATTTCTCAAGGACCCCATATAGTGGAAATTTCATGCTATAATTATTACGATGTTGTGGGGCATGGCATCCTCATGCATCAGTTTTTGACCTTATACAATGAATCAATCCTAGAGGGTCCCTAGTGGGATTCCTATAATTTCATTAAAACATCACAAATCCCGTAAGGGGTTTATATCATATGAATTTAACTATGGGACCATAGTGTGTGACACTATGTTTTACCAACCCCAAGATAGTGTGTTTTTAGTTTTGGTAGATATGATATTGGTGTCACCATAGAACCCATACCAACCATGTTTGTCAGATATACTAGGGAAATCATGATTTTAGGCATTCAAAAAACATTAATATTTTATTTTTTCACTCACTCATTTATTATATTTGTTTCTACAATTCCATATAGACTTCCTAGAACCCGCCTCATGGGGAATGATATTATGCAATGCTATGATGGAGATTCCATAATTTACATCATAGTATCCCTCTTATGAGACTTATTTATTGAATGTTAACATCAACATGAGTCACATTCTCTTTGGGATTCCTCCCTATATATGTATTATAGAGGTAATAGCTGTGAAAAAATTGGTTCCCAAAAAACACAGGGTGTACTTGTGACATATTCATTAATATGATCCATGTTATGAATGATAATCCCATACAAAACATGTACCTATGAATGATATGTCGATATACAATATGATTTATGATTTTTTCCAAAACAAGTGGATTATAATTATTCCTATGATTGGGTGGATTCACTATTACTACATCTCCCATACTATTCCATGGGTGATGCTATTTAGCACGTTATTGAAATGATACAATATTATTAACATTTTT
The DNA here is from genome assembly GCA_963277665.1 of Viscum album. NCBI lineage: Eukaryota > Viridiplantae > Streptophyta > Magnoliopsida > Santalales > Viscaceae > Viscum > Viscum album. Next base: position 1,166,483,677 of record OY728126.1, read on the forward strand.
CTAAATATAAATATTTATAGATCATCTATGTTACATCACCTTAGTGATTATCTATATTCCAATTTTAGGACTATTTGTTCACTAGGACATATGACTCATACATAAAACTGGGGCATGGATTCAGTGGTATGAAATCCATGATAAAGACATATTTGAAGGATAACCAATTGATTGTTATAGTATTTCATCTTAATTAATGGGAGAGAGAGTGTGCAGTATTAGAACTATGAAATGTATCAACATTTGGTGATCCATATTTCATAGAAGAGATTTTTAGTGTTGTCTGAAGAATGTATTGTCAACCAGAATCTCAGACATCAGAATCGAGAGGATTGTACATGGATTCAGTGGTATAGAATCCATGTAAATACCTTTTTCAAAATATGTCTTCGTGGTCAATATCTCAAATCCATGGAACGTCTATTGAAATATAATATTAAATTATGTTTTAGTTTTTTCATGACTATAATGATCATATACCATGATTATTAACATTTCATAATAGGCCTATGTGCCTATTCTGTTATTACATTCATGTAAATATCTATTTTATTATTATTATTATATGGATGCGAAAATAAAATATACATAAATTGAATTTTCTTTCAATTTATGGGGTCACACTAATGGTTCTTTACCTTTTTTTAATCACACCCTACCCAAGCCGCCATTGCACTGGGATACCTATGTTGATGTTCAACTGGTTATAGGAAAAGGTTGTGATGAGGCTTGAGGCTAGACTAGCAAGATGTATTGTATATATATGTGGAGACTGGCATGGATTACTTCATGGGGGATTAAATGAGAATTTTGCTATTATTTTTCTTTCCTTCATTCTAATTATTATGGTGGTCTGAGTGGGTTATCAATTTTTTATATATGAACTAGATATTTACTCCTTTATTGGATTTCATTATTACATTATTGTTATATTTAATTAATTCTCACTCTAATTATTTATTATAATGGAGGTTTTTTGTTTATTTCAGTTTTATACAAGCTCTGATATGATTTATCAATCTTCCAAACACACAAACTAGGCCCTCTCTACAAGTGTGTAGCCTCTGGCATTTGGGGAAACACGCTTTTTGAATTTTTTTTCCAATCCATTATATTTAATCTATATTTATTAAGGTAGGACAAGATGTTAAAAAGTTATATCATTGTGGTTCATTTTCTATTTCATTACGGTTTGTTAAACGGTGGATAAGAGTATTGGGAATGTATCACAACCTATGTCAGATATCAAATTGGTGTGTGGAGGAAACTTAGCCCAACACAATGTTTACATTTCTATGGATATGGGATTTCGATATTTAATATATGATGTTATATATGTGTACGATTTAAATTTTAAATTATTCACATGTGGAATATATTTTATTATTTATTATGAAATTTGTGTTCTAGACCCAGTGGTTAGAGTCTAGTGAATGATTTTGAATCATTGTTGGTAAAGGGAAGATGTTTGTATTCTTACATCATATATTTCTGGTAGGTTCCACAAGTTGAAATCATTCTAGTGTATGTTTTTATTACTAATGATGATTCCAAATATATAATGTTTTAGTTACAACACTATTTGTTTTTTCAAATATAGGATCTTGGCGTGACTACAATCAGTTGGACTCCCTAGTTTCATTCCATCCTGACATGATATATGGATGATTTTGTTATATGACATGGGGTTGATGATTTTGAAATAGTGTTTTTTATAGATGATGTTCAGTGAACCGTGGTAGGTTATAATGTGTTCTAAGTGTCTCATAAAATTATTATATCTTTCTAGTGGAATTTGATGTTGTAGAGAGGTACCATTAAGAGAAACTATAAACATGGGCTTCTAATTCCCTTATAGTAGACTATTTACAGTGGTATCATTTTCTTGTGTTGTTAAAAACATATTGATAACAACCTATATTTTGTTTTCCGATATAAAAATCTATGATATTTTTCAAAACCAACATTTATTTATGTTATTCAGTACAAAACTATAGGGAGATTTCAATAGATACCTAAATGTTTGTATTAAAATGGAACCTTGAGAGGGTATTACCATGTATTGTTTCCCGATGAAGATCAGATAATTATCTTTCATTGTCACGACTTTATGACCATATAGGTATCAATTCCATATAATGATTCTTTGAATGGATTAAGTTCGAGATTGATGAATTTAGTAGATGGTTCCTTAAATATTTATGATATTTGAATCCTCCATCATTTTTTTGTTATTTGTGGGATTCACATAATTTCTTTGAAAATTAGAAATTTAACAGTGTTATACTCAATGACATGGAATTAAAAACCTATATAAATTTACCCAAGTTGAAATTTTTTGACCATCATTGCTTTATGAACTCATTACCTCCATCTATTTTTACTTCCCATGTTTAGGGTTGTTATCCATGTTAGATTACCTTCGTTGATATGGAGTTGTGGATGACACATAGTGAGATATGATATTTGAGAGAGGTGTGAATGGAGGGATATGTGTCTAAACCTAGTACCCTAATATAAGACATGGTTGGCAGGGCTATATGGGATACAAATGGGACCTTAGTTTTCACGAAGATTGTAATGAGTTAGTGGTTATATAGATTAATGTAAAATTATCACAAGGGTTGACTTTGGTCTATGGATTCCATTAGAGGTGATGATCTTAGTTGAATTATCATATTAATTTTTATTCAGGGAATGTGATCAATTTTTTTGAAATTTTAAAGATGATGAATTTTATTTCTAAGGAAGCACAGTGGATACTTAGTTATTAATACTAGTGGATCCATCCAATATTTATTAGGTACTCATCCATATTAATCTGTAATTGTGTGGTTGATTCTTTAATTTTGGGATGTTATGAGATTTTATAGGGTTTTAGGGAATAAATCCTTACATATGTTAAGTTCCTGATTTTTAATAGGAGTTCCAAGGGTGCTATCGACATGTTAGGGATGATTTGTTTTGTAGAATAGTCGACATTTCCTTGTTGATAAATGGCTCATAGGGGAATGATTTGAGTTTTATAATTGGGTAATATGTGATTGTACACACATTGTACTCAGTGGGATAAAAATGTTACATCCTGAATGTGCAAGGTAACAGTTATATAGTAAATCAATGATTGGTCATGTAAGATATGAGAACAAATTATTTAGAGAATTGTTGAGGGTTTGGTTTCCAAAGTGTAGTGATGACATAAGGAATGTCCCTCAAAAACAGATGAAACCTATATAAGGTATCATGTTTGGTGATATGATTAATTTGTATTATCCTATTTAGGTATTGATAAGATTATTTTCAAGGCTTGTTAAATGATACACACACTTGGGTATCAAACCTGTTTAGGATTGGCTCGATGAAAGTTATAAGGTATGACATATGGTGGGATGTGGACCCTTCACCATTTTAGAATGATGACCTTCACTATGATGTGGAACTCAATAAACACAATGGGAACTATTCTCAAGGTCAAGAATGGGTGAATGGTAATGTTTGTTTTATTAGTAAAAAATTAGGGGATTGTTATCCATTATAAATATTATATCTATAAATTGAATGGGGAAGATCTATGGTGATTGGGGATAGGTTTGATTGTTGTGGTGAATATGATGCTCCTAATATATGTAGTATGGTTTTGGTCACTATGTCTTAACCCTCATTAGAAAATGATTTGGAGAGGATGAAAACTATCACACAATGGTCATTTTGGCATTTATCTAATATTTTAAAATACGATCAAGTTCAACTTTTTTTCCTTTATAAATGTCATGTACATTCTGGATTATAGATATTGGTAGAGTTTGATCAATTGAATCAAGATTTTGGTGCCTATAATGATACATTATTATTTGTTTAACAGTTTTATAGGTTTTCTGCTATGGAATAAAAATAAAAATATATAGGTGATTGGATGTATATGACGTATCAACTGGAGCATGTTATGTGATTCTATGAGCATGATTAGAATGATCCCAATGTTCCATGGGATACAATCACCAAGGTTATGTTTTGGGGATGTTTCAACTGTCAATTCGGACCATTTTAATGAATAGAATTCAAAAGGCATATAAACATATGATATTTGGACTATTTTTTCAAGTAATTAGGGAACATCATTGAAAAAAAAGAAACCTACTATTTTCAGCACCATAGGCCAGGTGAGTTATGTCACGACCCGTCCTCAGGACCCGTGTCGTGACTAACCCCATTCCCCCCTCCAATAGGCCAGGGGCTGGCGACTAGCACCAAAGCATAAATCCTGAAAAAGGGGAAGGAATTGCCTTTATAAAGTAAACAAACACCATAGACTAAGCAAGAAGATGTAAGCACCTAGTAAAACTGGGTATAAAAGTAGTGCGTAAAAGTAAGTGGGCCAGAATACAAACCCAAACTGAAAGTAAAGTACAACTGGAAAGAAAGTACGACAACTGAAAGTAAAGCAGCAACGTCAAGCCATCCACTAGAATTCCCACCTGAAGGGTGGGTACAGATAGCCTCCTCAGCCCCTCGGTTCTAGCCGTCCGCTCTGTGTAAGTTCCGCCCAGTGGTCCACCTCCAGGTACCGACTTGTTCTACAAGCCTCAACCACGATATGCGTTGTCCATCATTTGCATCCAACACAACGTAGTACGGGCATAGCCCATGTAGGGGTGAGTATACGCTACTCAGTAAGGACCTAGAGACCCCTGATGGTCTCCCATAATTCACAAAGGATAATCCCCAATGTAAAGATAGAATCACGAAGTAACAACCAACACTACTTAGGTATATGGCCATACATATACCTAAGTCATGTTGGTTGTTACTTCGTGATTTTATCTTCCCTTTGTGGATTATCATTTGTGGATTTTGGGAGATCTTCAGGGGTCTCGAGGTCCCTACTGATTAGCATATACTCACCCCTGCATGGGCTATGGTTACACTACGTTGTGTTGGATGTAGGCGACGGACAGTGCTGATCATGGTTGAGGCTTGGGGAGCAAGTCGGTACCTGGAGGTGGACCACTCGGTGGAACGTACACGGAGCGGACGACTAGACCCAAGGGGGTGAGGAGGATATATGTACTCACCCTTCAGGTGGGACTTCCAGTGTATGGATCGACGTTGCTGCTTTACTTTTAGTTGCTGTACTTTCTTTCTAGTTGTACTTTACATTCAGTTTGGGTTCATATTCTCGCCCACTTACTTTTCCGTACTACTTTTGTACCTAGTTTTACATAGTGTTTACTTCTGCTTGATTACTCTGTGGTGTTTGTTTACTTTATAAAGGAAATGCCTTCCACTTTTCCAGGATTTACGCCTTGGTGCTAGTTGCCAGCCCCTGGCCCATGGGAGGCGGGATTGGGTTTAGTCATGACACGGGTCCCGAGGACGGGTCGTGACAAATTGGAATCAAAGGAGTTTGGTTCTACTGCAGAACTCAATACTCTGATCTCTCTTCTATGTGAAGCAATAGTGTTAAGGGTATTGAGTATGTTTATCAGTCGAGGGAGTCCAGTGTTGGTGCAGCGACCGACGTATTCGTACACCCGAACCATGACTTCTGATTTCCGACTCAATGCATGAAAACATTGATTGCATGTGTGTTTTAATTGTTTTCTTTGTGATTACTTTTTGTCACCACACCATAAATACTGTTTGACCATGGAGCACCTCATTCTTTTCATGATAGCCCCACGATGGAATCCATCTAGGGTTCCGAGCATTGAGTGAGACTACAACCCACTGAGCGACGAGGCCTCGGTGCAGTGCCCTTTGACAGCGGAGGCACCAGCGATACCTCTACCCGCCGAGCCACCGATGCTACAATCCCCAGCCGCTGATAGTGCACATGTCCTTAGTGCACTGCACGAGATTTTTCGTCAGAGACCGCCCAGGATCCGTGGGGAGATAGACCCTCAGGCATCCTAGGATCAGCTGGGGGCGGTTGTGCGAGTTTTCAGGTTAGTGGGGACACCAGCTGACCTCATGGTGGTCCTCGCATCGAGCCTTCTGCACGCGGAAACAGGCAGATGGTGGAGCTTGATGGTCTAGGTGCATGATGAGGCATCACTCCTCTGGACAGACTTTGAGAGCCTCTTCCGCTCGGAGTTCGTCCCAACCACCCTCCGTGCGGTGCGCATCCATGAGCTTCTACAGCTGCGGCAGGGCAGCATGACGGTCACCCAGTACTCGGTGAGATTTACTGACCTCTCGCGCTATTCGATAGACATGGTATGGGACCCATTCTTCCGGGCTCGGACCTTCGAGCAAGGACCGAGGCATGAGATCAGGGTATAGATGATCTCCCTCAGCATTCTGACATAGGCAGGAGTACTAGAGCGAGCTCTTCTCATAGAATGCTTTCTTGCCGAGCCTACGCCAGCAGCGAGACCTACCGCAGGGCGGCACGTAGTAGAGTCGTCTGTAGTTGGCAGTCGACGGATGTCATAGGGGTCCAGGCGGACCGGACCATCAGGCAGACGACCTCAGGACACTAGCTCCGAGGTGCGAGGCACATGGCATAATGTCAGCCTTCTGAGGAGCAGACAGTGCTACGCATGCGGTGGGCAGGGCCACGTGGCTCGTGGCTGCCCGACCCGCCGTGCAGAGGAGCAGCAGACGGTTGAGGGGCCACCCAGGCAGAGGTAGAGGGTCAATAGTGGCGGTCCGCCGAGAGCAGGAGGACAAGGCAGGGGAGCTGGATGAGCATCAGGTGGTGGGCGACACTTTGAGGTTTTACCACCACCACCACCAGGAGGTCCACCCATACCACAGGGAGCTGGCGAGCAGAGACAGGATCAACTTCAGGCAGTAGAGTCCTACGACCATGGCACGCCAGTGGTGATTCGAGGTACTATCTGTTTCTACTCCACCCTTGTTTCAGTTCTTATAGACACATGGGTGAGTCATTCCTTTATTTCCACTTCCCTTGTTCGGAGCTCGGAGATTCCGACGGAGCTGTTTGCTAGATCCTTATTGCTATAGACTCCTACGAGAGCAGACTCAATGATTACGCACTGGTGCCGGCTGAGTGAGATTACTCTTGGAGGTGAGAGATTCGGCTGGGATATTCCTGTAGCAGGGTCGAGGCCTTACGACGTCAACTTGGGCATGGATTGGTTATCTACAATCTATGCTCATATTGACTGTATTAGGCACAAGGTGCGGTGTGTATGCACCAACGGTAGCAGGTTCACCTTCACTAGCGAGAAGGGAGCCTTTGTAGTACAGGATGGACTCTCGCAGAGGAATGGACATCCCATCACTCATTAGATAGCTAGCCTCATCCTAGGAGCAGTTGACGTGCAGAGTCCTGGTTTTCTTGCAGTGGTGGATCAGTATGCGGATGTTTTCCCTGACGACGTTCCAGGACTACCTCCCCGCAGCGAGGTAGACTTATATATTGACCTGTACCCCGGGACAACTGCGATATCCACTCCAGCATATCGGATGGCCCCCGCTGAGCTTTGAGAGCTACAAGTACAGTTGGAGGACATATAGGGCAAGGGATTCATCTGACCCATTGTTTCACCCTGGGATTCCCCGATATTGTTTTCCAAGAAGGCTGATGGGAGGTTGCGACCTTGTGTTGACTATCGTCGCCTGAACCAGGTGACCGTGAGAAACACGTATCCGCTACCGAGGATTGACGACCTCTTAGATTAGCTCAAGATGGCATGGTGTTTCTCGAATATAGACCTTAGATCAGGATATCATCAGCTCAGTGTTCGGGACGAGGACGTGTAGAAGATGGCCTTCAGATGTCAGTATGGCCACAATGGGTTCTTGGTTATGCCCTCCGGCGTAACCAATGCTCCAGCAATGTTCATGGGTCTCATGAAGAAGATCTTTCAGCCATACCTCGATCGATTTGTCGTTCTCTTAATTAAAGACATTTTTATATACTCGACCACTAAGGAGGAACACGTCTATCACTTGCGGGTTGTGCTAGACACACTACGAGAGAACCAGATTTATGGAAAGCTCTCGAAGTGTCAGTTCTGGTTACGTGTGGTCCACTTCTTGGGACACGTCATCTCTGAGGGGGGAGTTGCGGTGGATCCTGCGAAGATCGAGGTAGCGCTAGCTTGGGAGCCACCCAGGAGCGTGACAGAGGTGAGGAGTTTCTTGGGTCTTGTTGGGTACTACCGGAGGTTTGTTCCAGACTTCTAAAGAGTTTCGGCACGACTATCAGCTTTGACGAAGAAGGGGAAACCCTTCGTGTGGTCAGACAGATGTCAGCAGAGCTTCCAGGAGCTGAGACAGAGATTGACCAGCGCACCTATCTTAAGGCTACCGGAGGAGGGAGTAGGGTATGTAGACTACTGTGATGAATTAGGGACCAGACTCGGATGTGTCCTGATGCAGGAGGGGGACATGATCGCCTATGGATCTCATCATCTGTGGTAGTATGAGCAGAACTACGCTACACATGACCTGGAGTTAGTAGAAGTGGTATTCGCTCTGAATATGTGGCGACACTATCTGATGGGTGAGCGCTTTACAGTCTAATCTGACCACCATAGTCTCATGTACATCATCTCACAGAAGGACCTGAATCTGAGACAGTGGCGATGGCTCGAGTTCCTCCCGGACTATGAATTTGAGATAGTCTATACTCCTAGAAAGGAGAACATAGTAGTCGATTCTCTCAGCAGGAGGACATATATTCTGCTACTCGGGGAGGCGACAGAGCATCTAGCCGCTTTGCAGATATCCTTCGTGGATATAGATGTAGCAGCTTTTCATCAGTCACTCACAGTCACTCCTCCACTACTGCAGTGGGTCAGAGAGTTACAGTGTGGGGACGCTGACTGTGAGATGCGTCATGCACAGATATCCTCAGGACATGCACTTGATGGATTCTCTGTAGGAGGAGAGCACGTCGTCCTTTTCAGAGGACATACCATGGTACCAACTGTTTTAAATAAGGAGGTTCTGAGAGAGTTTCACAATTCCCCTTTAGCGGTACATCCATGAGTGGTGAAGATGTACCAGGATCTCAGACGATAGCACTGGTGGCCAGGTATGAAGAAGGTTGTGGCAAAGTTCGTTTCTCAATGGCTCACCTGCCAGCAGGTGAAGGTAGAGCACCAGGTACCAGCAGGCTTGGTACAACCCCTGGAGGTCTGGGAGTGGATGTGGGACGGGATATCTATGGATTTCGTGACTGGACATCCACACACTTCCATAGGTCACGACTCCATTTGGGTGATTGTAGACTGACTCACCAAGTAGGCCCACTTCTTACCCATCAGAGAGCAGGGCTCAGTGGAGAGATGGGGTGCGCCTCTACGTTCAGGAGATCATATGGCTTCATGGTGTGCCATCATCTATCGTCTCCGATCGAGATGCTCACTTTACTTCACGGCTTTGGAAGTGGATGCAAGAGGCATTCGGGACACAGCTACATCCTAGTACCGTCTTTCACCCTCAGACGTATGCTCAGATGGAGAGGACCATTCAGATTCTTGAGGAAATGCTCTATGCATGTGTCCTCGACTTTGGTCACAGCTGGGAGGACCATCTACCCTTGGTGGAGTTCGCGTACGACAACAGCTACCACCCCACCATCGGGTTGGAACCATACGAGGCATTGTACGGTCGGCCTTGCAGATCACCTCTGTGTTGGACAAACCATGGGGAGTCAGCACTTGTGGGGCTAGATATGGTCCAGGCCATGATAGGGATGGTCTAGGTCATCCAGGAGCGGATGAGGACAGCTCAGATCCAGCAGAATTATTATGCCAACACAAGGAAGAGGCCACTGGAGTTCGAGGATGGCGACCACATCTTCTTGCGGGTCTCACCACGACGTGGATTACAGAGATTTGGCCGAGGCGGCATGTTATCTCTATGCTTCATCGCACCATTCAGGTCTTCAACAGGGTAGGTGAGGTGGCTTACCACCTGGCTCTACCACCTCAGTAGCACCGGGTGCACGGCGTCTTCCACGTATCTCAGCTGAGGAGATACGTGCACGACCCGATGCATATCATCGACAATGGGGAGCTAGACCTTGACGATGGGGAGAATTTTGCCGAGGTCCTGATAGAGATCGAGGATCGACAGGAGCAGGTCCTATGTGGACGGTCAATACCTCTAGTGCGCATTAGATGGCAGCACAGGAACCTCCAGGAGAGCACTTTGGAGTGGGAGGCTCAGATGCGTGCACAGTACCTACATTTGTTCCCCTAGTTTATGATGTGTCTTTATGGGGACGTAAATCCCTGAGGTGGGAGTAATGTAAAGACCCTTAAAATTCAAGGAAATTTTTTTTCATAATTTTCTTTGGAATTTTACAAGAACTCAGTTTCTGACAGCACCTGATTCCAAGGCCCAGTGTGCCCGGAATCAATTTCTGAAGTTTAGCTCGGGTACGTTCAGTAAACGAACGAGCGGTTTTTGTAACTTTTGAACCGGTGCTCGGAATCGAAATCTGAGGGCACCGATGGAACCGCAATGCCGGTAATTGCTTAAGAACACCTTTTTTGGTGTTGCGTTTTCTCGGGTGAGGTTATTAATTAATTGGGTTAACTAAAGAATAAAAATTAAATTTGTGCAACCAATTTTATTTTTATTTAAGGTAGATTAACCCTATGCATGGAGGATGGGGTGGGACCCACTAGTTCCTAACTACCCTAGGTAGGATATTAGTGATGTGAGGCCCACATAATCCCCACCCCTTTATTTCCTTTTCACCTCCCACGAGCACTTAAAATGGTAACTCACCCGCACCCCCCTCTTAAATTCCAAGTCAACTCTCGCATTTAATTGGATTATTAAACACCTCATTAATTGGTCAACGCAAGTTAATTAGACCATGTATTAATTTTGAATTTCATTTAAGGGTTTGCATGAGAAATAAAATAAGGTAACGCCTTATTTTATTGGTGTTGTTTCATTGTGCAAGAAGGATTGGGAGGGATTGCTCAAGCCTTGGAATCCTCATCTTCCTCCTTGAAGAACACGAAAAATGCACCGTCACCGATGAAAAACGTCGGCCTCCGACGAAGGACGACGAAGAACGCCGAATCTTTCGAGATCGATGATGCGATGTCGTGTACCACGACACCGACGATCCTCTTCTCTGCGACGCCGACGGCGCTTACGGATCCTTCTTCCGCGGTGTCCTTTTTCCGTGTCAATACTTCATTCATCAACGCTATGAGGTAGGGGTTAATTGTTTTACCGGTGAATTATTTCTTTGTTTTTCATCGACATCTATTTGGTCTGCCTGTTATCATAATAATAGGAGGAGGTTGGACCACACAAACAAGGCTGACATTCCTCCCCCTTTGATGGTTGTATTGATTGCAGTATGAGCAAAGGCGGCACGGTGCAACGTCACCACGCGAAAACAATAAAGAACGGGCAAAGAAGCGCGGCGCCGTCACGCGACGCCATTGAGGTGATTTGAAGACTCCACAGATTGTCTATTTGACGTGAAGATTGACAGTCGATGACGGAACTGGCTGCATAGGCGATTTTATGGTTCCGTAGTAAAGTAAGGGTCCCGAGACGACCCCTGGCGCAGACGGGAGAAAGAACGGACCACCAGAGCGGATCTGGGGGCCCGCTGACTTCACCGGTGGCTGGAGGCGGCGGTCAACACCGGCCGGCCGCCCGGAGGCGGTGACGTCCCAGCGTGCCGCAAGGAGGGACCGCCGCAGCTGAAGCTGCAGCGGCAGGCGAGCGGTCCCACGGCCGCGCGAGACCCGGGGAAATGCGGCACCTAGCACCGCGTCCATTGGCAGAAGGGAGTGGCCCCCACGTTGGGCCGTGGATTCAATCAAAGGGGTAGCCGCCCACTTTGCGCGTCCACTCAGCCAGCGCCGAGCCGACCCCGCTCGGGCAGCGCCGAGCCGCCCCAGGCCGGACCAGCCGCACCGGGCCGAGCCGCCCATGCCGGGCTGGGCCGCACTGGCTGGGTCGGGCCCCACCCACCGGGCCGGGCCATGACCTAATGGGCCGGACCCGGACCCCATTCGGGTCCGCCCAGTTCGCGCCGACCCAGGGGGGTCTTGGGCCGGGTCGGTCCGGGCCCAAAACCCCCTATTTCCGGACAGTTCCGTTCAAACGCAGGTATCTTGGGCTACGGACCTCCGATTGATGCACTGTCAGTTGCAATGAGATCCTTGGATCAAGTGGGTCATTTAGGTATATTAAACTCAAGGTTTCAAGGAACTTTGGGTACAGCCGGGTTGGTTCGTGCATGAAACCAACCGGGCCCTCGGAGCGAAAACGCTTATAACTTGAGCTCCGGACGTCCAATTGACGTGTCGTCTACTTTGTTAGATTCCTCTTAGTGAAACAGAACTTTTGGATTACTCTTCTCGAGTTTTGGACGTAGTTGGTGTGCGGTCGGGTTGGTTTTGAATTAAAAACCTACCGGGCCCCTAGAATGAAAAAGCCAATAACTTTCAGACCGGGCACCTGATAGACGCGCCGTCTGTCGCGTTGAGTTCATTTTGTTGATATGGAACATTGGGATACATCAACTACAGACTATGATTCAGTTGATGTATCGACCCCCATTTACTGGTGAAGCGTACCCTCCCAGAAACGAGCATGTTGTGTGCAGGAACCCTAGAGTTGGTTGCGACTTCGACTGTGAATGTGACGACCGTAATGAAATCCTATGTGGGTTCCACGGCGATGAAGACTGCACTAAAATCGTTTGTGGGTTTGGTGGCAATGAAGAACGTACTGAAATCCTATGTGTGTTCGATGGTGATGAATAATGCACTGAAATCCTATGTGGATTCGGCAGCGATGAAGACCATACTGAAGTCCTATGTTTGTTCGATGGTGATGAATACTGCACTGAAATCCTATGTGGGTTCGGCAGTGATGAAGACTGTACTGAAATCCTATGTGGGTTTGATGGCGATGAAGACTGCACTGAAATCCTATGTGGGTTCGGCAGCGATTGAGACCATACTGAAATCCTCCGTGGGTTCGACGACAATGAAGACTACACTGAAATCCTATGTGGGTTCGGAAGCTTGGCTGGTTTAGTATCTTATGTCGGTCCCATCATAGATGAATCAGTTGCTATATCTGATCATCTCTATCATCGAATAAGTATACCTGTGTGAGCTGAGTCTTAACTTCAATTAATATCTTCGATATGATTGACTTACTATCCTGTGTGGTTTGGGTTATACTCCTGTGTGGACGTGATCGAACATGGGCCCGGATGTTGGAGCCGAACTGGAATTGATGACTTTGGTATATGTATGGGCATATACCTAAGTATTTTTGGTTGTTACGTCATGATTTTATATTTCATTTGTGGATTATCCTTTGTGGATTCCATGAGACCTTCGGGGGTCTCGGGGTCCCTACTGAGTAGCGTATACTCACCCCTGTACGGGCTATGCCTGCACTACGTTGTGTTGGATGCAGAAGATGGACAGCGCTGATCATGGTTGAGGCTTGTGGAGCAGGTCGGTACCTGGAGGTGGAACACTGGGTAGAACATACACGGAGCGGACGGCTAGACACGAGGGGATGAGGAGACTATCTGTACCCACCCTTCATGTGGGACTTCCAGTGGATGGCTCGACGTTGCTACTTTACTTTCAGTTGCTATACTTTCTTTCTAGTTATACTTTACTTTTAGTTTGGGTTTGTATTCTATCCCACTTACTTTTCCGTACTACTTTTGTACCCAGTTTTACATACTGTTTACTTCTTCTTGATTACTCTGTGGTGTTTGTTTACTTTATAAAGGCAATGCCTTCCCCTTTGTCGGGATTTACACCTTGGTGCTAGTCGCCAGCCCCTGGCCTATGGGAGGCGGCCTTGGGGTTATTCACGACACGGGTCCCGAGGATGGGTCATGACAAGTTATGTTGTGGAAGTGTGGTAGTGTCTCAGTAATTGTGAAATCATGAAGTGTTTCCTTGATTGTTAGTAGTAGTTTCAATAATTGGATCATGTTTTTTTAGAATAAGAAATGTATGATTAAATTTGAAATTAGAATCATGTTGGGAGATTATAAATGAAGTATATTAATCTAAGTATTGTTCAAGAGCCCTATTTTATGGGTTAATGATTTTTATTTCCACAAACACTCCTTTACGATGAGAAAAATTAGGGTGGTGAGGTTGTAAGAACATGTTTTTTGAGTTGAAAATTTTCAGATTTATTTTAATTATCTTAAACTGGATGGGTATGACATTGATAATAGATTAAAAAATAAATATCTATGGGTAGAATACCTCAGAGTAATATTTTTTGACATTGAATGAGTCTCAAGATTTTGTTGATATGCTTTGAGAGAATCTTGAGGGTTCAGGACACAACAAGAATTTTTTTAAAATTACATCACAAGGATCATTGTTGGATGGTATTTAGTGATAATTGTATGGCCTAATAGTGTGGCCCAGTTATTATATAAACATTGGTTGGGGAACTTTGCAGATATTAAGAGGAAAAAATTCTAGTGTCGATAATAAAATGTAAACCATACCCATTGTTTTCAAATAGTCAATTAATCAATGATCCACAATCGCGAGAGGTAGAGGTGTTAGAGGTAGTTTCAATAATTGAAGTGGCTCATAGTGTTCCTAGCTATGTGACTAAAATCCATGGCCCATTAAAAGGGGTGAAACTACCCACTTATTTTAAGTATTTAAGATGAATGTATGCTTTTCCCATTTTCATCACTCACATGGCCTATCCCTCCCCTCCAATCATTCCCTTATATAAATCACATAAAGGGGGTGTTGTTAGTGGCCTTCCATAGGGAATTGATGTGTGATTTATCATTTTGTTGACAATATTACTCCTGTAATTATTTATTAATTTGTTTTTAGTTCCAAAATTATGTTTTCTAATATTTATTCAATAGAATAAGGGTGGAATCATATTCCAGTGGTGCGGCCTTTTCATTACCTAAAAAATGAGTGACATTAGAGGTTATCTCAAATTCATCTTGTTTTATTTGGTCGAGGTATATAACTAGGATTATTTCATAGAACATTAATGATAAAATTAAATTTATTTGTTGTTTATTTGGATGTAATTTCATAAGGGATAAACATGATTCAAGGTTTATGATAAGTCATTGTTTGGTTGTCAAATTACAAGTCCTGGTTCATGTGTGACGAGATGGACTAGTGACTTTTAGTGAATTATTATTTATAAGTTTTTGTATTTTATTGTAATATTGTGATAACATTAATTAATTAGATTTAATATTATTAGATTTAATATATTTTAGTTAGTCTGATATATGTAAAAGACATCATATATCTCAAATTCACTTGTTTGGGATTTTTATATTACTTCCAACCCTTATAAAATAAATTGATAGATTTGTATGATGTAGGTTTTCTAACATACCTCACATATGGTCATCATACATATTTATAGTAGTTTTTTAAGGATTAATATCACCCCTAAGAGTGGTACCTAAAATTTACATTTATCCGGTTTAATAATTAATTAACTTATTTATGGAAATTGAATTTGACATATGTCATGGGTCATAGAAAAACCACGGATTCTAGCTTTATACTATGTAACATAATGTCCAACTATTAGACAATCGTGAAACCAAGTAGCCTCTAAAACCCATCAAAGGAGAAGGTTTCTTCTGATGAGACATTTCATCTCAGATACAAGCCTATTTTAGTAGAAATTAGGTAGACAAGGATTGGGTTAGATGGTTAGATCATCCTAGTGTGACATTGATAACATATATGGTCAATTATCCATCTCATTGTAGTTGTGGTTGTCGAAATAACCATTGTATCTAGAAATTACATGCTACCATTAATAATATGTGATGGGAAGTGACATCATGGAGTTCTGGGTATTGACATGATATTAGGAATCTGTAGTATTGGGACCTGAGATCGATGTCTCTACTTCTAATCTAGCATCAAGAATCCTTCAAGGGGTTCGCCAACTATATATTGTCATATGTGACCCTAATGGGTGCGCCAATGGTTTACAAACCCAAAGATACTATGTTATAGTTTTGGGTATAGTTAGTAATGGTTGTCTCCTTAGAACTGATAACAAACATGTAAGTCCAATATGTTTTGGTTGATGTGATGCTTTTATTCCTTCATCTAATCTCAATATTTTATTTATAAATTAAATCTGGTAATATTTTTGTAACTATTATTCAAGATGTACATCCTAAGACTTATCCCATCGGGCGTTATGATTTGGATTCTTAGTGATACTTCAAAGGATCTGACTTATGATCTGATTAGATTGAATGTAAGAATTAGAAGAATCCCCATTTGTTAGTTGGATTCATCCTTATATAATGATTATAGATGAGGCTTTTTAGATAATCTTGTAAGGAATATTACATTTGGTTTCACGTAGGATGGATAGAATTCGTAGATATACTTGTTGAAGAAGGATTCTATGCTGGTGAATTTCACCTTACCATGGGATATTGATATCCCCAAGGATTAATGTTGTTTTCTTCAAAACGAGGGCAAGGATACCCACCCATGATTAGGTGTATTCTATGTTTCTACATCGCATAGTATTTTATGGGGACACAGTTTTTGAGAATATTAGTGAATTTAGGATGAGTTACTATCTCATTTTTAGATAGAATTACATATAGATCGACTATGGGTCATCCCTTTAAGGTATTATCTTATTTCCAATGTCCTGAATGCCAATGTTTTGGGACATTGGACTCAAACATCAGACAAGATCACACATGGATTGAGTGTTATGAAGTACATCCTAAGGTGGTATTTTCATGAAAAACTTTTTGGTACCTACAATCTGTTAACATGGTTATTGGATGAAAGTATTTATGATCCTAGTTATATAAAATGTATTCATTTGTGGAAACATAACTTTCATTGAGATATTTCTGACACTGGACATAGAATTATGGTCAATTAGGATCACGGTACCCTATATTGATGGAATTTCATGTGAGTTGAGTAGTATGAATTCTATATTAATATATTTTCCATCAAATCAACAAACAGTTAGTGTCACAAATGTAAGGATTAATTTTAGAAGTATTATATGCATATATATATTCTTATTTATTAAAAATTCTGAGCATATTTCATGAACATGCACATAATATAGCATTCATTGGTATAACATTAGTTGTTTTGTTAATTTCATAACATAATTATTATCATTATTAATGTCTTGATGAGTAGCTAACATATACATACACTATAATTATTATATATTTATGGGACAACATTTGTACTTCCCTACTAAATTTTATATGCACACCCTTATCTGGACACCATTTCATTGGGCTACCTGAGATGAAGATCCCTTACATCCTTGAAAATTATGAGATGAGGATCAGTGATGATCAGAAATGATAGCATAAATACATACATGGACATGGGTATATGGTTCATCTTAATGAAGAAAATGATCATTTTAACTTTTCATTTGTTTCATTCCATTGTTTATTTTTATACAATTTTTCTATCAGTGTTGCGTATATGATAGGTCTCTTCAATCTTTTAATTGATTTCATTTTTTACAACCTTGATTAATTTAATACTTATATACTGTGATTATTTACTCCAATGATGGATGGTTGATTATTTATACTATTTTTTTGGTCTAATATAATGGTATAATCTCCCCACTGAGACACCCTAGGTGATCACTGCTAGACAACATCTTCCAGAACACTATGAGGCATGCTTGAGGTATTATCCCGATTTAGTGATGTTGATGTTTATTGAGTGAGAAATTAAGGGTTGGGAAATGTGGGTAATAAATTTCTCCACCAGTTTTATTTCAAAAAACATCATTTAAAATTATTCACCATTTGAAGTTTAATTTAAACCTTTTATTCCTAAATTTACATTCGAAAAAGACACTTTCTAAATAAGAATACCCAATGTGTTTATGTTTCAAAAGTAGTTTCTGAATTATCATTTGTTTTAATATTTTTTTACGGTAAAATACTTTATTTAATTCACTAATCTAGAGATTTATGATGGAGAAATTATCATTAATGGATTTTACCATAAATAATTTAACTAATATTGAAAAATCCTATAACTACTCTATTTAGTAAGTTAATAAATAATTGTGATATATTTTTTAAATAATCTATTGAAATTGATCACTTAATTTTATACTTAATTGATTTACATAAAACATTATATTTCAATTTTTCATAATAATCCTTAATTGACCCCAATCATGTTCAAAAAAATATATCCAATTTTTCTCAGGGTATACATGTTTCCATTATGAGACTACACTCTTTCTATAACCTTCCAATGACGTTTTTTATAGTTCAAGTGAAAATAATGTTAAACCATGAAATCCTACTAGAAGTGAGGTAATTATTTGGTATGTCATGTATTTTATTAATATCCATGGAGTACAGTGATATTAAGAGGTATAAATATTTATTTATTGACCAAAAACATTTCATTATATATTTATATTTTATCGATATATTATTTTTATGTGTAAGAGTTATGATATTTTTTTCTTTTTATATAAACATTGTATATGAGAAGTTTGAAAATAACATGGTCATTGAGTATTTATTTCAATGAAAATATATAATTTTATAATTATATTTATAGGTTCCTTTTATCCCCATAATGATCCATTATAGATAAAAACATTCATCACATCGCACATAATAAATGTAATGAAGAATTCACTCAATAGAACCAACAAAAAGAATCATACAAGTACATTGGGCTAACCATCATGGATTGCAAAAATTATATTTTTGGTGACCAATTTTGAAATTTAACGAAGTATTTTTATGAAGATATAAAATATAGGAATACATGGTAGTATGAAATTTAAATATCAATATGAAAATTTGTCCCACATTTTAGATATATAAAAAATATTCAAGAGTGATAAAGATTCTATTGGTGATGTATGATTTAGGTAATCTTTAATTCTTACTCAAATATTGAGTAAATAAATATTTTAAGACTCAATGTTATAGATCCATAAATGCATGGGATATATGGTGAAATATATTCCATGATAAATATTTTATATAGGTTAAGATAGAAATGTTGTGTAGTAAAATTTATAATTTTTCTACGTCATATAGAGAATCCGTATATAAGTTTTGGAATATATTTATTGAGTAATTGAGGAAGTGAACACGTCATAGACATGATATTTATCTCCAAATGAATCCATTATATTATCGATTGAATATAACAACAAATTCCATGATCGATGATTTAGTATAATTAGTAATTATATTGTACAATCTTGTAGTGAGATGGGATCTTCACAATGAGATATCTCACAATAATAGTCTATAAAAAATCAATATAGATCCATAAAATAGTGGAATTTATTGGGTGGTGGACACTTCTCTCTTGGAAAAAAATCTAGAAGATACTTTAATGAATATTTAAATTTTATATTTTTTGGTAACACCAAAAATACATCATTGATAAGAAATAATATTCACACCCATTTCATAACTTATGAGATGTGTGGAGGGGTACATGAAAATCATGGCTATCTTATTATATCACAAGATAGTTATATTTAATTTTTAAATTATAAAAGCCAAACCCCCTCCCCCCAAATCAATTCCAAAACAATTACAATCTAAGGAAGTTAGTTTAACCCATTGTTAACCATAATCCTATTTGAAAAAAAGGACAAAGTGGCTAAATTTTCAACTGATATCAACGTACACTTATATATATGATTCAGTAGGAGTTCCCAATTCCAATTAAACCATTATCAAATGTCACCCTCAAACTTGTCATTCTCCACGGTAATTTCATATAGAACCACCATTCCAAAATGACAAAAAAGTAATCAAGGATGTGATTATTAATTTATAAAAAATTAAAATATTTTGATTACCAAATAATATAAATCATTGATGACCTATTAATTTCATCACTATAACATCGAGAATTTTTTTTGTAAATTTGATCAAACCTAATAAAAAATATTAACTTGATTACCAGGACATAATATCGAAAAAATGAGATGGATGAGGAATAAAATCTCACACATCCCAATGGGAGTGGGTTAGAGGAAAAGAATAAAAATAATTATGAAAAACTAGTGGATACTGATGAGAAAAGTATTGTTTTCAAAAATATATATTAATGTTATTTAAAGGGGGAGTTTATTGAAAATAATACTATGTCTCTTTATGATAATTTTGATGCTCAAAAATACCCTTAGTTATTTTCTAATGATTTTATTTAGTATTTTGCAGGAATCTAATAATTAATTTTACTATTGAAATAATTAGAATTTATTACATAGCGCAGAATCATCTTTGGCACATTCTGGAATCACTGTTCATACCTTATGTGGTTAAATATAGCATGGAATATGCTTTAGCGCGTTCTGGAATCACTGTTCATACCCTACGTGGATAAACGTAGCGTAAGGATGAAAAGCATGTATACTTTTTGAGATAAGAGAAAAGTTTGGTTAAACAACAATATGTTTTCTGCAAAGTATGGAAGGAGAACCTTATGTGAGGAAGGAACCTTAAGTTTTGGTTATCAGCAATGTATGGAAAAAGAACCGTATGTAAATTCTAAATGTTACATTTGTTTCTCAAAAGTATGGTTCATTAACCTTTTATTTTTAAACAACCATACGTTCTTGAAAAGTATAAATCAAGTAAAAAATATGGATCTTTTACCGTACGTTTGAGTGTTGAAGAAAAAGTATGGATGATCAACCCTACATTTGTGTTCAACCATGCATTGTCAACCTTACGTTTGAAGACTATGTTATCAACCCTATGTTTGGAGGCCACATCATCAACCTTACATTTGGCGTCAGAAATTTTGACAGATGATATTTTTATGCAGCGATTAGTAAGCTGATTATCGGGCGGATTTCAAGCCGGATGTAAAGTCATTTTTAAAGTACGACTTTGACTGATTCAAATATGTTTTATTAATGGATTTAAGATCGAATTAAACGAATATTTTTTAGCCGAGTCTTAAGGGATGTTACGACTTCTCTGTAAATTCAAATTTTTGAATATCGCGAATCGGAAGGGAACTTTTATGGATCTAAATGTGGAGGATATTTTCTCGGCTTTATTATATATGTTCTCTTTGAAACACCAGGTATGTGTGTGTATGGTGATCGATCATTTATTAAAAAAGGTAGAAAACAGTGACTACAGAAATTCACGTTTAATCTGCTGATTCAAAAAGCACGTCAATGCTCTGTTCTTATAAGAAGAAGAAACTCGATAAAAGATTCAGCTGTTCTACATCAAATATCTACTGTGGATCTACTACTGATGAAGTTTTGCACTATATCTCTATATATACTACAACTGGATCGACTCAGAACTGATTCAACTTGAAGATCAATATTTCTAGAGACTTCGATCCATCTGCTGTCGATTGCATTCTGTTGCAATTGTGAAGATCAACTGGAGAACTTCTTTCTAAAATTATTTTTATTATTTAGTAACAAGCTTCAAATTCTAAGCTATGTAGGTTTGTGTTTGAACCAGAAGTATTTTTTTTCCTCGGGTTGTAATGGTTTCAACTGCCTGTACTCAATTGTGAACTGGTCTGTGGAAAAGAGGACTAGATAGTGAAAATCACCAAGCTCGTGGAGTGTTGGACGAGTGGACTTGGGGCCTTCTATTCCCCGAACCACTATACATCTTTGTGTTCTGCTTTTATTTATTTCTATTGCATGATAAAATATGATAAAGCATAAAGGATAGAACTCGTTCAATCAAAGTGTTACCGAAAAATTGCAAATGACACATTTAACCCCCCCCCTCTTGGGTATAATCTGTAGATTTAGATCCAATAGATACAATGGAGAAAAAATATAAAACATATACAATAAAGATCAAATATAATTGAAAATGAATATAAGATCTAAAAAATACTATAAGAGAATAATAATTCGAAAATCTATTTAAAAGTTTTCCATGAAAATAAGAATGAGGTGTATAAGAATATGGAACCATATATACCCCCTTGCTATTCCAAATGTGAATGAGGATTGATAAATTTTCAAACTAATATAATATATTCATGGAAATATTCGAAAAATCCAAATTAATGTATATATTTCTCAATAAATTTATCAAGTAATTTCTTATGAATAATAAAATTATATATTATATATAATATTAGGATATGGATTTAGATGGAGTTATATATATGAGTGAAAATGTTCAATGCTTTTTTAAATGAATGTGACTCAAAATATGAGATATCTAGAAGGTTTTTCCACCACATACAAACCTTGTTTATGATATTTTTGGGGGGAACATTTGACAAATAATATTATATAAATCTTTTAAACCTATGTGGGTTTCAAAATATTGTATTTTAGGAACATAATAAGATATAAGTACAATAAAAAAATTAATTAATAAGAGTCGTGGACAAAATATTTTTTTGAATACATTATTTTAAAGTTTGTAAAATTCACATTTCCTAATTTTTTTTCCTGATAAGGAATAAGAAGGGTCTTTTACTATTATAAATGGGAAACAATTCCCATAAACAATAAAAAAATTATCGAGGTAAATTAACGAATTATAGGTTTTTGATTTTATAATAAACAAGTCACCTTTGACCTAATTAAGAGTATAAATAATGGATCTAAATTGGAGGTCTTCTATGTAATGTTTAATTCTAATGATAACCAATATGTTTTGATTTTATAACAAAGGTGTAAAATATGATTCAACTGATTATTTAATATATGGATAAAAAAATTCCAATAATGGGTATGAAGAAGAATTTACGTAGAGGAAAAAATATTTATCAATGGATTTATACATGGAATTAATCACTTCATTATTCAAGCATCCACTGTGTTATCAAAATATATTTCCATAAACAATTATATAATAATTATTTTCATAAGAAGATAAATTATTAGTAATAATAAATATTGAATTGATAGGGGAACTAGAAAAAATAAAAAAATTATTAATGAAGTCAAAAAAAGAAATCACTCAGAGGTATTTCATACTTAAAAGGAATAACCTAAACAATTTTTACACATAATATAATACAATAATAACGGAGATAACTGAGTTTTAATGCTGAAATCTAGCTCAGACCCCCAATAAATGTTGTTTTTAATAAGGAAGATATAATTATCCTTGATATGGGAATCATATTTTCTACGAAAAATTGTGTATTGATAATCCCATTGAAAGTCATTCCAAAAATGGAGACATGATACCAATCAATATTAAATATAAAACTACTTTTCACCACCATTAATGTCCAATTTTTAGGATTGTATAGAACACTATGATTTATATTCTTTCATATAGGGGTATTTTGGTTATCTACAAATACTATTTGATATGGTTAACTAATATAGGATAAAATTTGGATGAATATATGAAACTATCACTTATAATCCCATAAAATATTTCTTCATAAATAATATAAAAACGTTTCAATGGGTTATTCAACATATATTTCTTCTAATGTAATAGAATTTTTAATATTTGTTTCGTTAATTTTTCAGTTTTTGGCAGAACCATTGAGGTATTCAAGTACATCCATGATTTGGTACTATAATGATGTAAAAAGAACTAATTCTTATCAATTGTTAAAGTTTATACTTCATGATTGAAAAGTTAATTATACATGAAATCAGATTATCCATGTATCAATGTTGGTTTGATGAAAAAAAATTTAAAATTTTAAAAAAAATATTTATCATTAAAAAAGTGATCTAGATTCAATGATATCTCAGACATGCAGGATCTTACAAATGCAATGTTATAGATTTACCTATTATAATTTAACTAAATAAACAAATTCATTATAGGGAATTTATGTTTAATTTTAGTGAATCTCTCATGGAATATTTCATCGCATTTAAGATGAACATGGTTGTTAAAATAATCATTATTAGTCAAAGATTGAAAAAATGCCTTTAAATAATGTAAAACAAAATGGTATTCTATGTGGGAGATGTGAAAGGATAATGTTTTGGTATCATATTTCATCCAATATATTTAATGATTCAAATTCCATAGATCCCAAAAATACTACACTATTATATAGAAGGAAATTATATATTTGTTTTCACTTTATAAAAAGTTTGGATCATATTTGGTAGTCTCTATGGTCGATGTCCACGCCAAACAAGAATATTTTCGGTATTATGTTTCGGAAAAAGAATGAAAAATAATCTACAATTGAGTGGATCATGTTAATTAATTATTTTTATAAAATTATAAAATAAAATAAGGGATTTAATAATTTTGTGGTTCAATATTTTATGTGGTTACAAAAAAATATATTTGGACATTTGAATGAGATAAATATTAATTATGGGTTCCCATAAGAGAAGATTTTAATGAAATATTTTATAGCCCATAAATTATATTGAAATATAGAATATTTTTTGGGAAATTATTTAATTTACACACACATTAACTAAAAATAACGAGACAAATTTCTAGTTGAAACATCACATTTTTTGTGATGGTCCATTATAAATCAAGAAATATGGGGGTGGATTAATTTAGAAGTTTTTTCTCATGTCTGAGGTAAATATAATTAAAAAAAATGAAATTCATCACTAAATAAATATCACTATTGAAATAATAAAAATTTCTCATTATATTACAATGTATACTATTATTTTGTATAACCCTCCACAAAGATTAATGTTTATTTTCCAAAATATTTCACTAAGTTAGGAGAACTACTATGATTGGAAAGAACCACAAGATGTTGCAACACCAAATTATTGATGTCTACGTGTTTCACGTATGGGAAATAAATTTAAAGTGTCCCATCAAAAATTATAATGGAAACAAAAATATACATCCATGTATGGATTATGCATCTAAATATGTGAAATGTGAACCAGAATAAGGGAATAAAACCAATGTGGATATAAAGTCTTTTAGTAAGAATTATTTTTATTTTTAATCCATCATTTACTCATCCTGGATTGGGATAACCATTATAAAAAAACTTTTAATAGGGTTTATAGTTAATTAGTATGTTTTATATAGTACCATCACAACTTATTATCCAAAAACTAATAGGAAAGTTGAACTTTACTACAAAAATATAATGGAAATTCTATATAAAATTGTGAATTCAAACAAATATGATTGAATCCAAAAATATATTGATCTTATATTTTTACACTATAATTATTTAAAAAACAATTATTATGATTCCATTTATACTCTACTATGGAAATCATACAAATTCAAAATATATACCAAGCATAAATCATATTTGGTTATGGGGAATTAAAATATGGACTTTCACCATGCTTGGAGAAAGATATCATTACATCTAGACGAACTAAATGTTGTATGTAAAGATTCATTTTAGAATGGAATGTTCTACAAAGGGATGACTAAGAAGTGGAAAGATTGATGGATTAACTAATAATCGTTTACAAAAAAATAAAAGGTACACTTTTTATCTTCTCTTTGAAATAGTTTCCATGTAATTTTAATTCAAGATGTTTGATGCCCTCCATAGTAATTAAATTCATTGTGAATGAAGTTATTGTGATCCATAGATTTCATGAAATTTCATTCAATGTCAGTGGAGAATTATTGAATCTTCACTTGTGATATTTTCTAGATGAATTAATTCAATCAATAAAATTAGTCTAAATATGAAAATTAAATCAATAATTTTAAATTAAATAAATTGTTGAATAAGATAAATCATAGATATAAGCTATTGTATGTGTTTAATTATACATTATTCTAGTTTAGGATATTTTAAAAAAATAATTTAGATACTCTTCATGTTATATATTTTTATACAATATTGAAACATTAATGGAAAATTTTTAATAAAAAAATAGAATATAAAAATGTTTAAAATAAAAAACGCCACAATGAAAACTCTAGGTTCATAGATTATTTGAATATTACCTAAATTTAATAAACAAATCATAAAATTTTGATTATTATGAGACATTGATAAGGGGAAAAATTAAACATAAGTATGTCGTAAAAAAATTCTGGAATCACAAAATTTCATAACCCTTCCCCCACGAAACTCATTAAGGAAAAATAAGATTAAATTGTGATGTGTGATAAGAATAAAAGATGAAATATATAATGTTATGTTCAATAATGTACATATTCTTCAAAGTGATTTTTTTATAGTACATTACCACCCCGTAATCCTCCACCCTTACTAAGAATTCCTTACATGTTTCTGACATCTTATACCATATTGAAGTGTCATTATGGTCTGTAATGATAAAAAATCCACCATTATTTTAACATAGATACATCACACCATAGATCCATGTGTCAAACTACAGTGCATGAATTACATTTATATAAAGGGCATTAAATATTATTCATATAATGAAAATACAAATTCAACTCACTTATATATCTCTAAACACATCCCATCATCCATCCGATATTCATAAAAAGCCTCACTCGACAGAGAAACCCTTATTGGTTATTTATGATTAATTATAAAACTCTACAGTATCCCTTTGAAACCATAAATTAATCCAATTAACAATAAAAATCCCAAACATAGCAAGTAACTCAAATTGATATATCCCTTCCAAACCAACACCCAATCAATTTTAAACTCATTTCCAAATAATAATATAACATTATTCATCACCCATGTCTACATATTAGAAGAAAAAATCCAACACACCTCTTAAAATGATCCCACCCACCTATATACCAAGATGTTGTAATTCAATATCACTAAGAAGATAAACTATATGGAACACCACACCAATCATGATCTAACCTAACCCGTCATCAGATCTATCTTTATCTACCACCCCTAACCGAATAAAAATAATCTTTATTTCCCCAAAAATTTCATCGAGCAAATATTCATATAATAAATAACTATATCATTCCATGTAGTATTCTAAACATAATTATTGGAATAAAATCAGTAAAAATAGGTTGAATATGGTCTCATCTAAAAACATCCTAATAAGAGGGTTATATTTCTTAATTATATGGAAGAGGATATTATAGTATCCTTATGGGTTATAAATCTTGAGTACATTTTCCAGATCATAACATTTTCTTATATATATCTATCCATGGAATTTATTTCCAAAAAAATGATTATAATAGAACGATCATTTTTAGTATGGGTAGGAGATATTATATTATGAAATTAACTATGTATTTAGAGGGAATTGGAATTTATAGGATTAATTTTGTGATCACAAGGGCCAATAATGAGATCATTTTGGGGATGATTAAGAATTTGGATGATAAATTTTGGATTACAACATTTATCGACACTCTAATTTAACATATACCACCCATGAACAACCTCAGTCAACTAAAAAGTAATTTTTTTTGATTATTTATAGGAAATTTTAATTATATTAGTGGAAAAACATGATATTTATAGCTCAATAAGAAAACATTAGAATATTTTCTCCTCTAACCATTTCAGGAGGGTCCATACCATCAATATATCCTAGAAGAATTCATTGTATTATTAGTTTGAAAGTAATAAATTTAAAGGAAACATTATTGGTGGTAAATTTATAACAAAATTGGATATCCATTTCAATGTATTTGATCTATCTTTTCCTCTCACATCAATTGGATATTTTCTATTGATCAACTTAATCCCTTTAGTGAAAATGTAATTATTGAGAGTGGAATGAATTACTTTAAAATAGAATATTATTATAATCCTTTTATAAACAAATATGAGGTCACTAAGGGTCTTTAGTAGTTATATTCACATTACTTAAAGGATATTATACAATTATTCCCTCTTACAAAAGCACTTATTGTGGCCCCACAATAATTATTTTCAAAGGAATAGTGGAATTGTTTTTCTAGCATGAATTTTATTATATAATTGTGTATTATTATTGGGTAAACTCATCACTACAATTTTCAGTTGGGGAACCTCTTATTTAAGAAAGGTCATCGATCTGTGATCCACTAATCTAGGATATATTCTCTTGATTCAAACTTTTAGCTATCTCTGATCTTATATATACATTATTGTAAAGTATTAATATTATCCAACCACTGGTTATCTTCAATCATACATACCATAGATGACACGCCCCATTTAAACTCAATCCCCAGTAGATTATAGGCTACCCCTAAGATATTATTATCACGCCTTATTTTAATTAAGATACCAATTAGAATGAACAGGGATCTACAAAATAATATCCCTTTATAAACCATAAAAATCTCCATATGGCCTCAAATTAAATTAATTAGATGCATGTGAACAAATATTATACGGATTCGTCCCCTATATAGGTGTCTCCGACTGACGGAATAACAAATAAAACATCCCCTACAAATGGTAAACCTGAAAAAATGTTAGTAGTGAGATGTTTGAACATATTTCCATTATAAAAACACCCATGGAGAAAATTTGGATTATTCATACCATTTCACCTTCGCTATGTTTTTGATATAAAATGGTCTAGAAGAAAGTGATTTCACCACCCATTAAGAAGGTTCTTAGACACATGGAAACCCCACCACTACCGATAACTCCAATAGAATCTGACATTGTCACTTCCCCAAACAAGTATATATCCCATATATAGGTGTATTATATCTCATATAAAATTATCTATGTACATTGTCAACATTCGGAGGTTATATCTCAAATTATTGTAATTAATTTTACAGTTAGAGTTTATTTTTATGTGAATTGTTGATTGTTTGAGTAATAAATATCATATTTCCCACAATTAATTAACTTTTTTGTATAGGTGGAGAAACCTAGTATTCGGTGGGATATAATATATAGGTGACATAGGACCAACCCAAAAAAAATTTGCTGTTGAAATTTTATATATTTTTCTAAATTTTCTTTCAATTTATCATGCACTTCCTTTATAATTTTGATTATTGTAGATATTTTATGTGTCATTTCGATTGAATAAATGGAATAATCAATTTTCGAAGTTAAATATCATTTAATTATATCAGTATATTATTTTTAGATAACATGTTATCATGTTTATATTTTACCATTCATGATCCCAACAACAATACTCCAGCAATGTATGGAATATCAATGAAATCAGTCGCAGAAAGATGATGAGGATTTGAAGATAGATTAAATTATGGAATATATAAGTTGTAATTTTCATTAATTTCATTACATTATTGATCACATTAACCCCACTTATATTATTTTAATAATATGGTGACAATGCTTCATTTTATGTGTGGAGGTATCATTGGATACTTATATAACCTTTTTATTGAAATATTTTGTTACCCGGGACACACTAAGTGGGAAGAGATGAATCAAGGTGTAATCCATTTCTTTTTGCTCTGTAGGATCATGTTCCCACAATGGAAGCAATATTATTATGCTATCTCCTATAGTTTCATATCCAGCACAATAAAATAATGAAATATGATCAAAAGATAAAGGCTTTTATTGATTTAATACTAAAGGGAATACCATGGAGAAAAATATTAAATTGTGTAAGTATACATGAATCCACTAAATTTCAACATTTTATTCAATATAATTATTTATACAGGTAAACTCCATTCCTAGATCAATAACATTATAATATGCTTCTAGTATTATTATATTTACATGCATAGTTCACTTTTACAACCTCTTATTCTACTCGCTACTTTGAATAAATATATTATTAGTATTATGGAATGTAGTTTGGCTCCAAATAATCAAGAATGAACTATCTGTTTTACATCATAATATCTAGAATATGAAAAAATGATTCAATGATTAGACTAAAGAACATCCCATAGTAATAATTCACTAAAATACTACATGTATCTTTGTACCTTCTCTCAGGGATCACAAAAGAACACTTAAATAAGAACACATGGGACTTTACATGAGTAAAAAAGGCATGAAATATTATTTACCCAATAATATATTCCTAAACTATATTATAAATCTATATTCACTCAAGAATATTTCATATATTTGACCTCAATAATTTTATATTTCTATTAAAACAGATATCCCATACCATCTCCAAATCATCATTAGTTCTTAGTTAATTTTTTAAATTAGTATTTATAATAATCCACTTTCATTACATAAGTGGTTAAATCTGAAATTAATTTAAATTAATTATGAAAAATATAATTCTATTGATTCTAACTATTATGAACCACCTAACATTATTATATCTGAATACTATGAATCCACTAAGCATGAAACTCATAATAATAACAATACCAACAAAAATGCAGTACGTGGGCATGTGATATGATGATTCAAACATAAAAAATATCATAACATTTCAATGAAATTAACTTTTTTCACTTCAAATAAGAAAATTATTTAATCCTAAAATTTTAAACCGTATTTCATTTTCATATTTAAATGAAAAATTTAAAGAATTATTAGAATCAAACACAATGTATCATCAATTTCCAAAAAATATCAACATGGTTCCCACATTATTCCTTATTTTTTTAAACCTAAAAAAAAATAAAATTATAAACTTTCACAATAATTAATTTAATAAAACAATAGAATTTTATATCCATAACCTTGTGTGTACATGACCAATTCCAGTTTTAGAAAAAAATAATTTCAAGAGAGAAATTTTTGAAATAATTTATTCCACATCCAAAAAATCATAATATATTTCATATTTATCAAAACAAATTATTCAATTCATATATTTATATTAGATGTATCTCCCCATACATGGATACTCTATATTCCCCCCTTGGGAATAGAATCTAAGCAATTACACCACTTGACACCAATCACTAAAACCACTTAATAGGACGCAAAATATTTCTCTATTTTTCTATATAGAATTTCACTAGTAGTAGTTGACTTTATTCTATTTTGATAATAATCCCAAGGAGAATGATCCATCCCAAAATAAAACACTAAATAAAGCATCAAATTTAAATTGGTAGATAAGAGTTTTCTAAACATCCTCAAGCTGGTGGAGGGGTTCAGCATTAAGGTTCTTCCAATGATTCTCAAATAAAGGTTTTCTAACATTAAACATCATAAATCTAAATAAAATGGCATTAGTTCCAATGTTATATATTAAGAAAATTTCTTTCTCCCTTATTCCTTTTTTTAAGTAATACTTGATTTGAAATGTTTGTTATGAGATTGTTGTACTGGATTTTTCAGGAGATAAATCTCGCTATTGTAATAAAAAAAGGTCAAATTTGATAGTTTCACTTCACTCAAATCATTTTATAACAATTTTGAATCAATATAAGTTGAAAAAATTCTCTATTTATTGTAATTTATTATAACTCTTATAATCTAAGTGATGTAGATTACTACTTTTTTATCAACCTTGTCATACTTTTATTTCTAATAAATAATTATCCACAAGTTGTGGACTGTTAGTCTACCATATTATAATCCCACTCCATAACAAAATTATCTAATAAATCAAGATTCCTATCATCAATAATCATAATTAAAGAATCTAGAGTACACCAAAAGTTCATTATTTTTCATTCAATTTTAGAGATATTATATTCAATTGAGTTACTCCGTGAACAAGACATTTAAAAGGAAGAAAAAATATATTTATCTCTGTTACAGTCATATATATTAATAATCCATTTTCACCTATATTTTGTGGGATCAAAATATTTTCAAGCTTCAAAATTCTTAAGTGGGTTCAACTATCAATCATAGTATACAGCTATTTCGAATCATACATTCCATAATAAAATATCATTTCTCTCTCATAAATAGAATGAGGGATAAAGGTGTATCGATATATTTAATCTATACGAATTCCGTTGAAATTTTAAAATTAACAATCATTTTCATCCAAAAAACTATATAATATATACAATAAATTTCTCTATAGATTTATAAATTCTTACCAAATATATATTTTCATCCACATAGATCTTCAATATCCTTTATTCATCCTTGTATTTCATCACATGTAGTTTTGAAATACAGAAAATCATCTATAGTTTAGGCTTCTTTAGGATTTTTCCTAGCTACACATACCATGATTTGGGTGCCTTAATTAGACCATACAAGGCCTCCATAAATATACACAATAAATTGAAAATTTATAATCAGGAATTGCAATTGTTTTTCAATATAATTATTTTCTTACGGAACACCATTTAAAAATATTGGTATTAGGTCCTTTTAAAAAATTCAAGAACCTATTCAAATCAAAGTAGCCAATAAGATATGTATAGAATAAATCCATGCCACTAATGAAAATTTTTCTTCTTTATCAAATAAATTAGATATGAATGGATTTTTAAAACTAGTGCAACATTATTAGATGTAAAATTTCCATGTTCATGATATTTAATCTAGAAGATCCACTTCATTATTACAATATAACGGATTTATGGATTTTTTTCATGTTCCATTGTCTTATTATTATTTTTTTCCTATAATTTATACAGGGATCCAACCCAAGAATGTATCATTTATTTAATGGTAAAGTGAAATTGATTCCACTAACAATAGTAATGTTTCCTAGTTGTAATTATATATTCTTTGTGTCTATATAGAAATATTTTTATTTACAATTATGTTAAATAGATCATCTTCAACGATCATTTTTATTTTTTGAGGTAAAGGATGAATTTATTTTTTAATAATATACTCTTCCAATTAGGACATAGATTTTCCATTATGTGGGGAACATTTTACATCCATTGGAGTCGAATCAACTTCGTTATTTCCATCGTATAATTATGCAACGTAATAAAATATAAAAAAATCCCTCTAGTTCTTAAATTAAATTCCCAAAATTACCTATAAAATAAAATTCATCCTTGGGTTATTGAATTTTCTTAAAATTCTTATTGTAGAGTATAAAAATGGTACTTTATTTTCTATATCTCTATACATTTCAAGATTTCCTCTTTCGCTTATAATGATACAACTTCTTCTGAAGGTATAAAATGATTCATTGAATGAATTATATCATGAAAAATTTAGTATGGTGTCTCCTATTACCATGGGTCCAGAACATCCCAATTCAAAAAACTAATGTTCATTCTTTCCATTATTGGAGAGAAAATCCACTCATAATGAATATGTTTTGGATATATTTTTTTCTTTTGACTTTTTTCATTCAGAATCACAAATCTCTTATAGTTTTTTTGTAAATACACTTCATGTTTAATTTCATGTTTTTCAAGGATGTATTCAAATTCAATATATGTTTATGTTGTACCACTGTTGGATCAAAATATCTTTTTTATGCATTCATTATAATTTTCTACCCATGTATAGTATCTATTAATGACCTTCATGGTCTATATTTTCTATAATCATCAACAATGAGTTTGAAATACCTTTCTCTCCATGTTTTCGATTAATTCATTAGAACACATAAATTTATGTGATTTGGGTCGATTAATTCCAAAACCCTTTTTTATTATTTTGGTAAATATTTTATAGAAAAATTATCTACATATATACATCACATAAATTTTCACAATCTCTCGTTAAATTTTTAATATCAAAATAATCCTTTAGCATGGAAAAATTATATAAGCTCTTTTGGTGAATGATTTGTAGTCTCCAGTGCCAAAATATTATATCCACATAAATTGTTAGTTGAAAAGTATTCTATTTACATTTCATCTAATATAGATTTAAATCCATCCACCAATCATTCATAAGAGGTTTCATTACCTTGACATTAATCAAGCACCCCTTATTTTTTAATCTAACAACAATACATTTCTACACAGTTGACTCACACTGTAAAGATGTTTTATGGAACATCCCCATATATAATTTTTTTTCTTCATATCATTCATTTAAAATTTAAATTTTAACATTATTTTATTTTCAAATGTCCATTGATTTTTATAATCATTCTTTCATTAACCCTCCCATCACTTTTTAAGAGGGTTATATTTTTAGTTATATTATATGATAAACCATAATCGATAATCCATTTTTTTCTACTTTTAATTTCATTTAATTGTATTTCATTAGGATTATACTTCTTTCATTTAATTTTTTCCCTTCTATGAGATACATGACTGAGTAGAGCTTAAAAATAACCTATCATCTATATTGTTAGCACTAGTAGTTTAATCAAACATATCATCATCTTCTAGGGATAAATATATATTTTTTATTAATTTTTTTAAATTTGTTATAAATTTACAAATCTTTAAACATCCTTTGGTAACCACCATTTCTTCATTACATGTAATCTATAACAATCTATCAAAAATAGAACAATGAAAACTGCATCCCATTAATTTATTTCATATCTATAATGAAGAATTTGTTATCATTAATAAATTATGATATATATGTCCTTCCTCAATTACAGAATTCCAGGAATCGTCAATATATTGCATAGTTTGGATAGTAAACCAAAACAATTGAATCTTTATAAGTTAAAATATCTTATATCCTTTATTCCTCAACAATCTCTAAACCATAATTAATTATCATAGATATTGATTGAAATACAATGATTGATTTTTTTTTTCAAATATCAAATTTCCTTTTATTGGATATATTCTACTCTATGTAAGTGGGTTTTTAGCATTAACACTAGAATCACCATCCGTATACTTATTTTTTCCAATTAATTAGAGTTTTTATCTTTGATTTATTTTCCTTACTATCAATGGAGACTCTACCTATGATCTTTGACCATTTTTCATTCATAATTTTCTAAA
The DNA here is from genome assembly GCA_963277665.1 of Viscum album. Taxonomy (NCBI): domain Eukaryota; kingdom Viridiplantae; phylum Streptophyta; class Magnoliopsida; order Santalales; family Viscaceae; genus Viscum; species Viscum album. Next base: position 1,166,518,265 of record OY728126.1, read on the forward strand.
AACAATTGATCCTTGATTAAATATTTTATGAAGTTTTCCATATAATAACCTCCCAATGTGAATCATCATGTTTGAATAATTTTATGTCTCCTATAATAAAAATTTATGTCTTAGTGAAACTATAACATCTTAAATGGGCTGAAAATTATTAGTTCTATATTTAAAAAAATCATTAATTTCATTAATTAGCAACGAATATTATTCAATTTTTATTTTGAAATTCAACAATTCATCCGGACTTACAAGATGTATACATAATCATCTAGTTAAATTTGTTTTCTAGATAAATATCATGTTGATCTATATATTATGCAAACTATTTGAACAAACCATTACTATTCCATTTCTTATTTAGTTATTCATTGATCTCTTTGAGATCCACCTCCTATTATCCCTTGAGACCAAAAACACATTTTGATTGACTGTCTTCCACTCACCCTAGTTTTTTTACCATATTCAGTATAAAATATTCAATATATGATTTTAATTCATTCTCAACAACATAAAAATATTATTCATCATCTTCATCTTCAATAGTGATGAATATCTTCTTATAAAAAAACATTCTAGGTTTATTATCTTATTTTGAGCCTCTTTTAAGAGGGAATGACCATCGTGATCTTTTAATAACTTATTGTTCATATCCATAATAATATTAAATAATTGGAAATTATGTCCAAATGATTCCAACATTAATGTATCAAAAAACCCAAGGGAAACATTCCTTATAATATAAAATTTCCTTTCATGATTTATTAGACCAGAATGAATTAAATTTATCATCTGCATCCACATCGTTGTTATTTTATTTACCAATAATAACATTCTACAATTATTTGTAATCCATATCATTATGTCAGTGACTTTACATGATTTCAAGATTAATAAATATTTCAGAAGTAATAGGATTTCCGTAAGAATCATCATGTGAATTTCCAACCTTGATCTCCTCTTCAAAAGATTAATCCTTTATAATTATTAGGGGTGTTTTCCTTTTCATTATATTTATAAAAATATTGAATGATTTTATATATTCACAAAGCCCTTAAATTTCATCATAAAATATGCTGATATTGTTGAATAAACCATATAATGTTTATTTATGAAATATCATTATGTCATTGACCAATTTATGAAAAACATGAAGATTAATCTCATTTACCTTGTTGTCACACTCATAGATGGTTTATAGTTTTTTCCACATATCCTTTTTAGTTGTGAAACTCAGAAATATAATGTATATTGGGTTTGATGAAGCTCCTAAAAAACTATTTTGAGTTTATTCAAAATCTAATAACAACTTCCAGACTTCTTCAGTGATAGAATGTTCATGTATGACATTGACATGTATCTTATGTATTGTTACAAAGAAACATTTTGTACTAAGAGATCACAGTTGAGATCTAATTTTTATTTAAAATATGATTGTTTCTTAATTCATAATGAGTCACTCATTTTTCATTCACCATATTACCCCTACTATAAAACCCTTGATGTATCACTCAACAATTTTAACCGTGACTCCAATACCACTTTCTAAGAACTGAAAAAACCTCATATGGGAGGGTTTAATCGGGTTGTGAACTATTTATTTTCATTATGAAGATATTATTCCCACATTTTTAGCAACACTATGAACATTCAAAAGTTTTTTACATACACTAAAAAACAAATGTAATAATATAAACAATACACAATTATTTTTCCTAGTTCATTACTAATGTCCATTCAAAAAACAATAAACACATAATTGTGTAAAAATACTTGAAACCGTTATTCTCCAAAAGTATAGAGGTTTCAATTATTCACACATGGTTAAAATATAATTGGATCATTGACATTACAATTTTATTTAGATAATAGAGTATTGTGATGGTTGGATCAATTTCACCAATTCCTTGACTTCTCACTGCATCATATATAAATATTTTTTGTTTATCAGCATGTAGCCTACATTTAAATAATCATAAAGGAATTGGGTTTATTTTATCATGAAGACTGGGTTAAGATTATATAATATAGCCCTAATTCAAATTAATATATTGTAGAAATATTATTCACAAATTCTTCATTTCTCATTATTATCTTCATTCAAGGTTCACTGATCATTTTTAGCTCATGTTCCTTCATCCAAGTAACATTATGAATTATTATTTTTCATAATTTTCTTTATGAAATTTGCATCACCAATGTATTCTCACTGAAATTCTATTTTACATACTCCATTTTCTATAACTAGATAATCGTATTTGTTTTCATTATCCTTTGTTCCGTCAACAATTTTCACACATCATACTTCAATAAACTGAATTTGATTAAGTGAGTTCACAAAATTATCATTAATAAAAAATAACGTCATAATTATTCCTAGCCCAAATGTATTTTATTAAATATAACTCATGGAAAAAAAGTTTCCCTTATACCTTACATAAATCATAATTAGTTTTTATTAAAAGGGTAATCATGTTTTTAGTGTAAATCCGAAACAATCTTTCATGTGATGTATTATAAGTATTGTAGTGTGTTATTCTATTAACATGAAATATGTGTCACTTAACTAGTATAGACCTATCAATTCTTGTGAGATATATTTGCATAAAATCACCTATTATGAAATATCAAGCTATTGGAACTCCTGAATTAATAAAATAACACAATAGTATAATGAAACATAGACTAGTAAAAAAATAAACCCCTTTCACTGAAAATAAGATTCCCTTCCTATAAAATACGTTCCACTTATATATAATTTTAACAATTTTTCCTCTCATTCTAAATCTTTTATGAAAATAAAATACAATTGAAAAGGTACACAAGAAAACATCAATATTCGCCATGCATAAATTTGGATCATATAAAATTAATGGTAATAAAAAAATATCCTTAAAATCATCTCTTATCATTAGAAAATTCAAAACGTGAATGGATTAAAGATAAATTTGTTTACTTAATTAATTAAAATATTACTTTTTTATTTTATGTTTTAAAACAAATATGATTTTTTAATTATTTTTTCCTATCATTTAAATTATAGTAATATTTTTTAAATGTAATGATTACATATGAATCGTGACATTAGTAAACAAATATAAAAACCACATTTTGAAGAGGTATTATTAACCATTTTGATAGATTATTTCTTATACCCATAATGAATAAAGATCATGGGAATTTGAAAAAACATGAAATTTAACATTGATCATATTTGACGATTGATAAGTTTATTAACCTCATTAATATAATTGATGAAATTATTTAATAATCCTATTACATACATACCCACCCTAAAACTACCCTAATTTTTATCATATTAAAAAAATGAATTTCCCTAATAAGTATTCCACATTAAAAGACAATTTACCATTACCACCATAAAATCATTAGCTTAACTATATATATATATATATATATATATATTCATAATTGATGTTATTAAATCACATAAATAATGGTCTAGAATTCCACATTATGGAATGATATAGAATTTCCATTTAAGATATATAAATTAGATAAAATATATTTTATATTATTATTACTTTTTTCCGTTATAATTTTAAAATAAAATCATAAATTATGGAATTTATTGTACAAATTTTGAAAACCACCCATTTAAGATCACTGATCGTGATCGAATTAATACAATTAGTGAGAAGTGATGATCAAATGAGTATATTTCATTTAGTTTTTGTTTTTTATCTTTTGAGATATGCAATAAAATTAAGTGAAAATAAAAATTTATAATGAAACTTTTGCCATTTTTTATGAATTTACTTGTTCATAATCATTTGGGATTAGAAGATATTAATGGGATTTTATGGCTTTTAGAGGAGAGATAAGGGATTATACATCCTTGACTATAAATATAAGTTAATATATTTTAAATTGTGAATTTAATCACATTTTCTTATCCTTAGTATTCAATTATAAGTCCCGAACTACCCTCCATCAATCATAGAAAAATTAGAAACGTATTAAGAAAGTCATCAAGATTAGTGTTTATATATATCTCAAAAGTTGGGATAATGATATTGAGAAAGCCTATTGGTAGAATTCTTTCACTTGATAATTGATATAATGCTAGTTTTGTATTGATCATGAGTATTGTGTGAGAAAAATTCTTGAATTTTTTATCCCAATGTCGGAATATATGACTTAGGAAAGTCATACAGATAAAAATATAAGATAAGAAATATTATAGTTTGGAAGAAACTATGAGGCATGATTGGATACATAAGAAGATTGAGTATGTGGAAATTTTAATTTATATAGTAAAACTATTTTTCGATTGACATATATGTAAAAAAACATCTCTTGTTGAGGGATTGATCTAATTTTTATTTTTTTCAGATTTTTTTATTAAGGAAAATAAATTATTTATGAGTGAGGAAATTTGATATATCTTATTTCTGAACATATATTATTCATAATTGACTTTTTTAAATGGAAATTACATTATATATTTTTATATATTTTTAACTAATTATGGAAGGGTGGATTTTATGACTTGAAAATAGTTTAGTATATTTCATAAATGATTAATAAAAATCGAAAATACTGGGATTACCATGGTGAAATAAGATTTGAATAAAGAGAAGAGTTTACTAACTCAAAATGTAGTAATGTAAAACCAAAACCTAATAAAATAATGAGTTTCAAAGAAAACATTATAATTAAGAATTAAGAATAAAAAATTCTTAGTGAATAATGAAAAAAATTCACCCACTCCTCTAGTGTGCACTTGAGAACTAAGGCCACAATAGGTCACTAGATCTTAACAAACTCCATGATTGTGTGACATAGCTTAATGGAACTAGTCAAATCATAATTAAGTATGATGATAATAATGGTGGAGTAATGGAAATGACTGTGTCATTATGTGGAACCAATGTAAGAACCATAAACTGATGTTGGAGCATCAATGTAAATGAGTAAGCTCACAGTGAATATTAAATATCGATTTCAGATTAGATATAGTTGATATAATAATAAATTATCTACTTCTTTAGGACTAAAACCATCACACCACTATTCTACTTGTTAATATGAACATTATTGTACATAAATACCATCACACCATGAGTAATTACTTTATAATATATTTATAAGATGATGGTTTAACCAATGTAACAAAAAAATCTCATGTAGTTGTTAATTCCACTTTTAAACCATAATTTACTAATGAATAATCTATAAAAATCCAAATTTACAGGAAATAATTGGGTGATATGCTATTATTATGAGGATATACACAATTTAAATAGAATAAATAAATCATTCACATCGTATCATGGATCCTTACACCATCATAGAGAAAACCTCAAGGATAATGAATAACAATTTTTATATTATATATATATAATTATACTACAATTGGTACTATTATACTATAATGTGGGTTGTTTTAAAAGAGGTTGTGTTTTAAAAAATTTAGGGGATTAGAATAACATTAAAAATATTATAAAAAACATTTTTATTAATTATTTTATTGATAATAAAGGATATAATTTTCTCACATTGTCTTAAATGTTTTCATTTATGGAATATTTGGGATTAGATCATTCATTTGCAATTTTAATGAAAATTCCAGTTTTACCCTTTTAAAAATAAATGTAGTATTTAGGTTATAATTATATTACTTTCATTTCATTGAAAATATTATTTTTTAAATTTATTCATCCCTTAATGTCTACAACTTTTAATCATTACATTGGAGCTAAAGCGGGCATTTATTTTGAGTAAAGGGGCCATTAAATCAAAGGTGAGAATGAAATTCCATATTGGACATCACTTCTGGATTTGGGCCATAAACAAAAAATAAATGCATGTATTGGGCCCAAATATGGATAGTATCTATAAGAATAATTTAAAAAAAATCATACTTTTGGAAGAATAGTTCTTTCACAGGTTTTGGTGGTCAAATATGTAGAGAAATGTTTATTAATTTTTTGGACGAATTTCCCCATTCGCACTTGAATCAACATATAACCTAGCCTACTCTATACTCTATGAATATGTATTTTCTCATTTTTATGTGTTGGGACATGAATTTGTATATTTATGGTATTTAATATGTTGTTTAACTCCAATTATCCACATATGCAATTTGTTTCTACGATGACTGCACTACCTATGGAAATATAGTTTTCTTATCAAACGACAGACCTCTTACATTCTTCATTTATTTACTTTGAATAAATGAGCTACTTTAAATCACATAATATAAACCATGAGTTTTGTTTTAAAAGTATAATATACTAATAAAGAAATTTATCAATTAACACAAAAACACATGAGGTCTAGATTTTAGTAAATTGTGAGACTGCTATATTAATCAGAAATGAAAAACCGCATTAGATAAATCTGTAGAGTTAAAATAAAATCCATGAAATAAATTAATAATAATTTAAATTTTTTTTATATTCCCTAATTTACCAATGACCACATTGCAGAAATAGAACGTCAATCAAAGAAGGGTGATACGATTAAATGTTCTAATGATAGCATTTGAATTATTTCATATCATAATTTTTGAAAAGGTATTTCTCATAGGGTTTGGTAGCTAAAAAATTTTGGGATCATAATTAATTTAATATTATTTTTGATGATAATGATTAATAATTATGTTAATGGGTAGTGTTATATCGATTATGGATTTTAAAATATTTTCATAAAAACATGTTCTAATTGTGTCTTATTAATCGAATTTCATTTAAAAAATGAAATATTCTTCTAAAATACTTATTATTATTTTGTAAACCGAAACCCCCCATCATCTTAGGTAGTTTTTTTAAATTTTATTTTATTTTCATAATTCCTTTAATATGTTATTTAATTTACTTAATACTTCGAGAGATGACCTTAGTCAGCCCATTAACTACACCTAAGTGGAATACAATTACATATAATTTGATGGAACCCATGATAGCGCCTTTCAAAATAGAGTTATTTATGGGTTTTAAATTATTTTATTCATATAATTAGATTTATTTGTTTATTTTTGTTGTTTTATTTTTTTTCTCATCGTTCTTCTTTCTTCATTCCTCATTCCATGTTTATGATTATTTTTATCTTTCATTACTCTCTCTTTATTCTCTGTTAGAACATCAATCAAAACATATTATAATGATATTATGGTCTAGTATTATTATTTTATATGATTTCTGACATGATCTCATCTTGTGTATCTCTTTGATCTAGACCCCTTGATTGAACACAACATCAGTGCTCGAATCAGAAAAACTCAGTCTACGAGATGTTTTTCCATTTACACTACTGATGAACTCCTCCACTATAAGAACACTAAGGTTTTAAACACTTATGTATCAAACCTAAAACATGATCCAGTGGCTGAAAATAGTGTAAAATAACATAATATAACTATTAAAGATTTATATGCACATAATATTAACTATCAACCAAACTATATTTCATATACAAATCTTGAATCAAACATTGAAATTAAATCTGGATTAATTCACCTTCTTCCAAAATTTCATGTATTATATATTGATGATCCATAAAAACATATAAATGAAATTAATGTTATCTTCCCAACCATGAAACCAAGAAGTTTATCTGATGATCAAACCAAACCAAGAGAATTCCCATTTTCACATGATGGAACAACAAATGAATGTTTGTTTTACTTAAAACATGAAGATGTTACATGTTGGAATGATTTGAAACATATTTTATTGAAGATAATTTTTTACTTCATTGATGACTATTGCTATTAATAAGGAGATCTAGGGGATAAAGCTAGTAAAAGTTCTGTCAATGTATGATTACAGGGAGTGATTCAAGAAGTTGTGTGCAAGCTGTCCACATCAACAAATCAGGGAGAAATTACTCATCATGTACGTCTTTGAAGAGTTCACACCTACGTAGAGGGGCATGGTGGATTCTGGAGTTGGAGGGGCATTGGTGGACAAAACCACAATAGTTTCACAAGCATTTATTGACAATATGTCCCAAAACACCTAATAATTCTATAATCGAGGTACACCACATGTCAGGGGAGTAAATCAGGCAAATCCTTATTCTCTTGAAAGTCATTTAATTGATACCATTTTGTAATAATTGAACAATATGGTGAGTCATGTTGGATTGGCATAAAATAAATCCAAACCCACTCATGTGAGGCCTTGTTGAATTTTCACTAAAACAGACCACCCAACTGACATCAGTCCACAACTATAAGAGGAATACGATTACATAACATTATTTTCTCAGAGAGCATATCAGCTTCAAAAACAAATAATTCCCTAGAATAAGTATGATTCCATTTCCCCAACATACAACCAAGTGTGTAAGGATCAATTGGACATGAGGTGTGGCTTTGGAAAACAAAAAGATCATTTTTTAAAAGAATATACAACAACCTCAACCTTACCAACAAGGATTCCAACAATCCAAAATGAGATTTTGAGCTCTTTCATCAACAATTAAATATGTATGGAATCCACAACCAAAGGTATATTCTAACACTGATGACCTTTGGATATATTTTTCTTAATCAAGAGAATGAGATGAAGAGTCGTGGATTCGTATTGATGGAGTTGAAGAGAAAAAAGAGAATGATTTACACTACCCTCCATGAGGTGGTTAGTACGATGTCTAGAAATCCCCCTTCCCAAACAACATAAAATCCCAAGAGGAATGCCAGGGACATCACATTGAAAAGTGGGAAGAAAAAAACTGATACATATGCACATATCAGTCCACCAAGATACACCGCAGCATTGGTTAAGCCATGATCCACATCAACTGATGTAAATCCCTATAAGAAAGACAAAAGTACGAAAAATATTGATGATATTCCTCTCAAACCCCTTAAAGATCCAAATAGATATGTGAAAATGAATAATATGGTTAATGAGGCGATGAAGAAAGATTTTTTTGGATACATTCAAGAATGTTTAGATTTATATCCCTCGTATCGAAGCCATTATGAAAATCCCAAGGTATGTAAAATAATTAAATGAAATTTGTTCCAATCGAAGTGATCACATGGGAAATGAGAGGATGAATATTGGAAGGAAAGTGTTTGTAATCATTACACCATCTCTATAAATTCCAACAAATTGAATGGATCATGGGAAATTAACCATACCATGAACCATAGTGGAGTTACACTTATATGATGCCCTTTATGATTTTGAATTTTTCATAAACATAATGCCTCACTGCATATTCTCTTTTTTTTGTTAGAGTTGAAGCTGACAAGATTTGGGGTACAGTTAGAGAATAGTGCCACGACATATCCCACATGGGTCCTTGATGATGTACTTGTTCAGGTAAGAGACATGATCTTTCCATATGATTTCTATGTTCTTAAGATAGATGATGATAAGAAAAGTTCTCATGCACCCATTATGTATTCACTTCCTCAAAACAACAAAAACTATAATAAATGTTTATGAAATTACACATTCCATATATCTTGGAGATGAGTTTTTGATATTAATGTTATGCACCCCATGAAGTTCCCCTCATAAGACCATTCTTCATTTTTTATCTCACATTTTGAACAAAAAAATAAAAAACCCATAGAATTTGATTTTCCTATTCTTTCTGATATTGTGAGTATTGGTTTGATTTTGATGACTATGAATACTTCCATACACATTTCTATTGAACAACCCACTATTGGATTTCATTTTGATATGGATTCATATTATGATTTTGATCATTTCAACACTGATTATGACATGTCTGTTTACTATGCTGATGCATTTGATTCTTTATTCTCCTATTTTGATGATTTATATTTTCATATTCATGCTTTTTGTGCACATATTTTAGTTCCTTCAATGTCCCCATCCATACTAAACACCCAAAAACTATAACTCAATCCATTTACCCAAAATATCATACAATAATACTTTTTTAATGGTGAGAGATTTAATGTTATCATTTCTAATAATATTTCTTTTGAACATAATGAAAATCTTTTGAATCTGCTGATGGAGACCATTATGGAAATCATGTTGTCCTTGTCCAACATATCATGGCAGTAGACCATCCTTTTTCATGCATAATATTCTTTTGTATGATGGGTCTAAACTGGTTAGGTTAAAACAAAGGATACTAGTCCAAATCATCTAAATGTTTTTAGAAATGATGATGAAAAATAGCTTGAGGTAGGAATAATATATCACATTTCTAATTCCATGTGGGTGAGTCCTCTTAAGGTTGATCCTAAGAAATGTGGTGTTACTATTGCTAAAAATGATATAGAGGAGTTAGTTCCAATGAGGAGGAGAAACATTTGGAATGTGTTTATTGATTATAGGAAACTAAATCAATCCAATCACATGGACCATTTTACCCTTCCATGTATTGATCAAATGCATGAGAGACAAGATGGTAAAACACACTATTGTTTCTTCATTTTTTTTGGATATTTTTTGGTTCATATTACTCTAAAGGATCAAGATAAGACAACATTAGCTTGTCCATTGAGTATATTTTCCTACTGAATGATGTCAATTGTACATTGAAATTCCAAAGTTCATTCCATAGATGCACGGTGAGTATTATTAATGATTTTATTGTCACATGAACAGAGGGACTTATGGACGATTTTACAATGTATGGGTCATCATTTGATGATTATATATTTTGTTTGGGAAAGGTGTTGAATCATTATAAAAAGAATAATATTCTCTTAAACAATGAAAATATTCTTTTCATGGTTGATCATTACATTCTCTAAGGGATGTAGTGTAACACCCTAAGATTCCAAGGTACACTTCTCTTTGAATAATACAATACCTTGAATAGTATGCAACTTCGAGTTCTAACATGACACGACCAGTCAAACTAGTCATTATGAATAGTAATAACCACTTTTTGAAACATTATTTTTTAAAATGGACATCATTTTTGGATTCCAAATATCAATATTACATTAGGGTGATTTTTTGTTCTTTTTGTTTAACCATTCAATTTTTTATGAATAAAGAAAAACACGGCATTGTTGTTTAAAATGGACTTGTTATTTAAATTATTATTTTTTTTAAAAAAAAAAAATTATGTAAAAATAGATAGATAATACCTATTATAGTTCAATGTAATTCATGGAGTCAGTTTATAATTAAATTTGATGTATAGAATTTTATTGAACTTTTTACTATCTTTTACCCACCTTCTAGGCACATTTGAAAATTTTCATAAAACATAAATTTACATCTTTATTGAATTGAATTTAAAAAATCCTAGGGACACAGATGACATCATTAAGTAAAATTTTGTTCAATGGGATGAATATAATTTTTGGTGAATAGTAACTTTTGTATTTTATTTACCACTGTTAAAAGTAAATAGGGTAATTAATGTTATAAATGATATTATAATTACCCTACCACATGTACTAATTTTATTGGGTAAATCTATTTCAACCAAATTAATCATTAGGAATAAAATATGATCCTTTTCATCCACATGTGTTAGATTAGGACAGTTATTATTATTTTACATAAAGAAGAGTTAAAAGTGTTAAATTCAATGTCTGATAAATAAACCATTTTAAATATAGGTTATATATTAGATAAATTCGAATATAAAAATTCATGTTAAATATAAAAAGGGTTCATACATAACGGTATTTTATTTATAACGTTTATAAATAAAATATTTAAATTTATTTATGACACAATGAAAGATGTAGTAATTTCCTTATTAATGACTGATTAAAATAATTGATATTATAAATATACAAATAAATGTAAATTGATACTTATGATGAATTTCATTAATTTTATGGGTTAATATGACATGTTTGGGTTTATTAAATAATATTTTTAAAGTGATAATGTTGTTATGACTTTCACAAAAGAAATACCAAATAGTATCAAAATTGACATAAATGAGTTTTAAAAAAAATACTATATTATTAATTGATATAATATTTCTAAAAACATAATGTTCTGCCAAAGGACTTATAAAGGTTATATATATCAATAATGAACCACTTGGGGTTCTCTTGGATTTATATAGTAATTTTATTAAAAATTTATTATAAAAATACATGAATATATGGAAAAAGTTAAACTATTTAACTAAGAGTTAAACAAAAAAGATAAGGTTAATATGGTGACCTAAACCTATATAAAACAAATTGTATGAGTGTATTTTGACCCATACCCACCTTATCTTATAAATAAATCCTTTAGGAGTAACTATAAACCCAATATTATTGAATAATAAATTAATATTTCATGATTTTATTAAACTGACCCTCACCACTCTTATAAAAGGGTACTTCCCCTTCTCTAAAAAAACATCTACAAAGCCATTTGTATTGGTCAAAACCTAATAAAAGATCCTCTTGACTACCCTCACTACGACCCATAAGACTTACATTGAACAGAAAGCCATCTCAGAATCCTTTTTGATCAACTCAAAAGGAAACACCCGAAAAAGGTGTCATAATTTCACCACCTCATTCAAAGTTATTTTCTTCTTCCACATTCTATTTCATTGTTGTTTCCATACCGAAATAATAAATCAATTAATTTATAAAAAATGTGATGTTATTATAAATATCGTACAAAAATATGGATTTTTCTATCCATCCTATGATTGATAAGTCACCATATGTGCGTACGTACGACTTACAGTCTCCATGTCGTGGTGTAGTTTATTATTCAGACACTTCATTATTTGTATGGGTATAATAATGACTATAACTTAGGTAAATAATAAATATAACATGTTAAGGATTATGTATATCTTATATACCATCCAATTACTTATGATTTCGTCATCAACAAAATGATATTATCACTCGTGCGTGCGTATGGATTACTGTCTCCACAAACGCAATGATATTCATTAACCGTCATAAAGATTGAAGAATTATTAACATTTTATGATTAAAAATAATTCTCAAGAACTTAATATAATTATGTATATGAATCAAATACATCATATTCATAACAAAAATGTCATACATAACAAAAAATATAAAGGAAAACGAATCAGTTAACACCCAAAACAATGATACTACTGATATATTATTAATAAAGCAATATTAGAATATCATATATTATATTATATTTATATATGTGGTTCTTTTATAATTTAATAACAGTGAATTAAATATCATACAAGAGGTTATTGTACCCTCGTTCAAGGAAAATTGAAAGGTAAGGGTTTATTCTACAATGTCTTCGTTATCCGAGGTTATTTATACATGAGTTTCTACTGGGACCTCATTATCATCCACATATGTGTTTCTTAAAATTTTATTTAAAAATAATATTATTTCCAAGACTAAGGTTTAAATTCATTTGTACCCTTGTTTGTATTTTTATAATATGTTTATAAAAAAATCTTTCTGTGTTTTTCCATAAAAGGTAATTTATGTCCTTTTCGACAAAATAAAGTTATGAATGTTTTCTAACTTATACGGTAGGTGGGTCTATTCTTCCGCCGTTATAACACCTTATAATATTTCTTAAAAAACATATAACAATATTTTTTAAATCAATTTTTTCTTTTATATTTACAATCCTTTTTTATGAATTTAAAATATAAAGAGATATTTCCTTCAAACAGTTTTGATTTCATCTATTTCAACATCATTTGATTGGTTTTAATATTGATTGAAGCTGATTTATTATGATACAATCTTCCATATTTTATTTAATGTATCTTGATATGTATGATTGTGGATGTATTATTTTTATACCATTCATTGTTTATTGTTAAAGTATTAACATTTAGTATACTAGTTTTAATATGATGGTTTATGTTATGTTTCATCCTTTTAAAATGAGGAATGCATCAGACTTAGTAAGTGATGGGTGGAGCCCTCTATAGCTCCATGATTCATAGGTAGGTATCATGAGACAGACTAGTTTCTTGTCACAAGGCCTTTGAGAAATTTCTATTTTTAGTCGTGGCAGGAGGCCTTGACTATGTGGTTATGATGTCCGACATTATGCATTACATCATTAGGAAATCAGCTATTAATATTACATGTGATAATTTGACTACTAGAATATCCATTTTAATAAAAAAAAATGAGGTTATTTGATATATCAGTGTCATATTATGCTGATGTTTATGTTTAAAAGTCTTTTGATTTGGTCTTATACATTGACTTAAATGTTTATGCTTATTTATGAATGTTTTTGTTGTATTATTATCCTTACTAAGAATCTTATCTCACCCCTTTATATGTTTTATTTTTTCCAATATGTAAAGAAGAATATTATGGTTGACCTGCAGGGATAGGCTAACGGATATAAGTGTGTTCAAAGGGGAATAAATTTTCTTGTTGTTTTTATTTAGTGATGTAATGTAATACTTATGTAATTATCTAGTACTTCCAGGGATACTAAACTAATCAGTATTTTGAGACATGATGTAAGAACCCCATTTTTCCTATAAAAGGATTTGGAATATTCTTGATGTTATTCCAGTACAGCGCCTTCAAATAGTGTGCGATTCTGAGCCCCAGTGTGGCCAGAATTAAATATTTAGTGCATTCACACTGTACACAACAATTAAGCATAATATCACCTAAACGTCAGCTCGGACAGGAAAACTGAGGGAACTGTTGAGTCCGGAGCGTGCCTTTTATCCTAGGAGGGGTGTAATTCTCCCGGGCGCGGGCCTCCTGTGAAAAACGCCACAAAGGGCGTTTTTGTAATTTAGAGGCCTTGGGCGTTGAATTTTATAACTTTTTAATGGAGGCTCGGATTGAAATTTTGAGACCTCTGTTGCACTCAGAACGTGGATTTTACCCTAGGGGTGGCTTAAACATGGCCTCGACGAATGTTCGGGTACGAGCTGACAGGTTGGTGGTTTAGTGTGTTTTTTTCTATTTAAACACACCATCCACTCTCTTGTTCTCCCCTTGGTTGTTTCTCCCTGGTGAAAGATCTCCCAAAAAAGATCCACCTTCAATAACCTTCTCTCCAGCAAAGAGCGGTGGTCCGACGGGTCATCGGTGAAGCGTCGGGCTACGCCCAACGAGGTAGGCTTGTGCATTTAAAATTTTAATCCCCACAACCACCATCAAAAGCTAGTACATTCATCGATTTGCATTCTAATTTCCGGGAGAAGTCTATTTTTTATTATAGCTAGATCCAAGATTTCCAACAATATTTTCGGATCAAAAATCTGAGTCACGGGGCGGCCGGGGTGGCCATGGGATGTTTTCCGGCCAAATATGTGTTTTTCGGTGGTCTGGAGAGCGACGGTGGTGGCGCGGCGTTCCCAGGCAGCGGCGACATCCCCGGGCGGTGGCATGCTGAGGCGGAGGTGCAAGATCAGTGGTGGTTTGGGCTCAGGCAGCGACGCAGGCTCAAGAAGAGGCAGCGGCCACCCATGCAGCGTGGCGTGCTGAAGCCGCCGGTGCGAGGCGTGACCGGGGTCGCGATGCGTGACCCTGAGTGGGAGAGAGACCCGCCCTCGGAGGGTCTTCACGTGGGGAGATGACCGGCCATGAGGGTCAGTCTGTAGGTGGACCGTGGGTCAGCGTCGGGCCACGCAGCTGAACCGTGGGCCGGCGCTGTGAGCCGGGATGACCCAGACCGGGTGGACCGGCCGGCCCAGGCCGGTCCATCCCAAGGGGGTTCGTCCCCTCTGACTTCGGACACCCGTAACATTCGCTACAGGTGTTTTTGTGTATTCTGTCTATGGAAGCACAATACTAGAATGGAGAATAAGCTTTTGAGTTGGTTTCAAGTGTTTTTAATTCCAGATACGGGGGGCCTTGGTGGCGAGACACGTACGTTAAGTGGTATAGCATGTTTCTTCGAGGTTCTTGTTTTGGGCAGCGCAGACCTATCCAAAGTCCATTTTGAGTGCAGTAAGTGGCGTTGGGACCCTGGCACCGATGAAGAGTTTTCAAGGGTGGTTTTTGACATTGAAACTGGAGTTGAGTAGTGGGCCCCACGGCCCATATTTTAAGATGCGATCAGTGTTTAGAATCATTCTCATCATACTTCTGTTCGGGGCGTGCAAGAAGTCAATTCTGAGTGTTTTTCTGACGGCATTGCAATGGAGAAATCCACCCTCTTTAATTCCGCATGATGGTGCAGGTCCGAAGAGGGCCGTTTTGGGAGATGGCGGTGATATTCATCTTTATCATCGGGTGTCTGTTACGGATAAGTGGATAGTCAATATTGGGTACTTTTTTGAGAGGATCACAATGGTATGATCCGTTTGTTGCACTTTGGGACTAGGTTGCGGGCCCCACAAAGCATCGCTCGTGTGTGGAACAAATAAATGCATATTTTTCTCCGAATATCCATTCCATGCAAGTAAATAGTCAATTTGACATGTTTTCCCAAGGGGATCAAAATGGTGCGATGCGCCTGACTGTTTTTAGGGTCGAGGCTCGGGACCATGGGACGCTGTTCAGCCATAAATCATTGTTTAATGCCTTTTTCGTTGGATGTCTGTTGGAGGCAATTAAATAGTTGATCTCACGTGTTTTTCCATGAGGATTACAACAGTGCAATCCATTTGGATATGTGGAGTCTCTTTCGAGATCTCATTAAATGTGGAAGCATGAAAGGTTCTACGGTGTGGTTGTTCTTACTATGTTTGGAATCGAACCGTTGGAGTGTGATCCCATTCACTCCCATTTGAGTGAAGTTGATGTTTGGAGAGATATGGTTGGCCGATCTAGGGCCGTGGAGGAAGTAGGTGGGTGAAATTACGTTTTTTCCCTTCGCGTTGACGTTGGGTGTCGTGTGCACAATAGGATTTGGGCTAGAGATGTGGTATACTCTGGGAGTATATAGGAATGCATGGAGTTACATATTGTAATCTTGTAACCGATAATGTTTAGGTACTTGGTTTGGAGATGATATAGGGCCACATGTCGTGTGGGCCACTTGTTCATGTCGTTTTCTACTTTATGAACCTTTTTTCTCTCACGATGTAGAGGGTCCCTCTGTTCATGATGGTTTAGACAAGGAGGGTTGAGAGGTTCTCCCTGGTTCTATTCTCAACGGTTTGATCGGTGGTGTTTTTTGGGTTCCCCTTCTTCCTTTAGTCATGTGGGCTTTCAGTATCACATCCCTTCGTATTCCCTGGTATGGTTACTGTGGATTCGGTGTGACCAATACTTTTCACGGGCACCGATCCTCTACCCATGAGGTTGTTTCCAGTAGGGTTTGGAGCCCTAGTGTTCCTGGGTGCGGATTCCCTATCCAAGTATCAAGATCATATCCTCCTCCAACAATCTATCATGACGTGTTTCCCTAGGCAGAGCTCCAGGTATCGGCATGACCAACACTACACGGGCGTTAAACCTCTACTGGGTGAATTGTTCTGGAATTTGGTGGTTGCATGATATCCACTACGTGTTCTTTTGGCCAGTGTTGTACCATTCAGTAGGGATGGCCAGTGTAGTTCTAGTTTTACCCTCCAGTGGGGACTGGGCAGTGGGTTTCTCATTGAACTCAGAGGGTTTACCCTCGAGTAGATACTGGGCAGCGGGTTACCCGATGACCTCTTAGGGTTTACCCTCCATCAGAGACTGGGTAGTGGTTTACACATTGACCTCTTAGGGCTTACCCTCCAGCAGAGATTGTGCACTGGTTTACTCGATGGCCTCCTAGGGTTTACCCTCCAGCAGAGGCTGGGCAATGGTTACCTAATGAATTCTTAGGGTTTACCCTCCAGGAGAGACTGGGCAGTGGGTTACCCGATGACTTCTTAGGGTTTACCCTCTAGAAGAGACTGGGCAGCGGGTTACCCGATTACCCCATAGGGTTTACCCTCCAGGAGAGACTGGGAGTGGGTTACCCGATGACCTCTTAGGGTTTACCCTGCAGCAGAGATTTGGAAGTGGGTTACCTGATGACATCTTAGGGTTTACCCTCCAATAGATACTAGGCAGTGGTTTACCCGAGGACCTCATAGGTATTACCCTCCAATAGAGACTGGGCAGTGGGTTACCTGATGACTTCTTAGTGTTTACCCTCTGGTAGAGACTCGGCAGTGGGTTACCTGACGACGTCTTAGGGTTTAACCACCAGTGAGACTGGGTAGTGGGTGACCCGATGACTTCATTCAGGCTTAGTCCTTTCTACTAGGCTAGTCTGTGGCTTCTCTCTGTGACTACTGGAGCGGGACCCTTGGTTGTATGGGTTAATGATGTGACAACCTTGACTTTGAGAAGACCTCTCGACTGTGTGACTGAGAAGAGGTGTGGTTTGACTTTCCCCTGAGCTCTCAAGTACAAGAGGCGCTTTCCCCATCAAGATTTGTCCTTTTGAAGCGACTTAAATTATGTGGGCGAGTCAGTGCCCCCCAAAGCGGATAGTGTTAGGGTGTGGTGATTTCAGCCCCTTGGCTTGTAGTTCGGGGCAGACGTTCCGGATGCTGGGAATCGATGGTGTTTACATCTAGGACTATTGGTGACTTACTTTCGTGGGACGAGCTATGAGATGGAGACCCCCTAATGATCATGTTCAGGATTCTTGTTTGAGCACATAGGTATGTATATACCTTGTTCCAGTACCCACTTGATGGGGTTTGGTTACTCTCCTTCCATGAGAGGTGAATACGCGTGGGGTATGCCACATGCTTTCCGTGTCATGATTCTCATGTTAGGATGAGTCCACTATCCTGATATAAGTAGAAATGACTCAACGAGATGTTCATCTTATCACCGTTTCTAGCTCCTTGTGTTTGGACGAGTCTACTTCCATCCTCTTATTGGGTTGAGTTGTACTCTTTACTGCACTCTTAGTTGTATTTATTTATTTTTCCTTATTTGATCTACTAATCATCTCTTCTGTACCTATTTTGTTGCTCCCTCGATCCTTCTGGGCATCCTACTGAGTATTTTTATACTCACCCCAGCTTGGGATTGCCCGCACATGGTGTGTCCTTGAAGATGACAGACAGGTTGGTCATGACTTCAGTGGAGGTTAGGAGTTCAGGAGCTTGGACCATGTACGGTGGTCGTAGTTGGGTTCCTGGTGTGGGACTCTCCCACCTGTTTAATTTTTTAACCTATTTTCAGGGTGTGACACTTTTCTGGATGGGCATGTGTTTTTCCCTTGTTTTCAGTTTACCTTCAGCACTTACTTTGTACGATTTAGAGGTCGATGCACTTTTGTGGTTGTTTATAGCAGTTAGTAAATTACTTTTCCTTTTACACTTCACTTATTCATTGAGTGGGTTGTGTGTTTGTGTATAAGTACTCAGGAAAAGTCCTCTCCAAGTTTTCTAGCCTCTAGCGCTTGTCGCCAGCCCCTGGCCTATGGAGGTGGACTTGGGGTAGTTGCAGCTCGAGCCCGGGTAGGGGCGGGTCGTGACACATGATCTCTTGTGATCATGCCAATGTTATTTTATAATGCACCGACTCTGGGTAGGTATGGATTGGGCATTACATTTGGTATCATAGGATGTTTAGTACGAACATTGGAAAATAAATATAGAAAAACTTTGACTACAGAACATTACGCTAAGAAGGACATTGAGGATTAGTATAGAAGAAATTCCTAGAATTTTGGTAATGTAGAGATTTTTTGAGTTTACCAAGAAATATATCCCTATCTAGATACGATCAGTTAGAGGTGGCTATGACATAGAGAGACCTAGGAGTGAAAATTATAACAAAGTGTTTAAGGATTGACCAAGGGTTTTCTTGTACACGACAATGGGCCTTGTTGCACTCTTGGATATGACACTCCCGAGGGATATTCTTAGGGTAATTCAAATTTTCATTACAAGACATTAGGAAGGATTTATTAGCAGATAATTCCTTGAAGAAAACATTTTTTTATGATTATAGATTATAGGCATAAACTATTAAATTTCTGTTTGGTATTTTACATGTTTGGAATTATGAATTGCGATTCATAAAATAATCTAGTGTATGACACTGTTTACAAATGGATCCTAGTGGAATTAATTGAAATCATATCACTTCTATTAATCCATGTAGGGACTTCCCTCCAACTAAATATATTTATAGATTATATGGTGATTCAGCTAGTGTTGATCATCATATCACCCTACTAGGATAACTCACTCCGGTTATGAATAATAACCTTACTCGTATGGAGAACCCTAATCCACAACACGGAGGATCAATGTTATACTACTTCAAGTGGAAACAACCCCTAACATTCAATGCGACTAGAAATACATTTTTACCTAATAAATGGATAAGTTATTTAGAAAAAATATTCCATGGTATGGGGAGTATGGAAAGGGAATAAGTTGTCAATGTAGATTATTGACTCAAAGGAGATGAATATCAAATGTTGTGATTATATCAAAACCCAAATGAGGAAAAGAGGTATCAAATATGAAATGGATTGAGTTTAAATATCCATTATTAGAAATGGACATTCCTTGTGACCATCGAGTGGATATGGAAAGAATCTTTCTGAGTCTGAGGAAAAACGGGGATGATAATGTCGCAATGTATGAGGCTAACATTACAAGGGTAGAAAGACATGATGCATATTATATACGTATCCCAATGAGTAATATTGATCGATTCACTGAGGGGTTAAAACCATTTCTCCATTGAGAATTAGTTTCATAATACATCTCATTGTACGAAGTTATTGTCTCCTTTTCTATCAAGACAGAATAGGAATTCTCTACGTTATACAACTTTAATGAAAAGAAAGAGAAGAAGTGATCTGTGGAACACTCCAGAAATGAATATAAGGGAAGAAAGGAAAAGTTGAATTTCCATCTTGCTGTAATTGTGGGAAGAAACACCTTGGTACTTGCCTGATGGGAATCTGAGTCTGTTAAAAGTGTGGTGAAAAAGGACACCAGTCTCAAGATTTCAAGGGAAAGAATGCGGCTATCAATGTTGAATGATACAATTGTAGAGAAATCAGTCATTCTAAAAACGAATTTCTTAAGTGCCAAGAAATATTATCTCAGAAAAGGAAAAGGGATAAAGGCCAAGATTATGCGATCACTACTACTCAGGTAGAAGCTCCGAAAGATATGGTTGTAGGTAATTTAATGGTTTCATCAAATTTAGTCTATTATTTTTGATTTTAGATCATCACATTGTTTCATATCTTCCCAATTTGCTATGAAAATTAGATATTTCCAATTTTATTTAACAAGGGAGTTGACACTCAAAACTCATAAGGAAAGTATCATTGAAACAAACTTTTTTGAATCAGTTCCCATTTTGGAATATAAATGTTCTTTATATTCTGATGTCATCATCATAGCCATGATTGAATTTTATATAATCCTTAGTATGGATTGATTTTCGGAACATGAGGAGAAAATTTTTTGTAAGAAGAAGGAGGACACAATTTTTTATGATGATAAAGAGTACCTTATCTTTAGAGAATAAATTTCACCACCTGATTCTTTTCTAGATCCACCCCTATTATCATTAATAAATTCAGTTATTTGGGAGGATGAGAATGAAATTACTATGAGTGAGGAAAAAAAATATTCCAATAGAGGACATACATATTGTACAAGATAATGTTTATGTGTTTCCAGTGGATTTACCTGGACATCCTCTAGAATGTGAAATTCAGTTTCCGTTGATATAATTCCTAGTTCAAGGCCCATATCGAAGACCCCTTATCGAATGGCCATTGTGAATTAGTGGAACTAAAGAATCAACTTGAGTAATTCAGTAATAAATGATTTATTTTCCCTAGTGTTTCTCCGTGAGGATCCCATGTTCTTTTTGATACAAATAATAATGGATATATGAGGTGGTGCATTGACTACATGGAGATCAATGAAATAAAAATTAAAAACTAGTATCCCCTACCTCATATTGATGATTTATTTGATCAAATTCATGTACTTCAATAATTTTCATATATTGAACTTCAATATGGATATCATCAGTTGTGTGTGTAGAAGATGACATTTAAAAGAAAACATATCAAAACAGGTACATGCATTTTGAGTTTACAATACTTCCATTTGGACTCACTAATTCACCCTCTCTTTTCATGGATCAAATGAGTAGAATTTTCAAGTAATATCATGATGAATTTTTAGTGGTATTTATTGATAAAATCATAGTATACTCCAAAATCTATGAAGATCATGAAAAACACTTGTGCACTATTCTAAAGACTCTTTGAAGAAATGATTTATATAGGATGTTTATCAAGTTTGAATTCTGGCTACAATATATTTATTTTCATGTCCATATTGTCTCTCAGGATGGAATCTCTATTGATCCTAATAAGTCAATAGGAATACAAGAATGGAATGCACCGGAAATTATAACCTAGGTACACAGTTTTATTAGATTTTCGGGTTATTATAGGCATTATGTCCAAAAATTTTCCTGATTGGCTAACCCATTAACCAAGCTCACACGTAAAAGGGTTAAATTTGTCTAGACAAAAGAGTGTGAATTTTATTTTGAATAATTTAATAAAACAGTAGTCAATTATCATATATTGACTCTATCATTGAGTAATGATTAGTTTGTTATTTGTAGTGATTCTTCAAAGAAAGGAATTGGTTGTGTCCTTATCCATAATGAAAGTCTTATTACCTATGCATCCCGGTAACAAAAAATTCATGAACAAAACTATCCTACTTATGATCTTCAGTTATCAGCTAAAATATTTTCTCTAATGATATAGAGACACTATCTATGTTGTGACGATGAGAGATATATACTGATCACAATACTTTTAAGTATATTTTTTCACAGAAAGAAATCAACTTGAGTTAAAGACGATGTCTTGAACTAATCAAGGATTGTGATTTCACTATAAAATACCACCTGAGGAAGGCAAATAAGGTGGAAGATTCTTTGGGCTAAATGGATCATGGAGTTCTTAACAAGATGAGAGTAGAATGGGATTCTATTCTCATAGATCTAGTAAAAATGGATATAGGAATAATTATGGAAGGTAAAACATTGATACTTTTTCAAATGGTTTCCAAACCATCTTTACATGAAAGGATAAAAAGTTCTCAGACTGATGATGAAGAGTTTAAAAATAAAATTAAAGCTTTAAATGATTTAAGATTGACCAACTTCATATATGATGATGTAATTTTGATATTTGGTAAAAGGGTTTGTGTTCCCAATGTACTTGATCTAAAAAATGAATTTTTTGATGATTCTCATAGTTCAAATTTCCCTATACACCCTAGTAGCACTAATATGTATAGAAATTTGAAGGAACATTTTTTGGGGGACAACATGAAAAGGGATATTGATGATTATGTGTCAAGATGTATGGTGTGTCAATAGGTTAAGGCTAGAAGGCAACATCCTAGAGGAGTCATCCAACCTCTTTCCATACCTGAGTGAAAACGGGATGATATTACGATGGACATTTTCATGGGACTTCCAAATAATCCTAGAAGTATTGATGCCATATTGGTCATTGTTGAACATCTTAAAATGTTAGAACATTTTCATGTTATAGTATAATATTTACCAATTGAATTTTTAGAAGGACTATATATGAATGAAGTTGTAAGACTCCATGGTATATCGCTATAGATTGTTTCTGATCATGATCCCTGTTTTACATTAAGATTCTAGAAAAGTCATTAGAAGGACTTGGATACTAAAATTCATTTGAGCACTGTCTACTACACTCAAAATGATGGACAATGAGAAAGGACTATTAAAACCATAGAAGACATGTTGCGATCATTCTCACTTCACTTTCAAGGTATGTGTGATCAGTTCTTACCTCTGGTAGAATTTTCCAATTACAATACCTTCCATTCAATTATTCAAATGGAACTATATGAAGCATTATATGGAAATAGATGTCCCCAACCAACTTTTTGGGATGATGTTAGTGAATGAAAACTCGTAGGCTTAGAACTTGTTGAGGAAACAATGGTAATGGTGATGACTATCCAAACCCACATCAGAGCAGTGCAAAGTAGGAAAAAGAGCTATGCTAATAACCGAATTAAGGATTTGGAATTTCAAGTAGGAGACTATGTTTTCTGAAGGTATCTCCATTAAAGGGTGTCATACAATTTGGTATGAAGGGTAAATTAATTTCTAGGTACATCAGAACTTTTGAATTTCTACAACGAATTGGAGTAATAGCATACCGTTTCGCAATGCCTCCAAGTGTCTACAAAGATTATGATGTGTTCCCTGTATCACTGTTAGGAAAATACATGTCTGAACCAACGAAGATACTCACCTACGAATAATTTGAACTTGAACCGGATCGATGTTATTGTGAATACCCTATCATAATTCATGATACTAGGGAACAAGTTTTGAGAAACCGGACGACTCGTCTGGTAAAATTTCTATACAGAAACCAAAATATAGAAGAGGTAACATGGGAACCTGAGGAACATATGATGAAGAACAACCATAATCCTTTTATTCAGTAATATTGTAGACATTTCGAGGATGAAACTATTTGTAGGAGAGAGGAATGTAACACCCCATGCTTCCATGATATTCTTCTCTTTGAATAATACAGCAGTTTGCGATGTACAAAACTTTGAGTTATAACAAACCACGACCAATCAAACAAGCTGTTATGAATAGTAATAGCTTATTTTTGAAATTTTATAAATTTTATATTTGATAATTTACTTCATTTTTTTGATTCGGAATATGAAAATTAGCTTATGGTGAGTTTTCAGTATTTTTCTGAAAACATTCAATTTTTGCTGAATAATGATAACACTACATTATTGTTTAAAACCAAATTTTTAATTAAATAGTTTATTATTTTATTTAAATTTAATTTAACTCAAAATTGATACATAATACCTATATTTGTTTAATGTAATTCATTAGATTCATTTTTTAATAAAATTTGATGTATAAAATTTTGTTGAACATTTTATCGTCTTTTACCAACCTTCTCGCCATATTTAAAATTATTCATAAAACATAATTTTACCACATATGTGAATTGAATTTCAAAAATCCGAGATACATAGTTGAAATCAGTATGTAAAATGTGGTTCAATGGGATGAATATAATTTTTGGTGAATAGTAAGTTTTAAATTTTATTTACCATGATTAAAAGTAAATAGGGTAATTAAAGGTAAAAATCATATTATAATTGACCTAGCACATGTTCTAATTCTACTGGATAAGTTTATTTAGACCAAAATGAACCTTAAGAATAAAACATGATCTTTTTGGTCCACTTGGAATGGATTAGGTCATTTATTATTATTTTATTTAAAGAGGAGGTAAAAGTGTTAAATTCAATGTTTAATAACAAAACAATTTTTAATATAGGGTTACACAAAATATAAATTAGACTATAAATAATAATTATAAATAAAAATATATTTCATACATAATGTTATTTTATTTATAATTTATTTATATTAAATAAATACATTTATTTATGACACAATGATGATGAAGTAATTACCTTATTAATGAACAATTAAAATAATTGATATTATAAATATACAGATAAATGAATAATAAACTTTAAAAATGTTCTTTAAGAATGTAGAAATTAACGTCAGTTTATTATTCAGGAGAATAGAGAACGATCGAGTCAAGTTGGACACGAGGTAAGGGTCTTCATCTCAATCTCCTTTTATTGAGGCAATTTTTTTTAATACACGACTTTATTTTATACGCTGTATAAACACCCTTGACTTTTCAAAGAGAATATTTTTCTACAAAGAGTTTTACTAAATGAGAAAATTTAATGTTTCTTTTAACATAAGCGGTGACAACGACCTTTCCGCCGCCGCGAGTATTATTTGATCTATGGCTTCCTCAACAAGCTGTAATGTTTTTAAAAGAAAATAAATACCATAAACACTTTTATGTATTTTGGTATTGAAAATGGTTTTGATGATATATTCGTTATGTCAATATATTTATGTGATATATTGTGATTGAAATGTGGAAATTGTTTCTTTCCATTATAATTGTTTTATGTGTTATGATTAAATAATGGTACTTGTACATTTTACGGGTGGTCACGTGATAAACCAAATGACGGGTGGTGTTGTAAATACCAGGATGGGTGGTTACGTTATAATCTGTAATGCATTGGGTATGGAAGTCGGCCATATGGATATTCCCTTAACTGATATGTGTTGAAGTCGACCATATGGTTATTCCATTGAAGTATGTTTATGTCACAAGTTACCTTTATATGTTATGTGTTCTTTATATGGGTTTTATGGTAATATTTTTGTTACAAAAGGTTAAGTAATGATCTTTTATTCAGTGAAGAGTATTTACTACTTCATAAAGGTGAAAATTATTACTTTTGTTAAAGTATTCATGGGTTACTTGTTGTTTTAAAAAACTAACTGTTGTATTTCTTTGTGTATCCCTTACTGAGTTTTTTATGCTCATCCAAATTTTTGAAATGTTTTATCAGGACATAAAGTGGAATAGGGTCAAGGATGGGATCAAGGAAAATTCATCCCTTCTAAAACATGGAACTAGACATGACACTTTTTTTCAAGAGTTCATGTTTTGTAAAAAATGGAGACTGAGTAGAAGTGTCTACTTTGTAATATTTTTGAAATGAAATAGTTATGGCATAACTCTCTAAAACCCTAAAACTGAAAATATCCTCAACATGAATTATTCACTTAATTCAATATTTTGTAAGGTTTAAGGCTGGGTCCTTATAGTTGGTACCAGAGGTCAGTTTAGATAACTTTAGGTGTTAGGGTATTGTTAATGTAATATCCATAAAGTAATTTATGTTAATATTGACATCATATAGCATTTCCAGATTACGATGTTGCTTCACCTAGGATATTTCTATGTTCAGAATGGTTTTCCGTAGATGAAACAGGGCAGCTATGTTGGGATGAAATCAGGAGGAAGAAAACCTTCCAAATTAGCAACCTAAGATGGTCGAAATCGGAACTGAATAGTTTGTTACAGTAATGGCTTAGTTGGCTCAGGTGAAAAAATGTTGGCTATTTTATTGATGAGATTTTGGTTTATTACAAAAGTAAATAGGAGCATGAAAATCATTTAAGGGTTGTATTGTAAACCTTAATAGAAAATACACTATTTGAGAAATTCATCAAGTGTGAGTTTTGGTTACAACAAATTTCATTCCTTGGTCATATTGTTTCAAAAAATGGCATAATTGTTTATCCTGCTAAAATGAAAGTTGTTGAAGAATGGCCAAGACCCACAAATATAACCGAGATTCGTAGTTTTCTTAATTTTGCTGGTTATTATCGGAGGTTTTTTGAAAATTTTGCACGGTTAGCTAGTCCAATGACTAAGTTAACTCGAAAAGGTGTTCAGTTCATCTGGACAAAAGTATGTGATGATTGTTTTCAGGAATTGAAATGATGATTGGTGAATGCTCCAGTTTTGGCACTGCCTTCTAGAACTAGTGAGTTTTCTATCTACAGTGACTCTTCTTTGAATAGAATTGGTTATGTCCTAATAAAAAAAATCAGGTAATTTCTTATGCTTCACGTCAGTTGAAACCTCATGAGTTAAATTACCCTACACCTGATTTGGAATTAGCTGTAGTTGTTTTTGATTTAAAAATTCGGAGGCATCATTTGAATGGAGTGAAGTGTGAAATATATACTGATCACAAAAGTTGGAAGTATATATTCACAATGAATGAATTAAACATGACACATTGGGGATGGTTGGAATTAATCAAGGATTATGATTGCATGATCCATTACCATCTGGGAAAATCAAATAAAGTGGTTGATGCTTTGAGTTGAAAAAGTAATGTCTCATTATCCATGCTCTGTTTGGAACAATATCCTTTGGTATTTTATTTGATGATCTTTTTCATAGAAGTTGTTGTTTCAATATATTATTCTGTTTTGTTTCAAGTGTCAGTGAAATCTCTCTATCAGATAGAATTATGAAAGCGCAGAAAGAAGACAGGGAGTTGTAGAAAAACATAGAGTTGGTTTAAAAGGGTATGTTTCCTGAATTTAAGATTGATAATGATTGTTTTTTGATATTTGGGAAGATATTATGTGTACCTTGTGATTCACAGTTGAAAATGAGTTGTTATGTGAAACTCATAGTTCTCCATTTTCAGTTCATCCTAGTAGTACAATGATGTACATTGATCATTGAGAGTATTACTGGTTGGATGGAATTTGAAGAGAAATTCCTGATTTTACATTGAAGTGTTTTACTTGTCAGCATGTTAAAGCAGAGCAGCAGTTACCAAATGGGATGCTTCAGCCTCTATCGGTGTCATAGTGTAAATGGGAAAATATATCTATCACGAACCGAATATGGTAGATGCCAATACCGGCACCTGACCCAACCCATGGCAAGTCCCGAAGGGCGTTCCTGATCCCCATGGGCTGGCACAAGTGCCCGGGTATTGAAAACTGAAAATTGGGAATTATTTAACCAAATTTTTATACTTAAAACAAAAAATGAATCCAAGAAATGAAATCTGGATTTTCCAGACGAAAAAAATCATTTACTAAAATTTAGAACTGAATTAAAAAATTTTAAACAATGTTTGAACCCCATTACAAAGGTAAAAACCCAAGAAAAGACATCCCAAGAACCTCCACATGGAAAGAAGCACTTCCCTCAAGCCATCTCCACGACACTGCATCACGATGGACCGCTAAAACCCAAACCAAAGGCATAAAACCTATACCCAAACCTGTGACATAAAATAAGAAAGTCTACTTACACCCAATTGTGTAAGTAGGGTGTGAGAAAAATCCCAGTAGGATACAACCACTATGAGATTCCATGTGATAAACATTTCATGACAAAAAGCATTGCAAGTTTTGTAAATAAGAAATGCTTGTTACAATTTTCTAAAGGATGCAATAAAAAATGAAAACAGTTCTCATGTGGTCTAATTTTAAAGGACGAACAATTTTAAAATAAATAAAAAAGCTACTGAATTTTCCATCCAACAATACCGTATACCGACGATAAATACAAAGGATCTAATTAGAACAAGTAATAGGAAATAACCCCTAGTCACTATCAAGCTGTGGGTCCCAGGTACCTCGTATCTCGGTGAGAGTAACCCCAAAAAAATATTCATTCTCAGGCACAACCCACTAGTAGGGATCATACCCATATCCTAGTGGTCCCCAATCATCATCATCATAATATAGTTAGAGTTCTAAGAGTCAATATTTCTAAGTGAAATTGAGGCCAAACCCCACGGATTCACTAGCATACTAGTACACGTCCACCCACCTAGACACACGGGTTTTCCTTTTGCGCTCAAACAAGTTAAACAATCCAAGAAATATAGTTTTCACATGAAAATATCACTTCCACATCACACATTAACTAAACATCCCCATTTACATCACACAAGTCACAAATCCCACTTTTCATTCAAATTCATTTTTAAATCAAACTTACACCAAAATTGCCCACAAAAATTTTCACATTTTCTAACACTTCCACAAATACTTTAAATTTTTTTATAAAACCATTATAAGATATTCAACTCACATAACAGCCCATACACATTTCACGTAATACCCTTCTCACCTTCATAATTCATTTTATCAATAAACTCACACGAAACATCCCACACCCGTGTTTCGCACACAAAACACAATTTAGTAAAACATTTCAGCAATTTAAAAACATTCTAAAAAAGTTTGACATCTCAAATCACCACTTTACCATTAAAAACCCCACATTAGGTGAAAAAAATCACCCAAACATTACATATACACCATTTCCTAACTTTGTTTAACCAAATAAAACATTTTCAATTTTTATAAAACAAACCCAAGAGGTATAACCGCTGTTTTCACACTAAACCCATTTCAAAACCCTCACTAAAAAACCAATATCATACAAATACCAATCAAAAATAGATCATTCAGGCCTAAAACAATTATTAAACCACCCCCATGTTTTATATGAATACATCAAATAGTACCACAAAGATACACATGAAAAACACACGTTTTCATAAATCACCTTCAAGAAATACAAAACGGTTTTACACCATAATCTTATTCAAAAACCTATTTTCAAGGCCAACATGAAAATAATGAATTAACAAACAATAATTTGAAGCCACTTTCAAAACTAATAAATCACTTTCATATGTTATAAACTAAACCCAAACATTACCCCAATAGACACACATGAAAAGTACCCAATTTCAAGCTAAAATACGACTAATAATTAAATGTGTTAACAAATCCATCAAAAACAGTTTTCAAATCACAAAAAAACAGATTATAAACCTAATTAATTAATAAACCAAGCAATCTAACTCATCACAAATGGTTACACATGGAATCACCTACCTTTTGAGTCGAAACCCTCAAAACATGGTGCGAAATCTTAAGCGCACCACCGCCGCACCAAAAGGAATATAAATACAGGCCTAGACCACCAAAAATTTATCCAAAAGATACCAAATCAGACCTTAGGATCTATCCCCAACTTCTGGACATGAGGAACTTCAAGAAAGAGGAAATAAAACTAAAAGAGGAGGGAAGGAACCAAGAAGGAATTCCCTTACATGAAATATCTTGACAAAATCGGCCCCAATCCACCAAACTATGAATCTCCAAGTACCCAAAACTGGTATCTAGGTTCCAAAAAGTTATATTAGGTCATGTGGGAGTTGAAATGGGGGAAAAAGGATGAAAATTTAAGGAGTTATGAAAGATTCATTTTACCTCGTCAAATCTGGTTGATTTGAGAAATAGTATGAAAGATTGCCCTACTTCACGGCTCACCTGAGCTCCAAAATTGCGAAACTGATAATGGGGCTGATCCTCAGGCTCTTTTCTTTGAGAGGGAGGTGGAATAATGAGAAAAAAGTAAAAAATGAATTAGATATAAAAAATTTAAAAAACATATTTAAAGCAGGAAATGGGCCTCCGAGTAGGCCCATTACCTAAATTAGAAACCCAAATCCATCATTATTTTGGATTTATATGTGGTCCAAAGGGATATGGTGATTTTAATATATCAGATTATGCCAATTTTGAAGTATAATGCGTTTAAAATAGTAAAAATTTAAGGATTTATAGAAGAAACAAAATTAGTTTTTAAATCTGGAATTGGGCTCGTGGTTTGACCAAAATTTTAAAAAACCACCATTTTCACCAAAATGGGTGGTAAACCCCCCCAAAAAAATCAGGAATGGAAATTAAATGAAATATTAAAATATAAAAAAGTCACTTGTGTGACAATTCTCCCCACCAAAAAACTTTCCTCCCTCGGAAAGCCACATCAAGGACAAAGAAAAAAAACCAAACCCAATCGAAAGGCAGAAATGGAGTCCTTTGCTAAGCTTTGCCCCCAAAGGCCAAAACACCTCCAGTGATCAATTAAGGAAGGAATACTTCACAACAAAAACATAAACCTCTTTACTGAAATTATCAAGAACATTAAGATTTATCCTAAAAGAAAACCTTTCAATCATTATCTGAACAAGGATCAAGACATTTACCTAAACAAACAAGAACATCGAATATGGTTACAATTACCTTGATACTACTAAACCATTGGGAACTCTCCAATCCCTATGTTTACCCAAGGAATATGTAGGTGGTTAAATATCTCCGAACGAGACCACCTACTTCCAAGACAATACCAAGTACAAAAGCGAGTTACTGGTACAAGAATGCACAAATGGGCTCCCCACCATAAGAACCAACCATCTTAAATGGCCAATATGGGCCGACACAGAAAGACCCCAAAAGGTAAAGAGTTTGGACAACCGCACGGTTAGCCCGCGCAGTTTGGGAAACTGTGCTCTAACCATGTGGATCCTTATACCTTCATGATTTTCTGGTGAATGGTTACTACTAAATGTTCACTCAACATGTCTAGACAAATCCAAAACTTTTCCCCCAAACCCAAAGGAATCCAAAGGGGAAAATAAAGTCATTGGGAGATAACATGGGGATGAGGCCCTCCACCTCTATCCACCGAACGGGAACAAATGAAGAAATATTAAAACACCAAATGTTTAAAATATTCCCTTCTCTCATACTGAGAATAGTTCTTTGTACAAGGTTAAAAAGTAAATTGGGATTTCCTTTGACTACATGCCAGCTTCTCTCCGGGACCTATGGCTAGAGCTGGAATGATTGAATCATC
The DNA here is from genome assembly GCA_963277665.1 of Viscum album. Taxonomy (NCBI): domain Eukaryota; kingdom Viridiplantae; phylum Streptophyta; class Magnoliopsida; order Santalales; family Viscaceae; genus Viscum; species Viscum album. The sequence continues at coordinate 1,166,550,271 of OY728126.1, forward strand.
TTCAGCCTCGCAGTTAGGATTTGGAAACCCCCGAATATAATTTCTTCTTCCGATGCTACAAACAACTACACGTAATCCAAGACGGGTTCACCAAGACATAACACACTCCAGAACTCACTTTACCCTATCATAGAAATATACTAAAATAGGGGTTTAGAGGATGCACTCACATCACACCTTGTTTCTTCGGGTGATAAACAACAGAAATAAAGGATACATATAAACACATTCGCCTAAAATAGAGGATGTAGAGATCTCCAAAATGGAGAAACACTTTTAAAAAAAAATAGACTAACAAAATATTGTACAACTTCACCTTTACAATCAAATGATCACGCGGCATCACATCGCGTCACCGAACATGACCAAAGCGACTGATAGAAATAATACAAGGAGGGGGCCTTACACAACACCCCCAAACATCACAACATTCCAGAAAGTTCCCATAAGAGCCTCTCGTGGCCAGATTTACCACACTGGTGGTTTAACATAAACCCCTTCTTCGAAGAGAGTGCGAAGGACATAGAGGCCCTCATAAACACTATCCATACTGACAAACCTAGACAACTTTCACCTTCGATGAATCAGGAAGCTTAAGAAACTAAGGTCTCTTTCAACCATCCACGAGTACTCTTCTGCAACAAGAGGATCCAACAAAACCATGAAAGTAAATGGTGTAGACTCATTCTACAAAGCTCAAGAAAAGATTCCTTACATTGATCAACATGAGGATTTTCCAATGGAGAGAAAAGTCCAGGTTGCACATTAGTTGTGCACTAAACCTTAATGGGGGCGTACCTTATCCAATAAAGGAACCCAAGGACCCAAACAAGCTAGTCCATTGGTAAAAACATGCCACAAAACAGATCCAAACTCATTAATGGAACCACCATGAAGGTGTCCCAAAACATATATCATAGGAGACTACTAACCGAACCTTCTACCCAGCTTACCGACCAAACACAAACCCAAAACATAGTTTGAACAGTAGGGGTTCTTGGACTCAAAACATCCCACAACATCAACATTTTCCAAAAACAAATTATATACACCATCCAAAACAATTCATCAATACATCATGTTTTTCTGTAAAAACATTTCTTTGAAAACCAATGGTTCAGCAGTTAGCGTATCCACCAATGATACCCCATGGGCCTCACACATGAATGTTTCTGTGCCACACTAGGAACCCTCCTCATATTCATCCCAAAACTCATCCAGTAATTCCATCAACCATCCATCATCCCATATAACCCAATGCATGTGGATGCTCATGTAAATTCCAATGGTTAAAATAAAAAATCTTTACACTTTTCAAAAACAAAACAGTCAACCAACCCATCCTTTTTCTCAAAACTGCTAAAAATAAGATAAAAATCTCAATTCACATCTTACAACACTATTCATAAGGACACAACTATTTAGAAAAGAACACAATTTCAAGTTATTCATATCAATTTGAAACCATATCATCCCATTAAAACACCCTTTAATTGTTTAGAAAACTATATTGGAAACACCTTTGAAAACCAACTTCAATATGGTTCCTGATTTCAAAAGAGGTGTAGGCACACTATTTTCCATTTCAAAATAATTTAGAAAATTTAGTACCACCATTTCATAAATCAAACCATTCCCTCTATATTTGAAAATCATTTCACAATAACTTTACGCTTCGTAAAACCAAGTCACATTAAAACCAAAGTTCAATGATTTCAAAACTAAAGCACAAAACAATGCGAGAGGAAACTAGTTTCAGTGGGTGACTTGGAAATACGGTTGGCAGCCATATTCTATTCACATCACCATCACAGAGAGTGTTCTAGGGAATATCCCTGGCTCCACATGGCTTGCCAGACCCTGTGAGCTCACTGAGACCATTAACCCAACTCTCTTTTCATTTCCCCTAATCATCATCAGACCAAGAAAACCAAAAGTTATAGATAAATCCCAACTTTCGCTGGTGCCTTGAATCCCGACATGAGGTGTTGTGATCATGAACACTACCCATAATCGGAATTTCATGTCCTGAAAATCTTAACTCCAGACTATCCCGACTATTTCCCAAATAACATGACTCAAATAGAGCGAACCTCCTCTGATACCATTTTGTCACGAACCGAATCTCGTCGCCGCCAAAACCGGCACCCGACCTGACCCGTGGAAAGCCCCAAAGGTAATTCCTGATCCCCACGGGCTGGCACAAGTGCCTGGGTATCAAAAACTGAAAATTGGGAACGATTTACCCAAATTTTTATACTTAAAACAACAAACGAATCCAAGAAATGAAATCTGGATTTTTCAAACCAAATAAATCTTTTACTAAAATTCAAAACTGAATTACACAGTTATAAAAAATGTTTGAACACCATTAAAAAGGTAAAAACCCATGAAAAGACATCCCAAGAACCTCCACATGGAAAGAGTCACCGCCCTCAAGCCATCTCCACGACACTGCATCAGGATGGACCGCTAAAAACCCAAACCAAAGGCATAAAACCTGTACCCAATCCTATGACATAAAATAAGCATGTCTACTTACACCCAAAGGTGTAATTAGGGTGTGAGAAAAATCCTAGTAGGATACCACCACTAAGAGATTCCATGTGATAAACATTTCATGACAAAAAGCATTTCAGGTTTTGTAAATAGGAAATGCTTGTTACAATTTTCTAAAGGATGCAATAATAAATGAAAACAGTTTTCATGTGGTCTAATTTTAAAGGAAAAACAATTTTAAAATAAATAAAAAAGCTACTGAATTTTCCAGCCAACAATAACATATACCGACGGTAAGTACAAAAAATTTAATTAGCACAAGTAATGGGAAATAACCCCTAGGCACTAGCTAGCTGTGGGTCCAAGGTACCTCGTATCTCGGTGAGAGTAACCGCAAAAAAATACATGTTCTCATGCACGAGACACTAGTAGGGATCACACCCATAACCTAGTGGTCCCCAATCATCATCATCATAATTTGGTTAGAGTTTTAAGCGTCAATCTTGCTATGTGAAACTGATGCCAAACCCCACAGATTCACTAGCATACTAGTACACGTCCACCCACCTAGATAACCGGGTTTTCCATTTGTGCTCAAACAAGTTCAAAAATCCAAGAAATATAGTTTTCACATGAAAATAACACTTCCACATCACACATTAACTAAACAGACCCCTGTATGTCACACAAGTCACAAATCCCACTTTTCATTCAAATTCCTTTTGAAATCAAACTTACACCAAAATAGCCTACAATAATTTTCACATTTCATTAACACTTCCACAAATACAATAAATTTTTTTATAAAACCATTATAAGATATTCAACTCACATAACAGCCAACACACATGTCACATAATACCCTTCTCACATTCACAATTCATTATATCAATAAACTCACACGAAACATCCCACAACCATGTTTCCCACACAAAACACAATTTAGTAAAACACTTCGGCAATTTATAAAACATTCTAAATTTTTTTGACATATCAAATCACCACTTTACCATTAAAAACCCACATTAGGTGAACAAAATCACCCAAAAAGTACATATACACCATTTCCCAACTTTGTTTAACCAAATAAAAAATTTGCAATTTTGATAAAACAAACCCAAGAGGTATAACCGTTGTTTTCACACTAAACTCATTTCAAAACCCTCATTAAAAACCAAAATCATACCAATACCAATTTAAAATATAACTTTCATACCTAAAACAATTATTAAACCACCCCCAAGTTTTATACAAATACATCATATAATACCACAAAGATACACATGAAAAACACACGTTTTAATAAATCACCTTCAAGAAATACAACACAGTTTTACACCTTAAAATCATTCAAAAACCTCTTTTCAAGGCCAACATGAAAATAATGAATTAAAAAACTACAATTGGAATCCCCTTTCAAAACTAATAAATCACCTTCATATGTTATAAATTAAACCCAAACAGTACCCCAATAGTCACACATGAAAAGTACCCAATTTCAAGCAAAAATACAACTAAAAATTAAATGTTTAACCAAATTCATCAAAAAAAGTTTTCATACCACACAAAACAGATTATAAACATAATTAATTAATAAACCAAGTAATCTAACTCATCACAAAATTGTTACACATGGAATCACATACCTTTTGAGTCAAAACCCTCAAAACATGGTGCGAAATTTTAAGCGCACCACCGCCACACCACAAGGAATATAAATACAGACCTAGACCACTAAAAATTGACCCAAAAGATACCAAATCAGACCTTAGGGTGAAACCCCAATTTCTGGACATGAGTAACTTCAAGAAAGAGGAAATAAAACTAAAATAGGATGGAAGGAACCAAGAAGGAATTCCCTTACTTGAAATATCTTGAAGAAATAGGCCCCAATCCACCAAAATATGAATCTCCAAGTACCCAAAAATGGAATGGAGGTTCTAAGGATTCATATTAGGTCATCTGGGAACTGAAATGGGGGAAAATGATGAAAATTGAAGGAGTTATGAAATATTCACTTTACCTCGTCAAATCTGGTCGATTTGGGAAAGAGTATAAAAGATTTCCCTACTTCACAGCTCACCTGAGATCCAAAACTGCGAAACTGATAATGGTTTGATCCTCGGGCTTTTTTATTTTAGGGGAAGGTGGAATCATGGGAAAAAAGTAAAAATGAATGAGATATGAAAATTTTAAAAAACATATTTAAAGCAGGAAATGGGCCTACGGGTAGGCCCATTACCTAAATCAGAAACCCAAATCCATCATGATTTTGGATTTATATGTGGTCCAAAGGGATATGGTGATTTTAATATATCAGGTTATTCCAATTGGGAAGTAGAATGGGTTTAAAAGAGTAAAAATTGAAGGATTTATAGATGAAAAAAATTAGTTTTTAAATCTGGAATTGGTCTCGCGGTTTGACCCAAATTTTCAAAACCCACCATTTTCACCAAAATGAGTGGTAAACCCCCCCCCCCCAAAAAAAATTAGAAATGGAAATTAAATTAAATATTAATATATAAAAAAGTCATGTGTGTGACAATATCCATGGACTTTGTTGTGGGATTACCAATAAATCTCGAGGTAATAATGCAATCTAGGTTATAGTTGATCGATTGACTAAATCTGCTCATTTCCTTCCTATTAGAGATACTTTGTCTCTAGATCAACTTTCTCGGTTGTATGTTAAAGAGATATTAAGGTTGCATGGAGTTACCCACTCCATTGTATCTGATCATGATCCCAGGTTCACTTCTAACTTTTGAAAAGGCCTTCATAAGTCATTGAGTACTGAATTAAACTTTAGTACAACTTTTCATCCTCAATCAGATGTGCAGTTAGAATGAACAATTCGGACCATGGAGGATATGTTACGTTCTTGCTCGATGAATTATCAGGGAAGTTGGGACCAACATCTTTCTTTTTATGAATTTTAATATAATAACAGTTTTCATTCCAGTATACAGATGGCTCCATTTGAGACATTATATGGAAAGTGTTGTCGAACTCCATCTTTTTGGGATGAAGTAGGTTAAAGGAAGCTAATTGTAGCAGAATTAGTTGAAGGGATGGAAAATAATGTTTAGTTGATTCAGAAGTACATGAGAACAGCTCAGAGCAGACAGAAAAGTTATGTCGATAATTAAAGGAAGGATCTTTCTTTTGAGGTTGGTGATCATGTCATTCTCAAAGTTTTTCCATGGAAAAGAGTGATGCATTTTGGTAAGAATGGAAAGTTGAGTCCGAGGTTCATTGGACCTTATGAAATTCTGGAGAAAGTTGGATTAGTTGCATACAAAGTGGCTTTACCTCCATGTTTATCCTAGTTACACAATGTTTTTCATGATTTGATGTTGAGAATGTATATGTCAGATCCAACTCACGTTTTGAGCCCAGAGTTAGTTCAGTTAGAAGAGAATCTCTCTTGTGAAGAACAACTAGTTCAAATTCTTTACCGTAGAGAGCAAGTGTTGTGAAATCAGGTAATTAATCAGGTAACGGTTTTTTGTAAAAACCATATGGTTGAAGAGGCAACGTGGGAATCTGAAAATGCTATGAGGGATAAATACTCCCACTTATTTTGATAAGTGAATAAAAATTGCGAGGACACAATTTCCAAAAGGGGGAAGGATGTAACATCCCAATTTATTGTAGAATAAGACATATTTCATATTTATTAATATTTTTAATTAAATATTAATTTTACTTTAAAAGTGTTTCTAGGTTCGATAGCGTACCCGATATGCAACAATGGGTTTCTTTGGAATCTTACATTGCACACTAATAATATAATATTATTAGTTTAAATGGTATATAACTCCTAGCCATTGTAGTGGCGAGAATGAACGAATCTAACTACAATATTATAATACATGTTTATTATAAGTATTTACTTTTAACCAATAAAACATAGAGGCTTAAAATGTGAATGAATCTAATTTTAAGCATAATTCACATTAAAAGGACGACATACCACCTTTTAATGGCGAACACTTTTTAAATCTAGTTTTGGTAAATTTAATACAATCTAATTGACCAAATAAAATCCTTCATTATATTGGGGACATCAAATTTTACTTTGGGTAATTATTTGGTATTTTTCTGATAAAGTTCATTTTTTAATGAATAGTGAAATATATTGCATTTTAATGCAAAAGTGCCTTTTAATCTAATCTATTTATATGGTTAGATTATCTTTTTAATTGGTTTTAAATTGTAATAAGAAAACATTTATACCATTTAATCCAATGTTTGTCATAGGAATTAATTTCATGTTGAAATTGGACATAAACATGTATCAATATTTTGATAGATATTGTTTCTTAAAAAAACGCTATTTGTTTTGATAACGGGAATTAATTATTAAATTAATTAATGCCACTTATATGTTTTGAATTTTTCACAATAGAAATCATTTTTGAATTTGGAATATCAAATATAGCTTAGGCTGAATTTTTGGTATTTCTTCTGAAAAACTTCAATTTTTTATGAATAGTGACACCATTTAGTGGTAGTTAAAAAACTGACTTTTTCATTTAAATAGTATTTTACAACTTCTGTGAATTGAATTTCAAAAATCCGACATACATGGTTGTTTTCAAGAAGTAAAATGTGGTTCATTAAGATTAAAATAATATTGGGTAAATAGTAACTTTTGACATTTATTTATCGCAGTTAAATGTAAATTAGGTAATTCAAGGTTAAATGAATATTATAATAATTCAAAATTACCTTAAAACTTGTACTAACCTTATTTAGTTGAGGGATTAACTTCCATCTGCATATTTGGGTCTATTTTGGTACCCCTTTGATCCACATGAAAGTGATAATGACAATTTAGATTAATTAATTTTATGTAAAGGACAAAATGACATAAACAAAAATCTTTTAGTAATTAATTTTTATCTGGTGTTATATAAGTCCTATTTTCTACTATAAATATTTTTTGGAAATCTAAGATGATTTCCTATATCATGGTATTTTTTTATAATTTTTATACAACAAATAAATTAAATTATTTATGTAATAATAATGATGTAGTATTTACTTCATTAATATATCATTTAAATAAATAAAATTATAATGATTACAATATTATGAAAAACATGTACAACTCTGATTGGATTATTTTATTTCGACCATTACTCAACTTATCTTCGACTATAATGATTTTTGGTTCATTGGAAACCAAATATCATTATATTATAAAATAATAGTTTCACACTTTCCTAAAGAGCCCCTCCTCCCCCTTATAAAAGGAGACAACTTCTATCCAATTCATCACACCTATCAAGCCATTTGGATCGTACAACCTCTGCCCAATTAATCTCACTACATCCCTCTCCTCCCTTGAGAAGCCTTACCATAGGCATAAGGCACTTCAAGAAGTCATTTGGTTCAAACCAAATGGAGTTACCCAAATTAAAGGTAACGGTTTCTCTTAAATTGTTTGCTTTTATTTTATTTCTCCATTCCCTAAACTCTTTTTATTAATTTTCTTTTTAACAACACCAGTATCCTCAATATACTAGGATTTTTTTATGAGAAGGATTCGAACTACACATACACACACCTCCATCTAATGTATGAAGAACATAATGATTCTATGTATGGAAAACTAACGCATCACGAAACGATAGTTGTTCAATTGCATCTTTCCGACTCTCATGGTGCCATTATGATGGAACTATATTTATATATGATATATATATTATGTTTATTATTTCCTTATGCTTCTATACTTCCCTTTTTATAGCATTCCTTTATGGTTTCCATAGTGGGTAAATACGATAATCTCATTCGAGGAAGTGCGGACAACCACCGCCTCAAAGTGATGTGATTCGTTAATGACTTCTGTGGGATGTATAAAGGATGTAGTTAAGGATATTATATATTATATTACACTGGAATTATAATATACCTATGTATCATTGTGTTTTAATTCCATTAAAATAAGAAATAGAAATTAAAGTACCAGTCATGCGTACGTACGGCTTACCGTCTCCATGAATGGTGCATTTCATTTCTTAACTCTAAATGTTATGTACTATTATAAATACATGTATATGCTGGATATATTTGATATATATGATACCCAAATAATGAATATCATTTTGGATATAATGAATCTTTTACCACATTAATGACATGTAATTATAAGAAGTCCATTTTTGACTCAAGTACCAAATATCGACAAAATGAACGTTATTAACTTAAATTATTACATAATGATTATAACATGGTAATAAGTGATATAAAAAGTATAATAAACTTGAAAAAGGTTCTTAAGCAAGTAGAAATTATCTTTAGCTTATTATTCAAGATATTAAAGAATGATCGAGTCAAGTCGGACACGAGGTAAGGGACTTCATCTCAATCTCCTTTCATTGAGGCATGTTTTTTTAATACACGACTTTCTTTTATACGCTGTATAAAAACCCTTGACTTTTCAAAGGGAATATTTTTCTATGAATCATTTTACTAAATGAAAAAATGGCATGTTTCTTTTAACATAGGCACTGACAATGACCATTCCACGGCCGCGAGTATTATTTGATCTATGGCTTCCTCAACAAGTTGTAATGTTTTTAAAAGAAAATAAATACCATATAATTTTTTATGTATTTTGGTATTGAAAATGGTTTTTATGATGGATCTATTATGTCAAAATATTTAAGTGATATATTGTGATTTAAATTTGGAAATGTTTTCTTTCCTTTATAATTGTTTTATGTGTTATGATTTTATAATGGCACTTGGACATTTGAAGGGTGGTTATGTGATAAACCAAATGAAGGGTGGTGCCTTGAATAATAGGATGGGTTGTAACATTATAACCTCCAGTGCATTGGGTATGGAAGTCGGCAGTATGGATATTCCATTTAGTGATATGTGTGGAAGTTGACCATATGGTTATTCCATTTAAGTATGTTTATGTCCCAAGTTACCTTTATATGTTATGTGTTCTTTATAAGGGTTTTATTGTAATATTTTTGTTACAAAATGGTAATTAATGATCTTTTATTCAGTGAAGAGTATTTACTACTTCATAAAGGTGAGCAGTGTTACTTATGTTAAAGTATTCATGTTTTACTTGTTGTTTTGAAAAACTAACTATTTTATTTCTTTGTGTATCCTTTACTGATCTTTTTATGCTCATCCCATGTTTTGAAATGTTTTTCATAGGACATAAAGAGTAATAGGGTCAGGATGGGATCAAGGAAAAGTCATTCCGTCTAAAACATGGAACTAGAGATGAATATTTTTTTCAAGCGATCATGTTTTGTAAAAAAATGGAAACTGAGTAGAAGTGTCTATATTGTAATATTTTGAAATGTAATAGTTATGGCCTAACTCTCTAAAACTATAAACCTGAAAAAATCCTCAACGTGAATGATTCATTTAATTCAATATTATGTAAGGTTTAAGACTGGGACCTTATAGTTATTTGTTAAAAATATTATGTTATTAAATTGCATGAATTTTTAATTTTATAATATTTATTATATAAAATGATTGGGTGTTTTTGCTTCTTATTTTGTATCTTTCCTTGTTTACCACATTTCCTACAAAGTTATTGTCTGCAATATGACAGTTATGGAAATGGTTAGTTAAATAAAATGAATCCATCATACTAAGTAGTGTTTTCCATAATATATTGATGATGTAATTATATTTGACTAAAAAATCATAATATTATAGAGTCATGTAGAATTGGTTACATGGGATAAATCATATCGGTTGCGATCGAACGTGATACATGTTTTGATCTATTGAGTGTATGGGAAATTTATAAATGAGAAAACTATACCCATTAAATGGAACCATAATATATGAGATTAATATTCGTTGATATTATTGTCCAAAAAATTAAAATATTAAATGTTGATCTTAAATGAAAAGGATGATTATGTATCTTATGTTATACTTGACCCAAGAAGGCTTGACCTGGATTCTTATACGTATAGGATATACCAAGTTAGGGTTTTTTAGAACAATAATGATTTAATATGTCTTATTTTTCATTTAAATGAAACGTTAAATGATTAATAGTACCCTCTTAGGTCACCTTTATTTTGATATTTTATAGTAATTAAATGGATTGTATTATAAAAACTCCCTACCTATGATGGGATATCAACTAAAAATCTATACTTATAAAGAAGACTAAAAAAATTCATTGGTGACATGTGTTGTTAGGTAGATAAATGTGATAAATAAATTTATTCCTCATAAAAGGTTATTTAAAATTAAATTGACCTGTTATAATCATTAAATATCAAATTTGTATAAATAAATTAGCTTGAAAGGAACTTTTAGTAGTGTTCCTATATCCAACCCTTGTGTCATGTTTTTTAATGCTTATGTGGATGTTTCCTTCAAATAGGAATGATAACATTGAACGTATGCTTCGCTAACACATATTAGGTTTCATTGAACCATGGTTATAGAAGTTATACTCTTGTGAATTTCTACACTTTTAATATAGGGATAAGATTTGATGCTTCATAATTTAATGATGGGATATCCTAGTGTAGGTCATGCCCTAAGAGTTTTTAAGATTTTCTAAATTCCTATTAGTTGACTCAGATGGAAGGTTTAATTTAGGTAATGATGTCATGAATAAGACACATAAATATTAAATTACAACCTTTACTAAATGGGTAGTCCTGTGATATTATGGGACTTGTTAAAGGAATGAAAATCGTGTAGTGTCTAGTTATATAGGGTTAGACTAGAACAAGTCATGGTCTTACACATAGTGGGTTTTGTGACCCCTCTTCTTCTTCATCAGTGATATAAGACTCAGTAAGTCATCACTATATTAAATTCATATGTGATAATATGAATATGGGATAATTCAATTACTGGACATCAAATATGTGGATACATAGGGATGATAATGTAACATCCATGTCCCGAATGCCACAAAATAGTGCTATGAGCTCAGGTGAGCACATGTCCTCATGCACTTCTCCCTAAATTTCATATGTTACCAACTAGCTGTGAGGGACTAGGTGCGTTAGCTGGGAGACTTGGCCCTCATTAGAAGAGTATAACACATCAGAAATATAAAAAAGATGAATAATTAAAGCAGTAAACCATAAAATAGATTAAACAATATATGATTGATAGTATAAATAATGACATAAGTCATTTAATATACATGATGATAATACATTTCTGAGGATTGTAAAAAACATCCAAAATATGTACACAAGAGTTATATAAAATAGATGTCCCAAAAGTAAAAAATGCAAAAAGAAACATAGTATCATCGAAAGCCTCTGCTTCATCCCATGCTCTTATTCTATTAAGAAACATATCAAGTGTGTATATTATGGATATTTTAATTATCAACAGATGTAATCATATAATATTTTTTGACCCAAATGGAGGCCCAAATATAGTGTGAGATATAATCTTAGTAGGAAACTACCCGAGGTCTATGCCAATCAGCTACTGAATTTATATATTAAATGATTCTTAGAACTAGAACCATAAATAATGAGTTACTGAAAATTAAACATGCATATCATATAATAATATTCATTTATTGATTAAATCTCATTTAATTTAGAATTCTCTAGATCTAGATCAATCATATAAGCCCTTTTTTATTCAATAGAATAAACAAATTTCTAAACCAGACATGATTAAATATTTATGTCAAGACCAAGTCAATGTTTATTCTTTTTCATTGAAGATGGTTCAAATATCATTCAGTTGTTAATTATATTTGGTATCTGAGCCCATCTATAAAATTCCTCATTTGGAATTCAGGTATCAATACCAGTATAATATCATACTATGCATGTCCTTCACATTAATAAGTTAGAATTCAAGTATCTATCATATATAATATAGACCAATACCTTACACATCCATCTCTGTGAACCTCTGAGAAACCCGATATTCCTCTTGATGAGGTATAGAGTCCATCTAATCGATTCTATCCTTGGTATTCATAGATAATCACCCATGTCATAAATATTCAATTCCCATTTTGAATCTGGTAGTTTCATCCTTCATTTTGATCTATGATTCACGTGGAATAGAAATCAATCCTCAAGCCATTGTGTCTGTCGAATTCATCCTTAAATGGGATCCACGATACACCCTAGAATAAAAATCATGGTTCGGTCCATTGAGTTCTTCCAAGGCATCCACCATTTTTATCAATGATTCACATGACATTTAAATCATGGTTTAATCAGATGATTCCATCCAAGGAATCCATTATATTGATCCATGATTCACCCAATGATATTAAGAATTTAATCTTTCAACGACATTTAAAATTTTCATTTAACATGCTGAGGTCAAAATCAAAAGCATGCATTTCAATCTCACCTCAAAAGGTAACCTATGGATTCAAAAACCTCATGAGGCATGGAATTTCAGTTACTCAAATGGTAATTTTCAATATAACAAGCATCACAAGCCTAAAATTATATTACATGGAATGGATATCATTTATCTCTCATAGGAATGTTAATAAGAAGTGATATTAAGCTTTTGTAACCAATACATGTCATAGTCCACATTTAAGATACTTGGTTAATTCACCTTTAAGAAATAATTCCTTCTAATTAGGCAATTGAATAAAAAGACAATGATTCATTTCACCTATCCCTTTCCTTTAACCATTCCAAATACAATCCATAAACATTTAAATTACAATTATAATTAATTATTGTTTAACATCCAATGAAATAGAAAAAAGAAACACCTCAATGGGTGTCCAAGGAATAATTCATAAAAAGATCAATACAACTAACACACCAAATTGGTTCTTCATTCAATGTTTTCAACATATTACACGAATTATAAATCCTATAAAAAATATAGAAAATTCATAGACATATTAGGGATCAATTACAATTTAAGGGGACACCCAAAAAAATGGGAACCTTTCACGAAGACATATATAAATTGACCAACATTAAACAAAAGTCATGAAAACACCTACCATAGGATTATACTACATAGACTGTCCATTATCAGATCATGATTCCTCTCAAATTAGGAGAAAAATATATGGTTCCAATGTGACAAGTGACATTTGAATCTGATATCAAACATATGTGATTGGTAAAATCGTAGTATAAGGTGAAGATCATATCTAGCTCCCATTGGTGTGAGTAGGAATAGAAATCCCAATTTATCGTTAAATTTTATTTTTCATTTTATTAAAATTTATTATAAAACCAAATCTACATGGGTCGAATGGTGTAGATTCATAGTTTCCAAAATTATCATCAAACCATAAATGAATTTCTTTAGACTAATGGTCACTACAATGGTTTACTAAGCATGCACAAACATTGTGAAGATGCACTGTCATTTTCTTAAAAAACTATAGACATGGTCGCACAGCTATACGACTCTTACGACACTGTTTTCCAAAACTCTATGTCCTATAGACCCCACCATCCAGCCTCTCAAGGTTTGTGATAACCATGTATCCTACCCCATGTAGTTTTTACTAATCGTGTTCCATTGAAAAATCACTCAGAACCATATGCTTCTGGCTCTGTACCATGCCCAGGCACCCTTGATTCCTGTATAACCTCAACAAGAATTTGTATAAGGCCATATTTATGCAATTTAACTAAGTATTTATGGAAAAGAAGATACTTTACTCAGTTAAGAACCATGTTCATAATGAATTCCCCACTTAGAGAAATTTGTCCTTGAATTTTAATTCCATGGGTGGTGAAGTAATATATTAGAATAAATTTTCCACTAAAATTGTATATTGGCATCTCACTCCTAGATCTTATCCAATACTCAGTTGTCCTTTCATAGCCCTCATACTATGTGATTATAGAATCCTTATGTAACCATCATGCTATGATCCAAAATGAAAATATGATGATACTAAAAGGAATCATCTAACTATAACTCAACCTCCTTAGGATGAAAGGTAAGAAATGAGTATGAATAGTAACATCAGGGCTGAGAAACATGGATGGTGTCATGCATAGCTTGGTACCTATGATGTAACTGACACTACTTGTCTTCTAGAATCACTCTATCCATAATCTAGAACGATCTAAGAAAGATAAGAGAAATCTTACCCTTTATCATGATCCTCTTATGTCCCAACCATGGTGAAACACATAGTAAAACCTGATCCCTCACCTCAAAATATATGGATTTTCTGTGGTGATTGGTGTATGATTTCAGTCGAGACTCTATAGTATCCATCTGCTTCCAAATCAGTTGAAACTTCATTGTGGTTTCCTGAACAAGACAAAGTCCCATCATAGTTGCATATCCTACCTCTAAGAAAGTCATGGTGATTAGTATGTACTACCGTACAATAACTTATATTGCTACATATGAATAGTGACTTGAAAGCTATTTTTAGTCAAACTCACCCAAGAGTATATAGCTCCCCCAAAGCCCCTAAATCATATGAAACATGCTCAAAACATGTCCTTGAGCACCAGAATCATGCCATCCATCTATCTGGGTGTGGTATGTTTTTCCTAGAATATTTTGTGTACCCAATGCCATCTATTTCCCGTGCCAGCACCATGATGTAAATCAGGCATCCTTATCTAGACCGATCAATTAAGGGGCCCTGTGATGTCATACTATATCACAGAGTTACAACCTCACAAAATCATCAACTAATGAAGTCCACTTGAAATGTATTATGTATGTGACATTCATGATGCTATAAAAAACAATCGATAAATCCTCATTACCTCGAGGTGGCTTTGGTAATCGAGTCATGAAATCCATCATGACATCATTCCACATCCAATTTGGTATGGGTATCTATTGTAAAACGTTGGTTGGCCATTGCTGTTCTACCTTTACCTAATAAAATGTGGAACACCACATGAGAAAACCATCCACATCCCCTTTAATACCCATACACAGGTATTGGTGATGTAAATCCAAATACATCTTGGTGACACCATGATTAACTGACCAATAAAAAACATGAAAAACTCACCATAGCTCCTCATTTATGTCTATTAGGACCAATAAATGACCAAAAAATTTATAATATCATCCTCATATGTGCTTCAACCAGGAAGAGGGTCCTCACCTTCCACACTCTCATATAGACCGAGGCCTTTTAAATCTGATAGTTTCCTCATCCATACACTATCATGCAATGTATAAGTCATAACCAAGAATGACAGAATATTTTTCACATGGCTATCATGTATCTCAAAGTTCATCTTAGATAGAAAATATGTGATCATCCAAACATTATTGGACTGATGAACTACATATATTTATATTCTATTCCTTAGATTAATAACCACATAATTACCTTTTCTAGTCATGTAGGCATTCTCTAAGTCAAAAATACTTAAGGTACTCAACCAGCCTTTGTTGTCTCATATTTTGATCATGATATGTAATTATATACTTGAGTATTTTTTTTCTCCATGTCCCACACAGAATGAACTCATTCTAAATAGTTTCCCCCACAACGCAATCTTCGAATAAGTTCACCTAACTCTAGATCAAGTGTTGGGAAATTAATCTATAGTGGCCTCCACTACATAGACCCGCATGTGATGACTCGATCCCCCTTCATAGGAACTTCTACCATCATAATTACTGGAGCATTATATTATACACAATAACATCTTCCTGACTCTAAAAAAATATGTATTGGCATTGAAGTCAATCTACCATTCATCATCTGAAAGGTTGTCTCGTAGGAATCAAAACATACATACTTGACTCCCATTATTAGTCAAGAATTTAAATGGACATACTAAGCATGAGAATTACAGAATGAAATTCATGTAGTAACCAAATATCCCTACTAAACTCATAACATAAAATATTTTCTTGGGATTATCCAAGGAAACTAGATATCTCACCTTCTTTGGGTCCATTTATACTCTTTTCTTTCAAATGGTGTGACCTAAGAAGTGAATCTGTTCCGTCTAGAAGTTTCACTTTGTGATCATATAATATAATTGTTTCTCTCGTAGTTCATTCAAAATTTTCTCAATATGGGAGTCACGGTTATTTCAATTATGAGAATATATTATGATATCATCCAAGAAAACCACCACAAATGAATCTTGGTATAGATTCAACACTTGGTTCATTAGTTCCATGAAGACCGCTAGTGCATTCACGATACCAAACTGTTTAACCTAATATTCATATAGAATGTACCTACTTGGGAAGGTTGTGTGATGTATTTTTGATGGTCTAACATGCACCTAATGGTAAAAAGATTTAAAGTCAATCGTCAAGAAATCTTGAGCTCCTCGAAGCTAGTCGAAGTGATCATCTATATATAGTTGGGAATAGTGGTTCTTATCATTTGATAATTTATACCTATATATTATTTTTCCTTTTATTTACATCCATTTATGTTACCATTAATATAAATGAATATTTAAAGGAAAGTCAACCATGCTATTTTTCTTGTTCATAATTTTTTTTCAATGTCCATATTTTACTTTAATGGTTTTCAAGAATTGTTTCATTTTTAATTAAATATTTATTAGAGAAATTATTAATAATTTGTATCTTCCAATACAGTTTTTAATGTAAAAAATGATTTTAATTAAGAATAATGTTTTTTTGAATTATGACAGATAATGTGGAAGGATTTTTTATTTTATCATACATTGTAAGAGTGGAATTTTCATTCATCATTGACACTACACTATTTGACACAACACTTATACGTTTCCTCGCTTCATTTCATTGAAAACATTTACAAAATATTTTTTTTTTAATTTTAAATTCTAAATAATTGATTTCAAATAAAAAATTTCTTTCCCTCAATAAATTTTATTGTGATGTTTTAAATGTATTTTTATTTATAACAACATCCATTGAATTTTATTATGATTTAATAGGTATATTATCTAATGTTGAACTCTATATTATTTCTTTGGATGTTTTATAATTATGTTGATGAAATTATAATGAAATATGTTTCCTTATAGTGGGGGTGTGATCTAATGATGTGATGATTGTTTTATGATATAATGATATATATATATATATATATATATATATTGTTTTTATTAGGTGATAGGTGGGAATGTAATTATATAACCCCCAAATAATTTTTTACGAAATGATATCTCATGAGATAATAAGGAATTTAATGGGGTGTGAACCAAATTGTAATGGGATTTGTTCAATAAGAGTTTCTAAAGAGTAATAATTGTCTAAAAAATGATATAACAGGGAGTGAAACTATTCGCTTATGATATTCTAAGAAGTGATACATGACTATATAAATTATTTTAATTTCATATGTGTATGAAAAAAAATTATCTTATTCTTATTATATGCTTTAGGGATTCATTGTTGAATATTTCTGAATAATAACGATTATATTTTATATATTTTGATTGATAAATCTGGAAATCCTATTTCATTTTTATGATATATGAATTTATTGGAATGGTTTTATAATGTTTAACTTATAATATCATACCATTATCTTAAAATCATGTATGATCATTTACTGATACATGTTATGTTTACCATTACTATAATGGCCTAAAAGTAACTTCTATGAATAATAAATATGGACTTGTTTTTTAGGATGGATATCTTATTTTATTGTACAATATAAGTACATGGAAATACTATTAAAAACATAAATATCACATTTCATGTAATAATACCACCTACTAAATCTAAGAATATTATAAAGATATATAAACTATAGAATACTGATCTTGGAATTGTTTACTCGATAGGATCAAAATCTCATAGGATGATTATTCCATCCATGACAACTATTAAATGAAAAATAGACATTATGAATATTATAGATATTGGATGTGTAAAAAACATTTCAAAATCTAGTAGAAAATAGTAGAGTATATATAGAGTATATAGGAAAATTTTACTATTTGTATCTAGATTTTAACTAACTGTTATCCTATATGACTATTGGTTAGTATGGCTATTGACCTATATTCTCATTGGTCAGTATGACTATTGGGAATAATAACCCCTGGTAAAAATGTTACCATTATAATTAGTGTTTATAGAGGGTATTTAAAATTAATAGTTAATGTAGAAAACAATAAAAATGGCTCAAACTAGTAGAGCCATGCCTTTTAAATTCTACTTTTTCGATATTGGGATAGATGCAGAGTCACATGGGTTTTACCTTAACCAAGCCCAAGAAGAGTTTCAACAAGTGAGGGTTTAATAAAATCATGTATGGAATAAGTTCATGTTATTGTATATCACCACTAAGTCAATGTTAGCTAAACCGCCCCATGAAGCTACCACCATCATACACCATACCCTTAGGGTTTGTGATAGTGTAATAAAGAGTTATGTATCTAGTACATAGTACTAAATTTTTTTATATTTTAAAGTTTAATAAACTATTATATATATTTATATCTCGTTTTTTATTACATTGTAAACCATTATTTATTGAGTTTGAATAAGAAAATTGATATAAGGAAAAAATTATAATTATATAAAAAATTTAATTTCAATTAATAAAATATTTTAATAAATAAAGAATTTTTAAACCAAAAATAATTAAAAAAATATTCATAATAAATAATATTTTTTAAAATATAAATTATAATATATTTTTATGAAGTAAAATGTAATTTTTAAAGGGTTAGATGAAGTTTTCATCACATAAACTAGTATTTTCAATAAATGTGTATTTTTAATTTAAAAGATTAAATTTTCATATTTATATGATAATTTTGATAAAATAAATATTTTTTTCTATCATCAAAATGAACTTTACCACCAGTTAATTTCCATAATTTTCTAATATATTTCAATTTTTAGGTAAAACATTAATATAATATAAATATACAGTTTGTATTATGACACCATAAAATCACTAAAGTGATGTGGTAAAATCTATAATGGTTATCCATGTCCAAAATTATCATTAATGGTTAAAATAATTTGTTTTTTATGCTATTTGGTTAATTTTACAAACCCTTTATTAGTTCACAAAATCCTATATTTAATTTTAAAGTCTTAATTTCATTTCATTATAACAAGTAATAACTTACACATCATTGAGGGTATTATAAAAAATAGTTTTGTTCTTATCCATAAAAAATAATTAAATTCACTCCAATTTGGTAAAAACCATTACAAAACCATCGGATGGTTTTTGGTTTAGATTAATTTATCATCTATGGTTCAAATCCCTGGTTTAGAAATTAATAAAATAATTCCACTCTTTTTATATGTAAATCCACCAAACACCTCATAACACTCCACTAAAACTCAAACATCCATGAATTTATAGTAATTTAACATCCCGAATATTCAGTTTGATATATTCTTATGTCCACAATGATCCATCCTTATTTTTTAGGAATAAACACTTAAAGGTTCTGATATTCTACACGTCTTCCTTTAAATTCAAGTACTAAATTCAAGAAATGTTTTATAAATTTTGTATTAATATTCATTCATTCCATATTTCTTATTTTTCCATTACAACAAAAATAGTATTTTATCTATGGGAAACCTTCTCCCCCTCGCATTATTACATTTCTGTATTCAGAATTTAATATCGTTATGCTTCCAAAATAATTTCTATAATTTTTTGGTTTCTCATGAAAAACTAATATATTTTCAATTCAAGGACCTTTTAAATATCCATTGTTATTTAATTAGTGAAAATATTATTTATTAATTCATAGAATTACATATATTAAACCACTATTACTTTTTTTTTAAATAACATAATTTTCAATACTTTAATGACTTATGTATACAGTGATAATATATGAAAACCATTGATTATTCTCAACCATTTATTTATAAAATAATTTATTATGATCAAAATGGTTCACATGAATTAATGAATATGAAAGGTGTTCAATTCGAGTGATACAATTCCTTTTTTAATGGATTAATCTATAGATATAAAATGTTTTCCAATACCATGGTTAATTACCTTGGTACTAATAATTTATGAATCCTTGGTGATAAATCATAGTAATATGCTTATAAATGTATCATTATTATGTTTTAGGAACATTCCCATGTTATGTACCATTTACTTATGATTATTCTCAAATATTATTTGTCATGTATTATAAAAAATCATCATTCATGTTCCATGGCCATTGTTTATCCCAATTTTCAATTTAAATTCACACTTTTCTATTGATGTATGACATCGGTATATTAATTATAATGAAGTTACCTAGAATGTATTATAAATTTTATCATTAAAAATGATTAAATAATGTTTATGATCATGTTTTCATTTTATAATTAAATTATTATATTCCTTGGTACTAGATAGTTGACATCCAAAGATCATTCTATGTTGTTAATGTAATACTTCATTATAAAATTATGTTAAATTTCAATTTATAAAAATGAAAGATTCTATATTTTTTGTCAAATTTATGGTCCTGTTATTTGTGGATATTATGATTATAAAACACTAGTACAAATATTTATGAAGTAAATGAATAATTCATGGATTTTTTTTGAATTGGTAATAATGTTATTGATTATAAATGAAATCCATGATTGGATATTGTAAGTGTATGTGGATATTTCATAGTTATACCTAGGGATAATAACCTTTAAAATGATTTATTGCGATTTTAACGATCGGAACCTCATTTAATATATTGGGACTTGCTTCGGACTTGGTATGCCACTATTGGGGGATATATTTTGTTAATTATATGCTCTGTATGAACAAGTATGGATGATATATAAAAATTGTAATTATTACTATAGGAGATTAGTAGAATAACATCTTTATGACTATTGTTTTAGAACTTAAACTCCCGATATAAATACGTAATTTTTAAAATTGACCGTATTCTCACTAAGGATTTTGTATTTTAGAAAAATGGTGGGTAATAAGAGAAACCACGCTAATGATAAGTGAAAAATTAAAGGCATAGATGGCCTTACTTACATGACTGAATATGGAATGGAAAACATAGATTCATTTTCAAACAAGTGATATCACGCCCTAGTATTTTCCCAGAATCACATACCATGGCCATGAATATGGATATGATTAGTAAATATGCTGATGAAAATGAAAGTACAAAGACTGAAAATTATTTAATTTCTCAATAATACGTTGATTTATTTCTTAAATATTTACAATGAACTCCATTAGAAGTATAAGTGTATTTCTCAATTGGACCCATACCTATATAGTGCACTTAATGGGAATATAGTGATGAAAAAAATACACTCATCCAATGACTGATGATTTTTTATACCAACTTAAAGAGGCTCATTTATTTAACTAAATTTTCCTTTGATTATGGTATCTTCAATTAGAGGTGAATAAATAAGATATCATAAATATTTTCTTTCTAACTCAGTATGGACAATACATTTTTTTGTTATTCTATTTGGCTAGACTAATGATCTCATTATATATATGGATTTGAAGAATATATACATTAAATATTACTTTGATAAATCTATGGTGGTCATTGTTTTTTATATTCTAATATATTCCATATGATTTGAGGAACATGAGGTTCATATAACTGTTATTTTTAAAAATCTAAGGATGGATTTTTTGAACATTAAATTATGTAAACGTGATTTTTAGTTTCAAAATGATTAATTCTTAGGGAACATCATGACCAGTAAAGGAATAATAGTTTTACTTAAAAGATAAAATCTATTGTGGAGGGGGTTCATCCTACTATTATATCTAATATTCAAATATAACATGGTCTAGAAGGATAATATTGATTTTTTGTGAACAAAATGATATCTTTATAATATAGTAAAATGGTAAACCTAAAATGGGTTATGTTTACCTAGGCTAAAGATTGTGGATAATATTTACATGAACTGCTTAAGAGGATGGTTAGATCACCCATGCAGACTCTACCCTATGATAGAGAATGATTTCATATCTATGGTAATTCATTTATAAAAGGGATTAGATGGTTTCTTATGATAAATTACACTCTGGATACATTTTTATGTTGAATATTAATGTCTATTGACATGAGTTATCTTACAAAAGACCGATTTTTAGCAATAGTTATCTTTTATATGATGATATGGAGACACTATCATTATGGGAAACAATGTGATATATACATAGAACATAGAAGTTTGAATAATATATGACATTGAAGGAACTCGAAATAAGTAAAATGAATTGATTGAAGAACTATAATGAATTTTATTTTTTCATTTCATTATCACAAAAAAAGTGAAAAAAATGGTGTGGATGCTTTGAGTAAAAATATCCTGGTGTTTTTATAATGAATCAGATTTATAGAGACCCATTGGTAAAGTACCTATTATGGTTGGACATGTCAATAATAATGGAGGGACACCATCATTACAATCCCAAATTATTTATCATCTATCTATACTAAAGAAGATAAATAAAGATCAAAGGGTTGATGATTTGATTAAAAATAAGATCGAAACAGTGAGGGATGTGAAGTTTAAAAAAATAAATATTGTTCAAATAGATACACTGAGATTTTGTTCAATGATGTTTATTCCATTAATTCTATAGATGAAGAAATTGATTGTGTACGAATATAATGGATCTATATTTTGTATAAAACCCAAAATCACAATGATATATATGGACCTCGGTTATAACTATTTGTGGGATGACATAAAAGGGATATTTCTAATTATACAGAAAGGTGAATGGTGTTACAATAATTTATGTTACAGTGAAAAAAATTATAAATTTGTATTACAACCACTGCCCAGAGCTATATGGATTTTGGATGACATCATTATGGACTTTTCACAATCCTTTTGACGAGTTCCATGGGTAACAATGCTATATGTGTAAACATTGATAGTGTGATAAAGTCAGATATTTTACTTACATATGAGAGGATTGTTCAATTTATGTCCAAGATGGCCTCTATATATAGTCAAACTAAATGGATTACCTATTTCCCCACTTTGGATAATATACAACATTTACTTCCAAATTATGTAGGGTCCTCCAAAAATATATTAATAAATAAGTAAACCTGATGAAAACCTATCTTCCTCCAACTAAGGGGAAGCCTGCAATGAATACATACACATTGGACGATATGTTATGGGCTATTAAACAATATTTTCAAGGTCTTTGAGACCAACATAATCCACCTTGTGAATTTCATGAAAACAAGAGTTTCCAATCAAGAATTCAAATGGTATATTTTTAATCTCTTTACAATAAAATATGTAGATCTCCAACATGTTGGTATGATGTTGGGGAAGTAATATTGATGGTACCAAAAATTGTATAGGACACCAAAAAAGGAGACATATTATTCTAAAACACCTCAACGATGCTAAAATTCAGTAGAATTGTTATGAGAAAAACAAAGGAAGGAAATATATTTTCATGTTGGCGACCATATATTCCTCAACATATCACCAATGAAAAGGGTTATTGGGTTCTAAAATAAGTGTAAATAGATTCCATGGTATGTTAGACTGTTTTAGATTCTCAATAATATTGGAGTAACTTCATATCAGTTATATTGTAATGTCTCATAATTTTCTTGTTTATTATTTTTAAATGTTATGTGGATTAATTTCAGGATCGGTGCTAAGATGGAATGAAATTATTAGGCATGATGTGCCTTGAATAAATGATTGAAATATATTAAAATATTAAGTAGAACATTCAAGGAGATTTCTAAAAATATTAGAATAACATCTAAATGGGTGTCTGAAATAGAAATATAATGGAACCTCTTCCTTAAGAACAACAACTTCAACTTAGGCATGACCTATCATTGGTCGACATGGTTTGTCTGTGTGAAATCACAATGTGCATTTTAATAAAAAAATCAAATTGATAGAAATTTTATTTTTTTCTACGTAGTGATGGATTGATATTTTTTAATTAATATAATCCTTTAGGAAGACATCTAGAGTTAGTATCATAACCCTGGAATCCTATGGATGCCCTGGAGAGAGATACCTAAATAATCCTCTCACTAGGACATTATATAACTTTGGATCAATGATCGAAGAAATCCATTATTGATGGAACTATTCAATGGTGAAAAAACAACAACCAATATTCAACTGTGAGGGATCCAAAACAAAGGTATGGTACATTATTTAACATATTATTTCCCATTCTTGATTTCTCATAAGAACACCGATTAATCCATTTATTAATTAGCTCTTGGATTGACCTTTCTTATAGTATGGGATGATATTTGTGCAATTTGTCCAGGTTTGACTATGGATAATTTATTTTAATTTATTGAACATTTGTAAGGTAATATATTAAGGCTCAAATGAAGTAAAAACTAGGTTTGTTCTTCAAGGTTTATTCCTTTTGAATTTTATGTCCCTAGTTTTCTTGAGTGCTTTCATCATTATTTCGCAAATTATGAAAAATCAAACATTTCAACCTAGATTCATGCAAACAATATATGACATGAGAGATCAGACATTGGGATGAACTGATGGAGGTGAAACAATGACTGTGGTGGATGGATCGAAGTGGTTCAATAGAACTCGTTCTTTAAATGAGATGTGTTAGATTGAATTAAAATAGCTTTCCTAGATGATTGAAGGCCTGTAACACGTCAAGTCAGTGTTAGGGTGGTGAAATGACCTTATATTATGAGTTTTGAGGTAAAGAAACCATCAAAATGAGATCTAGGAGATTGATCATGGTTCACTAAGGAAGAACATGACTTTCTGGAAAAACCAAAACACAAGGCGTGTAGTCTCGCCTACATGGAATGTGTTCATCATTGGACCACTCTTCGTGTACATGGGAAGTACACGAAAATGAAGTGGAGTACATGGGTTTCCAGCACGATGTGTACTCCACCACATGACATGGTATGGATCAAGTAGATAGGAAACCTCGTGTACTAGTACATGTGAAATGAATATATAGGATAATTCTTTGTACTGTTACATGGCCAAAGTACATAGGAAGACCCCATATAGAAGCATATGACATGTGACTACTTATTCAAATTGAGTACCCATATTTCAAATGAAATTTTATAAATACATAGGTCATTATACTCGGGTAGTACCTAAGATCAAGGGACACAACGAGTGACCCTACTACATGTTATGTATCCTCTTTCTACATGGAATGAATCACTGGTCAACCATATATCAGAAATTTTTTGTTAGGGTTTTTCCCATTATGATTTCTCTAAAGTTTTATGTGTATCATTTCCTTCACATAACAGTGTGACCCCTAATGTATGACTTCCTAGATAGAGTTCTAGTAATCTCTTAAGAGGCCAGAAGAAGAATCCTCTATTAATTCCTCATTCCCTAGGTAGACTCCTTTTTATTCATTTGTGCAATCTTAGCGAGCATTGATCCTATACATAGAGTTTTAATATGTATACAATTTTTGGTATCAACCCATGGTCCTACCGTTGATCCTAATCTATTGCATCGTATATAGTCTCTCTTAAAATCTATCAGTGTATCTCTCTCATTGAGAGACCCAATGAGAAGAACTACTTGAATGGATGTAATCATTGCTATCAGACTCAAGAGTGTGTTCTCCCATCTTAGTGTTTCATGGATCCTTTTATATAAATGCCTTCTTTTTTTATGTTGTAGTTTTGACTTACCTCTAGATTGTGTGTCTTGAATTGTGTATATCTAGATATTTTTATGGTATGTTCTGTATATATATACAAGTGTAGACCCGGTGTTAATTACCATTGTTATTTATTTTTTTGGTTTTGGGGGGTCCTAATAAGTACTTTTACACTCACACATGCACACAATTTTCCGATATGGGTCATGCCCTATACAGACGATCAACCTTCTGACAGAGTCCTTGGTGGACCAGGACCAGATGGTGCTTTGTGAGATCAAGAAGTATGAGGTGTTCCTACTCCAATATATAGAAGTACTAGTACCATTGCTTGTAGGATATAATTTTATTTTACATAATTTTTAGTGTGCTTGAATTTCATACCTACTTAATTTACTTCAATTTACATTCCTGTTGTGCTTTGTTTGGGGAATAGCGTTATGCATGCATTTGGTTCTTAGAGGTTTTTACATTTGAGAATTTTGTGGGAGAGGAGATGTCTATGTGTGTGATGGTACAAAGTAAATGCCTCATGATTTAGTGTTATGCCTAATTTTTGATACACAACAAACACTATAAAATTAGATGTTTTTTTGTGTAGTCATGGAGTGGGCCCTATAGGGAAGGTAGATTACAGAGTTATATCATAGGGCTTGGTTCAACCTTCTAACCAAGATACTGTGAGATAGGTTAGGGGTAATGTTGATAACTATTTCACATTTAGGATTTCAGGATAGAGAATCTAATGTTCTTCTAGAACCTAATGTATCCATACACTAGGATACGAATAACATTGTATTCGACTATGTACTTGAGAATAATAGTTTAAAAAAAATAATGGCATGTGCATCATATAGGAATGGGTTGTGGTTGTTATATCCTTCTTGATTCAGTTATTAATATATACTCCATGATAGTGGTACGTATTTTTTTATTATAGGATTATTGAATGATGCATACTAACTAGGATTCCAAATAATGATCATGAGGATGACCCCATCAGTGAAAAAGCTCCGATATAGGGACCAATTCCCCATATGATACCTCTAGGTGGTGCACCAGCCATACTTCCACTTGCAGAGTAGATCATGGAACCCGCTGTACAAGAACATGAGGAGAACAGACTAATAATGCTTCATGAGTTTCAGTAACTAATACCCCTCATGTTCCAATGAAATCTCGACCCATTGACGGTTGTGGAATGGATTGAGGTGGTGACTCTATTTTTTCGTCTAGTCAGGAAAACAGTAGAACATATGTTGTTCTTATCAATATGCCTTCTACACGACTAAACAGGGAAATAACAGAGTTTTATTATTCAGAATCATGATTAGGTGACTATTAAATAGAAAGTGTCTAATCATCAATTCATAGAAGAGTTCTCACCTGATATTCTAAGGGTTGTACATATACACGAGCTTCTTCATCTTCAGCTTGTTTTCCTATCAATGGCTGATTATTCCTCAAGATTCACCAACCTTCCTATGTAATCATTGGATATGGTTTAAAATCAGTACGTTAGGTCTCAGACATTCGAGTGTGGAATGCTTCAAGACATCTGAGCTAACATTATCCCTATGTGCATTCCTTCATATTTCATGGTGCTTGAATTGAATTTGACTGTTAAGCTATTTTTGGGTGAGGAGATAAAACCAATGATAGTCAATAGTGGAAAGAATGTTGTAGAGACCCTAGTAGTAGGGAGCCGACATCAGTACCAGGGACCACAATGTGGGATATGTTTTAGGAGGATATCCAAAGAGAACGGATCTGTAGTCATGGCTCACATGGTGGGTCGAGTCTGACTAGAGAGATGTAGTATAAATCTTCAAAATCCAAGGGATATCTTGCTCAATGTTTTACAATGCATTGTGCTCCTGATAAGGAGACAATGGGTGGACCACCTAGGAAAAGACATTAATAAGAGAAGGTATATCTATAGGGAGAAATAAATGTTATAAAAGATGGGAGAGAAGAAAGAGGTGGTCTGGGTTTTTACTTGATACCACCACCACCAACACCAATAGGTGGTCCACACCAAGCTTAGGGCGATTAAGGACATGGTAAAGGATAGCTGTAAGCAGTTGATCTATATGACCCATGCACTCCAAAAATGATTTGAGTTATGATCTATGCCTTTTTTACTTTATCTACCATACTGATAGACCTGGGTCCTATTAATTCCTTTCTCACCACATTTCTTGTATGAGACTTTGATATTCAGTTTGAACCATTGACTCCAACCTTAAATTTGGACTCAACTAATTGAGGAAACTCAACAATAACATGTCTATATCAAGAGTGTGACCCAACCATGTAGTAGAGACATTTAGTTGAGACCTCTTCGTGGTGGCGTAGAGGCCATAAGACGTCATTCTCATTATGAATTAGTTATCTTCGTTCCATGCACAGATTGACTATTTTAAATTATGGGTGTGGTGTGCCTACAATTATTGAATGTGGATTTAATTTTTTTTTTGGCAAAAATGAATCATATCTGGCAGGAGATTGACTCAATTATAGGAGGGTGTAGCTGATTTCTCATCAGTTGGTTAGACTAAACCTTAGTGAAACAATTATTATGAGTTTCCAGTTCCCAATAGTAGTGGAAGAATATGAAGACAACATGCCAGAAAATGTTCTTGGACTATCTCCCTAATGAGATATATACTTTTAAATTGATTTACACCCAGATATGGAACCTATATCTTCACGAGCATATCATATTGATCTTGCAAAGCCTCATGAGCCGATGGTGTAGTTGGAGGAGTTGTAGAAGAATGGATTTGTGAGACACGGGTTTTCACCCTAGGTAGCACTAGTTCTATTTTCCAAAAAGACATATGAGAACATTATTTTGTTTGTAGACTAATAATGAATGAATCTGTATACCGTGAAGAGAAAATATCCACTACTAAGGATCATGGTCTTCTTCAAATAGTGGAGGGGGGCACTGTGGTTCTCTATGGTTGAGTACTGGTAATGATATCACCAATTGAAAGTATGAGATGAGGATATTCCAAAGAGAGATTTTAGGTGTCGTTATGGTCATTATGAGTACTTGTTGTCACCCTTTGGTGTGAGGAAATCTCTATTAGTGTTCATGGGACTCATGAAAGGGATATTTCAGTCTTATTTTGGAATGGTTAATGGTAGTCTTCACCATCAATATCCTTGTGTACTCGGCATCCAAGGAGGAGCACATGGGTCAATTAAGGATAGTTCTACACATACTCTAAGAGCACCAAATTTATCAAAAACTCTCTAATTTATCGTTTTGGATTCAAGGGATCCCATTAATGGGACCAATTTTCAAATCGATTGGAGTGGAACTATGCCCATCCAAGGTTAAAGCACTGTTTCCATGGGTGCCACATAAGAATGTGGCAGAGGTGAGGATATTCCCGGGGTAAGCCTGCTATTACCATAGATTCATACAGGTTCTATCTAGAATATCATAACCTATGAAAACATTGACTCAAAAAACCAACAACCTTTCATGTGGACAGAGAAGTGATTGTAGGCTTTTCAGTAGTTGAGGTAGAGTTTGATGAGTGCTCTAATCATGAGATTGTTGGAGGAGGGTGTGGAGTACGTAGTATTCTGTGATGAATCAGAGATTATGATATGTTGTGGTGGGATGTAGAGGAAGGTAGAGATTTCCTACAGTTCATTCCAGTTGAGACCACATAATAGAACTACGTGACCAATGATCTTGTGTTAGCAGTGGTTGTAATTTTATTGAATATTTAGCGACACTACTTGATGGGAAATAGGTTTATTTTCTACTCTGGTCACAAGAGTCTCAAGTAAATATTCCCTCAGAATGATCTAGACTTTAGATAGAGGAGATGGCTAGAGTTACTCTTGCATTATGAATTATATATTTTCCACTCTGAACAATGAATTCCAGGAATTTTACTTGTGACCCTATTGGTCACCACTTTGCTGGACTTACTATGGAGAGTTAGTACTCAAGGGAACAATGATGGTGCGAGCAACTACAGAGAAGGTGAAAATCATCCAAGATGAGATGAGGATTTCACATAGCCTTTATAAGTATTATAATGAAAGGAGATGGATGGCTTTGTATTTTGAGGAACGGAAATAATGTATTCCTTCAGGTTTCACCTCAAAGGGGATTTTATATATTTTTTCAGGATAAAAAACTATCTCAGAGGTTTATCATCTCTTTCCATTTACTACGTTGTGTTGTATATGTGGATACCTCTCATTTATCCACCCATAATTATACTAGGTATAGGAATTCTTCAATGTGTCGCAATTTAGGAGGTACATGGATGACCTATTGCCTGTCATTGACTATGGTGAGTTGGATATAGAGGATATAGATAATTTTTCTATGAAACTAGTAATGTTATGGGATTTCCACAAGATGAACCTTTATGGGTGATCTATTTCCTTTGTGCATGTATGGTTGTAGTGGGGGTATCTCCAGGAGATCACACGAGAGAAAGAGGCTTATGTTTATCCTCAGTACCCTCATTTTTTTAACATTATTTTTTTTATTATCAGGAATGTAAATCCCCAAGGTGGGGAGAATGTAATGTCCATGTATTTCACATATAATATTATTAAATATTATTTGTATTAATTATGAGACTATGTTCTAAGACGATATGCAATTATGAGACTCTCAGTGACCAGAATATAGGATTTTAATATATTAAAATATTGAATATCATACATGAGCTATTTTTATGAAAAAAACTAGAATAACTACTAAATGGGTGTCCATATCCGAAATATGAGGGCACCATTGCATTTTAGATAAGCAGATTTACCCTAGTCATGACTGAAACTTAGTTGGAATGGGTTAGCCGAGGAAAATCTATATGTTCATTTTAATGAACAAAATAAAATGAAAAAAAAATATTTTATCTATTTTTTTCGACGTAGTGATGTAACAACAGTTTTTATTATAAGTAATACTTTAAGTAGAGATATATGTTTAGGATAATAATCCGGCAATCCTCTGGAGGCCCGGATGAAATAGAACAAGAGATTCCTCTCAGAGTCAACGATAAAACCATTAATCAAAGAACGATATATTGTTTTTTTCACTGATCTCACCAAAATCGAGGATGTGACAATCAATATTTGATAATAAGTAATCAATAACCAAATAAGTCCATATTATTTCAATTATTCTTTCTCATTTATTATTTATCCGAGATATACTGAGTAAATTTGAACAGATTATGCCGAAGATCAATCATGGTTGTAGGATGGGATGTTATTTCTTGGATTCTTCAAGATTTTATTATGGGGAATTGATTTTGATTAATCAATCATTTATAAAATAATGGAACAAGGTTGGAATGAAAATCATCTAAGGATTTGGACTAGATGATTTTCATTGTGCATTTTCTCTCCCTCCTTTTCTTGCGCATGTTCTTAATTCTTCTTTGAATATTAAACAAACAATAGTTGCACCCTTTGATTCATGGTACAATGATCTAAAGGTAGAGATATGGAATAGAGACATCCCAAAAGAGTTGTGACAATGTTGATAGTATATGGATCAAAGTGGTTCGAAAGATCTCGTTATTTGTGTGATATGCGTCATAATGAATTACAATGGATTTATGAGCCGATAGAAGGCCCAAAACACGTAAATTTGGTTTTAGAGTGGAGAAAATACCTTTTATATTGAGTTTTTAGGTGAATAGACCATCGAAATGAGAGCCTAGTTATCATGTTTGGTGGTCGGAGGAAGAACAAGATATTGTGGAAAAACCTGAACACATTGAATATAGTATCGGCTACATGCCATGTGTTCATTGTTTGATGAATTGGTATGTTCATTGGATGTACAAGGACATGAGGTGGAGTACACAGGTTGCCTACACGACATGTACTCCACCACCATACAAGGCCTAGACAGATCACCTGGGCTGCCCCTTGCACTGGTATATGGGAATGGAATACACGGGATGATGATGTGTCCAAAAACATGACCAGAGTACACTAGCATACCCCGTATGGAAGCACTCAGTGAGTGACCACTTGTACACGATGTGTACCCATATTCTACATGACATTTTCTAATGACATAGGCCATTGAACACAAGATGTACCAAGGTCAAGGGGCACGTCGTGTCACCATTCTACATTCCATGTAGCCTCATTATACAGGCCGTGAATCTCGTGTCCCCCATATATTGTACAAGATTCATTGGGCTTTCATTCCCATTATCAATTTCATAAAGGTATGTGTTTATCATTTCCTACTAATAATAGTATGATCCATTTAGAAGGAATTCTTGGATAGGGTTGTTGAAATCCCCAAATAGGTCCAGATCCTGATCATCTATTTATTCAGCATTCCCTAGGTAGAGTACTCGATATTGACATAGAAAATATTACTAGGAAACAATCCTATACATAATGGGTAAATCTATATGGTTTTTTGGTCTCACACCATGGAATTATCTTTGATACTTATATATTTTATTATATCATATTTTTTCTTGATATATCATTGTATCTCTCTCCTGGTGTGACCTGAGAAGCAGTACCTCTCGGATGGATGTTGTCAGTGCTATCAGACCTTTGATTGTGTTCCCCCATATGAGGTTTATTGGATTAATTTAGATGAATCCATACTTTTGTTACAAAGTATAGGTTACTTGCCTCTAAACTCTATGTCTTGGATTGAGTATATCTCAATATTCTTGTGGTATGTTTTGTAGAAATATACATATGTAGAGATGAATATATTTTCCTTTGTTATATTTATTTTTTATTTCAGGGTGACCTATTGAGAATTTTTATACTCACCCCTACATGGTATTTTCCAACACATGTCATGTCTTGTACTGACATGTGACCATTTGATGGATTCCTAGGTGTACAAGGACCATACGGTGCTTTGTGAGGGTTAGCAAGATGAGGTTTTAATGTAGATTTAGAAAGTAGTCCTAGTACCATGGAATAGAAGTTGGACATGTAGATTACAGACTTTTTGGTGGAAATTTTTTATGGCTAAATTTATTTATCTTTTCTTTACATTGGTATCGCAATCCAGTTTCGATATCGTGGTATGCATGCCTTTTGTTCTTAGAGGTTTTTACATTTCAAAATATTGTGGGATTGGATATGTGTGTGTGCGTACATGTAAATAGGCAATGCCTCCCATGTTAGTTATATTCCTACTCAATGCAAGTCACCAACCCTAGGTCAATTAGTGTTGGGTTTGGGTAGTCACGACATTGGCCCCGCTAGGATGAGAAGTGACATATATGTACCCCCAAACTTTTCCAAATGTACTATATGTCTACTACATATATTGTTTAATAATTTTTATGTCTACCCCAACACATGTACATGATTCTAATGATTTATAGATGGTAGTATAATTTTCATATGAATAGGAACACATCTAGATATTTGATAAGAGGTAAGACATGTTGAGGAACAAAATAGCAGGACTTGTGAATGTTTTGCGAAGAAATACCATGTTAAAAGAGGATAATTTTTTCCCAAGGAAGAGAAGATAGAAAAATACCCACATATTTTTGTGATACAAGTTCCAAATTTTGAGGATGATTTTTTTAAATGTTGGGGGATTTAATAATAAGAAAATTTATTATATGATAAAAAATAAACTCTATTTCTTCATGAATGATATCTTATAATATATTATAATGGACTATATATATATGTTATTTTAAAATTACATGTAATGTAATAATACCAATTAATACAACTATGACTATTATAATGATAGAAAACCCAAGTATTATTAGACACATAATAGTATAATTCATATAATCACACACTCATAGGATGATAAAACTAGGAATGAAATATGTTATTGTAAAAATTAATTTTATGAAAATAATTGAAAGAGTAATTTTAAAAGTAATTGGGAATCATCTAATAAATTGTGGTTTATAAATACATTGTAATGGAATAATTATCTATTATGATTCGTCTAACACAATATCATCAGGCTATATTACCATTGTTCAATTTGTCGTTTGGATAATATGACTGTTGGAAAATATAAACATTGGAAATTATAAACAATGGTAGTAATGTTACAATTATAATTAGAGTTTAAAAAGGTTAATTAAATTCTATAGTTGATGTAGAAAGGAGAAAATATTTTCACAACTAGTAAAGGAATTTATTTTTTATCAAATTTGACAGAAAATGGGAGTGAGAATGCATCATTGGGGATCACCGTAGCCGATTCCCATGAATATCTTCAATAAGCAAGGATTGAATGATATCCACTATATGAGAAGTTGAAGTTAGTGGATATCTCTACAAGTTCACGGTTAACATAACTTCCCCATTAATTAACCAACATCACACACCATTCCTTTAGGTATTACACTAGTGTATTATGTGGTTATGTTTCTAGACACTATTATTATGGATTTTTATATATTCCATTTTGATAAAAAAATTATATTTATGCATTTTTTACTTTATAAATGATTTTGTAATGATATTGATAAATATTATATTTTGAAATGAAGAAATCAAAATTAATTTTTGGGAAATATATAATTTCAATTAAGACAACATTTTAATAAATTCATTGATTTCAATATTATTTATATGTTAATATATTAATCTTAATAAATTAATTGTATTAAAATATTAATGATAATATAATCTTATAATGTCAATTGTAATTTTTAAAAGGTCAGAAAGAGTTATCATCTCAGAAAACCAATAGTTTACAATATATATTTAATTTTAATTTCAAATTTTAAATTT
Organism: Viscum album; assembly: GCA_963277665.1. Classification (NCBI taxonomy): domain Eukaryota; kingdom Viridiplantae; phylum Streptophyta; class Magnoliopsida; order Santalales; family Viscaceae; genus Viscum; species Viscum album. Next base: position 1,166,585,063 of record OY728126.1, read on the forward strand.
TTTTCTATAGATAATTATTTTCTTAATTGTTTCCTTGTTTTCTGAATTTTTTACATATAAATTATCCAACAGTGAATTCTTCGTAAATTTATGAGATAGTCTACTTTTTGAATTAATGTTAAATGTGATATAAATATAGGTTAAAAATTATGACATTATAAATCCCTTAATTCATGTAATAAATACTATAAAGAGTACACAGAACCAAAATGATTTTTTTATTCCAAAATTTGTGTTTTATTAAATTTTATTAATTATATTAACATTTATTGAATCATTTGAAACATGTATTGTATTTTAATGTTTTAAAATGATTTCATTATAAACATGACTCACCTCCAAAATGTCACGTATATTATTTTAATGGTATCGGTTATTAGAATTATAACGGAATAAAAGACACTCATCTTCAAAAGAAATGAACTTAAGAGAAAACGTTTCCTTTAAATCGGGTAACTGCTTTTGGTTTGAACCAAAATGATTTCTTGAAGTTACTTATACACCAGGTAAGGCTTCTAGGTGGAATATAGGGATATTTTGAGATTATTTTGGTAGATTTTGGAGGATTTAAGGGGTTTGAGAGGTGTGAATAATGGGTTAGTGATGAGGGCTTTCATAAGGGGGATAAGGGGCTGTTTATGAATGTTTGAAAATATTATTTTATCATATAATGATTTTCGGTTTCTAAAGGTTCAAAACTCATTAAAGTCTAATATAGGATGTCTCTTATTAGAAATAAAATCATCCAATAACAGTTAGAGAGGTTTTGGATGTTGTTTTAATATTTATAATTTCATTTATTTAAATCATTCATTAATGAGGTAAACACTACATCATTATTGTGTCATAAATAATTTTATTTATTTGATGCCTAATAATTATAAAAAATACCCTGATTTTAGAATTATTTTTAGATTTATATGAATATATTTAGTCAAATATATCAATTATATATCCCTATATTAAAATTATTTTCCCTAAATAGTACATGTTTATGATATGTTTATTTGTACATTAAATAAAAATTTATCAATGTCATTATCTTACCCAAATGGCTTTCAAAGGCCAAAAATCTCACCCATGGAATTTATTGGTCATCCATGACTCATACAATAATGTTGTGACAAGTTTTAAGGTAATTTTATATTATTATAATATTATTTTTACATTGATTTACCCTATTTAACTTTAACTGTGGTAAATAAAAGTCAAAAGTTACTATTTATGAAAAATTAGTTTCTTCTTATTGATCTAAATTTTACTTAATGATAACATCCATGTTTGTCGGATTATTGAAATTCCATTCACAGAAGTGGTAAAATTTCATTGAAATTGAAAAGTCGGGTTTTTACCTACTACTTAGTACTATTAGTATTCATAAAAAATTGAAGGTTTTCAGAAAAATAATAAAATTTCATCCTAAGAAATATTTGATATTATTAACTTAAAAATTATTTATATTTTAACAAATTAAAAACAATTAATTTAAATTAATTAATTTAAAATTAATTCTTGTTGTCCAAACAAAAAACGAGTTTTTATGAAATAATAACTATTAAAATATTAACACTTGTTTATGTCCAATTTTAATGTGAAATTATTTCCAATGACCAAAATTGGATTAACTAGTAAAAATAGAATCTAATTACATTTTAAAACCATTTTAAAATATAATCTAACCATATAAATAAATTAGATTGAAAAATAGTTTTTGAATTAAAATAAATTATTTTTCACTATTCATTGAAAATGATTTTTATAAGAAAAATACCAAAACATTACCCAATGTAAATTTTGATGACCCAATTCTAAAAAAGAATTTTACTTTTTCAAATAGAATATATAAAAGTGACCAAAATTATATTTAAAAAGGGTTCACCATCAAAAGGAAACCTTTTAAACAATATTAGAGTATTTATGCTTAAAATTTGATTCATTCACATTTTAATCCCCTAAATTTTATTTTATAAATGTAAAAACATTTAAGAAACATGTATAATCATAATATGGTTAGTTATGTTCATTATTTTTAAAAAAACAGCTAGGCATTTCCTACAATTTAAAATAATATTATATTATTATTTTTCAGTTTGACCCAATGTTGTTTGCAACATACGATTTCAAAGAAACTTGTTGTTGTGTATCGAGTTCACCATCGAACATATAATCCCCTTTAAAGTAAAATTATTATTTAATTCATAACTATTAATAAATATGATAATGTCATATTCTTAATTTTCTTGGATGTTGCATACTTCACCCCATTTAGAAATTTTGTCCTCGCAATTTTAAAATTAGGGTCACAAAGTTCATTGAATGTCCCACATTGGAAATAGCGTAAATAAAACAATCACAATAAAATAATTAAAGAGAAGTACAAAGGTCACACGAGATAACCCATACTTTGATTCCCTGAAAACAAGGATATGGAGGAGAAAAATGTGTCATGTTATGATGTAGAGTGATAGAAAAGATGATTAGGATAAAGTTAACAATAAGAAAAAAACAAATTTGTGATAGGTTAAATGGTCTTTGATTCCCCGTTAAGAAAAGTTAGCATAATTTTTTTATTATGTTACTTTTCATAAAGTTGAGGAATTTTTTCATGACCTTAACTAAAAACATAAGGACTCATACTAACTTGTCATGTAGACTTTCATCCTTTACTAAATTCCTACCACAAACTCATATTTTCTCTAAACGATGAGTATTAATGACGACATGGTCACACCTGAAGTGATAGAATCAAAATCTAGAGAATCACATATTCCACAAAAGAAGAACCATATATTTCTACTTTCTTTAAACATTTACAAAAACCAGAAAGATTAATATAAGATTACATAATCCCCAAAAATTGTAATCTTTTATAAAAATGAATTAATACCCTTAATCTAAAAAATTGAACAAATAATGTGCAATGTTCAACTAAGACCATTCAATAAATAATTTTCCTTAAAAATCATCAAAGAATGCCAAACTAAGATTGAAACAAAAAACTCAGAAGGATTTAATCACATATTATTCCACAGTAAATCATAACATTTATCTCCAAATAACATCAGTTACTCTTAAAGTATCATATTAGAGAGTAATTAAAATATTCAAATATTATATATGATTGGTTAATTATTTCCATAAATAACCCAAATCATCATATATAAATAATAAAAACATAGATTCTTCCAAAATAAAATTCACCCATTACACCTAAATTGAAATATCAATGTATTCTATTTTCCTTAATAATAAAGTGTTCCAAAAGAGAGTATGTATTAAAAAAATTACCATTATCACATAATCACCATATCATTTTACTATAATAAGGATGTCCATTTGATAAAACATATGACCCAAATAAAATCATTATTTATCCATAATGTAATTTAACTAAAAATAATTGGTCATACTAAATTGGGAAATCATGTAGTCTAGTGGTAGGCTATAAAACCCAATCGTACATTGGTTGTCTGTTTGATTCCTGTAGCATTGTCTGATGTGATAGGTTGTCATACGGTCTGCATGTTGTTCCATTCTAGAAATTATATAATTTCAAAACATTGAAAATAAAGTGAGACAAATTCCATAGAAATAAAAATTACATATTATATCCTCGATGGATATATAATACCTTTCATTTTTCACCACAAAATGAAATAATAATTTATTACCTCTAAAATAACTATGAATCTTTCTAATATTATAACAATTATGGTTATGTCACTTATGCTTAAATAACACCCTAACCTCCAATGTTATCTAAACTAGCCTCTAATACCAACTATAAGGCCCCATCCTTAAACATTACATAATCTTTAATTAAGTGAATAATTCACATTGAGGATCTTTTTAGGTTTATAGTTTTATAGAAATGGTCCATAAGAATTAAATTACATCTCAAAAATTAAAAAGTTGACTCTTCTACTCAGAACTCTTGAAAAAAGCAGTCATGTTTAGTTCTATGTTTTAGACATCATGAAATTTCTTTGATCCCATACTTAATAGTATTGATATTTAATTCATGTGAAAAACATTTCAAAACATGGGATGAGTATAAAAATCTCAGTAAGGGTTGTAAAATATTTAACGGAATCATTATACCATTAATAAATACAAATAAATGAATACATAATTTTCAATCATAACATACCTCATTAAATAATAATATTTATGAATAACACATAGGAATTATAAATCATAAATCATAAATGTAACTTTTGGAATTCATAACATACATACATTGTAGATTTCACAGCAACATAGGGAGTTACGTTTGGAGTACCTATCACAGTATATTCCCAAAATCACATAGGAGAAACATTAACAATTAACTCTGTCACGTTACCCAATGCATTGAAGAGGTATCTTAGGCTCACCCTCCATAGGTTTATCATGCAACCACCCATATACGTAAACAATTCCCATGAACCATATCATATTCATAACAATAAAACAAGTAAAAAAGAAAAGATAACATTTTCACATTGCAATCACAATATATCATTTCAAGATATTGACATAATAAATTCTTTATCAAACCATTTTCAAAACAATTTAAAACATTTAATAACTACATTTTATTGAATCAAAGTGCCCCATACCACTTTGAAGATGTTGAAATAAATTTTAATTTCAAAACATTCACATCCATATAAATGAATCCTTAAATACATTTTTTTAAACATGGACATTAATGAGAATGATTTAGAAGAATAAATCATTAAAACATTTAAAATGATATTCTAGTTAAAGAGTTCCTAACCAAATGAGAGATTATTTAATACAAATATTTGAGGAATACCATTAATCAAAGCTTATAATATCATGATAATAAAGAGATTCATGATATAATATTTCAAAGGGTATTATATACACCATATAATAGTCAATGGCTGTATAACATCATATAAGTCTCTATGTAATATAAATTGATATAAAGACCCTTGAAAAGATCTTATCATTATATTAAGGACAAATCAATGACAAAATTATGTGTGAAAAATAAAAATGCACCCAATATAAGAGGAAATTAAGTGTAAAAAAATAAGTTTTCATTCACACAAATTCACAACACATCTTAATCAAGAAGTAGAAGTTCAACCCAAGGAATTGAAATTGGGTTATGATGTTCTCTTACAGAAATTTGGCTGACTAACATCGTCGCTTTAAAATTCCAAAAATTAATTGATGAGAAAGAAAAGGTTTTATCATCAGTAAGACACATAATTTAATACAATAAGGATAAAAAATAACATATCCCGACATAAGAAAGTAGAAATTAAAGCACATAACATAAATGATGCCTTTTAAAAATAAGAGGGTGAAAGATTCCCTCACCAATTTGTTAACATACGAAACATACACCCTATGAAAGAAGGATCATACAATGAAGATGTAAATACCAATATATTAAAGTATATTACACAATTAATACAATAATTTGAATTACATACACCACACAAAAGGAAGTAGTGGAAAATATATTATAAATATCATGGGAATAAAAGGGGATATGAAAACCCCTTACCACGTTGTAATCTATCAATTCTTAAGACCAAAAGTTAATATCCCCCAAATGAATCAAATAATATCATTAATATAAATATAATGATGATAATATATATCAGTTGGAAGTACACAAGACACCATATGAAATAAATAAGTGGCGAACAATGTAAATCTCACAAAATTGAAAGTGAGATAAGAAACCCATTACCTCATGTCTGACTTAACTCGTTCATTCTTTAATCAGATGAATAATAATCTAAAACTAATTTATAATTTTTTAAGATCCTTTTTAAAGTTATTTATTTCTTTTATATCACTTATTACCATGTTATAAACATTATTCCATCATTAAAGTTAATAATGGTCATTTTTCGATATTTGGTACTATAATCAAAAGTGAACTTCTTATAATTACAAGTTGTTCATGTGGTCAAAAGTCTATTATATACAGGATGATATTTAGAATTTTTAAATAATATATATAATATATATCTAGTATATATATGTATTTATAATAGTATGTAACATTATGAGATAAGAAATGAACTGCACTGTTTAGGGAGACGGTAAGTCGTACGTACGCATGAACGCTACATTCATTTCTATTTCATATTTAATGGAATGAAAACATAATGATACATAGTTATATTATAATTCAAGTATTATATCATATATAATTTTATTAATTCCATCCTCTATATGTTCGATGTGTGTATTGAAATAGTCATATGAATTTTATGGGGCGGTAGTCCGCACTTCCTCAAATGAAATTATCATATTTACCCATTATAGAAACCATAATGGTGTGATATAAATGAAAAAAATATATGGAGAAAATATAAATATAATATATATCACATGTATATACAGTTATATATTAATGGAAACCATATGAGTTGGTAGGTGAAGACTGAAAAATCAACGTTTCGTGAGGTACTAGTTCGCCGTCGATAGAAACCGTATATTCTTTACCCATTTAACAGAGGTGTGTATAAGTCTAGTTTGAATCCATACCATAAAAACAACCTAGTATATTTAGGATACTGATTTTTTATAAAATAAATAAATAAAAAGAGTTTAGGGGGTTGGAGAATAAAAATAAAAGAAATGAACTTAGGAGAATGCAATATCTTTAAATCGTGTTACTCTCTTTGGTTTGAACCAAAATGATTTCATGAAGTTCCTTCTACATATGGTACGGAATCTATGTGGAATATAAGGATATTTAGAGCTTATTTGGGCATATTTTGGAGGAGACAAGTGGTTTAAAAGGTGTGATTAATGGGTTACAAGTGAGGGCTTTAATAAGGGGGAATATGGGCTCCATAGGAATGTTTGAAATTATTATTTTATTATATAATGATTTTAGTTTTCTAAAGGTCCAAAAATCATTAAACTCAAATATAAGATGACAATTTTTAGAAATAAAATCATCCAATAATAATTTGAAAGGTTTTGGATATTTTTTTAATCTTTATAATCTTATTTATTTAAAACATTTATTGATGAGTTAAACACTGCATCTTTATAATTAATAGTTATAGTAAAATATATCATTATATAACCCAACATTAATATTTATTTTGAAAAACAATACATAGTTATGATATTTTTATTTTAACTTAAAATAAAATTTTATTAATTTCATTACCTTACCCAAATGGCATTCAAAGACCAAAAATCTCACCCATGGATTTTTTTTTCTGCTGTGACTCATCCAATAAGGTTAGTACAAGTGTCAAGGTAATTTTATATTATTATAATATTATTTTTACCTTGATTTACCCTATTTATCTTTAACTACTGTAAATAAAAGTCAAAAGTTAATATTCACCAAAAATTAGTTTCATCTTCTAGAACCACATTTTACTTACTGATAACAACCATGTATGTCAGAATTTTGAAATTAAATGCATAGAAGTGGTGAAATTTAATTTAATCGAAAAAGGCCGGTTATTACTTATTACTCAGTGTTTTCACTATTCATCAAAAATTGAAGGTTTTCAGAAAAATAATAATAATTCAGCCAAATCTATATTTGATATTCTCAATTAAAAAATTATGTCAATTTTACCAAATTAAAAAAAAAGAAGTTACGTAAATTAATTTAAAAATAATTCATTTTTTCAAAACAAAAAGAGTGTTTTTAAGAAATAATAACTATCAAAAGATTGATAATTGTTTTATGTCCAATATAATTGTGAAATTACTTCTAATGACCATAATTGGATTAAATGGTAAAAATATAATCTAATTACACTTTAAACCAATTAAAATTATAATATAACCTTATAAATAAATTATATTAAAAGGATGTTTTTGAATTAAAATATAGTATTTTTCACTATTCATTAAAAATGATTTTTATAAGAAAATACTAAAATATTTTCCAATGTAAATTTTGATGTCCCGATTCTAAAGAAGAATTTTATTTTGTCTAATATAACACATAAAAGATTCCTAAACTATATTTAAAAAAGGTTCTCTATCAAAAGATAGTAAATCAACCTTTTAAATAATATTAGAGTATTTATGCGTAAATTAGACTCATTCACATTTAAGACTCTACCTTTTATTGGATAAATGTAAATAAAATTAAGAAACATGTTTAATAATAATATGGTTAGTTCTGTTAATTTTCACCAATACAACCACTAGGTGTTAACTACCATTTTAAATAATATAACAATATTATTTTTCCGTATGACCCTATATTGTGTGCAATGTAATATTTCAAAGAAACCCGTTGTTTCATATTGATTATTCCATCGAACATAGCATCCCATTTAAAGTAAAATTAACATTTAATTCACAAATATTAATAAATATGAAAATTTCATATTCTTTATTTTCCTTGGATGTTACACCCACATAAAAAGGGGGAGATTCTATACCACATGGGCTTCAATGAGAACACGATTCCCCAAATATATTATTCCATGACATGGAACCATTTTGGAAGAAATAGCAACAAAAAAATTTTAAACTGTCATCATTTGACATTGGAGACAATGCCAGGCCAAGGTCCCTCACACACCAAGACATTCCAGACTGCGTGTGAGCTGCACTCTAGGTAATATGGATAGATACCTAATGTATAAGTCATATCTTGCCTCGAATTTATGAGATTAATATCCCCATATGGAACTCCTTTTGGTGCCATAATCATCCATAATACAATACAGTAAACATCAATATAATAGAACACACCATCAAACTCACTTCACCCTAAAAAGGTACCCCACTATGAGGAGGATTCATGGGAGACATACACATCATCATATATCACCTCAAGCGAGAAAAAATGGAAATAATGACACACATAAAATTATTGTAATAAAAATAGAACTACTCCAAAGGATCCATAAAATACACCTTTTCATTAGAATGAGAACATTCCATTGAAAATTTCCAACGAACAAGATCATTACATCCTAAGAGGTATTAAAATAAAATGGGACTTCAAACCAAGTCTCGAGTAGCACACGATTCTAAAGGAAGCCATAACAACCTCGTCGACCAAACATGCCACACTGGTGGCCTAGAACGATCCCTCGCATTGAAAACCCTACTGAGAGATCCAAGACCCTTTAATATTGCATCCATCACTGACAACCCTGACTACTGTCCACTCTCCCCACTAGAATTACCTTCACCTCTTCCAGGAAGGACCTTCAAGTTTAAATGTGTCAAACTGTTCCCTCAAATCCTCATGAAACTCAATATTCTATGTTTTCTTTTCACTTCTTCCACATCTGATATTCTTCTGTGGGAGAATTCATTTAACTGAAAAAGGAGTGGTGGATTCAATTTTTTAAACTCAATAAGAGAGTCTATGGGTTGATCAACTAGAGGGTCTACAGACGATAAATCACTAAATGCCACATTTTGAATATGAAATTTATCTTTATGGGGGAGTACACTAACCAACAAAGAGAAACAACGAAAAAATCAAACTTTTCCATTGGCCACAAAATACCATATACAAACATTAAATTCACAATGTAAACCACCACAAATGCTTCCAATATCATGTCTCAAATGAATGAACTAACTGCTTTCACAAATATGACACATCAAAAAGATCTCGAACATAAAATTCTCTTTAAACAAAGGAGTATCTAAACCCAAAACAAATCACATTTTCTCCTAAAATCATTATTTTAAACTAAAACATGACTAGTGGGGTCTTATTTATCAATGGTATCTCATTGAGTCTAACATAAGAATATTATCATGCCATATCAATCTCTCTTCCCCATTCCACACATATCATATAAAATTGGTCACTCATAAGAATACCAATGATAAAAAAAATTATTCTACTTTCTATAATAATAATCCAAACCACACTCCAATTTAAAACCCCACAAATACTCATCTCCAAAATTTCTAGCCATAAAACACAAAATCCAACTCGAATTTCACAAAAACCTTTTTAGAAAAACACTTTACATTCAATTAAATCAAATTTTAAAACTCCAACCATCAATTCCAAACACATCATCTGATTTCAAAACTTTTTCATCCAAAAAAACCCCACATTATCAATAACCATTTAATAAAATATTCATCTCTCCTTTTTTGGAAAAAGTTTCCAAAAACACATCAAAAATATATTTCCATTTTCTAAACAACCCATTTTAGACAAACAATATGATTTGATTATAATAATAAAATATCAATAAATCCATCCCCATTTTCTAAAAACGTTTTTATAAAAATCCACATATCCCATGATTCATTCAAAACTATTCTGAAAATTGATTTTTCACCTTCCCATAAACAATCATTTTTAACTCTAAAATATTATTTTCATACATCCATAATTAGTGTTCTAAAAACAACATTCGGAAGGAAAGAATACACGAAAAATATAAGATGACACTAGTGATGGTGGGAGTCATGGACCTATGGTTTGCAGCCATATTCCAAAAAAACCACCATCATGATGACACTTCATGGACAATGCCCCTGGCTCCACTTAACTTTCCGGACCCTGTGATCTCAATGAGACCGTTGGACCAACTCCATTTTCCTTTCCATGCACAAATAAATCCATAAACCCCATAGAACAAAAATCAAAAATGAAACCCATGGAAACTTGAGACCCATCATGAGGTGAGTTGGTCAAGAACCTTTCTCATAACCACAACATCAAATATCAACCATCCTTTCTCTGGTCCACCAAGACTACTTCCCAAATAACCTTACACAAAATGAGTGTACCCTCTATTTTATTTCATTTTTTCATAAACCAAATTGGGACACCATCAGACCGAGTGCTCGAACCAGTCCATTTCATGGCCCGAAGGGTGTTCTCGATCACCATGTGCTAGAAACTAGTTCTCCGGTATTAGTAACGTACCTCGAGAGATATTTTTCACGTTCACATAAACATAGATAACCAACAATTATAAAAAATGAAAACTGAAAATACATAAAAAAAATTTGGAATCAGGGTTATACAATTTTAACCAAAATAAAATATATTGAAAGGGAATGTGGAATACCAAATGTCCTAAGAATATATGTATGATAATAAGAGACTCACACTCAAGCTACCACCCTATGAGGAACTCTAGAAACATGAACAACCAACATAATATACACACCCTTTACCTTCCAACCAACAATTTCTACATACACATAAGGTTTTATGGAGGGTGTGAGCCAAAGCATTGAAGGATGCCACCCAAATAAAATTATTCCATGCTGAAACATTAGAAGGTAATTTAAGAGGAACATTTATGTAATGACTTCAAAAAAAAATAACTTTAAATTTTTTATGGAAAACCATATTCAAAGGGAACACATCCAAGAAAAAAACATTTCACAAATACTCAATAAAAATGGGATTTAATAAAGATATTCACAAAGGAAATTTTATACCGATGGATGGTACCAAACCAAATAAGTACCATGTCATGGTAGATCAACATTGGTAAATATCTAAGGTTAATCTATCTTGAGGTGGACAGTGAAACCATGTACCATAGTGAATGGTTGTATAACAACTAATATAACATAATTCTCATGGATGAGCCACATGGAGGTGGAATTTCATTTTCCAAGAGGTCTATGATCATCATCATAGACTTTTTGGTGTTGCAATAGTCTATCTAGCTAAGTGAAAATAGGACATTTCCAATTCCAAAACACTAGTGTACTAGAACTAGTCATCCCACATAGATGCTCGGGATTTTATTATGATCAATACCATTTAACATGCCACATAAACCAAAACATACATATACAAAAGTCAATCAATTAAATACACATGGTATACCACAATTTTCCTACCCCAAATCATCTTTTTAAGCCAAATGTGCACTAAAATTATTTCCAAACATGTTTCACACAGCTTTCACAATTTGGTGAACTGACATCATAATTTATAAAACACATTAACCATTTAGAACAATGGTCCACACATGGAGAACACTCAAATATCTTTAAAAATTCAATTTTTGGCCATATACACACCAAAACCATTTAGAAATGTGTTCCATATCATCTAACCATTTTTATATAATAAATTTAGGCAATAAATCAAAAGGAAACATATGAAACACATATAGAACATATTCTATTTTTATTAAAATATAATTTCCTAATAACAATCACCTTGTATATTTTCAAAAACAATTTTTTCACATCATATATAATCCACATCGCATAAATAAGAAACATAAAAAGAATCATAAATTCACTAGTCTATGTTTAAGCATGGAACCACCTACCATAGATGATGACACTTCCATATTCTAGTGTGAAATGTCAATCACACCTCAAATTCACCCTAGGAAGAAACGATCAATCTTAAAACATCAAGAACAAACACCAAATATTATGATCTATCCTAAAAAATGACACCCTAACCACTAGAGATGTGAATCCCCAATGTAATGTTAATAAAAACCCAAGAATAGCGGAGGGAATGAAAATAGTATGAGACATAATTGATAGATATTGAGGAAACTAAACCAAAATATCCACAAATGAGATACCAATGGAGAGGGTGATACTAATGGAGTTTTCCATAGGGATTTGGATGATACGGGAAGAAAGAAAATGGGGTGTAGGGCTAAAAATTTGGATGAAAGAAAATTTTGATTCCAAATTTTAATAACTAGGACAGGTCACACAGTTAGTCCACACAATTCTTCAAACCCAGAAATCACTATGCGAAGCTCTTTTCCTATGAACGTACCTACCACATGATTAATCCACCTGGCCAGACATACCATGTGGATGTCATGAATTAGCTTCTCACCGAAACGCCTAACCTATGACACGGTTCCATGGGAAGGGCGCAAAATTTCTACTAACCATGTTCCTTCCATAGGCCACACACATACCACAAAAAATTTATATTTTTTATAAATTAAAGGGGAAACTCATGTATAATAACTATAATATGAATTACCAAAGTAAAGTTCACCAAAATCTATTCCTATCACAGCTAGTTCTAAATAATATAACTGAGAAACAAACTGAACCGGAACAGTTGGTGAAATTAAAAACCCTGGTGTGATGATTCGCCAAACCATAATTATTTAAATCCCCATAAAGCAATGACAAGGTCTGATATGAATTATATAACCAACACCCCTTCACAAATTAAGGAAATTTCCAACAACACCAGACAAGAAAAAAAATAATACAATGAATAGAAACAAACACTCAAAATATTTAATTTGGGATGATAAAATGGACCTCCCATCCTATACCCGCATCCCCAAGAAAGACCAAACACCTCTAGATGATCGATTAAAATAAAAGGAAACCTAAAAATTCAAAATCCAACCTTTCAGTTTACCATAACATCATACATTACCAAACAAAATTCATACCGCCTACCTGAAATAAGAAAATGAACTCAAAAAAATTCTCAATGAATGCTTCAACAACCTTTCATCTACAATGTCATTTGTCACACTCTAACTCCAATGTTTACCCAATGAAGGAACTCAAAATTAGATATCCTAACTGAGACTTCCATCAACCATGACAACATTAGAAACAAAACCAATTATTAACCTGTGTAGGCCCAAACAGACTCCCGCCATTTAAAATGAGCTATCACTTATTTACTCCAAACGAAATCTAAACGAGACCTTTAGTGGGTCTCCCCACCATAAAAAACAACCAACTAAACAAACTAGCATAGACCAACATGGGAGCCTAACATCGGTTAACCAAAATGTCCCTACATGTATCAACAAGATGATTCCACAAACACCTCTACAAGGGTTACGATGAGAGAAACTCCCAACCGGGTGGAGAGCACTAAACAAATTAGCACCCCCATGGGATGCAACCATATCATGTTTGTAACAGAACGAAAATGAAACAAAACACAATGTTCAACCGAAAAAGATAAAGAAAATAGGAATTCACATCTAGAAATCTCAACCCTCAAATTTCAATAACATGAGACCAACCCACCCACTCATAACCAAAGAAGATATTATAAACCACATAGGTCATAATGAGCACACAAGGCCCCCCATATCTCCACCCATGACACTAAACCATTCAAGAAAAAAATATCTAAACAAGAAGAATAAACTCTCTCTGTTCGACACTAGAGATAATTTTGGGACAAGGTCTCTCACACCCAACGTGATTCCTGATTGAACACAAGCTTCACTCTGGGGCCTATGGATAGATCCCAAATGCATGAATCTTCTCCTACCTCAATGTCATGATCTAAAGATCTATTTTCGGAAGTCCTTTTGGTTCCATATATATCCACATGAAAATTCATTAATTACCATTACAACCCAACACACCATGGAACTCACTTCACCCCAATAAGGGACATCGCTATGATAGGGATTCAGGGGATACACACACATCATCCTCTTTCACCGTGTATGAGGAAACAATTGAAACCATGGCCCATGAAACATGATTCCATTAAAAATATATGTTCTCAAAAGGTTCTACAACATTCACTATTGAATTAGAACCAGAACTCAATACTAAAAAATTCCACTAAACATGATCATTACAACCTAAGAGGCCTTATAATAAAAGGGACTTTAAACCATGTCTCGAGTAGTACATGATTTTGAATGTGTCCATAACAGCCTATTAAGACCAAACATGCCCCACTGGTGACCTAGAACAATCCCTCTATTTGAGAAACCAGACGAGTGATCATAGACCTGTTAAGACAGTTACTAACACAAACAACCTATACCTATTTCTACTCTCCCCATTGGAATTCTCCTCATTGTTTAAAAGGAAAACCAAGGACCCAATCAAACTTTTCCATTGCCCCTACATAGAAAAAAACACCAAAATAAAAATGAAAACCACCACAATGGATTCATGGAACATCTTTCAAAATAAATCACTGAAATCTATATCAATGATAAATCATTGAGAGTAACTCAAACATGCACTATGAGAAAAAGGAATTTTTGCGATGGGGCATTTGTGATAGGAATAAATACCGTGGAAAAAGACCAGTCCAAGAGTTTATCTGAAGTATCCTATATAGCAGACCAAAACAGTTTGACTAACCAAGTGCAGCCAATGAAAATGCATATGCCTTTCCTTTTTTACAACTGTGTTTCCTGGTTCGGTGCCCTCGAAACCCATTGAGCCCCCTGGGAAACCCCTAAAGTCTTTTCCCAATAAAAATATCAATACAAAACCTGAACCCAACTAACAAAACTGCAACATGTAGATTTGATTTTAAACTAACCTAATGATTAAA
The DNA here is from genome assembly GCA_963277665.1 of Viscum album. Lineage (NCBI taxonomy): Eukaryota > Viridiplantae > Streptophyta > Magnoliopsida > Santalales > Viscaceae > Viscum > Viscum album. Next base: position 1,166,600,304 of record OY728126.1, read on the forward strand.
TAAAAAAGTTCCGAAAATTTAATTTTAACCCGCTTCAAAAACACAAAACATTACTCCTCACATTAGAACTGTGATTGAAAACATGTTAAAAAATAGATCGATCGTAAATTATATGTCCAATAGACTATTAATTGATATAGATTGACTAAACATTGACGTATATCAACCATTTTAGGAATACAATTATGTTCCATAAAGGGTGACATATTATTATCTTGGACCTACATCAATTCACTACCAACTATGGTATCATTCTTCAATGCCGTAAGGGAGCCTTTTCTATGATTCCCTATTTTTCATATTTTTTATTATATATATATTTTTATTTAATGAATGTTTTTGATAAAATTATTTTTTAATTTAATGAATTATTAAGTGGTTATTAATTATTTTAATCAAAATAATCATTATTTAGATGATTTAGTTATTATAATAAGGTATCATCAAATGGGTTAATTTCAAATGTAATATTCTAGGATAAATATATGATTCAATTTCCAATTTTTTTTTGGAATTTTACAAGAATTAGACACATTCTTTAAGGGATTTATCTAATAAATTTTAATGTTGTTTATGACGGATATTTTATACCTTATTAATTTCTCTAAAAATTTCAATTTCACATCCTGATTAAATATTTTATTTTATTTATGTGAACCATGTAGTAATATTATGTTTATTAATTCAATTAATGAGCCACATATTTCCTTGGTAACAATGATATATAATACGATTAAGGATTGGAATATAATGTTAATTATGAATCCCAAATAATTTTTTTCATTGATGAAGAGATATAAAATGTATGAAAAGTTTTTCAAACTGTACTGAGTGATACACATTGGTGATCACCTATTTTACTCAATCAAATTTTTTTTGAATTATTTCTATTGAATAAAATTTATTTCCCTCTACACTAAAATAAAAACAAATTCATCATGTTTCGTTGGTTCTCACATATTTTTATTTCTTGGGTGCAAAAAATAATATGGGTTATACTACCCATTAATTTTTGGATTCATATTATATTACCCCATAGGAATGTTTTGAATTATGACATTACCGATTAATGGAAAATTAATCTATTGTGACTTAATCCAAAAAAATGAATGGTTTGGTTTCCACTAAAACATCAAAATAAAGGTTTTTTGTTGTGTATATAGGTGTAAAAACAAGGAACAATGATCGAGTTTACACAGTAGGTATGAAAAAAACTGTGTTCTGGATTGTGCCTCTATGGTAGAAAAAATTATTAAAAAAGGCCATGATCTCTCATCAAAATTAAAATATCCTATGGTTATTTTTTTCATTTCTCTATATGTTTGTGAGGGATGACAGGTATAGTAGGAACATTTAGATATAAACAACTTTAATAATCCTACTATTAATTTATCTTTTTTTGTTTAAATAATTATTAAATAAGATAATAATTCCAGAAATACTTTAAATAGCTTCATTCCCCACCCCCATCATAGACATTTTACAATTTTACCATTCTGATATAACTCTATTTTTATGTGATTCTAAAGGCTCTCACTATTGATAAGGTCCATGTATAGGATAAAACAAAACGAAATCATCAAATATTTTATTGAAAAGGTATTTATTTTCTATTGGAATTTATGGATACTCTTCTTGTTTTAGGATGAGGAGGTTATATGAGAAGTTATATAAAGGTGAGAAGTAGTTGTGTGGAGGAAGAGGTTTTCTCACAATGTTCCTTAGGGGGAATTAACATCATATTATATAAGTGTTGGTGAATAAAACATTTTCATAATTTATGTAAAAGTATACAAATATAGATTCATGCATGTGGCGGGATGGTTCACCTATACCAGTTGTGTTGAGGATATTTCAGTAGTTCTCGGATAGGTATTATGGAAAGTTGTAGGTGCGTCAAGCCTATATAAGAGGACTTCAACTGATGGTTATCATGGATTCAATTTTAAGTTCATTCCATGATGTGGGATGAGGTTATTATGAGATTTAGTAGATGCATACACCTCATGGGGATCTTATTTAGGCTAATCCAAGATTGTGAGGCTAGTTTTGTGGATTTAATATAGACAGGGTTTATGATTTTCAATGTTTCTAACTAAAGGGGTAAGTAGTAATACCATGAGAGGTATGATTTTTGATAGAATTGAAAATTTCATGTTCCTATTTTATACAATAGAATCTCATACAATTATCTAACCTCCAATGGAGTCTTAATTTGGGTCAGTTGTGTATTTTTATTATCATATGTTAGCACATAATATACTTTTTTAAATGAGATTATATATTATTCATATATTACCAAATTGTTCAGTAGTGGTTTGGGTTTGTATAGACTTGTGGTATTTCATTATTTTAGATATGGTGAGTTTTGACACCCACTTTGGGATGGATTGTATGTCATTCTTTCTAGATACGATCAATTATTATCAAAATAACTTACCTTTAACATCCCTATTAATGAAATAATTTTTCATCATGGGTGAAAAGGATTTAAATTTAGTTAATGATGGACGTATTATTATTCCTAAATGAGCCATTATATTTTATATAGGAGGTATGGTTCTTGTAATAGATCAATTGGTTGTTCTATCTAATTCCCCCATGTAGAGGATTTGTTAAAATATGTATTTATAAATAAATTACTTCTGTTATCTCTAGATAATGTGAAAGATTACACAATAAATATGAACTTGACATAGATCCCAAATTGATACATTCTTATTGATTCACAGTGACTTAGATGAGAGAGACAATGACACAAATTAAAGAGATCTAGGAAAATGGTTTCTTTGGTTAGTGTACATCTTCCTAAGGAGATCCAATTTTTGTATTTCGAAACTGATGATGATAACCAGTGTTGTGAATAGTTTAATAGATATTCAACTTGGTTATGGTAAAAAATGTGTATTCAATACTTCGGCCAGATGATTTGTTTTCCCAACTAAGAGTATCCTAATTATTCTCCATGAATTACCTAGGATCTTGATAATATCTATCCTAGGTTAAGGTAAAGTGTAATACCCTGTGGTTTTGTGAATTAATTTTTTTTGAATAAATTTAACATTTTATGTATTTTCATTTCACACCACAATATAAATAGTTTATTTTATATTAATGAACTATGTCTGGATTGCATTATACACAAAAAATGGTTAATCATACACCACACGCAAGAGAATTTTATGCTTTATCTACAAGAAACACTGAGGCTATCTCGAATTACATGCAACAAGGACATTCCTCGATTACCTGTGTAACCTGCAAGATCATGTTTTACTGAACATTAATATATTTTAAAAAATTTATTATTTAATATATAAAGATATAACCAAGATATTAAATTATAGGTTATGATTTTTATAATATTTTTTTTAAAATATATGGTTCAAATAAATATAATAGGAACTCATAGGATACCAATTAATCAGAAATGAATATGAAAACTGATTGAATATAATGGGAAATATTTTTATGTTAAAAAATATGTTTTTCACTAATAAATTAAATTAATTATTTATAGTGAGTGATTTTAATAAAATATATATTTTATATATTTCAAAAAATATTTTTTATATTATTTCACTAGATTTGATAGGCATAAGATAAAAACAAACCCAATTTTATATTTAAATTTTTTATAAAGGTTGTTTTACCGCCAATCAATGGAGAACCAATTTTAAACCCAAATTATTTTACGTTTATAGATTTAATATTTTAAAAGAAACTTTATATTTGAAATATAAATATAAAAATTAGGTTAGGAAAATTTTTGGCTATTTTCTTATTAGGTTTTAGTTTTGTATGAATAGTTAAAAATCCTGAATTTTAATTCAGAAATTGATTTTTCATATAATTTTATTCTATGGTTAAATTATATTTTCATTTAGTTTAAAAACGTAATTAGATAATATTTTTTTCAATTCATACAACGTTTGTAATTTGAATGAATTTCACATTGAAATCGACTATGGAAACATAGAAAAATTTCAGACGTTTTTATTTTAAAATCCTATATTATCGTCCCATCTACAAGATTAATTTTAAATTAAGTTTTTCCACTCATAAATTTTGAATATGTAAAAATGGATACAATATTTGAAATATTAATAATATATAATCTCTAATAAGGTCAACTTAGTTATTTACCAAAAAAATAATGAATGAAATTTAAATCCATTACATTGATTATGGTAAAATTAATCATAAAAAAGAAATAAACCTTAAACATAATGTAGAAAATGACCTTGATACTTTTCAACACCCACTTACAATCCCTATTTTTTCAAAAACATTTAATTACTGATTTCATGGTTTTTATGAATTTTTTAGGTAAAAACATTGCTTCTCCTTACTTGATATAAAAAATTCCAATTGTGTCCTTTCCCTTCCCCATAAAATCCCACCATCGTTCCCACTTATTCACACCTCCCAAATCACTTATGATCAGTGAATAAACGACAAATAAACATCTCAATGACACTCTATTCCTACTTTAGGCTTCTATTTGGTCATAAAACCTTCTATGGAATCCCATCATTACAAACCAAATGGATTTATCAAATTAAGAGGTAACACCCTCCCACATGCTCCTTTCATTTATATTACATATCCATCCACTCAAATATAATTATAACAGTAACATAAAACAACATTATAATATTAAATATATTTATATTTTTATATTCTATGGTTTTTACCTACACATTCACAGACCTCCACCTAATGGATGAGGAACATATTGTTTGCGTGTATAGAGTAATACTGCCTCATGAAAGAATGATTGTTTGTTCTTCCATTACCGCCTCTCATGGTGGGAATTATGATCGAAAATATATTTATATATGATTATTATGATTATTATTATATATTAAATTTGATGTTATTATTTTAAAATTCATATCTTTATACATTAAATTATGTGTAAAATTTATAATTTTGTTTGGGGATGTGTTGACTACTGCCCCCTCAAATTGATGATATTCATTCAAACCATATGAATAAATTATTAAAGATGAGTTCAAAAAATTATATGATAAATATTAAATAATAATTATAATGGAATTATAATATATACATATGATCATATAAATAATTTTTTTTTATTTATTTAAATGCAACAAAAAATTGAAACATTATTCATGCGAATGTATGGACTCCTATTTCCATGAACGGTGTATTCCATTTCATACTTAAATATTATATAAATTATTAAAATCAATATATACTGAATATAAATGATACATTATTCATGTTTTAAATTCCTTATATCAAGATATTAATGTATGTAGAAAATATATAACAAATTAAGACACATCCAAAAAAACAATGTGAATATTACCTAAAGAGTAAACTTAACATGAAAGTATTAACAAACGGTTAATATAAAGTCATAATCAAATATTATATGGTAATATATATAATAATATGGTTTTCTTATATTATTATTATAAAATTATATTTATTATACATTACGATTGTACAACTATGATGAGTGTTAATAAACATGGTATGGCAATTTTATCTCACTTTTTATTTATGTGAGACGTATTCTTAATTCCACACCCAATTCCTTTGTGTTCTACATATACTAAGCATGGATGAATTATATGAATATTATAATAAAATTTAAGGGTATTTAAATATACATTTTATGAACTTTAATTCTTTGTTATTATGATTTAAAAGTTACCAAATTGTTTAAGTAATTATGTCTTAATTTTCCTTCATTGACACAGATGCCATTTTATACACCTATATTTTTCCATGAGGTGAATATACTGCCTTTGCAATTTTATGTCATTAATTTAAATCTTTTCAATATAATTTACTCTTCATGTAATTTTATTTTCTTACATGGGGTGTATGGTTTAATTATACCAAGTGGTAAGAGTTTATTTAAACAATATCATCTCTATTTGAGATTGTTTATGTTTGTGATTCCTTTGAAAAAATTTTATGATCCATATATCAAGAAAATTATTGAATTTTATTCTCCTTAGTATATTCATGATATATTCATGTATCAAAATCACTAGTCCACCTTTTATTACATATGATAGTTAATCATGTGTTTTTTAGAAAGACCGACCTTCCCCTCTCTTTGGTCCGAAATCATCATTCCTTAAAAACCAGGATTTCCAAAAAATCGTTTCCAAGAATATTATTATATTATCCTATATTCAATAGAAATAATTTTTTCCCTTTTTTATTTTACAAATGTGTTCATAGGAATCTTATTTTATATCTCTAAACAAGGCATTTTCTTACACGTTTTCCCGTTAAAAATGAATGTTATGTTTACCTCATATGACATGTACAGATTTTGCAGCCATCATTTATTGACGCTTCCTTTCATTGATTAAATGATTAATTATTAAAAATATGTTTTTAAATTAAAATTCAATGTAATGTTTTTAAAATATTTTTTATGACTACTATATATGTTTTTTATGTAATTTTCAAAGAATTTTATTCTAAAATTTTTTCAAACACTTTTATATGTTTTGAAGAAAAACTGATGGAATTTTTTTTAAACATAATTTTACAATTCTTCCTGAATATGGTTTTCAAAATGATTTAAAGGGTTATTTTTATGTTTTTAATTTTGTTTTCAATAATATGGGTTTCAAAATATTAGAAGTTTTAAAAATTCAATTTCCAAATATGCAAGGTTATTTTACTAAAGATTTGCTTTCAAAATATCATTATAAGATATCATCCATCTAATATTACATCTTTGGATGTTAGTAAAACCCATTTATGAAATTATCTAAAGGTTCCAATAATTATATTTCTTAAATGGTTTTCATTTTGAAGGAATATTTCTTATGGCTCCTATTTCTCTTCCATGAGTTATATGATTTTGAAACCCACTTATTTTCACCAATTATTCTTTGATGAAATGGTTATGAAATCTCTCTCTTTTCCATATATTATGATGTGATGATATATTCATGATCCCCATTTAATTTCATGAGTTATGATTTTATGTTTTTAAAACCCATATCTTTTCATGGGTCATGATATGATTAATGATTGTTTTGGAACATGTATGTATGATTTTATTATGTTACTTGTCGGCCCAAATATCCCTCCAATTAATTGGGTAATGATAAGTTGTAGATGTTCTCAAAAGGTACAGTAGTTATTTATGAGGCCTAAAAGTATGTGGGTAAATAGGATTTATCCCAAGCCCAAAAACAAGATGGTAAACACATTGTATCCCAATCCTAAAATTAAGACAGAACAATGGTTGTATCCCAAGACTAAAGGTATGAGGGACATATACTGTAGCCCAATCCTTAATGTAAGGGAGAACATGGGTTGTAGCCTCAACCTGAAGGTAAAATGGAACACAGGTTGTTATCTAAATCTGCAAGTAGGTATATAGGTCAAAACCCATGCCTAACATGGTATAATTGTCTTTGGTGGAATCCTTGACCTATGATTTTATATTCTAACATGTTTTTCACAAATTCTATGTCTTATTACTCAGTTGTGATTTCATGGATTATGTTCTTTATTTCCTCATGATTCATTTCTTATGAACTACCATGTCAAATTTCATGAATCATGTTTATGATCTTTCATATGCATGTTTTGATGTTTAAATTTAATTATCATGTTCTCATACACCTATGGTCATGTTTTTTCATAAACGTTTCCATTTTTCACCCTCACCGAGTATCTGAACTCACCCTTTTTTATTTTCCATTCATAGGTTATAAAGATATGTATTAAGAATTATGTTATTATGACGGGATGTAGTTATAAATAACCTAGTGAGAGATAATGTATCTCACATATATATCAATGTTTATGTTTCCATGATTCCAGTGGAACTAAACTAATACAGTATTTAAGGAACTATTTTTATCAGGTTTTATGATTTCTACAAATACGATATAATGATAATGTATGAAAGGTAAGGTTTAAAAACGTTTTTATTAGATCAATGGTTTAGTAATCCTTTGAAAACTAGTATGTGAAATCTTCCATTATATCCCTAGAAAGATTTATAAGGATATGTATAGTCATATCTCTATGGATATGTATATATATTTTTTTAACATTTAGGTGAATGTACTAAAAATTTTGTAAAGGATAGAGCTATTGGTTTTCAAGAAATACATCTAGTTCTAGATAATAAAAGTTTATGAGGCTTAGGCACAAATAAACCTAGATGTAACAAATCTGATAATGTGTCATTGGACTGACTTAGGGTAATGTGGTACATGACAACATGTCTTATTGGAAACATGGTCTGACACTACTAGGGGATCTGCTTTCGGAATTCACAAACACTTCACAAACCATACTAAAGGAATTAAATATGATTTTTCTATGAATAACCTAAGATAAATCTCTCGTGTAATATTTTATAGAAAGTTTAATAATTTAGATATCCTATAAGTAATTCATTTTTTTATGACATGGTGTTACACTATGTTAAGGGTTCCTCACATAATGATTTATTATTTTAGTTAATGGTAGAAAGCATAAGAAAACGGGATAATGTTGAATGTGATGGGAAAAATTCAGATGAGAAGTAAAATGGGATGATGACTGGTGTGAAGGATGTAGTGATCATGTTTAATCAATTTTCTGGGACCATGATTAAAAACTTATATGATAACCAACTCTCAAACTCACAAAAGAAGGGAATAAATGGGTTTACTAAGAGTTTGGGTGTTGGAGACCCTGGAGGCAAGAAGGAGCAGTTTCTATTATGTCAATAATGTTGAAAAAATCACCAACATAAAAGTATTATAGGAATAATATGTTGTTTTGACTATGGAATGGATGGTATTAAAGAGAGTAACTGTAAAGGTAAAATGAAATTTTCATTTAACACAATGGATGGAAATTTCTGTCACCCTACGTTATTATAAATCGATGACCAATTTATATGTGGTAATTATGGTCATTATGAAAAACTATGTCCTATGTGGAAGTCTCATGAAGGGAATTAATAAGGTTGTACAAGTAATTGTTTTTTTTTCTAAAAATGAAGTGACTACCCATCCATCCATCCAATGGCCCGAAGGCCTTAAATGTTTTATTGATTTTTGATGATTTACCTTTAAAGGGGTGTGGTGGAACCCTTGCAAAGACTGTAGGTGTAAGTATTACATCGACCATAGGAATTAGAGTAATTTATTGTATGTAGGCTTCAAAAAATACAACAACCTAGACTAACTACATGGAACTTCTCCTCCCCAGTAAATTTATCATTAAATCATCTCTTCACCTTAGCATGGTTATTCGGATAGGCATTCTCATGCATGCACATGCATGTCCCGATGGCAGGTTACATACCCTCTCATTCTTGCAATCTGTTTAGCTTTTATTGTGGTGAAAGCTCCTTGCCCATCGTCCTTGTAGATCTTGTTCCTTGTAGTTTGTCTGGTTCTCCTCTTCACATAGGGTACTGAAGGCCTTGATGTGGCCTAAAGGCCTTACTGACCCGAAGGCCAGGGTGGCCTGAAGGCCTTATAGGACCCAAGGACCAAATCGGTGGCTCGAAGGCCCATTCAGGGGCATATTCCCGATTACTATAGTGTCAAACAATACCTGCTACAGTTCCTGCTACAGTACCTGCAACACTACAACATAGTTCCCGCTACAGTACCTACTATAGTATCTGCTACAGTACCCAGAAATTATGCCTCCACCTGGATTTGATACTGGTTCGCTTGGATTCACTTGAGGAGTCATTACAAACTGAGCTAAGGCTCATGTTCATGAAGTGACTACAAAAAAACATGTGGATGTTATGTAATGTTCTTCCACAATTGTTTACATTGAAAATAAGAAGCATGATCATATTATGGTTATGGAACCTTAAGGAATGATTCATAATTTATATTATATGAAAGAGTTTTTACGGAATTAGTTGATAAATATTGTGTAATGGTTTAAGAATAATGTTGTTAGAATATATTATTTATGATTTGGAATTAAAAAATTATGTTATATGAATCATGAAATATATAAGTACTTTTAGTATAGGGTTTTCACAATGGATTGAAAAAAATAAATGAATTGTTATGAAGACATATAAAATTTATTTCATAGAAGGATAATAATATGATTAAAGTAAGGTAACCATTAATTAATGACTAACATTGAGATAATGATTTTTGGATATTGATATGTTTGATTTGAATAAGAAAATTGGACCGTATAGATTAACATGGAAATGATAATTGGAAAATTGATATATGTAATCAAGGATGATTTATAAAACAACTTTGATTTAATGAATGTATCGATTAATCATTGAAATATGGAAGAATGTATGTTTTCAAAATGATTTATGGAAATTATGTTTTTAACATGTTTTTAGGGAATATACGTTGAGGGTATTGACATGTTTTGAATGTGGCAACAAAGTGATAATTTTTTATATATATCTGATCAATGTTAGGATTATTTCTTGATTTCCTATAAATACTTTTTGAGTTTTATATTTCAGGAGGGCGATGTGGTTAATAATTTATGGTGACAGTAAGATTAAATTTGGGTGAAGTTTGTGAGATAAAATAATTATCTCACCACATAAAGATTTATGAATATTGGATAACATTTTATAAAAAAACTATGTTTATGGTAACCAGTGTCAAATGGGATGTAATATAATGGATATCATGATCACTTAGTACATTAGGAATTGAAAAATCACCTTCCATTTTGGAGGAAGAGTTCATATGGATCAAGAAACAATGAAGGGTGAGGTTGTCTTGAAATCATTGAAGTATATCCTTCCATGAAAATTATTAAACATTAGGAAATGTATCTTGAAAAAAATCACAGTACCGTTATTTCCATTGGATCAAATGGTCTATTAGGTCATCATATATTTAGGGATTCATAATTGTTAACATTCTCCTTACCTTATACTCTATCACTCTCAATGAGAACTTTATGGTATCATTTATCTTCCATGTCTATGTATTCACTTTCAACCTATGTTCTCATATGTGGATACCCAGTAATATGATATTTTTGTTAACCATTATTGTTGTAACTGTCCTATATGATGGATTGTTTTAGTTTTCATTTTTATGATTTGGATTTCACTGAATGAAACATTCTAGTATTAAACCATCAATAACCTAGAAGAACATAGTGTCTAAAATTAATTTTAATTGGGGTAGAATTTAATACCACTAGTTTTTGTGGAAGTAATATTTCGAATTATTTATCATTTTTGATATTTTTCATTTCACGCAGCCCTGAAAATAATTTCTTTTATATTAAATAAATATCTATGGATTGAGTTATGTGAAACACTAGGTAAATAATGAACTAGATGAAACATAAATTTACGATATTTCTACATGGAACACTAAGGCTACGCTGCATTACAAGCAAAAACATCACTTCTCAATGGATTGCGTAACACGTAAGATCGTTTTTTATTGAACAAACATATATTATTAATATGTTATTATTTAATATAATAGGATTTAACCATGAAGTTAAATTAACATTAATGAATAGTATTAACTAATTTATTGAATTATATGGTTTAAAAAAATATCGTATGAATTCATAGTTTACCATGTAACTAAAAATGAATATTAAAAACAATTTAATATAATGTAAAATTTTATTATCGTCAAAAATCTGTTTTACCATAATAAATTAAATTAATTAAAATTAGTGAGTTGTAATAATCTAATATGTATGTTATGTATTCAATAATTTTTTTTATATTCATTAAATATATTTTATATACATATGATAAGATAAAACCCCATTTTATGATTAAAATACTATATTTTTTATAAAGGTAGTTTTACCTCCATTCAATGGATAACACACTTTAAATCAAAATAATATAACCTTTATAGATTTAATATGTCAAAATAAACTTTATATATCATATATAAACCTAAAAAATTGGTTATGATAAATTTTTGATAAATTCTTGTAAGGTTCTATTTTTAAATGAACAGTTAAAAATTCTAAAAACTAATTAAAAAATACATCTTCATATAATTTATTTATAACGATAAATTATATATTAAATTGTTTTAGACGTGTAATTAGATATTATTTTTATAAATTAATCCAATTTAGATCATTGAAATCAATTTCAATTTGAATTTCACTATGAAAACATAGAAAACAATGAAACATTTTTACTTTAAAACCCAACATTATCACCATGTCTACAAGAATAATTTTAAATTTATTTCTACACCCCTATGTTTGGAATTTGGAAAAATGAATTCCATTTTCTTTAATAATATTAATGTGTAATTTTTAATATATTTGACTTATATTTTGGATAAAAGGATTTTTGAATGAAATTAAAATTAATTACATTGATTATGGTAATATTATACATAATAGGTGAATAAACCTTAACAACAGGGTCCCAACTAGCCAATACACATGTCCAAAACCCCTTTTCTGAACATAATTCTTCCATAATCCTTTTTTTATTTTTTTATTTATTATTAATTTTTTATTGTTCAAAATGGGGATACAAAAAACATTTTCTCCTAAAAAACATGTGTTCCCTTTCCTTTCCCAATAAAGCCCTCCATCTCTACCTCCCCTTCACACCTCTCAAACCGCATGGGTTTTGAAAATATATAGAAAATAAATGAACTAAAATCTCTCCAATATTCCTTGAAATCTCCATTCGTTCATAATACCTTACATGGAATCCCTTTGGTGCAATTCAAAAGGATTAACCCGATTAAGGGGTAATACCATCCCTCAAGCTCCTTTCATTAATTTTCATTCGAACCCCCCCCCCCCCGAATCTCTCCTTCTTCCAATATTATATATAAAAACTATTATCATTAATATACTATGTTGTTTTTATAATAATGGTTCTACATACACTTTCAGACACCTCCATCTATTGGGTAACAAATATACTATGTAAGTGTACAACAGACTACCGCCTCACAGAACTATGATTGTTCGTTCATCTGTTACCACCTGTCATGGTTGGAATTATGATGGAATATCTAGTTGTAGATTATATATATGATAATTAATATTTTATTTTATTTTAATTATTTTACCAATATTAACTATATACATTCTTTTTTGGGTAAAATAATAATTTTGTTTGAGGAAGATTGGACTACCGCCCCCTCAAAGTGATGTGATTCATTCACAACATACATGGAATGTATTTAAGATGTGTTTAGGAAATTATATGATATATATGAAACAATAATTATAATATAATTATAATATTTACATATATGTAGTTTTTTCTTTCGTTTAAATAAATTATATAATGGAAACGATGTTCATGTGTATATATGGTATATCGTCTCTATGAACGGTGCATTTCATTTCTTTCTTCTAAATTATATATAATAATATAACAAAAATAAACTGTATTTAAATTATCTTTATTCCATGGTTTATATTTTTAAAATCATTATATAAGTATAAGGACCAAATATATACCATATTCAGACACATGTGATAAACAAAGGGAATATTACATGAATTGTAACCTTAACAAGAGATCATTTACAAATGGGTAATATAATGTCATAATCAAACCATATATTGTATTATATATAAAAAAATGGATATTTGATAGATGTATAATATACTTATATTTATTTTAAAGTTGGTTTTTATGAGTAAGGTGATATTAAAAATAGAATGTAATGGAATTTAATCTCGGTTTTTATTTCGGTGAGATACATTCTATATTCACCGTGATTTTAATTTTTGTGGTGTGTATACTAAACATGAATTAATTCAATCATTATTATTCATATTTTTATGGGTATTTAAACTTCTATTTTCTTATCATTCTTTCATGGTGTTTATGATTCAAAATTTACCAAATCAGTAATGTAGATTTCTATCAATTTTCATTCTTTGAGAACCATGGAATGTTATGAACCTATATTATCCCATTTGGTGAATATAATTCTATTGAAATGTTATATCATGGATATTGTTCATTTCAGGATATTATAAGATAAATTTTATTTAATTTTCATTCATGGGGAGTATGGTTCAATATTACCAAGTGGGAAGAGATTATCTAATCAATCTCATCACTTATCGAGATTGTTTATGTTTATGCTTCCTTTGATGAAATATAATGATCCATATCTCATGAATATTCATGAAACATGTTATACTATATATATTCATGATATATTCATGTATTTTTATAATTAAAATATACTTTTTTAAATAATATAGTTAAGAATTTGATTTTATGAAATATTGACATTACCCTATATTCGGTTGGAAATATATGTTCCTTTAAAACTATGATTTATAAAAAGGGATTCCAAAATTGTAATATTTTTCTCCTATAATAATGAAAATAAATTTTTTACTTTTTTATTTTTCCAATTCATTATAATGAACATTCTTTTCTCTTTACAAAAAATTCATTTTTATATCCTTTTTACCATGAACTATGAGAGTCATTTTTACCTCGTACGATATTTATGGATCTACCCACAATAATTTTTGTGAAGGTTCTATTGCATGTTTAAAAGGATGATTTTTAAGAAAATGATTTTTAATATAAATTTCAAGAAAATGGTTTGCAAAATGATTTCATGATTTCTCTATAAGTTTTCAATGTATTTTTCAAGGATATTATTTTATAAATGTTTTAATTATCATTTTATATTTTTTTAAGGGAAATGATTTTCAAATTTTGTTTCCATATCCTTTTATTTGTTTTCAAGGAGATTTTTTTAAAAACAATATCGATATTCCGTTAAAACTTTTCAATTTTTTTTAAATAGTTTTCAAATTGTTTTATGTTTTTTAAATCATTTACCCAATAGGATGGGATATGTTACTCATGAAATATCTTTGAAATATCATTCCATGATGTTTTAAATCTATGATGAACTCCATTAATGTTACTCGGAATTCTCTATGAAATGATCCAAAGGGTTCATTATTACTATTTATTGAATGGTTTATTATTTTTAAGAATAATTCATACAATATATGTTTCTCTTCCATGGGTTATATACTTTTGAAACCATATTCATTGCATGGGTTATGATTTGATGAAGTGGTTATGAAACCTATAACTTTTCCAAAGATTATTATTTGATGAAATGATAATTATAGCCACTTCATTTCATGGGTTATAAATTTATGTTTATAAGCCACATTTTTTTATGGGTTTGGATATGATGAATTATTTGTGGCACATGTACATATGGATATATTATGTGATGGGTGGGACCTATATCTCCCTAAAATGAATTAGGAAATGGTATGTTTTATATGAGAAAAAAGTGTACATGGGTAGTTTCCAAAGACTAATTGTATTAGGGTACATAGTATATAGCCCATTCATGAAAACAATAAGGTACATAGGTTATATCACAATACATAAATTAATACGTCACATGGGTTTCATCCCATTCCTAATGGTAAGAAGGAAAACATGTCGTAGCCCAATCTTTAATGTAAGAGGGCCCACAAGTTGTATCCTAAGAATAAAAGTTAGAGAGCACACAAGTTGTTAGTCCAAAACTAATGTAGGTACACTTGTCTAGTCTCATTCCTAACATGTTATAAATGTAATCGTTGGTAGCATTTCAATAATATTTTCTATTCTTATGTGTATTTTAAAAATTAAATGTCTTATTCCTCAGTTATTATTTCATTGCTTATGTTCTTTAATTCATTATGATTTAATTCTTATGAACAAAGAATATTTATTCCATGATTTTCATATATGATATTTGATATGCAGGTTATGATCTTTTAATATCGTGATTACTTTCTCATATCCCTTTGCTCATGTTTATGTGTTCTTGTATTCGTTGTTTAACCTTACTAATCATACGAGATCACCCCTTTTATGTTTTCCTCCCCAGGTTATGAAGATATGTATTAAATACGTTGTGTCTAAGAGGGGTGATAGACATGAAGCACCTTGTGGGATATATTGTAGATCACATATATATTAATGTTTATGTTTCTATGTTTTCGAAAGAACTAAGCCAATATGGTCTTTGGTCATCTGTTTTTATAGTGTTTTATATATTCTTAAAAAGCGATGTAATGTTAATTTATGAAAAGTGAGGGTCACTATATAAAGTATATTAATGAAATGGAATTTTGGATTGGTTATGGGTTGTACGAGTGTATTTAATTTCAATTATATTTTATTAATATGAACATTGAGTTTCTGGATATAATAAACTAGAGCATTCATCCTTACATATATTCCTTTATCATGGGGTTTTTTCTGACATTTTTTTTATATTTACACACCAGTTAATTTTATGTTGAGAAAAATGATATTTTTATAGGTATAATTAGATCACATTGTCTTTTTGTATGTATATTAGGTGTCACATATGGATATATTAGGTGAACTGTATATATCATATGATATTAGGGATTGAGATTTAAGTAAACTTTATGAAATGTGAGTTAATGATTTCATGGGTGTGGCCTATAAATGTGTTTGAGATAGGTTTTTTTCTTGGATGAGATAGAGGTTATATGAATTTCATTAAGGTTTATTTTCTGTTGGAAGTACATAAGGCATGAATACCAAACAAGGAGGTTAAATTCGAGTGGACTAGATTTTGAGACGTTTTATTTTCAATTTTAAAACTGGTATTGACATCTTTTTTGTTTTTCACTTAACTATTCATAAGAAAGACCTATAACATGTACTCTGTTGCCTTCAGAATTGGTTTGGGAGATGTTTAAATATTATGATATTAGGATTTCCCTTATGGGTCTAGTCATGAACAACTCGACGTGTGAAAATATAATAATTATGATTCGGAGCATGTTATTTTAGATTATGTCTTAATGTGTTGGGATCATTCTCTCTTTAATGAAAGATATTATTTCTTTCATGACCGTAAGATGATATATTATATTTGATTTCATGAGTATATGAACCTATAACAGAGGTATTGGATAGAGTACCTACTAATGTTTGACTTCAAGATAAAAAAAATTTGTAAAAATTTATATTTCATAGAATATGATCTAAGAAAAAACATATGTGTATGGAGTTTTGTGTATCTAGAGAGGAGTTAAAGCTAATGAGAATACTCATTGACTAGTCAGTTCACATGAAAGAGTGATAATAATTTATTATTGTTTCTCCTTTAGATATTATAATTCATGGGTGGACTTGTTAAAGGCCAAAATATTGATTGACATAGGTTTTATTAAAATTTAGATTGATTCATGGGGAATTACTTAGTACTAGGATGGTCACATGATGATGATGTGGTGATTAGCCTTAATGAAAGGGTAGAGGTCGATTCTTCCAAGGGTGGTGTTGAGGATGAAGCCTCACACCTCAATTTGGATAGTGTACCTTGGGATCACGAAAATTTATCTGTACAATAATATTCATTTCATGTGTCTGACTATTGGGAAAGGAATTACAAGAAAAATTTATAGTCACCTCACTCCTTTAGAGAATTATCATGGATCATTAATGATTGGGAGTTTTATTTGAACCCATTCTAATTCCTACATGAATATGTTATATGGTTACCATGGATTTTGTCACATTTCTTCTATGACCCTAGAATGGTCATGATATTGTATGTGTAATAGTGAAGTGATAGAATATTATAAAATTCTATCTAATTTGGGAGTCTCAATCAGTGGATGATTAAGGAAGGTTTCTCACCAAGGTGGTTGTATGGATTCATGGAATACCAATGATAATAAAATGATATCATGATGTGTGTTTCATGTAAATATTTTTTGATGGAATATAATAGGACATAGGTTATTATTTGAATATTATTAGAAATTATCACTGAAATATGGATGATTTTTCTATGTGGATAATCATAATACTTGGGGATATACATAGGGGGTGTGTTTTTAACATTAGTAGAGAATGGTAAAAACATAAAACCTTAAATATTTTTCATATAATAATATCTTGTGATATAAAATTCAAATGGAATTATACCAGGACATGTAAAATATGGTATTGTTCTCACCATTGTGCTCTTTAAATGTATATGAGTTAGTAGTGGTTAGATCAAGCTTGTTATAGGTGAAAACTGAGTAGGATAAATTGGTAAGTAAAATATTTCATACCCTAAAGATATAGATAATATCATAATCCAAATAAAGGTAAAGACCCATAAAGAACATCATGGTTGATTGGGTATTCATGTTGGTATCTTCTAAGTTGAGGTATTGAATGATTAACGAAGCTTGGGAAACTGATGATTTCATGTTTCAATCCAATTGAGATCCTGGGGTAGATTGGAGAAGAAGATTACTAGTTTTAAACTCCACCACTACATCAAGTTATTCATTATGTGTTCCATGTGTTATAACTTTGAAAGTATTAGCTTAACCGAGTGAATGTTATCAATAATGGATATTTCATGAAGAAGTATAATGAATCTTTGGATTTTTTCTTAGTAAATATTATTGATTGGAGTTATAAAATACATAAAGGGAAGACATTCCTTCATGGTTATGTGTTGTGGTGGAATGGGTTTATCCATGAGGTGAACAATAACGTATTTTCCTAGTTTTTAAATCTATTCAATGATGATACATGAGAATTATTCTTATGAATGGGAAGAACATAGATGGGATGTTTTTAAAAATAATAAAATTCATATTATTAACTAAAATCACAATTTTAGTTTTAAATAAACCATTCATAAATAATTTGGGGTGCCTTCATTTGTACTGTGGATTGAGGTATGACTACAGTAGTCTACTAGGGTATCCCTACTAAAATATAGTGGGTGGGTTATAGGTACCCAATATATATATATCATGTGCATAGTGGGATTCAGAGTTCCCTCTAGGGTCTATAACCCTTCCATCTAGTCAGTGGAGGTGGAATGAGTGCAAAGTAAGGTAGCCAGGTATCTAGTAGAGTTGGATTGTGTACCCTTTAAACTATTGGGTTCTTTTTTTGTGAACTCCTTATAATTTCCATTATTTTAATACTTAAAATGATTCCCCATATTAAATGTACCCTTAATAATTTTATCCTTGATTTTTTGGTCCCCCATGGATTTCAAATCATGTTCACATCATGGATTTCAAAGATCCCTCTTCTTCTCACTATTTTCACTTGGATGATTCCAAATTACATATTAATAGGGTTTGTGGTCTATTTTCAGAACATGTTTTTCTGAGATTAAATGTGATGGTGTGAAATGTAATATGAAATCCATTAAAATTTAGGGATAAATTCCAAACCATGTAACAACATTCTTAAGAAATTTTATGTACTGTTATGCATAGAGGTGTGTGTGTTTCATGAAACTGCTTTTCTATGAGTTTTGAAATTGATAGTTAAGCTAGATTGATGTATTTGAATTCATTGTATATATATTTGTGTTAAATTGATTTGGTAATTTGAAACCAAACCTTTTCTAAATTTCTTGGAAGGGATTTCATTATAGTTGATTGGGCCTAGTTTGAATTGTCCTGGATCAATACATGTGTAGGAATGATTTTTCTTGGAATAATTATTTAATTATATAATAATAACTAAAGTAAGAAACCAATAGTGGTAGAGTTTAGAGTTTCAAATGAGTTATAATTTTGGTACTTCTGTGTATATAGTGTAATGGTTGGTCAATTGTATACCCATGTAAATTAAGTGAAAAATAGAAAACCTGCTACCTATTAGATTTTTGATGATGAAGATGAGGTGGTGACCTCTTTCTATGTGAGTGGGTTGTGCCCTATGTTGATGATGTGTAACCATGTTCCCAATGTGAAGATATTTGATTTTGATGTGTTGATGCAACAACGCCCATAGTGAGAGGATTTTCGAATAGGATTATTTGTATGAGGTTACAATGAATGAAAGAATTTGAGAGTACGGAAAATGATATATGACTTGCAGTGATGAAGAGAGTGTGTATCTAGGAATTTATGTCGGATTTCTTCTTGATTGATAAGTAACTCATCATGTTTTGATATGTACATATGAATTGAGATAACTCAACCTTCTAGAATGGTTCTAATGTATGTATGGTCATGCATCATGGTAACTTTTTTGTGAATTATGTAATGACAAGGATGTATTTTTTCTTATTTATTTGTTTTTTGGTTATTTTACACACTCTGGTATAGTTGATTAAATTATGTAGATTATTTTTTGGCAGTTTCCACTTGGGTTTATTAATCACACCCAGTATTGGAACCCAGGTGAATCTTTTTATTTTGTTTCCATGAATCTACCCAACAGAAAAGGTCATATATTAGTCTATTGGGATGGTGTATCTTGTTAGTGGTGGAGGATATTATGTGATATCAATTAATATATCATGAAGGTATCCTTTATTATTATGTAAATATTTTTATATATATCATTTATTGGTTCTCTTCTAGTGGGGACCTTTTGAAATTTTATTTAAGGCTATCATGTACCCATTATTGTTTTAGATTGTGATTTTTAATATATAGTGGTCCCACCTCTATGATTAAATGATAATTATTTTTTTGAAATTCTTTTTTATGATAGTTATTTATTTTTTTAGTTATCTGATATTGAGGGTATAGACTGTGAACATTATGGTTCAAGACCTGTCTTTTAGTTAGGTGGCTTTTTCATATGAGGAGGAATTTATGCAGGTTTATGAATCAACAATATATACATAATGATATGGGTTGAGGAGTTAGAACAACCACAAAAGATCATGATATTTTATTTCTATAATATTAAATTACATAATATATGGATCAGAAACAAATTTTAAAGTGAATTAATGGTGATATTATAAAAGGTAACATATGTATTGATTCATGATTCCAATATGTAATTATTTCTCATTTGGTTGACCCTCAATAATAATGAGATGTGTAATTAACTCATATGAGATGAAATAAATCAATGAGTTGTCCAATGACTACTAAAACTAGTTTAATTGATTGGATCTATTTTTGAATAATAAGTGTTTCATTTGTTCATCCAACATTTTCCACTAGAATAAGTAAGTCACCCACTACTTGATCAAGCAATCTATGAATGAAAAAACTCAATAATAAGAGGGCATCAGATGAAAAATATTTTATTTTATTGCTACATGGTTGGACAAAATTCAATCCCATGATGCACTAGTTCAACTAGGGGAATGTTGTATCTCGAGTTGATATTTTTGATTCCACCTCATCCAAACATTGGTATACCCAATGGATTACAATTTATTAGAATAAGGGACACATAGTTTGATTTTTTACAGTTTTCAAGCTAGTGTGGCTAGATGTTTGGAACCTCATAATTAAATTTTCAATCGAAACACAGATGCTTCAAATAGATACATTGTAGATATCCAATCCCCAGTATCCTGGTGCATTCTACTTCTATTTTACATTGGCATAAGATACAATAAATCAATTCATAAATGACCAAATAGTTTAGTAGTCTTTCTAAACTAGATACATATATGGTTCCCATATTACATTTGAAAACACAATTTACTACATATGTTTTTTGAGAATAACATTATTCTTTCTACAATATCATTTCCCATCAATCATAGTATTGTGCATGGAATCCTATGGAAAGGAAAAAAAACAATGGTGAGATCAAATGCTTCATAAGGGTTAATTCAAGTGGAATCTATAATGAATCAATGAGAATATTCCACATAGAGAGGTAAATAACTGAAAACACATGATATCTACAAAATTTTACGATAATAATAAATATTTAAAGGTAAATAAATGTAAACAAATTCCATTTAATCAATGACCGCACTATTATTACTAGATATGGAATACCTTATTTTGTATGTTAAATAACATAAAATACATTTCATTTCATAAATAACTGAGAATGATAAGAATATATGGATAATACCAGAGATAAAATTCCATGTATAATAATAACTCAATTATTAATAAAGGATACTCTTAATTTTTAGACATCATGATTCCCAAAAGGCTAATACATTTACCTTTATGATCGATCCACAAGACTCTTTAAGACTTATCGGTAGAAACCCATATAACTAAGGCTATAAAACTGATTCATCCTATTAGACTACTAATGCATCATGGGTCTATATATAACTGGACCCCACCCCTGTATTTAATTTCTAAATAATTCCAAATATATCAAATAATTGAATTATTTCCAAAACAATTTTCCATTTCATCAAATATATATATTTTGTATTGAATAAAAATTTATCAATATTTACCCAAATAAAAAAATGACTTTGAATGTGTAACACTGAATGTAGAAAGTATATAATGATTAATACAGTAAAAATATCTCTGATAAATTATATGGATATTTAGGTGAAATTTATTGTCTAATGATCAAAGGAAATTAAATAAATTATTAGAATGTTAATGAATACAAAAATTAATCTTGAAATTAATGTCAGTACTTTCTATTGAAAACGTGAGTATACACCATCATAAGATGGATAAGGATCCTATCGGTAAATCATATTACCATTACTGTAGTAATAAATGGAATTTGACATTGATGTATAGAATATCCACAATAAGACTTATAAAACAATCTTGAGGAAAATATACATTTAATTTTGAAAAAGAATATTTGAAAATTAAAATTTCCCAAAACATTCTGTAAAAATATTACCATGAAAATAACCTTTGATCACAATAACAAAATATTTAAAAGAATTTAGTGGTCATGATGTTTGGAAATTCTATTCAAGTTGTATATGTAAAAAAACATTCATTCACTATTTTGAAAGAGGAGAAACAAACATTTTTTATAAAATAACCTGAATATTCCATTCAAACAATTTTTAAAAAGAAAAGTTGTGTAAATAATTCCATTTTAAAATATTAGGAAGATTTTTTGAATCATTTTTATAAAACACAGTTTTCGAAGAAAATGATATCCGACAAAAGAGTGAAATGAATTTAGATTTTATGTAAACATGTTTGCAGTCATTTTATCTACCAAATTTTGGATAAATGGTATTATTACATGAAAATAGTCATTAATAACAAGAGTATATGGAATTCAATGTTTTTATTAAATAATTATCATATAATTTACTTCAATGGAAGTTCATGTATAAACAATCCTGATTAAAATGAGACTGTGAAGTAAACACTTGAAATGATGTTAACGTTGAAGTGAGTATTAATCAATGAATATATTATGTGTATAAAATTAATATATATATATATATATATTGGAATAAAAAAAATTATGTTCAAAATTAATTACAGACATATTCTTATAATATCTACAATAACATAGGTGTAATACAAGCAAATGAAAATAAATTGAGATATGAATTTCTTTAGAACATGTAATCCTTTAATTGAAACAACCATAGATGATGTAATTCAAACTAAAAAAAAAATTAAATAAATAATGAAGTAATACTTGTATTAAATGTCAAATTTGAAGTTTATAAACCATATAAAACGTTATTTGGTTCATAACAATACAATATTCTTCAATGAAAAGAAAGTGAGAAAGAACCACACACCTCAAATTTTTTTTTTGTGAATCTTCATCAACCTCATGTATAGTTGTTTTAATCAAGTAATTACCTTATTCCTGAACCATATTAATAGTTATAATATCATATATGTTCCTTTTATATAATTTTATCTCCCTTATAAGGAAAACCATTCGTTAATTTCATTATTTCAATGGTTAATTTCCCAATTTTATCATTCGAGTTTCATCTTGAAATATTTGGTTCTTGCATATATTATATAATTATATCATATCCAGAATAACAATCCTAACATAATTATCATATTTATGAATAAATTTTTCATTTTAAATTATTTATGAATCATTTCTATGAGTTCTGATATACGTTATGATCATGGAGACAGTAGGTTATACGTACTCATGAGTAACCTTTGAATTCTTCAATGATCATTATGGAATTTAGGAAAGTAATATTTAATATTTACGCAATGATAATAAAATATTAAATGATTTTTTAAAATATAATTATATATATAGTCAATGTGTTTTATGTTTAAAATAGAGCCACATCATTTCGTAACGGTGGTAGTCCACAGGTAAACGAATGACATTATCATCTTTCATTGCGTAAAACAGTAAGAATGAAAATGAAATATATATTTATCAGTTTATAATGATGAATTTTAATGAAGATAATAAATATATAATGTATATCACATATAATCATAACCTTTATCCTTATCAACTCCCATATAATGCATTAATGAAAGATGAATTCCATCTATTTGTGAGGTTGCAGTTCGTTGTACACACAAGCAACACTATAATATCACCAAGAGAATGGAATGTATATAGGTATATATGATATAATGAATCAATATGTCTAATTATGTTATAAATACCGTATATATACTTTATATCCATCTCCATATAAGGTTTTTAAAGTCGGTAATGGAAAGATAAATGACATCGGTTCTTGAGGTAGTAGTCCGTTGTACACACGAATAATAACTTTGTTACAAATTTAATGTAAGTGCATATGGTTATAGGTCATTACCATAAAATAAAAACATATTATATTTTTTCGTATAAAATTTTCATTATAGAATAATATTTTAATATGAACTTAAGGAGGATAAGAATGAAATAAAATAAAAATTTTTGTTGGATAATGTTACCTTTTATACCTGTATCATGATTGGGTTTACACAAAACCATTTCTAGGATGGTTTTTTAACCATAATTATTCTTCTTTGATAAGGTGATTTAATTCTGAAGGATAATTTGGTAGTTATTCAGTGATCTAGAGGAGTCTAATGGCGTGAATAATATAGGATAGGGGTGGACTTTTATGAGTGAGGTGAATGGCATAATTGTAATTTCTGAAATGAATCAATCATATAACGGTTTTTATAATGAAAAAAATAAAAATAGAATATTCTAAAAATATAATATATATGTTTGAAATATAGCCATTATATAGATTTTAGCTATGTTTTTAGGTCATTTTATCCATTAAATTTTTACTTTAACCCCCCACTAAATAAATTTTTACACTAACCGTGGTAATTAATTTTTATTGTTTAATTATTAATTTTGATAAAAAATTACTTTAAAATATTAAAAAATATGAATAATTATGATACAGAATATTTGATACATTTTAAAAAATTAAATTCACATAAGTGGAAAAATTAAATATAATATAAATCCTACAGACGTGATGAGAATGTGAGTTTTAATAGAGAAAATGTTTAAATGATTATAATGTTTTTATATCAAAATTCATTATTAAATAGATTAAAATGATCAAAAATATATTAATATCTATATATATATATATTTAAATGAACTAGATTAAGTTTTAAACTAAATAAAAACCTAATTTAACATTATAATTTTTTAAAAAAAGATGAATTTTCTAATTAAAATTCATTGTTTTCATTATTCATCATAAAATGAAAAATTTCAAAACAAAATCCCAAACAAAAACCATAATATAATATTTATATGATGATAAAAAAAATATTTACCTAATAAATTTTCTACATTTCTTTAAAAAAATTACTTTCAATTATGTTTTCAAATAATGACTAAGTTATTTTAAAAATAATTCCATTTTTTTGAAAAAAAAATTATTTTTATTTGAGATGAATTTTATATAATATATAATCAATAGATTATATAAAATAAGTGTAAAATATTTATTTTCATAATTTAGTTAATCCTATTCATATTAATCATTTAACCACATGGAAATAAGTGTCATATTAAATAATAATTTCTTAGTAATATGTCACCTTTTGTTTAAAAACAGTTGTGCGTGTAAACTAAGCTACTAAATATATTCAATTAATTTAATAAAAAATGTATCATAATTTCTTGTGGTGTTATATTTTAATCAATGAATGGGATTTCATGTTTCATTTTCTGATGAATATAACATTCTTCTGTTATAATTTCAAGGTGGTATATTCTCCCCCACCATTAATACAATATGTTCTCACAATTTAATCATGATATCTGTTATTATGGGTTGGAATTTAAAATTACCACTATTGAAATTACCACATCATAAAGTGTGTAATAAAGTATCATATAATGTATATAGAAATGTATGTTTATAATACATATGGAATAATAAATAAATTTGTGTCTATGTATGGGAATATTTGTGGTAAGTGAATATTTTGAAATGGCTGAAAAGTGTAAATAATTATAGATATTGTTTGAGGGAATCAATTACAGGCTAGTAAATGATAAATATAATGTCAATGTACATTAAAACATAAAAACATATGGATTTAAAAAGCATATAATTAATCAAATATGAATTTAATATGATAAATTTTTATTTAATATTTATTTTTCCATGATTTTAGGAATTGTCTTACTATATATGAATACGAGGAAATATACTTTCTTGAAAGATTTATATATAATATTCATAATTTAATCTTTTGGTTTATCTTTATTCAGTTTCCTATTAATCTATTAATCAAAGAAATGAAAATCAGAAAACGAAATAATTATTCCTGAAAAACTAAATTAAATATTTAATGGATCGTATGATCTATAAAATAGTGGAACATCATTCGGTTTATCTCTAACTATAAACCAAAACAAATTCCATTTTAAAAAGCTTTCCAATATAATAAATCAATCTCTTATCCTCAAATAACACCACATGTTTATCATTAATATTTTTAAACTAAATATAATTCTATATTAACCAGGAAATGAAATAGGATAGTGACATGTGCTAATCCCTTATCAACCTTCTGTATTATGTTCAATCCCAATGATATTTCCATATATGGAATTTTATCACCCAAAACACAGTTTTTCCTTTTTCCAAAATATATTAATATAATTCCTAAAATGGTCCAAAAAATATCATTGAAATATTTGAAATAAAATTTCTCATAAAATTAAATTTTACTAGACTTTTTAATAAAATATTTTTTCAGAAACTCTAATAACAATATTTTACTATTATTATAATGTCATTAATGATCATATTTACCATAAATATTATCAATAACTATAAACTTATGTCTATATAATTTATGGGAAGTATTCATAAAATAATTTTTTTTCACTAAAACATATACTAATCCAATGTGTTGTATTGACATAAATATATCCAAGAATATCCTTAATATTGGTATACTCCCATCATATGAACCCTATATAATGGTGTTTAAGACATTTACATTATCATAAATAATAAATTTATTTACTCGTGATTGTATCCAAAACTAATATGTTTATGAAGAAATATATGCTTCTAAAATTTTAGATTCCTTAAATGTTTCATGATTATTATAATCATAATTCAACTGGTAAAATTACATCTATAATATTACTATGGAATCCCAATAAATACTTTAACCGTTTTATTTCAACATAGGTCCTTTCATGGTATTGAGTTTGACCTTCATAAGAGGTAATTGACTCGGACAATTACAATGTTCTCCAAATTTATGACAATAAATTATAAATGGATCCTTTGGAGAAAATTTATTTACTTCAATCACACCATTAATTTTTTATTGGAATTTTGTTACTTCATGCCATTCATTTCCACACATAAATTTTTTTTTCATTCCATTATAATACCTGGTATTTTATCTAAAACGTCATAGGTTTCACCTTTGATATTCATTGTCATAATCTTCCCAAATGCATAATAATGGGTTTTAAACAAAATGTTAATTATTATAAGAATATCCCAAATAAATTTCAGCATATGCATGCAGTAAGACATGTTGTCATGTACTTGGTGATGGTCTAGTCAATCCTGATGCACTATTCTCATAGTTATTACACCTAGGTGAATATTTGACAAAACTGTGTCCACTTTTTGTTCTAGAAAAGGATCTATTTCCATGAAATCCCACATAATCTACACCTTAAAAATATATTATGATGTTCCTCAATAGTTCTCATCAAATTATATTATTGGTTTATTATCCATATTCTATGTTTTCATAAATATTATTACCAAGGGTTTAAAAAAATCTTTTAATACCGATTATATTGAATCTAAATAATGTTTCATAGATTTGGTGCCTATGTTAATACATTTTAGATGAGATATAAGGAATCACTTATCAAAGGAATAATTATTTTGATATTTGTGGTAAACTAGAAATTTAAATGATTATTATATTACATTTGATACAAAAAAAGTATACAATCATTTTTTTATAAGAATTTTTTTTTGGAATATCCTTTCACATCAGTCAAAGTAAACTTTATGGAATCCTGGGGAATGACAAAAAATTATGTTTTATCTCAAATGATCAGTAATTGTTATGTAACACAGAAGATATCACAAATCAATGATCATAGTCAACATAATAAGCTAAATAATTGAAAAACCAATCCATTTAAATAATTTCACTAGTATAATAAATATTTATAGGGAAATAATAAAAAAATACCTATATTCAATAACATGAATATAATAACATGAAATGGCATAGTAAACATGGAATGGTAAATAAATGGAAACTCATTTCATTTAATGAATAAATAAGAATACTATTCATCCATATATAATATCAATCAAAAATGTCATGGATAATAATAGCTAAATTTTAAATGAAGTCAATTCATAAATACTATACTTCATGTTTCCCCAAGTACATGATACATTTACTATCAATATATATCCTCAATACTATTTAAAATGGATGGGAAGAAACTAATTATACTAATTCAATCCACTAGATTCACTCAATGAGACTATTGATACCTTGAGGGAATATATATATTCATGAATCACCCATGTATTTAATGTCTAGTTAAATCCCCATATATTTAATAATAAATCTGATTCATAAATAATGTTCATTAGCATAAAATATCTGTACTAACTAAGGAATACTGATTTATCAGTATTTCCGCTTAAAAACATAATATATTCAATGTATAACACAATAAATTCAATTGATATATGATTTAAAATTTAAATATATTTATGATAAAAAAATTGTGGATATTTATTTGATATTTAATGTATAACGATCATAGGAAAGTGAATAATTCAATGGAATGTCAATAAACACAAAAATAAATCAAAAAGTGAGTGTTTATACATTAATTGGTCAAAATTATCATAAAACATCCAAAAGAATGATAGGGTATCAAAAGAAAATATACCAATCTGAGAAACCATAAAGGGTTTTTTTGTTTATGAATATAAATACCATAAAAAGATTAATGAAAACATTATTTTGTAAAATAAACTTTTCATTTTGACATGAAAATTAAAACAAATATTTCACAAAATGTGTGGAAATTAATTTTATTGGAAAATAACCATTGAATCAAATAAAATAATATTCCAAGCATTTTAGTATTCTAGAAAAAAATATGTTATGTTCATGTTAGACATGTTAAAAAAGAAATAATCCTCTATTTTTTGTAAAAGTCATATGGGGTTCTTTCAGACTTCATGAAGATTCCGTGCAAGAAAAATTTAAAAAATGTAAAAATGGGTAAATAAATTGTTATGAAAATGTTAAAAACGTTTTTTGAAACATTTTAAGAAAAAATTATTTCTGAAGGAAAGTTTTTTGACCGAATATAAAAATGATTCTGAGTTTTATTAAAACATTATTACAATCATTTTATGAAAAAGGAGTCATAAAATGATAATATAATATAAAAATGGGCATAAAAATAAAGTGATGATTAATATATTAATCTATTATGTGTATCAAATGTAAGTACATATAATATAATATGATATAAATCAAGAGTTACAGAAAATTCATTAATGGATTATTTTTAATATCATGGATAATGAAGGATTGATATAAACAGAGGTAATAAAATTGAGTTGTGAAATTATTTATCACTTGGTAACCTTTAATTCAAATCCTCATAGAAGAAATAAAAAAAATTAAAAACATAAAATTCAATGAATTATTAATTTTTCATAATATTAAATTTCATTGTGGAAAAATATACACCTAATAAAATAAATTTGTTGTATGACATTATAATATTCTTTAATGAAATGAAATTAAGATGAAATCTGATACATCATTATTTTTTGGTTGAACATGATTTTCATCCTCTATAGTGGTTTTAAAAAATTCATTCACTTATGAAAAACATATTTATATTTATAATATAATATATGATAATATTATAACATCGTATCCCTTATCCATTAAAAATATTTCATTTTTTCATTATTTTGGGATTTAATTGCCTTTTTTTCTCGTACATGTTTCATCATGAAATATCATTTTTTTGTGAATATTATATAGTTATATAAAATTTATAATAACAATAAGGATATAATTATAATATTTATATATCAATTATAATTTTAAACAATTTATGAATATTCTTATATAAAATTTTGTTTGTTATGATCATGGGGAGTGTAGGAAAAATATATGAATGAGTAACATTTTCATTTTTAAGTGATTATGATGGAAAATAAGATATTAATATTTTAACATTAGAAAATTATATTTATATAATGAATAAATTATTATTTCTTTAAATATTCATATATATATTATTCATGTGGGGGATAATTAAAAGGAATCACATCATTTCATTAAGGTGGTAGTCAACATATACCGGAAAAACGTTATCATTATTCGTTTAGTGAAATAATATGGATGAAACTGATATATAATATAATTTTATAATAAAAAATATTTCATTAATATAATTATTGTTTTATGTATATCACATATAATAATTAAATTTATCCTTATCACCATTCATGTAAAAAATTAATGAAAAATGAATCACATCACTTAATGAGGTAGTAGACCACCATATACACGAGCTACATTATCATATCTCCTATTGAATGAATATTTAAAATTTTTTTATATATTATATAATAAGTCTAGAGCTGTAATTATTTTATAAATATAATATATATTATTTATATCCATCATCATACCCAACCATGATAGTTTGTAATGGAAAGGCGAATAACCTCATTTCGTGAGGCGGTAGTCTATCGTACATGTGAATGATGATTATGTAATCCATTTTATGGAATTGTATATGGGTTTCTGTAATGAAATTTAAATAAAAACATATAAATATAATTTTTATAATGAAATTATTATATAATAATTGTTTAATAACTCTTTAATGAGGTGGTGGACAGAATAATAAAAAAACACTCTTTCAAGAATGTCACCTCTTCTTGAGGTATCTTCCTTGGGATTGCACCAAATCCATACCAGGTTGGTTTTTGAACAAAAATAAGGATTCCAGGATGAGCAGACGTAATTTTAGAAGTTATTTTTTTAGGAATTTTCTTAAACAAAAGGGTTTGAAGGTTTTAGTAATAGAGGATAGGAAGTGGTCATTTATAAGTGTGGTGACTCGAACAGGTGTAATTTTTTAAAATATTAAATCATACCCATGTATTTTTCATTCAAAAATCCCTATAAATGGTCCATTAAAAAATTATAATATATAAAGTATAAATATAGAAAAAAATTACACATGTTTTGAAGTCATTTTACCTATTATCATTTTATTTTAGCACATGATAAATACACTTTTACCTTAACTGCACTAAGTAATTTTTATTTGTTTCCCTATTCATTGGGTCAATAATAAATTTAAAATTACTAGAAAATTAAAATTAATATTATTCCAAATATGTAATATAATTTTTATAATTCAATAAGCATAATTATGAACTTTTAATTTTTGATTAAACTACTATACATGAAGAGAAAAAGGGATTTAATTAAAAAATGTTGAAAATATTACAAATTAGATTAATTGATATAAATATGATCAAATTATACCATAAAATTTATTAAAAATACAATTTAACATCATAAATCATTTTTATGAAATAGTAGTTTTCAATTAAAATTCAATATTATTCATTATTCATCAATGAATTGATGTTTTTATAAAAATACAAAAAAATCAAAAAAATATAATTTTGATATGAAGAGTTAAAAAATTAATTTCATTTAAAAAAAATATCAAACATTGTTACAACTATTTTTTAATTATGAGTGCAAATAAGGATTAACCAATTTTATAAAAACATCGTCTTTCAAAAAATATTTATTTTTCATTTTAATGATTTTTTTAATTATAACTATTAATTTACTATTAAATTTTTATACAATATATATTTTCATAATATAGTTATTATTTTTTGCACACTCACTTCAAACGTCTAGAAAATAATATTCATATGAAAAAATAATATTATAAAAATATGTCACATTTCGTTTAAACTCTGAGATGTGTTTTATGAAAATTATTGAGGATATTAAAATTAGTTTAAAATAAATATTTCATAAAGTCTCAGTGTTTTATATTTTATTAAATTATTATTGTTTTGTGTCATATAAACTATCAAATAGAATGTTCTTATTTTATAATTTCACAGTGTTACAACCTTCATAGTTCGATATTATTTCGTTTTTATAAGATTATCGTGAGATCTATTTCAAATTGGAAGGATCTTCATTGGAAATTACATTATTAGTCCAGATATATGATAAAGAAAGAACTATTCATTACCTCCACTGCTATTATTAATTTTAGAGTGGGATTAATAAAAAATGCATCTATAGATGTAAGTTTTTCACAAATTCCTTATACATACAGCCTCATTAGGAGTGATTACTTAATGTTTTCAATGATAATATATAATTTTCTTTTACATAATGTTCATTACATAGAAATTGTTTTTT
Organism: Viscum album; assembly: GCA_963277665.1. Classification (NCBI taxonomy): domain Eukaryota; kingdom Viridiplantae; phylum Streptophyta; class Magnoliopsida; order Santalales; family Viscaceae; genus Viscum; species Viscum album. The sequence continues at coordinate 1,166,632,923 of OY728126.1, forward strand.
GGGTTTCATAGCTATTATGATATGATATAATTACTGGTATATGAAATAATTTTTAATGGGGAAAAATAGCAGTTGGCACGACCAAATAGAAAAAAATGGAAGGAATGGTATAAAAATATTTGTTACTGTCTTGAAAAAAAGTCACAATAGCCTCAAAACTAAAGGCATAATATTTTTAGGTGACAATATAAACTAGTCAAAAACCCCAATTGTATCAATACCTACTCCACATATCCAATACATAATATTCTCATAAGAAGAATGGGATCAATAAATTTTGATCCAATAAGTGAAAAACATGATACATCAATTTTGGATAGGTTTCTAGGTACTATCAATCATCCCCAGATTATATCATGACAATATTAGATGCTCATAGAGATAATATCTCAATAAATGCCACATTTTATTACTCTACCATATAATTTTTTGTTGAATCATTATATTATTATTCTTATATTTATAATTTATTTTAAGGTTATTCCATAATATTGGAGTTGTGTTGGATGATCTAAAGGCAAAAAACACCCATGTGGTTTTTATTTTATCTGATGAAGAATAAGGATAAGGGAAATAGAAAGTGTTTATATTAAATTATGTGACAAAATTTTATGAATAGATTTCCAAAATTCAAACTACGAATACTTAATAAATTATTATGGAATTCTATGATAAATGAAAAATGATCAAAATTCCATTCATAATACTTGAATAGCATCTTGTATTTTAAATACACCATAGATCCAATGAAATTGATTCATGAATACAAAGAAATAAGAAGATTAAATCATATAGTTTTCCAAGATTTTCTAATCACTTATGAGATATAGGCCCCAACATTAAGAGTATAACGACCCATACTTTAAATAATTTGTTAATAATTCAAAATTTAAGTACACTTATTACAACATATAACAAAACCATGAAAGGATAGTATAGGTATAGTGTCTTTAGAAACTAGGAAACATAAACAACTGGTTCATAAAGCATCTACATTGTCTCCCATTTATTTCATCATATCTAAAGTCCCTTTTGGCATATCCTACTTAATAACCTTATTCCTGACCTGGGGAAAGAAAACATACAAAAGGGTGAGCTCAAATTCTCAGTAAGGGTAGACAAAAGAAATATCAATCACATAATATTCATTAGAACATAACATTTTGGAAATCGTAACCTGCAAAAGAGATCATAATTTCATAATCATGGGGTAAATCACAGTAGTGAAATGTAATCCCAATAATCATAACATAAAACATGAAAATTTTGTAATACGCACATAATCATAGAGAATTAGTTCTTATTAGTCAAGACTCATTTCCAAGACTATCTTAGCAGACAATGTCCATTTATGAACCGAGTTCACTCCTCGTTTCAGTCCTGTTTCACTGAACTGGATTAACCTGTTGTTCCAGCCATGTCTATATAATGAGATATAAATATTTACCCAATGAATTTGAGGGATATATAAGTACCAACCATCTCATGATGAAACCATTCTAATGTGTACCGCAAAATCAAAAATCATACATCATAGCATAACCCATGTAATAAAAAATTGGGATTCTTAATCATCATGCCATCATAACATAATCCATATAAGATTAAAGGACTTCATAAAAATAATTCCATCATAACATAATCAAAACAATGTAAAAATAGGGATAGAGACAGAACACTATATTATCATAGAAGGAAAATAATTTTGATAGAACACTTGAACTCCATTCTTGAGGAAAATATCCTTTCTACTTCAAAAACATTTTCCTTTCTTAATATGTAATATAATTTTAAACTAAAAGAAGTTGATTAAAAATAAACTTGAAAATTGTAAAGGAAGATTCATGGAAATAATGTTCTAAAAATCCATTCATTTTGTATAATTTAAAAACACATTCTTCTCGTACTTTGGCAGGATAAGTCAAAAAGTACCTCGTACGAAAAACGACAAAATATTCTATTCATATCTTTTACTAAAAACTCACCGAAGGGTAAAAATGGATTTAAACAATTGTATGAGGATAGAAATAATATTGCATAGTGAGGAAACATAGATTTGGATGATAAATATAGCCTTGTAAATAACAAAGTATGAACAATCTTGGATAAAAATGAGATTGTGATATTTTCCCTTACCTTATGTCTGATTTTCTTTGTAAGTTTCTGAACCTCCTGTATAATGATTTAAATAATGTCATGGGCTTATTCCATACTCATAATAATTATTATGATTTCATATATGGTCAAATTCTTAGATTATTATTAGTAATATTTCTTGGCTACTTGTATTCAGGTGTTTATTACTTTTTGTTCTTATGCGTGTTTTGTCGAATAAATTCTTATTCTTCTGTTTAGGTTATAGAACGAGTCGCATCACATCGTGGAGATGATAGCTTGTACGTACGCACAAGTGATGATATCATTCCAATGATCATGGAATTATATTTATGTGTATGTATACTATTTCATATTCAATATCACTTTACAATAATCATATATAGTTATTATTTACACCATTATACCCATCCAAGTAAGGTGGTGCTGGAAAATAGATTACACCACGGCATGGAGACGATATTCCGTACGTACGCACGCGCGGTGATTTTGTTTTCCGTAGGATGGATATATGGTGAAATAGGGTTGTTTCATTCATATAATAACATATAATTTTATGCATTATACAGATGTTATTACTTCATAATAAAACAACTAAAGAAGAATAAGTAGAAGAAGAAATAAAGCTCAAATAATCAGTAACGGACCGTACCTCTTATTTGAAGCGCCTCTTCTTAACCTTCTATTAGGGCACTAAATATGGTCTTTAAAGAAGACCATGACCTCTTGGATGTTTCTATGGAAGAGGAGAATAGAAATTTTCAGGGTTTGGCCGAGCTCGAAGGCCCAAAGTGGTGTGAGAAAGAGATGGAGGGGGTGCCCTTTTATAAGGGAGGAGAGGGTCACCTTCAGAAAAACTAAAAATATTATTTTATTATAAAGTCGTATTCAGATTTTAATAGCTTCAAATTGATTTATTTAGAATCTAACGTGGGGATGGGTCGAAATCCTGTCAACCAAAGTTGTTTAGAAAAGTATAAGTCATTATATTAACCTTATCTTTTAGATTTAACTCTTAGTTAATTAGATTAACATTTACCATGTCACTTTGTATTTTTATATTATATTGTTAATAAAAATACCATATACATCCAATAGGCCCCCCAAGTGGTCCATTAATGATACAACTTTCATGATATAAGTATCTTGGCCAAACCTTAGATTTTTAGGAATATAATAACAATTAATAATATAATATTTTTTTAAAAAAACTATTTTATGTCAATTTTGACACTATTTGGTAATTGATTTTTGAGAAAATCATAACAGCATTATTAGTTCCAAAAAAGTTAATTAAATCAATAAAAATATGTAATATTAACCTTGAAAATTTGTGGAATTCATAAAAAGTCTCAAATTACATTTATTTGAGTATTTATAACATCAATTATGTTAATATTTCATTAATAAGATATTTATGGCATTATCATTGTGTCATAAATAAATTATGTTATTTCATGTCTAAAAATTATAAATAAAATATCATAATGTAGGAAATCTTTTTATAATTATAATAAATATTTATAGTCGAATTTATCTTATGTATGACCCTATATTAAAAATGTTTTAGTTATTAAACATTGATTTTAACTATTTTAACTATTCTTTAAATAAAATAATATTAAATGTCCTAATCTATTCCAAGTGAACATAAATGGTCATATTTTATTCCTAAGTTTGTTTTTGGTCAAATTAAACTTACCCAATAGAATTAGGACATGTGTTAGGGTAATAATAATATCATTTTTACCCTTAATTTCCCTATTTACTTTTAACTGTTGTAAAAAAAATAAAACGTTACTATCCACGAAAAATTATTTTCATCTCATAGAACCACATTTTAGTCCTTGATATTGACCTTGTCTCTCAGATTTTCGAAATTGCACTCACAGAAGCCGTAAAATTATGTTTTATGTGAATTTGCAAATTTTCTTAGGAGGTGGGTAAAACATGGTGAAAAGTTCAATAAAAATTTTTATATATCTAAAATTATTATAAAATGACTCTGATGAATTAATTTGAACGTTTATCGGTATTATGTATCAATTTTGACCTAAAATAAATTTAAATAAAATAAATAATTATTTAAATAAAAAGTCAGTTTTTAAATAGTAACCCACTATTTCCACTATTCATCAAAAATGGAATGTTTTCAGAAAAATACCAAAATTTCACCATAGGATAATTTCAATATTCCGATTTCAAAATGGAAGTCAATTTTGAAAGATAAAATTCATAAAATTTCAAAAAGTGGGTATTACTATTCATAACGACTAGTTTTAAAAAAATATTTTAATAGAATATCGTTGTTTAGTGAAACTCGGTATTGCGTACAACGCAAGCTATCGAGGAAGGTCGCGGTTGCATGTAAAGAAATCCAGGATAGTGTTGTGTGTACTGAATGATTCCTTTGATGATTTATATAACATAAAAACAAAATATTTCTCATAAAAATCTCGGGTGTTACATTCTACCCCCCTTAAAATGAATTTCCCCTCGAAATTCGTAACTTTGTAACAAACAGATGAGGATACCTCTCCCTCATCATATCCTCAAGATCCTATGTAGATTCTTCTAATTGGTGGTTCCTCCATAAATCTTTAACCAAGCGAGTGGTCTTGTTCCGTAGTACTTTTTCGCTATGATCCAGATTCTCTATCTGCTGTTCTTCATAAGAAAGCTCTTGCTCTAGCAGTATAACTTCTGAGCTGAGTACATGTGAAGGATCGGGTATGTACTTTCTCAGGAGAGATACATGGAACATATCGTGAACTTGAGAGAGATTTGTTGTAAGCGCCAATCGGTAATCTACCTTCCCAATACGATCCAGTATTTTGAAAGACAGATATACCTAGGGCTCAGCTTTCCCTTCGTTCCAAATCTCATTACTCTTTTCCAAGGAGATATTCGTAAGAACACATTATCACCCACTTCAAACTCTAGGTCTTTTATTCGGTTATCGGCATAAATTTTTTGTGAACACTAAGCTGATATTATGTGTTGTTGAATAGATCAGACCTTTTCTGCCATCTCATCAACAAGATCAGGTCTTAATAGCTTTCGTTCCCCAACTTCATCCCAGCTAGTTAGAGTCCTACATTTGTTTCCATAGATAGCTTTATAAGGATCCATCTGAATAATGAAGTGAAAGATATTATTATATGAAAACTCCAACAAAGGTATGTGTTGATCCCAACCACCCTTGAAATCTATAGAGCAAGCTCTCATCATATCTTCTAGAGTTTGAATTTTCCTCTCAGACTGGCCATCTGTCTGATGATTATAAGCAGTGCATAAACTCAACTCTGTATCTAGTGTATCCTGAAGACTTCGCCAAAACGTTGAGGTAAACCTCAGATCTCGATCAGATATAATGGAAAGTTGTACTCCATGAAATCTTACCACTTCTTTTACATATATCCTGGCAAGCTGATCCAGAGAGAAATCCAATCTAATAGCAATGAAGTGTGCTGACTTTGTAAGACGATCAAATATAACCCAGATACCATTATTACCTTTGGATGTTTTTGGAAGTCCAGTGATGAATTCCATAGTGATGTTTTCCCATTTCCATTTAGGTATGGGTAATGGTTGTAACATCCCCTTAGACTTCGGTCTCTCAGCTTTAACTTGCTGACAAACCATGAATTGAGAGACATATTCTGCAACATCACATTTCATGCCATCCCACCAGAAGTACTCCTTCAGGACCCTATACATCTTCGTGCTTCCAGGATGAATAGAGAATGAATAACTATGAGCCTCATCCATCATCTCCTTCTTTAATTCTGGGGTGGGAGGAACGAAAACCTGATTCCTGAATAGTATTAATCCATCATAATCAAGGTTGAATTCAGGAACATTTCTCACCTTCTTTTGTAACTCTACATCTTCTTTCTGTGACTCTTTAATCTTCACATGTATAGATTGTTGGAAATTCATTTGATAAAGATACAAATTTCCCCTTCCATTATAATTCCAAGATCCATCCATTGTAAATCCATATATATTGGATCTTTTGTGATCCTCATCATGGATAATCTAGCATGGTCTTGTCGACTTAATGCATATGCCACCTTGTTTGCTTTCCCAGGGTGGTAATTAATTGAGCAGTCGTAATCCGTATTTAGCTCCAACAATTTTCTTTGGCGCATATTCATCTCCTTTTGTGTGAAAATATACATTAATCTTTTATGATCAGTATAAATATCACACATATCTCCATAAAGATAATGCCTCCAAATCTTTAATGCAAATATTACTGCAGCTAACTCCAAATCACGAGTTCGGTAATTTTGCTCATGTATTTTCATCTATCGTGAGGCATAAGCTATCACCATATCATTTTTCATGAGAACACACCACAATCCCTTCTTGGATGCATCATTGTCGATCACAAACCTTTCTACACTACAAGGCAGTGTGAGCATAGGTGCACCAGATAACCTTCTTTTTAACTCCTTGAAATTCTCTCCACAATCCTCTGTCTAAAAAAACATAACTCTTTTCCGAGTCAATTTGGTGAGTGGTTTAGATAATCATGAAAAATCATTCAAAAACCGTCAATAATATCTTTCCAAAACCATGAAAACTTCGGATCTTAGTTACTTTTTTTAGTCTTGTCCATATTTCGATAACCTCTGTTTTTGCTGGATCCACAACTATCCCCTCATTTGAGATTATGTGACCCAAAAATTAAACTTTTTGAAGCCAAAATTTACACTTGGTAAATTTGTTATAAAGATTCTCCTTTCTTAGGGTCTTCAATACAATTCTCAAGTGATCTTCATGTTCTTCTTTTCTCTTTGAATAGAAAAGAATATCTTCTATAAAGACTACCACAAACTGATCAAGATAGTCTCTAAAGACACTATTCATCGGATCCATGAAGACAGTGGGGGGAATTAGTAAGAACAAATGGCATCACTATAAATTCATAGTGTCCATACATTGTACGTAAAGTCATCTTTGGTATATCCTCCCTTTTGACCCTTAATTTATGATACCCTGAATGAAGATCAATCTTGGAAAAGTATTGCGCTCCACGTAGTTGGTCAAATAAGTCATCAGGGCGCGGGAGAGGGTATTTGTTATTGATCGTGATCTTGTTAAGTTCACGATAATTAATAAAGAGTCTCATTGATCCATATTTCTTCTTAACAAATAGAATAGGTGCTCCCCAAGGGGACGCACTAGGGCGTATGATTTCTTTATCAAGATTCTCTTTGAGTTTCTTCTTCAATTACTGCAACTCAATTGGGACAATTCTATAAGGTCTCTTTGAAATAGGTAAATCACTCGGTATGAGTTCTATTGAAAACTCAACTTCACGATTTGGTGGAAGACTAGGAAATTCCTCTGAAAAGACATCATCAAACTCTCGTACAATGTTCATATTCTTAATCGTGAGTTTCTCTCTAACCATTTGAGATAAATAATATTCATTTAGTGGAATCAATACCCATAAGATGGAGGAAATTTCCACTGGAAGGTTTTGTTTATCCTTGCATCGATAGATGATCATAGATTGATCTGGAATATGAAATGTGACTTCCCTTCTTTGGCAATTGATATGAGCTCCATAAAAATAAAGTCAATCCATGCCAAGAATCACATCAAATTCCACTATAGGAAGGATCACAAGATTTTCAGGAAGCACATTCTCACAAACTTCAATTGGAGAAGAATTATAAACTTTTGATGCGACTGTAGAGCCATTAGGAGTTGTCACAGCTAACTCAACATCTAATTGTTGAGGTAATACTGCGATACCCTTAGAAAAATTTTCAGAAATAAATGAGTGGGTGGATCCAAAATCAAATTAAACATTTTCTACTTTAGATTGGATGGTATGTGTACCTTTCACTACTTCGTTATCGTACTCCACATCGCTGATAGAAATAGCATGTGACTTTCCTTTGTCTTTAGCCTTAATAGTTTGTTTATGTCGATCATCATCAATAACCCTTGGATTAGGGAATTTATTAGCATAATTCCCCATTTCCTTGCACTTGTAACATTGAAGTGTAGTAGGTGCACTTTGTGTAGCCTTTTCTTTGTTCGCATCACTAGACATCTTCTTCCCATCATTGCAACATTAAAATGCACCATGACATTCCTTTCCACATTTGAAACATTAACTTGTCCCTTTAAGACAACTCCCTCCATGTTTTTTCCACACTTTGAGCATAAGGGATAACCCATCTTCTTTTCAGTGTGCTCTTTAGATTTTTAATTTGAATTCCATTTTACTCTTCTTATCAAACCCATATGACTGATGTGTTACTCCAATCTTCATCTCAACCTTGAGAGCACATTGAACGATTTCATCATAGCTATTGAATTCCCTTATGGATAACGCCCTTCGAAGACTTGGTTTTAATCTACTAAAGAATCGATTGATCTTACTCTAATGTTGGATAATAATCCTAGAAGCGTACCTTGAAAGTCTTGTAAAATTTGCTTTGTAGGTACCAACAGATTCATCTTCCTTCTACTTCAGTTCAAGAAACTCCTTCTCCATCTTAGTTCGAAAAATACGAGGGAAGTACTTATTGAAAAATTAGTTCTTTAACTTGTCCCATTCCATGGACTCAATTTAATATCTTTGCCTTGTATTCTTGATAAGATCCCACCATTGATCAGATTCACCTTCCAAATGATATACTGCTAAGATGACTTTATCATGTTCAGAACATTGAAGGACTGAAAATATATTTTCAGTGGTACTGATCCATTGTTCAACAACTATGGGATCAGTAGACCCACTGAATGACGGTGGATGCTACCTCATGAAGGATTCAACAGAATGTTTCTCCATCCATTGCTCATTTGGATGTCCTACATGATTCATATCTTGAGAATGTTGTGTGAGCATGGGTACAATATTTTGAATTCTAGCTCCCATAACATTTGGTTACTTAGGGGGAAAATCATTGCATTGCCAATCGCATTCCGCATTAACACGGTTCCTTCAGGTTCCAGCCATTGACTAAAACCAAGAAGAATTGTATGATCAATACTAATTATAATAGGAAAACCACATAATCAAGAATAAAATTTTACACTTAATGTCTTATCTTAGGTTATTCATGGCCATTTCTAAAACACTAAGATTGTGTTCTGTGCTTAGATATATCCTTAGGGTTCTTACTAAGGCTTTCAAATACTAGTTTCCAAAGGTTGACTATACCTTTCCTCTAATACCAACTATGACAACCAATACTTTACATACATATTTAACACTTCAAAATTGATGTACACTTATTACAACATATAAAAAAACCATGAAAGGACCGTATAAGTATAGTGTCTTTAGAAACTGGGAAACATAGACAAATGGTTCATAAAGCATCTACATTGTCTCCAATTTATTTCACCATATCTAGAGTCCCTTTTGGCATATCCTACTTAATAACCTTCTTCATTACATGGGGAAAGAAAACATACAAAAGTGTGAGCTCAAATTCTTATTAAGGGTAAACAAAAGAAATATCAATCACATCATATTCATAAGAACGTAACATTTTGGAAATCTTAACCTGCAAAAGAGATCATAATTTCATAATCATGGGATAAATCCTAGTAGTGAAATGCAATCCCAATAATCATAACAAAAAAATGAAACTTTGTGGCATACACACATAATCATAGAGAATCATTTCTTAGTAGTCAAGACTCATTTCCAAGTCTATCTTAGCGGACAAAGTCCATTTCTAGACTGAGTTCACTCCTCGTTTCAGTCATGTTTCACTGAACCAGATTAACCTGATGTTCCCGCCATGTCTATCTCATGAGACATAAATCTTTAACCAATGCATTGGAGGGTGATATATGTCCCACCCTTCTCTTAATTAAACAATTAATGCGTTCCACAAAATCATATATCATACATCATAGAATAACCCATGTAATAAAAAAATGGGATTCTTAATCATCATGCCATCATAACATAATCCATATAAGATAAAAGGAAATAGTAAAAATAATTCTATCATAACATAATCAAAACAATTTAAAAATAGGGATAGAGACAGAACCCTATATTATCTTAGATGGAAAATAATTTTGATAAAACAGTTGAATTCCATTCTTGAGAAAATATCCTTTCTACTTCAAAAACATTTTCCTTTCTTAACATGTCATATAATTTTAAACTAAAAGAAGTTAATTAAAAATAAACTTAAAAACTTGTAAAGGAAGCTTCATGGAAATAATGTTCAAAAATTCATTCATTCTATATAAGTTAAAAATCATTCTTCTCGTACTTTGTCCTGAAAAGCCAAAAAGTACCTTGTACGAAAAACGACAACAGCTTCCTTTCATATCTTTTACTAAAAACTCACCGAAGGGTAAAATTGGATTTAAAAAATTGTAGGAGGATGTAAATAATATTATATATTGATGAAACATGGATTTTGATGATAAATATACCCCTGTAAATACCAAAGTATAAACAATATCGGATAAAAATGAGATTGTGATATTTTCCATTACCTTAGGATCGATTTTCTTTGTAAGTGTCCGAACCTCCTGTATAATGATTTAAATAATGTCATTGACTTATTCCAGAATCGTACTCTTTGTTATGATATCATATATCATCATATTCTTAGCATCTTATTAGTAATATTTCATTTTTACTTGTTATTTGGGTGTTTATTACTTTTTGTTCTTATGCATGTTTTGTTGAATATATTCTTATTCATCTCTTCAGGTTATGGATACCTCATTTCCAGAATGGTATTTGTGTAATATATAACATATTTATTCATTCAATTCATTTATATAATCATTATGTAATGAAGATCGTGTAGAACGAGTCGCATTACATCGTGGAGACGGTAGGTCGTACGTACGCACGAGCGATGATATCGTTCCCATGAACATGGAACTGTATTGAAGTGTATGTATACTATTTCAGAATCAAAATCACTTCACAATAATCATATATATTTATTATTTACACCATTATACCCATACAAGTAAGGTGGTTGTGGAAAATAGTTTACACCACGGCGTGGAGACGGTATTCCGTACGTACGCACGCACGGTGATTTCATTTTCCGTAGGATGTATTGATGGTGAAATAGGGCTGTTTAAACTTATAATGACATATCAGCATATGCGTTATACTTATTTTATTACTTTATAATGAAACAAATAAATTATAAGAAGTAGAATAATAAATAAAGTTGAAATATTCAGAAACGGATATTACCTCTTCTTTGAAGCGCCTCTTCCTAACCTCCTCTTAGGGCCCTAATGATGGAATTTGAAGAAGACCAAGAACCTCTAGGATGTTTATAGGGAAGTGGAGAATATAAATTTTTAGGGGTTGGCCGAGAATTAAGGCACAAATTGGTGTGAGGAAGAGATGGAGGAGGTGCCCTTTTATAAGGGAGGAGAGGGGCACCTTTAGAAAAACTAAAAATATTATTTTATTATAAAGTCATATTCGGTTTTTAATATCTAAAAATTGATTTATTTCAAATATAAGGTGGTTATGGGTCTAAAGACTCTCAAGAAATGGGGTTTAGACAAGTTTAGGTCATTATCTTAACCTTATATTTTAGTTTTAACTCTTAGTTAATTAGATTTACATTTACTATGTCACTTTGAATTTTTATATTATATAGTTAATAAACATACCATATACATCCAAGAGTCCCAAAAGTGTTCCATTAATTATACACCTATCATGATATAAGTATCTTGGCCGAACCATAGATTTTCAAGAATATAATAACAATTAATAATATAATATTTGTTTTGAAAACTATTTTATGTCAATTTTGAAACTATCTGGTAATTGATTTTTCTGAAAATTATAACAACATGATTTGTTCGGAAAAAGTTAATTAAATAAATACTCATATGTCATATTAACCTATAAAATTATTGTAATTCATAAAAAGTCTCAAATTAGATTTATTTGAATATTTATAACATAAATTATGTTAATATTTCATTAATAAGATAATTACTACATCATCATTGTGTCATAAATAAATTAAATTATAAAATGTCTAAAAATTATAAATAAATACCATTATGTAGAAATTATTTTTAGAATTCTAATGAATATTTATAGTCGAATTTATCTTATGTATAACCCTATATTAAAAATGTTTTAGTTATTAAACATTGATTTTAACTATTTTAACTCTTCTTCAAATAAAATATTATTAAATGTCCTAATCTAATCCAAGTGGACCTAAATGGTCATATTTTATTCCTAAGGTTGTTTTTGGTCGAATTAAACTTATCCAATATAATTAGGACATGTGTTAGGGTAATAATAATATCATTTTTACCCTGAATTACCCTATTAACTTTTAACCATGGTAAAAAAGTAAAAAGTTACTATTCACCAAAAATTATTTTCATCTCATGGAACCACATTTTTGTCCTTGATATTAACCGTGTATCTCAGATTTTCGAAATTCCACTCATAGAAGTGGTAAAATTATGTTTTATGTTATTTTGCAAATCATCCTAGATGGTGGGTAAAAGATAGTGAAAAGTTAAATAAAATTTTTATATATCTAAAATTATTATAAAATGACTACAATGAATTAATTTTAACTTATATAGGTATTATGTATCAATTTTGACCTAAAATAATTTTAAATAAAATAAGTAATTATGTAAAAAAAGTCAGTTATTAAATAGTAACCTTGTGTTTTCACTATTCATCAAAAATTGAATGTTTTCATAAATATACTAAAATTTCACCCTAGGATAATTTCGATATTCTGAATCCAAAAATGAAGTCCATTTTGAAAGATAAAATTTATTAAATTTCGAAAAGTGTGTGTTACTATTCATAACTGCTAGTTTTAATAATATTTTAATAGTATATCGTTGTTTAGTGAAACTCGGTATTGCGTACCACGCAAGCTATCGAGGAAGGTCGTGGTTTATTGTAAAGAAAGCCAAGCTACTGTTGTGTGTAGTGAAATATTCCTTTGATGATTTATATAACAAAAAAACAAAATATTTCTCATAAAAATCTCGGGTGTTACAAAGATAATGGGCATCATCCATCAAAATATAATTCTATTATTATAAATTATACTAGTTCACCTCCATCACTGTTCCCTATTTTTTTGAAAAAATTATTGAGAATGTAATTTCATATAAAATTGGGGCTAATATTTCCATCTATATTATATTGTAATGGTCTACTTAACTATCATCTTGTTCTGAAATGTTAATTTCATATAAGGATAATAAAATTTATATATAATTTTTTTTCTTCATATTTATTATGTTGATCCATCCCTTGTCTCTTATATTGATTTTATGGAAAATCTTATAGAATAATTAAAAGCCTCTAAATAGTTTATTTTTAAAAATTCCAATGAAATTTAATGTGTAGATGGTAATGAATCATTTAAGGATGATTTATTCATAGAAAACATTACCCTTAAAACATTATATATATAAGGGGAATGTGGAATACGTAAATAAAAGATCATGCCACTGAGGTCCCTACCCAGACTCCCAATAATGGACACCTTACAACAAATTAGAAAATCCATGGGTATCCCAATATATTCTACAAACATTTTACAAAAATATATCATGTACCATTATATTTATGAATGCATTGATTAATTATAGTATGAAAATGAAAATATCTGGAAAATAAATTTTAAATTTCTTTGGGAAGGAACATACATTTAGGGTATTTTTTAGGATGAGGCCCCACATTCACTTATAAACCCCTATAAATAGGAAAAAAATTTAAATCTATGAGGATTTAATTGGTCTAAAATGAATGTACCATAAACAATTGAAACATTTGATCGATCACATCCCTAGTGGATTGTTCTGAACACTTTCTCTATGGTGAGACTTCATAATTATACTACAAATTTCTTCTTTTAAGTGATGTAACCCAGCCCATCAGGAATGGGGGATTTTCATATCAGTTTCCCCATCATCAATTGAATTGTTGAAATCATTTAATATCATAAATCAACATATAGTCCCCATGATAGTCAGTGTCATGCATGCTATGTGCAGCCCCATTGAAGTCTTCTTCATGAATAGATTAAAAATCTTCTAACCTATTAATTTTTGTTACATCACTTCCAAAAAGATGAAATCTTTTGAAATGTGATTATCTACATGAAGGAGTAAAATTAATACATAATAAAACAAATATATCATATTAATGAGGTAATTTTTAAAACTATACATTCATTTTTTCTATTGTATGTAATTAGGTACCCTAACCCTTCCTTGGGGAATGAATTTATCATAATCATATAGACTGAGAAACCTCTGGTGGTGAATTTAAATTACATTTCCATTATTTCTGAAACCACTGATTATTATATAATTAAATCTATAAATTCATTATCATTAAATATTTAATTTTATGTAGTTTTATTAAGTGATAGTGGAATATACAACACCTGAATTTCATTCTAATATACATGAAAAAACAAAGAATAATATACATGGTTTATAGATAATTATTAGATATACATCCTTTAAATAAAAAAACAATGTTTATTACATTGTTCCATTACATTTTTGTTTCATATTTATTCAATTTTTTAGAACATTATTTGGTTAATATTTTATCTACTAAGATCCATGAGGATTCAATTTTAATTGATCATCCAAATTATTGTTAATATTAAAAACATTTAGATCATATTATCTAAGTAATATATTCATTTATCGATTACATTGAAAAGATAATACATGGAATGATAGTGTATGAAAGTACCATGCTATGTGCAACTTGTATAAAAGGAGTACTCACTCAAATAGAAAATTATCATTATTTATAATTCATGTGAGATTCATAATGTACATGGAATATTATTTTTAACTATACGACATAAGGACATTTTTTCAGTGCCCTAAACTACAAGGCCTAATGTTCATACAACAAGATCATTAATTTTATTTTTATGGTCTTTATTAGATTACAATAAACTATATGACATCTTATCCACCCCAAAAAATCCATAAATGAATTAGGTTGATTGCATCCATATGAACTAATTTTTCAACATGAGTGCCTAATTTTTGTAAGGATTTTTAATGTATATTCTCTCTATAAATATATTGTTTATTTTAACAAACCTTGAATGGGATTAAAATTCCCATTTCATAAGTCTTTTGTGGGGATTTATTCCTATTCTCAAGGGGTAAGTACCAAGGTATGAAAAAATTATCATAGGCATACCCTATATTCCATCGTCATTTTAACCATCCAATATAAGGCCTTCTCATTCAAATTATAATTTTCACTTAATCCAAGTAGTGAGGAGATCTCTAATGACACAAATATCTATTACTCTAGGTCACCAAAATTTTCACTATAGAGTTTTGGTCTATAACAACTCACATAGATTTTTCCTCACATGATCATATACTCGGATAACCTAGTTTTCTCTTGAAAATGAGTTAGATATGTATATACACTCCATAAATAACTTTTTATATCATAATTTATATTAATACATGATAAATGTTGATGTTTAAATCTCATATATTATACGATTAATAAAATTACACATTAATTAAATTTATACTACCACCCTTATTAATGTGATCCTTATTTATAATGGGAATTCTTATATTAAAAATTTGTTAATAAATTGTTTTACCATTTCTAGAACTATATAGGTATTTATTTATATTCTCATAGGATACATAGTAATAATTTGGTCTTCTTTTCTAGACGTACCGAAAAATTCCATTTCATTTAATTTTTTCTTCCATATTATCTTATGAAATATTCTTTTATATTTGGTTTTACTCTATTATCCCTAAAATATGGTGACATAATTTGACACGTTCAAAGAACTATTAATGTTTTTTTATTCCCATTGATTCATAAAATTATTTAGATCACCTATCCTAGACCGAACCATTAATCAGTATCCACACATTCCCTTAAATGATACTTATCCACTATTGGGATAACTATTGATGATAAGTAAAATATTCCCTTATATTTTGATATATAACCTCACACTTGGTTGACATATATTAATTATGAATCTAGCCACTTTTGGTATATATTATAGTACCTTAAAATCAATATATAAGATTAATTCACAATTAAAAATAATAAAGATACATGGTGACTTTTTATGATTAAAACTCAAAAAGAGTGACTTGATAAGAAGTTTAGTTTTCACCCACTAGGTCATTCCAATTTATTCTATTGAAAAAATTCAAATAAATAAATAGGATAAGAGTAAAATAACTTTTGTAATTTATGTGTAGTTCCGACAAAATTTGATTACTGCTCACTACATTTACTGATCTTTGAAAAATTCAGAGTCTTCCAAAAATAGATTCATTTATCATGCGTTTTTTATCCCTCGTTTTAACTCATATATTACTACTTCATAATTATATTTATAATGTGCAGTGGGTTAGTAGTGACTAATCTAGTTAAGAAATCTACAATGTGGTCTATGTTCTATAACATTCAACAATGATACACTCTTTTGGTCAAACCATTAAATGTTAGTTATTAAATGTTATATACATATAATCATCAACCCTGTTTAGTCCATTCATCATATTGGAATCCCATAGTGGACAACCTGATAAAAATTCATGTCAAAAGTCTCAAAAAATATAATTTTATGGAATATGAAAAAGATAGACTGTAAAATATTAATTTTTAAAATGAAATGTGGTAATTATTTATCCTTATGAAAATTAATATAATGCTTACTACACCCACTAGTTTGGAGAAAATATATAAAGAATATTTTTTACTCATAAAAAATGAGATAAGTCTATTTATGGTGATCATTGTTAAATGATCTAATTTTAATCCACTTATACTTAGTGATAATTCACCCAGATCATATTATTATATAAAATTTTACCTATATAATATTCTTAATTCTTTGTTTCATTATATTCAAGGTTACATAACCCTTAATGAATATCCATTTCATATATATCGACTTCGTATATTTTATTTCTAATTTATCATCCATCTATAATATTTATAGAAAATGGTAATGGGTTCATATACTAATATTTACTTGACTCCCTCGGTAGAGTGAACATCATAATTAAATTTTAGAAACTATATAACTACCTAGAGAATACTTTTTACCAATGAAAAAACCCTCTAATTCCATGTTTTATCTCATTTAATTTATTATTATTCATTAATCAATAATTGTAAATTGGTTCATAAACTATTTTAAATAATCCCAATACAATAGAGCGAAAAAAACTATTTCTATATAGTTTAAAATTATCCACCAAAGAAATATTTATGGTACTAACGAAATGATCAACTAATTCCACAAGATATTTTTTAATGGTTTGATGGTGTTTATTTAATTACAAACAGTTTACTTATTTTCACCTATCACAATATCTAATTTAAGCTCATATAGTATTAATATATGATTAACCATATTTATATTCCTATTTTTCAAGTGGATTAAAATAATAGTAATTTTACACATTCATGTATCATTATCAATATAAATTAAAATTTTTAACATTGTACAGTAAATCTCTCTCATATATGGGTATGAAACGTCATGAAGATAAATATCATTATGTAAAAACTATACTATTGGTAGAAAATATCCAAGAGTTTATATACTCATTATAGTACCAAACCAGAACTAATTTTAAATTATATTCATGTTTATAAAACGTAATGATTTTACATCATCCTCTTGGTTAAAAATGTCTTTATTTCTTAATCTTCATTGTGGTTATAGAATTACATGAGCTGATATTCTCATGTTATCCCCAAAATTTACATAGTTCATGATTCAGCACATTATCAAAAAATACATTTATTTTATATTTTATACCTGGTATAGAAGTTACTTGAGAAGATATTCTATACTCTGTAAAAAAATGAGTCGTTATTCTTATTATTATTTAATATCCCCCTCAGTCGATATTTTCTCAATCTTACAAAATTAATTGTTTTGATATGTTCTCTAGGTTTCCCAAAATTTTAGTTTGTAGAGATCCGCATTTTAATTTCTAAGAAATTCCTAATTTTTGACCCTAATATTGTTTATAAGTATACATTGTTTTTATATTTTTTTCTTGTTCTCAAATAATACTTATTTTGAGATCTACCCCAATAAAAATTGCTCTAGATAATGATCTGTAACATTAGAATAATAATTATATAGAGATAGCCTCAATAACCTTCATATTTTATGATTAATGTTCTTAAATGACCAATATTGCATCATAATCAGATTTAATGTTCCAATTAATCAAAATTTGTGTGTGGTTATTCAATAAAAAAATTATCGTACTGTTCTCCATAAATGTCATGATGGGCTCCTAATAAAAATTCCATTACCCAATTTTGGCCAATAGGGTACTCAAGTGAATGATTAAGATATAAATTGTATGTATATTTCTTTTTTATTCATTATACACTGATGGATGTATATAATTCAAAAATTGTTCCCATTTCATTATTTTGGTTCTAAAAAATCATTGTAAGAAAAAAACCATGGATAACCTATAAATGATTTGATGAAATTATAATGTAATTATATATATATAGATAATATTCATGTAAACCATTGAATATGGGTAAACACCACTTCCATGACGGAAAATTAATTGTGATATTTTATTTTCTTTATCATGGATCCCAAATTAACTCCCAAATTAGATGTTCTATTCTTAGATTGACTTTTTATAAATTATTTTTTAAAATTACAATGAACCCCCCTCCAAACAAATTTTATTATAGATAATAGTTTAAAAAACATGGGTTCCTCATGATAAATCCAACACACATATCCTACCAACATCATGTTCTTTTTTATATTGATGTCATGTGCTATCCAAGAAAGTTATGTTTTCCAGTATTCCAATAGTAATTTTTTCCCTACCTCACACATGTGTGTTCCCTCATGAGTACCAAGATTCTTAAGATAGTGTTGGGATGTTAATATGTACTTATTGGTTTCCAACACATGGAATACTTATTAATTTTATCATACCACATTTTTTAATAGTATGTGAAAACAAGTTGATAGACGGTGCAACTAAGCACATCAAAAACCTGATTACATGCTCAAACTGTTTAATACTCTCTATAAGGTGTTTTTTAGATCAGATATACCCTAGTAAAAATAATTTAATCGATGATTATTTTTATTATGTTATTATTCTATGCTTTGATTTATTTAAATAGATCACATATCCATGGACACCACCTTGTAAAGGGTAAATTCCCTTTTTCAAAAACATCTCACTACAATATATGGTGGAGAATCATAGTGCCAATATTTTCCTGCATAGAATTTTTATAACACATAAGTATTTATGTTCATACACAATTCTCATTTTTTCACATTATATATATTTGAAGCAACCCCTCAACATATTAAAATTGATCCCACTCTCATAAACCTTCTTCTTTTATGAAATACATCATTTCTCCATGCTATCTCATATCCCCAATGAGGAAAAATTCTTCCCAAGTGTATATCTAAAGTGAGTGGATTCAATGATACCTCAAGGGATACCAAGGACTAAACATCTCCCGGGAATCTTATTTATTCTAATCATTTCATTTTTTGTTAAATACCCCACTAACTGTGATGCAAAAATTTCTCCCATTTCCTTACCCAAACGATTTTTTTTCATAAAAACCTCAGACAAGTCAAAAAACCATGTATGTTGAGATTGAGTTATTAGTTAATTTCATTTACTTATGTCAATTTTATTATCATGGTTATAAAAATGGCTTGAGTATCTCTTCTTCTTTTGGTCACAAAACAAATCCTTGATTTAAGATATATCATTGGTTCATAGAACTTCCATCACCAAACTCAGCAATAGGATATACCATAACAGTTCAATTCTATGATTCTCCATAACTAATCCATCAATAGGACCATGAAGATATATTTTCTAGTTGTATGACCATAAAATACAAGTCAATTTTGATCCAACAAACATGAAGATAAATGACACATCTTTTTTTCCAGATGACTTGACATAAAATTCGGATTATATATCCTATATGAATTAGATTAGAATTCACAACATGGGTCCTCAATGAATTATCTTAAAAGGATCACTAATATTCATTGATCCATGAATTTAAAAGATCCACTATTGGTATATGATACATGCCCTTGAAAATAACACTATTAGTGTTCAATTCATGGCCTCAAAAGGAACCCCACTGGTCCTGGATTCACAACTATAAATGGAACCACTATTTTTATTATTTCATGTACTTAATTAGTATAACATGAATAGTTATATGACATTAATATATGTGGTTTATTATTCCATTAAAAGTGACATATATAAAGATACTTTTGTGATCTAGATCCTAATGTTACCATATGTCCCCACAAGCCGTCTTGGATACCTCAAACCCCATCAGAACCCTTAAACTATCCTTGGTAGTACATAACTATAAAATACAATAAAGTCTTACACGGAGGCCAATATCCCATCATATTCCTCAAACCATTCTCTATAGTAACATTCTCAAACATACCCTTAATTATTCATAAAATATCGTAAACTGCAGTATAACACCGCTCACCTACAAGGGTCTGATAAATTCAAGATGTCTATCTTATATGAATTTAAACTATATGGAAAATTATTATATCGGATAAATATGGAATAATATAATTCCCTTCTTCAATGTAATTTTATGTGAATTGATGTTAATAAATCACTTTTAATAATAAATGATTGGTATTGTTAATATGAAGGATTATAAAGACATGTAATAATTCTATAAGTGGGTTTTAAACTATTTATTTATATCATTTGTGAGATATGTCGACCTCCAATAAAATGATTATAAGACAGTACCCATTAAAAAAAATAACTAAAGTAGATTTTTAGAATGATGTTTTTAAACAGACATATAAATTATTATTGAGATTTTAATTATCCCCAGAACAATATCCAAAAATCAAATCGTCATTCATATTTATATTCAAATTCATAATTCCTTGTAAATACTACTATAATTATGAAAGATTGAAGTAGAAGTTGATTATTAGCGGATACATATGATTATTCATGAGTTTTTTCCAGTATATATAATATATATTGAATCCAAATATCACTCATGATTATAGTATCTATTAATAATAAAAATATCCATTAAAAGCACGGTATTTAGAAACATCATGTCGGGGGGAATTCAGTCTAACTACCTTCCAATTATAAAAATCCTACCACCAACTATAGTTTCCACTATTTCATAAATCTATAGGCTCTTAAATCAATTTTAATTTTATTTCCTAAATATTAATTAGTCACTTGGGATATGAATATTGTATAAGTTCATGTACATCTCAAATTGGCTAAAGGTTGTCAACTAGTAGTGAGGGCCAAATCATAATATTAAGGATAATATTATCTCAATATATGTAAATGATATCATTCCATAATTTATCAATAATTCTCACTTAAAATATCTATATGATCTGTATATGAAAAAATAAATAAATTAATTAAGAAACCACTAATGGGCATCAGATTGTCCAGCGTATGGAAGAAATAAAAGTCTAAATAATATCTATAACCATTACACACGATATGAAATATAGTATAATACTCATTTCCATTGATACAATAATAATGTAACATTTATTTGGATAATATATAATATATATTAATTAAAATAATAAAACCAGTCATAGGCTATATCATTTCATGATATTTTATTAATAACTTCACATAAATGATAATTCCCATCATAATCCATAACATTTTAATCATAATGTTATACATTACCCAATTGAAAACTTATTATCTAATCATACACTATAGAAACCACACAATCCACATGGGAAAAAGGAGAGTTCACCAACCCATTATGATTTTCTAACTATGTGATAGTGATCAAAGTGGATGCATTTGAAATCCTGTGATAAGTGAAAGTCAACTAAAATGAAACCTATATTACAAGGATAATTAATTTAATATCATAAATTTATTCCTTAAGTGATATATACAAAACATAAACAAAAACACCCCGTATTAAAAAATTCCCAAATGAAGTGATATATTGGGAATTCACCTTGTTTTCTTGAGCTAGATTATATGTCAAAACTACACTATAAAAAAACCTAAATCTGCCATAACATAACATATCACCAACCACAAATATTAACTCCTTTATCCCATTTAAGTCCCATATATCCCATTGATCATGTCAGATATCACCAATATATATTATGGTGAAAACATTATTATATTAGGAATCACAAACAAGTCTAGTCAATGTCACACATACAATTATAAAAAAACAATGAGAAAACAAATAGGTTATTAAACATGGCCATTAAACAAAACCAAAATCCCCTGAAATGAAAAAAAACCGTGTACTAAGTTATAGGGGAAATGTGATATTTTAATAACACATGTTCATAGTTAATGAGGGCCATGTTATAGATTGTTTCAAAGAAGTAGCTCATATATATGATAAGATTTGAAAATTTTTGTTTTTCTTTGGAATTTATTCCAGCATCAAATAAAATAAAATCTTATTAGATCAGAAAAATATCTAATATAAAAAAATTGAAGAGTGATTTGATCAGTAACCAAGATGATCAAGGGGAATGTTATATTTCAATGGTTAGACACAGTTCATGGATCTTTGGTGTCACTACATATCATGTTATAATTGTATTCAAGGTATAGACATTTATTGTATGAATGATTATGTGTGTATACTTGAAATAGACGCAATAAAGGGGGAATTTATGCTCAATGGGAATGGTAGATTGTGTGCCAAATAATATTACATGGATCAAGATTTCATGATGGAAAAAAAGGGAACTATTAATGGACCACATTGAATAGTTACTATTAATTTTGGATAAACATTCGCTACACAGTTTAAAATTATTTGTTAGGGAATATATGTTATGTAGTTCTTAGTTCATATAATAAGGGATGAGGTGGTGTTCAATTTATGGTCACACATCATAGACCAGGACCACATAATTTAACTTTGTGTAGATAAGATGTTGTTGTGCAGTTTTATGTTGAATCACCCTGATGATATTTCATATTGATTAACTTCTTATAGCTAGGACATTACTATGTAGTGTAATGAATTTAATTTAGGAAGAATGGGGTTACATAAAGATTGAGTAATGTATTTCATGAGAAACCTAACATTTGTAGGAGGTTTCATGTGATCAATATCAATATTGATAATGAAATGGGACCCATTGTGGTAAACTGCATATATGGAACAAGGTCCCGCCCACATTGGATTAAATTTTGGAGGCTTCTTCCTTGGTACCATTTGAGTTATGCGAGATAAAAAGTTCTCTCTCTAGATAAATTAATATTGGTTAAGTAAATATTAAAGACCCACTAAACTTTATTTTGATATATTTTTTTGTTTTATAGTGTGTATAATCTTTTTTTGTAATTTTTTCTAATTAATTCAATCATTTCTATATTTATTCATCTTTAGATAGGTGAGAGTAAGTACTGGAAAAAAGTAAGGGATGCTGAATTTTGATAGGTAGAATTGTCTATGTTTTTTACACAAGTGAGTATGGGGTTTCATTCATAGTAGTCTGGTTTATTGTGCAATTCGACCATAAGGCATGATGGAGCTTGTAATTCAAGATTTATAATATATATTAACTATATTCAAAAGGATATTAGACAATGTCATATTAAAATATTCCATATTACCATTTTCTACTATATATTAGTTGTAGGAATGGTTGTAATGAATATTTTATTGCTGATATATCCCTTTTCACTCATAAGAATAGAAATTGGTATAATTTTCTATCAATATATTTTTTAGACACCAAATCATTTGATGATATTCAACTTCACAAAGCTGATAATATTATTTTCTATAACATAATTGGGTGTATAACCTTATACCATTTGGAGGAAAATTATGTGATGGAAAGGTTGTAAATGAACTTCTTAGCTATAGTTGGTGGATATGACCCCAGAATATCTATTCCCCATATGGAAAATTACCACGACTATTTGGTAGTATGAAATAACTCTACGGTATGACATATTAAATTGGTACCTATATGAAAGGTATATAATTTCCTACTAAATTCCACTCAATCATGTTTCATTGATGACTATAAATTTCCCAGCCTCTTGATATGATGGGAAAACTTAGACCCTGATTGTTGTGCATCACATGTTATAGTGTTTCCTCATAAAAGATAGAGGGGATTTTCTTACTTCAATTCCTCATAAGATTATTCCATAAAATACTCATTAATAGTGGACCTCCAATATTTTTGGACCATTATATTGAATGAAATTTTCCACATGATACCAATGTTTATTTTATTAGCTTAGTCTGATTGATAGATCCCATTTCATTGAAGTATGTTATAGTGAGAATACATCCCATAATGGAATTGATTGATGATGATATCAACTCATCATGATTTCAGGTGGTGTTATTCTCATTGATCTTATATATAATATATTAGATGATTAGATATATAACCCTATGATGATTGATGTGAATAATTTTTCCCTCTAGGATTGGATCTCCCAGGATTGCAGCAGTTCATGCTAATGCATCAGTACAAAAATTTTATGATGTTGAATCATGGGTTATAGTTGGTTAAAATGATAATTATTAAATTAGTTCATGGACATGATTTAATAATGGGATTACATTATTATTTTTAATGTAATATTTCCTCATTAATTTTTTAGATTCCATCTCAGAATTTCCATTAAATTGACGACATGCCACTGCAAATTAAAGTCACAAACCAAAATCAAGGATGAGGAGTTGATATCCAGATTCATTATTAGTGAAATACTATATATACATAAAGTTATATGATATTATTTCCTTGACTATGTAGATAAAAAATTCATGAACTAATCTACTTCTATTTGGATATCTATCCTATTTCATATGGGGCTCTAAGAAGCTCCATAAAAGTATATGTATAATATTTGGTGGAAATTATGAATTTAAAAGACTTATTAACAAAGTATTTATATATCTATTGTTGAGTTATAGGGGAAATAAGTACTAGATTAATTTCTACCAAAACCTGCCCGTTAACTGCTTTATGTGATATGAACTGCATATTGAACTACTATTGTATGACTTCCTAGATGCTATTTTTCTCAATAGAATTGGGAAAATACAAATGAAATATAGTGTATATATTTGAGACACTAGATTGACATCATATTTCATAAAATAATATCTATGATATTTAAATAAAATGATTATCCAAAGGTAATTATTCTCGATTCTAGAATATTAGGTCTCGTCCTTGAGCATTTCCTTTCTACGAAAGTACAATAAATTTTCTTTACATGTATCATTATTCTGGGTAGGGATTATGCTAAGTGGTCCCTCATAATCTACCATTTAGTGAATGAGTGGTTTCCCTTAAAAAGAATCATCAGGACAGGTTTGTGTAGAAGAAATTAATGATGATTTTTGAAGGATTTCTACATTCTGGAATTCAACATATATGAGACTCACTTATTCATCAATCTTGTGAATGGAAATGATTTTATAAAAAAATGATCGATAAAAGAATTATATAATCAGTATGTCCCTATAATCACATAAAATATTTGAGATTTTATAGTGTTGGAATATTGTTTATTTACCCTATTTTCTCTGGATCGACATTGAAACAATGAGGACATTCCATACAACCTCATAATTTTCCTAATGTTACCCCAAAGGTTCTCATCAAGTGTATCATTGTGAAATTTCATCAAATATTCATAAAAAAAATTCTGATGATCATTAGGATGATTACAGTGTTGGTGGGATTTATCCACCGTATCCTCAAAACGGAATTCCTTGATCTTCTCCAAGAGGGGATTGAAAATATTATGCATGGAATGTTTATATATGCTGTCAAAATTCATCAAACTAATGAGAATTACAAAATAGAGGTATACCCCATGAGTAGTTCTTAAATAGGTTTCCTTTTCAATAGCATGAAACATATGAATAGGAATATATGTAGTATATAGATCCATTAAGGTAAGGTCCTAGAATCTTGGGGTACACCAATAAAAAAACTATATGATAGGGATTGGGAAATCCAATTTCTTGAAATACTTACAAAGATCACTGAAATAAATATAGACTAAGATTTTCCAATTATGATTCATGATCAGGAAAATTCCATCTATCCCTTATGGATATTGGACTTCCCTAATAATGTTTTCCAGGATAACCATGACAACATTATTCTTTACTCTTATAGTGAGGGTCAGATGCATTCTTTTTTCAACTTAGTTATAACCATAGGGATTCTATTACCACCCCTGATGATGGATAAATACATTGGGGGTTTAATATAGACATTTTTGTATAATTACAGAAGAAAATTTCTAGATTTTGTTTCAGATGAGTTATAAATTTCTCATATTTATCAGGGGTCATGGAGGAAAAATAAAAGTAGGCCATGAATCTTCATCTATATCTAGGTTTACATGTATCAGATCACATATCTTTTTTGAGACACCTTCCTCAAATGATAGAGGTGCATATATGGGATAATTATCTTCTACTCCTCACACTAACTATTGAGATCCTAAATAATTTGGAGACTCAAAAGCAACAAGATCATTTATTATTTTCCGGAGTGGCAGAAGAACATGCCATTGAGGGAAATATGCATGAATTTTCATCCGGAACTTGGTGAGAGGTGTGTTCTTGGGATCCCAAAAAGGATTCCTTTGTGTATATATTAGAGAAATTAATCATCTAATAGGGAATGAAATTCATCCTCACAAGATCTCGGATATGGAATAGGGAATTGCTATTAGAAAAACCATCATTTAGGGGGATACTTCCAAGAGATGGCCAATGTGCTCCACTAAATGGTTGAGTATCTTCATTTTTGGTAGAATTACCATACTTATAGGGATTATGTATTTATACCAGTTATATAAATAATTCAATAAAAACTAGGGAATTTATACCATGGATATATGGGATATGAATGACTTGATTACTTCCCTGGCTTTGAATTAGTGTGGCAATTCAGTTTATGGGTAACACATAGTCATCTATAATCATAATCAATATATTTATAGGAGTTAATTTCATTCCATTTGGGGTATATACAATTTTAATATCATATATTTCTTGTTTCATGTATTCCATTATTTAATATGATGCTTCCATATACGGATCCTCATAAGTTTTGAAGAGGGATTTATCATTATACGACCCTCTAACGTTCCCATTACTTGTATATTTCAACCACTGATGATATGAAAGGGGTAAAACCACATTTTTCTGAAGAGATGATATTACAAAGATAAAATTGAATTTGGTATCCTTGAATATGACTATCAACTCATGCTTGGAGACAAGGTCCCTAAACTAGTCTTTCTTATTTATATAAATAAGCCATTTTTTTCACACTTGTCATACTCTTAAATGGTAAATTTATAATGGAAAAAAACCTTCTCATTAAAACATTACAATCAAAGGGTTTATATTGAGAAAATTTTAATTTGGTTCTGTTTTACATAAGAGATCATTATACTCTTAAATGTTCAATTGGTAATGGTAAAAAAAACTTCTTGGAAAAATCTTAGAATAAAAGGGTTTATATTGAGAAAAAATTAATTTGGTTCCATTTTAAATAAGTGATTAATGAAAATTGACATTATTAATCGTTTAAGTGATATACATGGGTTAGATATACCCATGTATATCATATTCCTAATAATATTCTACAAATGATATGATCATGTGGAATTAATTCAGAGGATTCTTTGTCTAATATGCCTCTATAGAAATAATATATTTTTTAAATTCATGAGGGATAGAAATGACTATGACCAATGATAATCAATGGTCCTTTATGAAAAAGGGGTATCCTTGATCAAAATATTATCCAGAAACATAGCCAATATCGTTCGGTTATCATATTAATGAAATAAGGTTCTTCTCTTCCCAATAAAGAGCTTCTATTTTAATGGAGTCTTACAGGTTGATTCAGGTTGTGTAAACAACTTGTGGAAAACATTTGAATATTTCCCCCTTTGTGACCCATATTATTCCTAATTTTTTGTATCTTAATGATGGTAATTGGTTATAGGTGGATACACAAATAATTATTCTAATATAATAATATGTAAATAAGAACTAAATGATTTATGAGTTCAATTATTCTCCTTATTAACCCATTAGAGTGCCTATATGTGAGTCTCGATTTCTTATACAGTCTCTATGGGGATTTTGACTGCATTCCATGATTTTCTATATCCTCTTCCACCATAGAACTATCATCCACTTAATTTTTTTCTCATTTGGCCTCCTCCTTGATTATGCATGGGGAATTGAGAATCTTATTCATGTTAATTTTATTCATTGGAAAAGGGATTAGTCAAACAAATAACATTTTTTATTCATATTAATATTCTCTATTGATAATGGTTTCATTTTTAATTTTATTTACGAACCTCCCAATGTTGATGGTAAGATTTCTTGCAATGTTTTAACCAGATTATAGGGTAATCAATGTTTTTATTCATCATCTAGTGTCTTATTTTTATTTTGTTGAGTATGATTTCTTTTGGCTATCTCGAATTTTGAAATAATAAACTCATTTTTTATTTGTAAAATTGGGGTCATAATTACCAAATTCAATTATTCCCTATGTTTTGAATGAACTCAATCGACTAATTTATAGTTTTTTGAACTATTTGAATTTCTATGTGTGTTTTCCTATTTTAGGTTTTCATGATCCTTATTCCTCTAGTGAAATAGTTAAGAAACAAGTCACCTTATCTTTATGTTTTAATAATTTTACATCTCTAGAGTCAACCTACTTCTACAGTATTTCCCTGAATAAGAATTAGGCTTGAATGTTACATCCCATCATCTGGTGATAAGGAAAATAATATTGGTGGTCATTATGATATGAATACATTGGTTTTTGGATTTATAGTAATCATAATAGACTATTTTATAGATTTGTGATAAAATATCCTAGAACCTACTCCCTCCAAAATGAATAGATCATATTCATTCTATCCAGAAAAATCAGCTGGCCCTAATCCTTTATCCCTTCATTCTGTGGATGCTATTGTTTTCATGGTAGTAAATTGAATTATTACACATGATATTGGGTAGGCTTTGGATATGAATCTTGTACTCATTTAGTTTATGTGTTATTGTTTCTAATTCTATCCTAACCATTTTACTTTACTGATTAGATAACATGGGACAAGCATTGTCTCTAATATGATAGATTGAATCCTTAAAACATCGGTCTATGAAAGCTAGATCTTTGAATCTATAATTAGATTTCAATTGTATTAGAGGATTCTAGTTCTCATCAAATAAATTTTTTATGCACAACATTATTTTATACCCTTTTGGAAGCAATATATCATGGGAATATTTGAAACCATTAAACCTAAAAACAAAATCTAATTCTATTTCATTCAAGATCTATTTATAATTTGAAATTACATTAATATATATCTTCATCAACAAGGACAAAAACAGATATAGGATGTTTGGGTATAAATCACTTATATTCACAATTAACCCTGTAATAAAAATATAGTATAATAAAAAAATCAGGGTATTTATTTTTTTAATGAAGTATCTATGTTTAATGGGTTATTAATAATAATGTGTTCCCGTTATTGCAGCATATGAAGAAAAACAAATTCTGAATATTTGTTTAGATCTCTAGTATCACTAAAGGATGGGAAAGTAAGACATCCAGTTTTGGGTGGATGGGGGGTCATGTTCACCAACTCAAGTTAAGGATTTATCTTTGGTTTCACTAGAGTGAAGATTCCCTCTAGGGAATAAAATTAATAGATGAGGAATTAGATAGATTTGAATAACACTAGCAGAATCACTAATTGAGAATAATACTAATTTGTGATTTTAGTTAAGGCATGATACTACATATTTTCACATGTTTTATATTATAATACTCTTTGTGGGAGTTGAGGATAATTTTAATTAAGTGATGAAAACTAAGGTAATAAAGTGGTAAATTCAGACAGTCCATATGTATTAAAATTTAATGAAATGGTGCTACTAGTCCCAAAATGATAGGATTACCATACCCTTCCCCAGTTGGTGGAATGGATTATACTAGTTGCAGAAATCTAATATAATGGGAAACATTAGTTACTACCATTAGACTATATTAATTAATGAATATTACCCTAGATAATATCAATATTAATCTATTTTAATTATTCTATCTCTACATTATTTCAGTTTATTTTCTCCTCAACGTGTTTTACGTCAGTTTATTCAATGAATAGGATTCAGACAGTGATTTCCCCATATCTTTAGTTGATGCATGCTGATGAAGTGTTAATTGAGTTCTTGGGGGTTCCATGTTTAGATAATGTATCCACTTTAATGTATAAAACATTCTTCATGCAAATCAGTGTGAACCTCATGGTGTACAATAACCTCTTTATCATGTTCCTATATATTGGTATTATCATCTACCAAATTAATATTTATGACAACCACTAAAATATGCTGGGAATACAAAATCATTCCACCATAAAACTATGAATTTAATTTAGTTATATTATCTATAAGGCACCGAACATAAACCTTACTTAATATTGAATTAAATGAATAATTCACAATGAGGATCTTTTTAGGTTTATAGTTTTAGAGAATTGGGACATATCTATTACATCTCAAAATATTACAAAGTAGACACTTCTACTAACTTTCCATAAAATAAAAACTCTTAAAAAACATGTCTAATTCCATGTTTTAAATAGCATGACTATTCCATGATCCCATCCTTGACCCTATTCCACATTAAGTCCTGTGAAAAACATTTCAAAAACTTGGGTGAGCATAAAAAGCTCAGTAAGGGATTCACAATGAAGGAAAACTGTTAGTTTTTCAAAACAACCAGTAAACCAAGAATAATTTATCAATGTAATACTTATCACCTTTATGAAGAATAAAATACTCTTCATTGAATAAAAGATCATTACTTACCCTTTTGTAAAAAAAATATTACCATAAAACCCATATAAATAACACATACCATATAAAGGTAACTTGGGACATAAAAATTCTTAAGTTGAATAACCATCTGGTCGACTTCCACACATATCACATAATGGAAGAGCCATACGGCTGACTTCCATACCCAATGTATTGGAGGTTATAACGTAACCACCCATCCTGGTATTCACGACACCACCCGTCATATGGTTTATCACGTAAGCACCTGTCAGATGTCCAAGTACAATTATAAAATCATAAGACATAAAACAAATATTATGGAAAGAAAACATTTCCACACTTTGATAAAAATATATCTATTAAATATATTGAAATAACAAATCCATTATAAAAACCATTATCAATACCAAAATACATAAAAGAGTATATGGTATTTATTTTATTTTAAAAACATTACGGCTTGTTGAGGAAGCCAAAGACCAAATAATATTCGTGGCGGTAGAAAAGGTCATTGTCACCACATACATTAAAATAAAAATTCATTTTTGTAGTTTTTTAAAAAGCTTCATAGAAAAATATTCCTTTTGTATAAAATTAAAATTAAAAGGTGTTTATAATCTGTATAAAAGAAATTCTTGTATTAGAACAAAATATGCCTCAATGAAAAGAGATTGAGACGAAGTCCCTTACCTCATGTCCGAAGTGACTCGATTGCTCTTTAATATCCAGAATAATAAAAAAAAGTTAATTTCTAATTTCTTAAGAACCATTTTTAAGTTTATTATTCCTTTTATATAACT
Organism: Viscum album; assembly: GCA_963277665.1. Classification (NCBI taxonomy): domain Eukaryota; kingdom Viridiplantae; phylum Streptophyta; class Magnoliopsida; order Santalales; family Viscaceae; genus Viscum; species Viscum album. The sequence goes on from OY728126.1 coordinate 1,166,664,807, forward strand.
TATTTCCATGTTATAAACATAATGTAATCATTTAATTTCATAAAGTTCGTTTTGTCGATAATTGGTACTTAAGTCAAAAATGGACATCTTACAATTAGATGTTGTTTATGTGGTCAAAGGATTATTATATTCAGAATGATATTCATGATATGTATATCATATATATCATATATATCCATCATATACATGTATTTATAATAGTACATAAAATTTAGAGGTAAGAAATGAAATGCACCGTTCATGGAGATCATAAGCCCTACGTATGCATGAACACTACTTTGATTCCTATTTCATATTTAATGGAGTGAAATCATAATTATATAAGGGTATATTGTAATTCTAGTATAACATAATATATAATAACATTAAATCCATCCTTTATATGTCCCACATATGGCACTAACGAATCAAATCACTTTGAGGGGGCGGTAGTCCGCACTTCCTAAAATGAAATTATCGTGTTAACCCACAATGGAAACCATAAAGGTATGACACAAATGAAAAATACAGAAGCAGAAGTAAAACATAAACATAATATATATCATATATAAATAGTGTGACATCTTAATGGCCACCATGAAAGGTGTTAAAAGAATATTGAACAATGATCGTTTCGTAAGGCAGAAAATCACCAACCACATAAATAGTATGTTCTTTAACCATTAGACGAAGGTGTGTGTAGGTGTAGCTCTAATAAATCTAAAAAAGATTCCAGTATATTTAAGATACTGGTGTTTTACAAAAGATAGGAATAAAAAGAATTTAGGGGTTTGGAGAAGCAAAATAAAACATAAGAACACAAGAGAAGACACTACCTTTAAATTGGGTAACTCTTTTTGATTTGATCTCAAAGGCTTAAATGAAAAGACTTCTACCCAAATTGAGGCTTCTAAGAGTAATATAGGGATGTGGAGAGACAAAATGGTCAGGGGTTGGCCGAGCCAGTTTCTTGAGAGGTGTGGGTAAGGTGGTAGAGGTGGGGGCCTTTTATAAGAAGAGAGGAGGGGCACTCTTGGAATGTTATAAAAGGATACTTATTATAAAATGAGTTTCGGTTTTTAAAGGTCCAAAAATTTAATATTTCTAGGATAAGGTGATAATAGTTCGAAATCCACCCATCCAATAGGATCTTGACAAGTGTAGTTCTTATATTTTACATTATCTTTTCATTTTATTTAAATCGTTAAATATTGATGTAATCACTGCATCATCATGGTGTCATAAATAATTTAATTTATTTAATGTCTAAATATTATTAAACAAATATAATGATTTATTAAATCTTTTTATCTTTCTAATGAATATTTATAGTCAAAAATTTGACTTGTATAACCCCATTAAAAAATTATTTTAGTAAAACGACACATGTTTGTGACATTTTTATTTGAACATCAAATAAAAAGTTATTAATGTCATTTTCCTACCAAAGTGGCTCCATGGGGTCACCAAGTTGGCCCATGGATTTTCGTGGTCGGCCATGACATATAAAATAAGGGTAGGACATGTGTCAAGGTGATTTTATATTATTAAAACATTATTTTTACCTTAAATTACACTAATTACCTCTAATCGCGATAAAAAACATAAAAGACACTAGTCACCAAAAATTATATTAATACCATTGAACCACATATTAATTCTTAATGAAAACCATGTATGTAGGATTTTTTAAATTCAAAACATAGAGGTTGTAAAATTTCATTTAAACGAAAAATTAGTTTTTTAAGTATCACTTAGTGGTTTCACTATTCATCAAAAATTGAAGTTTTTCTGAAAAATACCAAAACTTCTCCCTAAGATATATTTGATATTCCGGATTCAAAAATTATGTATATTTTAAAAAATTAAAAACATATAAGTTGCATTAATTAATTTAATAATTAATTCCCTCTTTCAGAACAAATAGCGTGTTTTTATGAAACAATAAGTATCAAATGATTGACACTAGTTTAAGTCGAATTTCAAAGTGAATTTAATTAAATTGACCACTATTAGATTAAATGGTAAAAATATATTCTAATTTAACATTAAAACCAATTCAAAATATAATATAATTATATAAAAAATTATATTCAAAAGAGGTATTGAATTAAAATGCAACATTTTTCACTATTCATTAAAAATGAACTTTATCGGAAAAATACCAAAAATTTACACAAAGTAAATTTTGATGTCCCAATTCTAAAGAAGAGTTTTATTTGGTCCAATAGAATGTATAAGAGTGGCCAAAAATATATTTAAAGAGGGTTCGCCATCAAAAGGAGACAGTTCGACCTTTTAGTGAATATTGGAGTACCTATGCCTAAAATTGAATTCTTTTCTTATTTTAAGCCTTTATCATTTAATAGATAATTTTAAAAAACATTTAACAAACATATATAATCATATTTTAGTTATTTCTATTCATTCCAGCCAATACAACGGCTACGTGTTAACTACCATTTAAAATAATATTATCATATTACTAGTGTGCAACGTAAGATTTCAAAAAAAACTCTTTGTTGCGTATCGGGTAAGCTATCGAACATAGCAACCCCTTTAAAGAAAAATTAAAATTTCATTCATAAATATTAATAAATATGAAATTTTTTAATTATTTATTTACCTGGGATGTTACATCCTTCCCCCCTTTTGGGAATTGCGTCCTCGCATTTTTATTCACTTATCAAAATATGTGGGGGTATTTATCCCTCATAGAATTTTTAGATTCCCATGTTGCCTCTTCAACCATGTGGTTTTTCCACAAAACCTTTACCTAGTGAATTACCTAAATCTGCAAACACTTTCTCTCTATGTTCAAGAATCTGGACTGGTTGTTCTTCATAAGAGAGATTCTCTTCCATCTCAACTACCTCTGGGCTCAAAACATGAGATGGAACTGGCATATACTTTCTCAACATCGAAACATGAAAAATATTGTGTACGTGAGATAAATTTAGAGGTAAATCCACTCGGCAAGAAACTGATCCAACTCTTTCCTGAATTTCATATGGTCCAATGAACCATGGACTCAGATTTCCATTCTTACTGAATCGCATCACACTTTTCCATGATGAAGCTTTGAGAAAAAATGATCACCTACCTCGAAAGATAGATCCTTCCTCCGGTTATCCGCATAACTCTTCTGCCTGCTCTGAGCTGTTCTTATGTTTTTCTGAATCAACTGAACTTTTTCTGCCATCTCTTCTACAAATTATGGTCCCATCAGCTTTCTTTCACCCACTTCTTCCCAAAAAGCTGGAGTTCGACACCCTTAACCATATAATGTGTCAAACGGATCCATCTGTATACTGGAATGAAAACTGTTATTATTTGAAAATTCAACAAAATAAAGATGTTGGTCCCAACTTCCCTAATAATCCATCGAACAAGCACATAGCATATCCTCTAAAGTCTGAATTGTTCATTCTGACTTCCCATCTGATTGAGGATGAAAAGCTGTACTAAACTTTAATTCAGTACCCAACAACTTCTGAAGGCCTTTCCAAAAGATAGAAGTAAACCTGAGATCACGATATGATACAATGGAGAGGAAAACTCCATGAAACCTGACTATATCATTAAGATACAAACGAGCAAGTTGATCTACTGACAAAGTATCAGGAATAGGAAGGAAATGAGTAGACTTAGTCAATCGATCAATAATAAACCAGATTACATTATTACCTCGAGATGTCTTCATTAATCCCACAACAAAGTCCATGGATATATTTTCCCATTTCCACTCTGGCACTGGTAAAGGCTGAAGTATCCCTTTCGGTAACTGCCGCTCTACATTAACCTGCTGACAATTCAAACACTTCACAGTAAATTCAGCAATATATATTTTCATTCCATCCCACAAGTAATACTCCAGCAGATCTCTGTCCATCTTAGTACTGCCAGGATGAACTGAAAACGGGGAACTATGAGTCTCACCTAACAACTCACCCTTCAACTATGAATCACAAGGCGCACATAATCTCTTCCTAAACTTCAAAACACAATCATTATCAATGTTATACTAAGGAAACTAACCCTTATGAACCATCTCTACCTTTTTCTGCAATCCACTGTCTTTCTTTTGCGCTTTCATAATTCTATCTGATAGGGATGATCTCACTAATACCTAGAACAAAATAGAAGAACTTCCTTTACCAAAAACTTCTATGGAAAAGTTCATCCAATCAAAAAACAAATGATCTCATTCCAAACGTAGCATGGTTAATAAAGCATTACTTTTTCAACTCAAAGAATCAACCGCTTTATTTGATTTTCCCGAATGGTAATGAATTGTACAACCATAACCCTTGATTAATTCCAGACATCTCCTCTGTCTCATGTTCAATTATTTCTAAGTGAATATATACTTTAAATTTTTTTGGACAGTATATATTTCAAACTTTACTCCATACAAATGATGCCTCCAAATTTTTAAAGCGAAAACAATAGCACCTAATTCCACGTCATGTGTAGGGTAATTTACCTCGTGATTTTTCAACTGACTTGAAGCATATGCAATTAACTGATCATTCTGCATAAGGACACAACCAAGTCCCTTCAATGAAGCATCACTGTATATAACAAACTCACCATTCCGGGAAGGAACTGCCAAAACTGGAGCATTCACCAACCTTCGTTTCAACTCCTGAAAACAATCATAACATTATTTTTTCCAGATAAACTTAACACCCTTCCGAGTTATCTTAATCATTGGACTAGATAACCCTGAAATTTTTTCAACAAACCTTCGGTAGTAACCTGCCAAACCGAGAAAACTATGGATCTCGGTTACATTTGTGGGTCTTGGATATTCTTCAACAACTTTTGATTTAGTAGGATCAACAGTTATGCCATTTTTTGAAACAATGTGACCAAGGAACGAAATTTCTTGTAACCAAAACTCACCCATGCTGGATTTTCCATACAGTTTCTTTTCTTTTAAGGTTTGAAAGATAACCCTTAAATTACTTTCATGCTCATATTTACTTTCAGAAAACACCAAAATATCATCAATCTCATCACTATCCCTGATATTTTCCCCATTGACCACCATTTATCAGCTTCACCTTCAAAACGGTAAATAGAAAGACAAACCATTTGATATTCTGAACACCCCATGACATCAAAAATCTTCTTCGGTTCTTTAATCTTCCCTTCAGCTTGCACATGGTCAGATGATCCTATGAATGATGTGGGATGTTTCCTCATTAAATTTTCCACCACTGACATGTTCCTTTGTGGTTGATCTGGCTGATCTCGTACATGTATACCACCAGCATTTATAGCATGTGTCAATTGTGTGATCACTGCAACAAACTATTCAGTTCCAATTCCAACCATCTCAGGTTGCTGATTTGGAAGGTTGTCTTCCTCCTGATGTTGTCCCAACATAGCTGCTTTGTTTCCACTATGGAAAACCATTCTGAACACAGAAATATATTAGGTGAAGCAACATGGTAATATTTAAATGCTATATGATTTCAATCATACAATAAATTAACTTATAACTTAACAATTTTCTTACTCCTAAAGTTGTCTAAAACGACCTCTGATACCAACTATAAGACCCTGACCTTACACTTTACTTAATATTGAATTAAATGAATAATTCACATTGAGGATATTTTCAGGTTTAGTGTTTTAGAGAATTAGGAAATAACTATTACATCTCAAAAGATTACAATGTAGACACTTCTACTAAGTTTACATTAAATAAAAACTCGTAAAAAGAAAGATTTCTAGTTCCATGTTTTAGATAGAATGACTATTCCTTGATCCCATCCTTGAACCTATTCCACATTAGGTCCTATGAAAAACATTTCAAAAACTTGGGGTGAGCATAAAAATCTCAGTAAGGGATACACAAAGAAGGAAAACTGTTAGTTTTTCAAAACAACCAGTAATACATTATCAATGTAATACTTTTCACCTATATAAAGAATAAAATACTCTTTATTGAATAAAAGATCATTACATACCCTTTTATAACCAAAATATTCCCATAAAACCCATATAAAGAACACATAACATATAAATATAACCTGGGACATAAAAATACTTAAGTGGAATAACCATCTGGTCGACTTCCACACATATCAATTAATGTAAAAGCCATACGGCCAACTTCCATACCCAATGCATTGGAGGTTATAACATAACCACCCATCCTAGTATTAACGGCACCACCCTTCATATGGTTTATCATGTAACCACCCGTCAAATGTCCATATACCATTATAAAATCATAAGACATAAAACAAATATAATGGAAAGAAAAAATATCCACACTTTGATCACAATATATATCTTAAATATATTGACATAACAAATCCATAATAAAAACCATTTTAAATACCAAAATACATAAAATATTATATGGTATTTATTTCATTTTAAAAACATTACGGCTTGTTGAGAAAGCCAAAGACCAAATAATACTCGCGACGGCAGAAAAGGTCGTTGTCACCGTGTACGTTAAAAGAAAAATTCCTTTTTGTTGTTTTGTAAAACTTTTCGTAGAAAAATATTACTTTTGTATAAAATTAAAATTCAAAGGGGTTTATACTCTGTATAATAGAAAGTCTTGAATTAGGACAAAATATGCCTCAATGAAAGAAGATTGAGACGAAGTCCCTTACCTTCTATGCGACGTGACTCGATTGATCTTTAATCTCCTGAATAATAAACTAAAGTTAATTTATAATTTCTTAAGAAAATTTTTCAAGTTTATTATTCCTTTTATATAACTTATTCCCATGTTATAAACGTTATTTAATCATTTAATTTCATAATGTTCATTTTGTCGATAATTGGTACTTAAGTGGAAAATGGACATCTTACAATTACATGTTGTTTATGTGGTAAAAAAATCATTATATCCAGAATGATATTCATGATTTTGATATCATATATATCCTATATATCCAGAATATACATGTATTTATGATAGTACATAACATTTAGAGGTAAGAAATTAAATGCACCATTCATGGAGATGGTAAGTCGTACGTACGCATGAACGCTACTTTCATTTCTATTTCGTATTTAATGGAGTGACATCATAATTATATAAGGGTATATTATAATTCCAGTATAACATCATATATAATAACATTAACTCCATCCTTTATACATCCCACATGTGGCATTAACGAATCAAATCACTTTGAGGGGGCGGTAGTCCGCATTTCCTAAAATGAAATTATCGTGTTTACCCACAATGAAAACCATAAAGGTATGACACAAATGAAAAATACAGAAGCATAGGTAAAACATAAACATAATATATATCATATATAAATAGTGTGACTTCTTAATGTCCACTATGAAAGGTGTTAAATGAATATTGAAAAATCATCGTTTCGTGAGAGAGAAAATCGCCAACCATAGAAACAATATGTTCTTTACCCATTAGATGAAGGTGTGTGTAGGTGTAGCTCTAATACATCTCATAAAAAAATCCTAGTATATTGAAGATACTGTTTTTGTTACAAAATAAAGGAATAAAAAGATTTTAGGGTGTTGGAGAAGCAAAATAAAACATACGAACACAAGAGAAGACACTACCTTTAAATTGGGTAACTCTTTTTGATTTGAGCTCAAAGGATTCCTTGGAAAGACTTTTTCCAAAAGTGAGGCTTCTAGGTGTAATACAGGGATGTGGAGAGACAAAATGGGCAGGTTTTGGCCGAGCGAAAGGCTTGAGAGGTGTGGGTAATGTGGTAGAGGTGGGGGCCTTTTATAAGAAGAGAGGAGGGGCACTCTTGGAAAGTTATAAAAGATTACGTTATTTTAAAATGAGTTTCGGTTTTTAAAGGTCCCACAATTATATATTTCAAATATAATGTGACAATAGTTCGAAATCCACCCATCCAATACGTTTTTCACAAGTGTAGGTCTTATATTTTACATTATCTTTTCATATTATTTAAATCTTTAAATAATGAGGTAATCGCTGCATCATCATGGTGTCATAAATAATTTAACTTATTTAATGTCTAAAAATTATGAAAAAAATATAATTATGTAGGAAATATTTTTATCTTTCTAATTAATATTTATAGTCAAAAATATGACTTGTATAACCCCATTTAATAATTGTTTTAGTAAAACAACACATGTTTGTAACATTTTTATTTTAACATCAAATAAAAGGTTATTAATGTCATTTTCCTACCAAAGTGGCTCCATGGGGTCCCCAAGTTAACCCATGGATTTTCATGGTTGGAAATGACACATCCAATATTGGTAGGACATGTGTCAAGGTCATTTCATATTATTAAAACATTATTTTTACCTTAAATTACACTAATTACCTCTAATGGAGATTAAAAACATAAAAGTTACAGTTCCCCAAAATTTATTTTAATCCCATTGAACCACATTTTACTTCTTAATGACAACCATGTATGTCGGATTTTTGAAATTCAAAACACAGAGGTGGTAGAATTTCATTTAAATGAGAAATTAGTTTTTTTATGTATCTCTTAGTGGTTTCACTATTCCTCGAAAATTGAAATTTTTCAGAAAAATACCAAAACATCACCCTAAGATATATTTGATATTCTGGATTCAAAAATGATGTCTATTTTAAAAAATTCAAAACATATAAGTTACATTAATAAGTTTAATAGTTAATTTCCGCTTTCAGAAAAAATAGCGTGTTTTTATGAAACAATAAGTATCAAAAGATTGACACTAGTTTAAGTCCAATTTTAAAGTGAAATTAATTCCAATGGCCACTATTAGATTAAATGGTAAAAATATGTTCATAAAGAACTGTAAAACCAATTCAAAATATAATCTAATCATATAAAAAAATTAGATTCAAAAGTGGTTTTCAATTAAAATACAACATTTTTCACTATTCATTAAAAATGAACTTTATCAGAAAAATACCAAAAATTTACACAAAGTAAATTTTGATGTCCCGATTCTAAAGAAGAGTTTTATTTTTTCCAATATAATGTATAAGAGTGACCAAAACTATATTTAACGAGGGTTTTCCATCAAAAGGCGATAGTTCGACCTTTTAGTGGATATTAGAGTATCTATGCCTAAAATTGAATTATTTTCTTAGTTTAAGCCTTTATCATTTATTGGATAAATGTAAAAACATTTTACAAACATATATAATCATATAATTGTTATTTCTATTCATTCCCGCCAATACAATATCTATGTGTTAACTACCATTTAAAATAATATTATCATATTACTAGTGTGCAACGTAAGATTTCAAAGAAACTCTTTGTTGCATATCGGGTATGCTATTGAACATAGCAACCCCTTTAAAGTAAGATTAAAATTTAATTCCTAAATATTAATAACTATAAAAATGTATTATTTTTATTTTCCTAGGATGTTACATTATCATATTGATATTTTTGAGGTATTTTTTTGATTATTCCCTTCCACTTTCCTTATTGTGAAATAATTATGTAATATGAACCCTTTGAGGGATTGATGCTTTATCCATCCCAATCTTTGGGGAGTGGCGTACAGATAGTTACCCATAAAGAGAAACTAATGAATCTTGGAGAGCATGTAATTAATGGTGAGGATATGTAAAACACTATAATGAATGATATGGACATATTTTTTTACAGTTATCTTAAACTATTGAAAATTGAGTCCAATGGAGATGGAGGAAGTTGGGATATATATTCTTGTATCCCCATTATTTGGGGTTTTCTAGTTGATTCCATTATTTCATCTATATATCCTTTTGTATTTGATGATCCTAAGGGTGGAGGAAGAGAAGGTGATGATTAAAAATCCCATATCGCTATCTGTTGGGGTTTACTTTTAATTTCTTCTATTACATAATAGATGAATTAAGGTGTAGATAATCCCAATGGTGGTGTAAGTGACATATATACTGAAACTTCCCCCATCCTTGTGGGATGGAAGTGTTCCTTGATTAATGTTAAAAATTCTATTATAGAGTCATTTAAATAGAGTTTCAATTTTAAATGAGTATGATCCAGGTGAAGTGTATAATGTGAGATTGATCTACTTGATTTTAAAGTTTGATCTGCAATTGGGGGACTATTTTATCAACTTGGATCCCTTTTCAAATGTCAATAATCTTTATTTTTTAGTCTACTGATGTTTAATTGTTGGATATTTCATTATTAATAAGATTTAGATTTATCAAAATTATGTTGAACCGACCAAATGATATATACACTTTCTAGCCCTATCACTTGGGCTCATGAATTATAATTATCGGATATCCTCCGTATGGGGTATTCTTACATGGGAGTGAAAAAAAATAGTACTTCATATTCACCCCCTCTCTAATGTGCATGTCAGATGAAGCTTTCCAAATTATCTGTTGGAGTGAATTCAAGATATTAAAGAAATAAATCTACAAATTCATACAATTATTTTAAAAAATTAGGTTTCAGGATACATAATTTCTTATCAACACTTCCTGGTGGTAGATCTATTCTATAAATTTAAGATGATTATTTTATCCAATATATGGAATATGTTTTTCTTTTAGAAAGGGATGAGTTTTCCAATGGTTGAGGTATAGATAGTCTATAAATTCTACATTTATTTCCCAGGGAACCTCATATTGACATTTAGATGTGGGTGAAAACATGACTAACATATCACCCTTAGTCTACTCTCTCTACACATTGACGATATTTACCACATCATTTGAGGTATATTTCTCTACATGGTCGAACAATAATGGTCATTTTTTAAGGATGATAACATCTTATTTTTGGGGGATAGAGAAAATTGACAATACCCACATGTATCTATCAACCACGAAAAATTATTATTACCTACTTATGGGTTACATTATGTAGCTGAACAAAATTTTTCATGTACATCATTATAAAATGGTTTTTGGAGAAGGGGTGAATATCCTTTTATAGGTGATATATCACTTCCGGTTGGGTTTTGTAGTGAAAATTAGAGGAGAATCCATGATCTATCTCAATAGATCAATGTGGAGGAATACCATGGTTAATATCTTCTAATCCTTCTGATAATTATTACAATGATCCTTGGATTATATTGATAAGTGATGTGTGGCCTCAATAAACTAGAATTATTTCGGGTTGTAATATCAACTATTTCATAATCTTTATTCGAAACCTGGTGTTGATATTTTTTAGATACTCCACATCGAGCTACGGATACCATATGTTGTTGGTGGGAAACTATATGAATTAGAAACCTTTAAGACGTTCCTTTATTCTTAGTCTAAATATCTTGAAAAGTATCACTAATTTTTATTAGAGTATATGTCCACTTCATTGTAACTACATAGATATGTCGGGAATTTTCTAAGTCATTTTCATTCCATGAAGTGAATATCAAAATATTCCAATGAACATCAGTTGAAATGGGTATATTCACTTGATCCTTATTTTTATTCTTTAAAAGAATATGTTGTAGATCCTATATAAAGGGAGAGGGAATATAAAAAACCTCATGTATCACCTCCGAGGTGTGATGATGTGCTCATTTATTTTTAAGAGTGGTAATATGGATAAAAAACATATTTGAAGGGATATTAGCATTCCTTTAACTAACTATAAGTATATTTCAAAGAACCAATGATGGAAATTGGATAGGAACCCAATCCAAATTTTAATTTTTTTGTCTAAATATTTTAATGATCCATCAGAATGGGAGAGGAAATATACACCCTCTCTTTTATCACCTTTGAGGTGTGATGATGTGATCTTTTGTAACATCCCAGGTAAATAAAGAATATTACTTTTTCATATTTATTAATATTTGTGAATAAAATATAAATATTACTTTAAAAGGAACACTATGCTCGATGGCATACCCAATATGCAACAACGAGTTTCTTTGAAATCATACGTTGAACTCTAACAATATAATATTATTATTGTAAATTGTAGTAAAATCCTAGCCGATGTAATGGCAGGAATGAACAGAACTAACTAAAAAGTGATAATATATGCTTGTCAAATACTTTTATATTTATTCAATAAATGTTAGATGCCTAAAATGAGAATGAATCCAATTTTAAGCGTAAATATTCTAATACTCTTTAAAAAGTTGATTAACCGCCTTTTGATGGAGAACCACTTTTAAATCCACTTTTTGAAAATTTTATAAGTTATATTTGAAAAAATAAAATTCTTTTTAGAATTACGGCATCAAAATTTACATTGTATAAATTGTTGGTATTTTTTCGATAAAGTTCATTTTTAACGAATAGTGTAAAATGATGTATTTTAATTCAAAACCTCCTTTTAATCTAATTTATTTATTTTATTATATTACCATTTGAATTGGTTTTAAAGATCAATTAGAATATATTTTTACCATTTAATCCTATGGTGGTCATTGGAATTAATTTCACTTTGAAATTGGACTTAAACTAGTGCCGATCTTTTAATATATTTTGTTTCTTAAAAACACGCTATTTGTTTTGACAAAGGGAATTAATTATTAAATTTATTAATTCAACATATATGTTTTTAATTTTTTAAAATACATATCATTTTTTAATTTTTAATATCAAATATATCTTAGGGTGAACTTTTTTTATATTTCTGAAAAACTTCAATTTTTGATGAATAGTGAAGCCACAATGTGGTAGTTAAAAAACTGCTTTTTCGTTTAAATGAAATTTGACCACCTAGGTGATTTTAATTTCAAAAATATGACATACATGGTTGTCATTAAGAGTTAAAATGTGGTTCAATGGAATGAAAATAATTTTTGGTGAACAATAACTTTTAGGTTTTATTAATCGCGATGAAAGGAAATTATTGTAATCTAAGGTAAAGATAATGTTATAATAATATGAAATGACCTTGACACATGTCCTACCCTTATTGGATGAGTCATTTCCGAAAAATACATTCCATGGGTCATCTTGGGGACCCCATGCAGCCTCATGGGTAAGAATGTGACATTAATAACTTTTTATTTAAAGTTAAAATAAAAATGTCAAAAACATGTACTGTTTTACTAAAAACAATTTACATGGGGTTATACAAGTAATAATTTTGACTATAAATATTCATTGGAAAAATAAAAATATTTCCTAAATTATAGTATTTTTTTATAATTTTTAGACATTAAATAAATTAATTTATTTATGACACCATGATGATGCAGTGATTACCTCATTAATGAATGATTTAAATAAAATGAAAATATAATGTGAAATCTAAGACATAAAATTGTTAAAAACCTATATTATGGGTGGATTTAGAACCCTTTTAACCTTATCCTTGAGATATATAATTTTGGGACATTTGATATTCTGAAATCATATTATAATAAAGTAACTTTTCAAGACTTTTCATGAGTTCCCCTCCTCCCTCTTATAAAAGGCCCCCACCTCTACCTCCTTGCCAACACCTCTCAAGCCCTTGGATCATCCAAACGTTGATCATATTGTCTCTCCACATCCCTCTATTACTCATAGAATCCTCCCTTTGGGCAGAAGTCTTTCCAAGGAAGCCTTTGAGCTCAAATTAAAAAGAATTATCTTATTTGAAGGTAATGTCTTCTCTTATGTTCTTTTGTTTTAATTTTCTTCTCGAACCCCATAAAATCTTTTTATTCCTTTATATTGTAACAAAAAAAGTATATTCAATATACTAGGATTTTTTTACAAGAATTATTCACTCTACACATTCACACACCTCCATCTAATGGTTAAAGAACATACTATTTCTGTGTGTGGCGAATTACTGCCTCACGAAACGATGATTGTTCAATATTCTTTTAACACCTCTCATGGTGACCATTAAGATGTAACTTTAAATATATATGATATATAAATTATTTTTATGTTTTACCTTTGCTTCTTTATTTTTCATTTATTCCATACCATTATGGTTTCCATAATGGGTAAACACGATAATTTCATTTTTGGAAGTGCGGACTGCCGCCCCCTCAAAGTGATTTGAATCATTAATGCCATATGTGGGAAGTATAAATGATGGATTAATTGATTTAATATATTATATAATATTTTAATTACAATATAATTATGTATAATTATGTTTTCATTCCATTAAAGTATTAAATAAAAATGAAAGTATCGTTCATGCGTACGTACAGCTTGCCTTCTCCATGAACGGTACATTTCATTTCTTATCTCCAAATGTTGTCTAATGTTATATGTAAATATATATAATGGATATATATTTCATTTAAATTATGTATATAATTCTGGAATTATAATATACATATATATCTCATTTAGTGTTAATTCCATTAATATGACAAAGAAATGAAAGTAGCGTTCATGTGTACGTACGACCTACCGTCTCCATGAATGGTGCATTTCATTTTTATTATCTCCAAATGTCATGTAATAGTATAAAATGAATATATAATGGATATATATGATATTTAAATCATTAATACTATTCGGGAGATTATGTACCTATATCTACATGGAAAATTCTTTTCCAATAAGTTTAATTTTGACTCATGTATCGAACATCGACAAAAACGTCTGATATGAACTCACATTATTAACCAATTATTATAACATTATAATATGTGATATGAAATGAATAAAAATATTTAAATGAGGTCCTTAAGAAATTATAAATTGTTAAAATATTATTATTCATGAATATAATGAAACGAACAAGACAAGTCAGACTTGAGGTAAGGGATCCAACCTCTCTCTTTCTTTTTAAGTACTCTATTTTATGTCACTTCTTTTATGCTCCTATTTCTTATGTTGGGGGATGTTATTATATATTCCTATTACTTTAATTTATATTTTTATATGATGAGAGACCCTAGTTTATATCTTTAACCCATTTTTGGATGTTTTATGTGAAGTCGTTAGGCTGCCGAATTTTCATAAGGGATTTCTTATCTCACTTTTAATTCTGTGAGATTACTATTGTTCGCCACTTATTCATTGCATGTGGTGTATTCTGTACATACATTTGATATATATTATAATGAATATATTCAAGGTATTCTCTGATTCATTTTGTTCATATTATATTTTGGTCATATGACTTGATTGATTACAATGAGGTAAGGGGTTTTTATCTCACTTTTTAATTCCTTGACATTCATGCTATATTTGTCACTATCTCCTTTGAGTGGTGTATGTAATTCCCATTATTATACACTTTATTTAATATACATTCATTTATGGGTATTTATATCTTCATTGTATGACCATTCTTTCATGGGGTGTACGTTTCAATAGTTACCCAAATCAGTAAAGGAACCTTCCACCCTCCTCTTTTTTTAAAGACATATTTTTGTTGGGTCTTTTATTTTACATTTTTTTATGTTGAGATATGTTATTCTATATCCTTATTGATGTAGATTTTATTTCCAAGTGATGATATTACATTTTCTCTCTCATCAACTCATTTTCTGAATTTTACGGTGACGTCGTTAGGCTGTCGAATTTTTGCAAGGGGAATTCTTAACTCAACTTCAACTCTTTGGGTTAAACATATACTCCTTGAATATGTCATTATATGAATATGTGTGAATTATTCTGATTCTTTTACACTTAATATCCAGTTATATTAGGTGTATTTATATTTTTCCCTCATAATTAAGTAATTGATTTATCCTTAATATAAGGACACCGTCTTTGAACGAGACATCGTCTCAATCTCCTTTCATTGAGGTATATTTTGTTTTATACAAAAAATTATTTTATACGGTGTATAAACCCTTTTGAATTCTACTTTTATTCAAATGAAATCTTTTCTATACGAAGCATTTTACTAAACGAAAAAAAAGTATTTTTCTTTTTAACGTACGCGATGACAACAACCCTTCCGCTGCCTTGAGTATCATTTGATCTTTGGCTTCCTCAACAAGCCGTAATATTTTTAAAAGTAAATAATTACCATATACACTTTTATGTATTTTGGTATTGAAAATGGTTTTGATAATGGATTTGTTATGTCAATATATTTAAGTGATATATTGTGATTGAAATTTGGAAATGTTTTCTTTCCTTTATAATTGTTTTATGTGTTATGATTTTATAATGGTACTTGGAAATTTGACATGTGGTTACATGATAAACCATATGACGGGTGGTTCCATGAATACCAGGATGGGTGGTTACGTTATTACCTCCAATTCATTGGTTAAGGAAGTTGGCCGAATGGATTTTCCATTTAGTGATATATGTGGAAGTCAATCGTATGGTTATTCCATTTATGTATGTTTATGTCCCAAGTTACCTTTATTCGTTATGGTATCTTTATATGGGTTTTATGGTAATCGTTTGGTTAAAAAAGGGTAGGTAATGATCTTTTATTCAGTGAAAAGTACTTACTACTTCGTAAAGGTGAAAAGTATTACTTTAATAAAGTATTCATGGTTTAGTTGTTGTTTTGAAAAACTAACAGTTTTCCTTCGTTTTGTATCCTTTACTAGGATTTTTATGCTCATCCCAAGTTTTTGAAATGTTTTCCAGAGGAGTTAAAGATTTATAGGGTCACAGATGGGATCAAGGAAAAACATGCTATCTGTAACATCCCAGGTAAATAAAGAATATTACTTTTTCACATTTATTAATATTTGTGAATTAAAAATTAATATTACATTAAAGGGAACTCTATGCTCGTTGGCGTACCCAATACACAACAACGAGTTTGTTTGAAATATTACGATGCACACTAATAATATAATAATATTATTGTAAATGGTAGTAAACTCCTAGTCAATGTAATGGAGGTAATGAACAGAACTAAGTAAAAAGTGATTATATATTCTTGTCAAATATTTTTACATTTATTCGAAAAATGTTAGATGCTTAAAATGTGATTGAATCAAATTTTAATTGTAAAATTTGTAAAATTCTTTAAAAGGTCGAATAACTGCCTTTTGATGGCGAGCCCTTTTTAAATCCACTTTTTAAAAATTTTATATGTTATATTTGACAAAATAAAATTATTTTTTAGAATCGAAAAATCAAAATTTACTTTGTATAAATTTTTGGTATTTTTCCAATAAAGTTCATTTTTTAATGAATAGTGTAAAATGTTGTATTTTAATTCAAAACCTCATTTTAGTCTAATTTATTTATATGGGCCGATTATCATTTTAATTGGTTTTAATTTTTAATTAAATTATATTTTTACCATTTAATCCAATGGTGGTCATTGAATTAATTTCACATTGAAATTGGACTTAAACTAGTGTCAATCTTTTCATATATTGTTTTTCTTAAAAAACACTCTATTTGTTTTGACAACTGGAATTAATTATTAAATTGATTAATGAAACTTATATGTTTTGAATTTATTAAAATATACATCATTTTTGAATTCTGAATATCAAATATAGCTTATGGTGAATTTTTGGTATTTTTTAGAAAAACATCAATTTTTGATGAATAGTGATACCACTAAGTGGTAGTTAAAAAACTGATTTTCGTTTAAATAAAAATTTACCACCTCCGTGATTTGAATTTCATAAATTCGACATACATTTTTTCATTAGTATGTCAAATGTGGTTCAATGGGATGAAAATAATTTTTTGGTGAACAGTAACTTTTATGTTTTATTATTCGCGATTAAAGTTAATTAGTGTAATTTAAGGTAAAGATAATGTTATAATAATATGAAATGACCTTGAAAAATGTCCTAACCTTATTTTTTGAGTCATTTCCGACCATTAAAATCCATGTGTAAACATGGGGAACCCATGGAGCCACTTGGGTATGAAAATGACATTAATAACTTTTTATTTAAAGTTAAAATAAAAATGTCACAGACATGTATTGTTTTACTAAAACAATTGTTACATGGGGTTATACAGGTCATATTTTTAACTATAAATATTAATTGGATATATAAAAATATTTCATACATCATAGTATTTTTTTTATAATTTTGAAAAATTAAATAAATTAATTTATTTATGACACCATGACGATGCAGCGATTACCTTATTAATGATGGATTTAAATAAAATGAAAATATAATGTAAAGTCTAAGACATAAACTTGTCAAAAACCTATTGTATGGGTGGATTTATAACCCTTATCACCTTATCCTAGAAATATATAATTTTGGGACCTTTGATATCTGAAAATAATTTTATAATAAAGTAACTTTTCAAGACATTCCCAGAGTTCCCCTCCTCCCTCTTATAAATGGCCCCCACCTCTACCTCTTTACCCCCACCTCTCAAGCCCTTGTATCATCCAAACATCGCTCATTTTTTCTCTACACATTCCTATATTCATCATATAAGCCTTACCTTAGTCACAATTCTCTCCAAGAATCCCTTTTGTTTCAAACCAAGGGGAGTTACCCGATTTAAAGGTAAAGTCTTCTCTAATGTTCTTTTGTTTTATTTTGATTCTCCAACGCCCTAAAATCTTTTTATTCCTTTATATTGTAACAAAAATATTATCCTAAATATACTAGTATGATTTTATGAGTATAATTCTAGCTACACTCATACACACCTCCATTTAATGGTTAAATAAAATACTGCTTCTGTGGGTGGCGAATTACTGCCTCACAAAACGATGATTGTTCAATATTCTTTTAACACCTCTCATAGTGGCCATTAAGATGTCACTATTTTTTTATATGATATATTCATAATCTTTATGTATTATTTATGCTTCTGTATTTTTCATTTATGCCATACCCTTATGGTTTCCATAATGGGTAAACGCGATAATTTTATTTTAGGATGTGCGGACTACCGCCCTCTCAAAGTGATTTGAAGCATTAATTCCATAAGTGGGATGTATAAAGGATGGATTTAATGATGTTATATATTATAATATAACTATAATATACCTAAATATCATTATTTTTTTCATACCATTAAATTATGAAATAGAAACGACAGTAGCATTCATGCATACGTACGGCTTACCGTCTCCATGAACTGTACATTTAATTTCTTATCTCCAAATGTTATGTACTATTATAAGTACATATATATAATATATATATATGTCATATATTACATATAAATGATGGATATCATTCTGTAATTATAATATATATATATCTCTCTCATTTATTTTTAATTCAATTAATATGACGAAGAAATGAAAGTAGCGTTAATGCGTACGTACGACCTACTGTCTCCATGAACGGTTCATTACATTTTTTGTCTCCAAATGTTATGGAATAGTATAAAATGAATATATACTGGATATTTATGATATTTAAATAATTAATACTTTTCTGGAGATGATGTACCTATAACTACATGGAAAATTCTTTTCCAATAAATTCAATTTTGACTCATGTACTGAACATCGACAAAAACATCTGATATGAACTCACATTATTAAACAATTATTATAACATTATAATATGTGATATGAAATGAATAATAATATTTAAAGAAGGTCCTTAATCAATTATAAATTGGCCAAAGTTTATTATTCATGAATAAAAAGAAACGAACAAGACAAATCGGACTTGAGGTAAGGGATCCTACCTTTATCTCTTTTTTAAGTACTATCTTTTATGTCATTTCATTTTAAGCTCATCTTTATTATGTTGGGGGATGTTATTTTATATCAATATTACTGTAATTTTTATTTTCATTTGATGAGAGAACCTATATTATCTCATCAAACCATTTTTGAATATTTTAAATGGCACCGTTAGGCTGCCGAATTTTCGTAAGGGATTTCTTATCTCACTTTTAATTCTGTGAGATTTCCATTGTTTGCCACTTATTTATTTCATGTGGTATATTATGTACTTTCCTTTGATATATATTATCATGATTCTATTTATATTCATGTTATTATGTTATTCATTTGTTTTTTATTATCTTTTGGTCATACAACTCGATTGATCACAAGAAGATAAGGGGTTTTTATCTCACTTTTTGTTCCCGTTAGATTCATGCTACATTTTCCACTATTTCCTTTTGTGTTGCGTATGTACTTCCCATGATTGTATTCTTTGTGTAATATAATTTAATTTATGGATATTTACATCTTTATTGTATGACCCTTCTATCATGGGGTGTACGTTTCGAAAGTTACCCAAATCGATAAGGGAACCTTTCACCCTCCTCTTTTTAAAAGACTTCTTTTTGTTGGGTATTTTAATTTACATATTGTAATGTTGTGATATTATATTATATATCCTTATTGATTTAAATTTTATATTCAAGTGATGAGATACCATTTTCTCTCTCATCAACTCATTTTAATTTACATATTGTAATGTTGTGATATTATATTCTATATCTTTATTGTATGACCCTTCTATCCTTATTGATTTAAATTTTATATAGTTCTTTGGGTTAAACTTTTACTCCTTGAATATGTCATTCTCTGAATATGTGTGAAATAATCTTATTTTTTTACACTTAATATCCTCTTATATTGGGAATATTTATATTTCTCACACATAATTAAGTAATTGATTTATCGTTAATCTAAGGATACCATCTTTGAACGGGACTTCGTCTCAATCTCCATTAATTGAGGCATATTTTCTTCTAATAGAAGACTTTCTTTTATACAGTGTATAACCCCCTTTGAATTTTACTTTTATTCAAAAGGAATATTTTCTGTATGAAGCGTTTTACTAAATGATAGAAAGTATGTTTCTTTTTAATGTACGCGGTGACAACGACCTTTCCGCCGCCGCAAGTATTATTTGATTTATGGCCTCCTCAACAAGCCGTAATGTTTTTAAAAGTAAATAAATACCATATAATCTTTAATGTATTTTGGTATTGAAAATGGGTTTGATAATTGATTTGTTATGTCTATATATTTAAGTGATATATTGTGATTGAAATGTGGAAATGTTTTCTTTCCTTTATAATTGTTTTATGTGTTATGATTTTATAATGGTACTTGGACATTTGACGGGTGGTTACGTGGTAAACCAAATGAAGGGTGGTGTCATGAATACTAGGACAGGTAGTTATGTTATAACCTCCAATTCATTGGGTATGGAAGTCGGTCGTATGGCTATTCCATTTAGTGATATGTGAGGAATTCGACCGTATGGTTATTCCATTTAAGTTCGTTTATGTCCCAAGTTACCTTTATATGTTATGTGGTCTTTATTTGGGTTTATGGTAATCTTTTAGTTAAAAATGATAAGTAGTGATCTTTTATTCAGTGAATAGTAATTACTACTTTATAAAGGTGAAAAGTATTACATTGATAAAGTATTCATGGTTTACTTTTTGTTTAGAAAAACTAACAGTTTTTCTTCTTTGTATATCTTTTACTGGGATTTTTATGCTCATCCCAAGTTTTTGTAATGTTTTCCATAGGACTTAAAGATGAATAGGGTCAAGGATGGGCTCAAGGAATGACATTCTATCTAAAACATGGAACTAGACATGTTTATTTTTAAGAGTTTTTATTTTATGAAAATAAGTAGAAACTGAGTAGAAGTGTCTACTTTGTAATCTTGTGAGATGAAATTGTTATGTTCTAATTCTATAAAACTCTAAACCTAAAAAGATCCTCAATGTGAATTATTCATTCAATTCAAGATTATGTAATGTTTTATGGTCGGGTCCTTATAGTTGGTATCAAAGGGATTTTTAGATAACATTAGAGGTTAGAATATTGTTTAAGTATAAGTGAAATGTTGTCTATAACCACAATGGTTAGTATTTTAGATGGAGTCATTTTTATTTTTGAACATTGGAATGAGTTTTTGATAACTTCAATAAGTTTATCTTAGTGTTTATCTTCCTCATTAGTATATGATGATTTTGTTGATATACTCACACTGACATTTTTGGTTTAGTAAATGGATGGATCTAGGAGGAACCAAAGTGACAACGGGTTTGAAGGAAACTATGGTGGTTCATTGATTAAGAGACTGGATGAAATAGGGGATTAAATGGGAAATCTTGTGGTTATTCTAAACAAACTACCAAGAGTCATGATCAACCACTTGAACCATGGTGAGTTCTCTAATGCATCATGTATGAGATGACCAACTCGATGTGGAAGTTCATATAATAATTATAAATGTACCATTAGGGTTTATATGATCCATAATTTTGTGGTAATTATGGGTTAATATATGTTATGATGGAAAATGAAAGGCATGAGATAAACATGAGGTTAAATTATGTTATGGTTATTTTTGGTGATTTTTTTCTCCTTTTGAGGAATTTTATAAAATTATATAGTTTTTGAAAAAGGACAACCCGCAGACTGTGTGACAACCCTTCACGTTGGACAACACTATGGGAATCGAACCCACAACCAAAGTGCGACTTGTATTTATCACCTTCCACATGACTACCTAAATTTACTAGTTAGTATGAAAAAATATTTTTAGTTATATAATTTTATGAATCAAGAATAAGTTGATTTTAGGTTATCTAGGAAAATATTGACCTATCATGGAGGATATATGATTAGGTTAATTACTTTTCAATATCAGACTTTAAGAAAAACTGTTGTTATTTAGAGATAAATGCTAATTTTTAACTTGGAAGACTATGTGATTAAATCCTTAAATTATTTGGGTTTCAATCTTACTTTGGTTTACATTGAATAATTTTATGGAAAAATTGTTTGTTGAATGGTCTTCGTTGAACTTTGGGTTTCGTCGGATAAATTTTGGAGATTAAGAATAGTTTTTCTTTTTATAAAGGATAATCCTTTTGTGGATTATCTGATCTTGTTCTATCAATTTTGGTTTTGGTTAAGGTCTAAAGACATGGTGAATATATAGTTCTCTTTTGTGGATTAGGTGATTCTCTAGAATTTGATTATAACGCTCTTAATGTGAACAAGTCATCTTAAATACTCATCTTTTAGAGAAAATATGAGTTTGTGTAAGAAATGTAGTAAGTGATGAATGTCTATATGAAAATTATGTATGTTTCCTTATGTTTTAGATTCCTCAATGAAAATTATCTTAAAAGAAATGTTGTCTGTTAATTTTTATTACTTGGGAATCAAATACTGTTTAACCCATCACAAGTTTGTGATTTTATGGTGGTTAACTATCTCGTAAACATGTTTTTATCACTCTCGATCATAACTTGACCCTTTGGTTTTTTTCATCCATATCATTGTTTTCATGGAATCCTCATATATGTTGTCTCAGTTGACCTTTTTACTTCCCTTTCTTTCTTATAAAGTGACTGTTTAATTGACACCTTTTTCAATGTGGGGCTTTCAATGAAGATTCCAAGACCAATTTTAATATTGAGAGGATGCAATTCCCAAAAGGGAAGAAGGATGTAACATCCCAGGTAAATAAAGAATATTACTTTTTCATATTTATTACTTTTTGTGAAATAAATATTAATATTACTTTAAAAGGAACTCTATGCTCGATGGCGTACCCAATACACAACAATGAGTTTCTTTGAAATCTTACGATGCATTCTAATCGTATAATAATATTATTGTAAATGGTAGTAAACTCCTAGTCAATGTAATGGCAGGAATGAACAGAACTAAGTAAAAAGTGATTATATATTCTTGTCAAATATTTTTACATTTATTCAATAAATGTTAGATGATTAAAATGCGAATAAATCCAATTTTAATCGTAAATATTTTAAAATTCATTAAAATTTCAATTAACCGCCTTTTGAAGGAGAAACCTTTTTAAATACACTTCTTGAAAATTTTATATGATATATTTGACAAAATAAAATTCTTCTTTAGAATCGGGACATCAAAATTTACTTTGTATAAATATTTGGTATTTTTTTGATAAAGTTAATGTTTTAATGAATAGTGTAAAATGCTATATTTTTCTTCAAAACCTCCTTTTAGTCTAATTTAGTTATATGGACCGATTATCTTTTAAATTGTTTTTAAAGTTTAATTAAAATATATTTTTACCATTTAATCCAATTATGGTAATTGGAATTAATTTCACTTTGAAATTGGACTTAAACTAGTGTCAATCTTTTGATATATTTTGTTTCTTTAAAAACACGTTATTTGTTTTGACAACGGGAATTAATTATTAAATTGATTGATGCAACTTATATGTTTTGAATTTTTTAAAATATACATCATTTTTGAATTCATATTGTCAAATATATCTTAGGTTGAATTTTTGGTATTTTTCTGAGGAACTTCAATTTTTTATGAATAGTGAAACCGCTAAGTTGTAGTTAAAAAAATGATTTTTAGTTTAAATGAAAAATTACCACCTCTGTGATTTGAATTTCGAAAATCCGAAATACATGGCTGTCATTTGGATGTAAAATTTTGTTCAATGGGATGAAAATAATTTTTTGCTGAATAGTAACTTTTATGTTTTATTTATCGCGATTAAAGGTAATTAGTGTAATTTAAGGTAATGATAATGTTATATTAATATGAAATGACCGTGGAAAAAGTCCTACCATTTTTGGATGAGTCATGGATTACCAAGAAAATTCATGGGTCAACTTGGGGACCCCACAGAGCCACTTGGGTAAGAAAATGACATTAATATCTTTTTATTTAAAGTTAAATTAAAAATGTCACAAACATGTATTGTTACACTAAAAAAATTACATGGGGTTATACAAGGCATATTTTTTACTATAAATATTCATTGGAAAGATAAAAATATTTCTTATATCATAGTATTTTATTATAATTTTTTGACATTATATAAATTAATTTATTGATGACGCCATGATGATGCACCGATTACCTCATTAATGAACGATTTAAATAAAATGAAAAGATAATGTAAAATATAAGAAATAAACTTGTCAAAAACCTATTGGATGGGTGGACTTCGATCCCTTATCACCTTATCCTCTAAATATATAATTTTGGAACCTTTGATATCCAAAAATCATTTTATAATAATGTATCATTTCAAGACTTTCCAAGAGTTCCCCTCCTCCCTCTTATAAAAGGACCCCACCTCTACCTCCTTACCCACACCTCTGAAGCCCTTGTATCGTCCAACCTCTGATCATATTGTCTCTCCACATACCTATATTACTCCTAGATGCCTCACTTTGGGTATAATTCATTCCAAGGAATCCTTTGAGCTCAAATCAAAAAGTGTTATCTGATTTGAAGTTAATGCCTTCTGTTATGTTTCTTTGTTTTATTTTTCTTCTCCAAACCCTAAAATCTTTTTATTTCACTCTATTATAACAAGACCAGTATCTTAAATATACTATTATTCTTTTATGGGGAGTATTAGAGCTACACTCATACACACCTCCATCTAATTGTTAAACAACATAATGTTTCTGTGGGTGGCGAATTACTGCCTCACAAAACGATGATTATTCAATATTCTTTTAACACCTCTCATGGGGGGAATTATGATGTCATAGTATTTATATATGATATATATATCATGTTTATTTATTCTTTAGGCTTCTGAATTTTTCATTTCTTCTATACCTTTATGGTTTCCATATTGGGTAATCGCGATAATTTCATTTTAGAAAGTGCGGACTACCGCCCCCTCAAAGTGATTTGAATCGTTAATGCCATATGTGGGATGTATAAAGGATGGATTTAATGATGTTATATATTATACTGTAATTATAATATACCTATGTATAATTTATTTCTCATTCCATTAAATAATGAAATAGAAATGAAATTAGAATTCATGCGTACGTACAACTTACAGTCTCCATGAATTGTACATTTAATTTCTTATCTTCAAATGTTATGTACTATTATAAGTACATATATATTATTGAAATATATGTAATATATTAGATCTAAATTATGTATATCATTCTGGAATTATAATATATATCTCTTATTAAGTTTTAATTCCATTAATATGACAAAGAAATGAAAGTAGCGTTCTTGCGTACGTACGGCCTACCGTCTCCATGAACGGTGCATTTCATTGTTTATCTCCAAATTTTATGGAATAGTATAATATGAATATATACTGGATATATATAATATTTAAATCATTAATACTATTCTTTATATGATTTACCTACAACTACATGGAAAATTCTTTCCCCACAAGTTCAACTTTGACTCATGTACCGAACATCGACAAAAACGTCTGATATGAACTCACATTATTAACCTATTATTATAAAATTATAATATGTGATATGAACTGAATAATAATATTTAAAGGAGGTCCTTATGCAATAATAAATTTACCAAAGTTTATTATTCAGGAATATAATGAAACGAACAAGACAAGTCAGACTTGAGGTAAGGGATCATACCTCTCTCTTTCTTTTTATGTACTCTCTTTTATGTCATTCCTTTTAAGCTCATCATTCTTATGTTTGGGGATGCTATTTTATATTCCTCTTACTATACTTTTTATGTTAATTTTATGAGAGACCCTATTTGATCTCATAAATCCATTTTTAGATGTTTTAGGTGGCGCCGTTAGGCTGCCAAATTTTCATAAGGGATTTCTTATCTCACTTTTAACTCTGTGAGATTTCCATTGTTCGCCACTTATTTATTTCATGTGGTGTATTGTTTACTGCAATTTCATATATATTATCATGATTCCATTTATATTCATGGTATTATGTGATTCATTTGGTGTTTATTATCTTTTGGTCATACGACTCGATTGATCACAACAAGGTAAGGGGTTTTTATCTCACTTTTTTTCCCGTGAGATTCATGCTACATTTTCCACTATTTTCGTTTTTTCTGGTGTATGTACTACCCATGATGGTATTCTTTGTGTAAAATAATTTAATTTATGTGTATTTACATCTTCATTGTATGACCTTTCTTTCATGGGGTGTACATTTCGAAAGTTACCCAAATCCGTAAGGGAACCTTTCACCCTTCTATTTTTAAAATACATCATTTTGTTGGGTCTTTTAATTTACATATTTTAATTTTTTTTTATGTTATTATATATCCTTATTGATGTAAATTTTATTTACAAGTGATTAGATACCATTTTCTCTCCCATCAACTCATTTTATGAATTTTAAATTGATGCCTTTAGGCTATCAAATTTTGGCAAGGGAACTTCTTAACTCAATTTCAATTCTTTGGGTTAAACTTGTACTCCTTGAATATGTCATTCTATGAATATGTTTGAATTAATCTCATTTTTTTACACTTAATATCCACTTATATTGGGTTTATTTATATTTTTCACACATAATTATGTAATTGATTTATCGTTAATCTAAGGATATCATCTTTGAACGGGACTTCTTCTCAATCTCCTTTCATTGATGCATATTTTGATCTAATACAAGACTTTAATTTATACGGTGTATAACCCCCTTTTACTTTTACATTTATAAAAAATAAATCTTTTTTGTACGAAGCGTTTTATTAAAAGACAAAAAGTATGTTTCTTTTTAACATACACTGTGACAACGACTTTTCCGCCGCCGCGAGTATTATTTGATCCTTGGCTTCCTCAACAAGACTCAATGTTTTTAAATGTAAATAAATACCATATACTCTTGTATGTATTTTGGTATTCAAAATGGTTTTGAGAATGGATTTTTTATGTCAATATATTTAAGTGATATATTGTGATTGAAATTTGGAAATTTTTTCATTCATTTATAACTGTTTAAGTGTTATTATTTTATAATGGTACTTGGACATTTGATGGGTGGTTACGTGATAAAACAAATGATGGGTGGCTCCGTGAATACTAGGACGGGTGGTTACGTTATAACCCCCAATGAATTGGGTATGGATTTCGGCCGTATGGATATTCCATGTAGTGATATGTGTGGAAGTCGACCGTATGGTTATTCCATTTAAGTATGTTTATGTCCCAAGTTACCTTTATATGTTATGTGTTATTTATCTGGGTTTATGGTAATCTTTTAGTTATAAAGGATAAGTAGTGATCTTTTATTCAGTGAAGATTATTTTCTACTTTATAAGGTTGAAAAGTATTACTTTGGTAAAGTATTCATGGTTTACTTTTTGTTTAGAAATACTAACGGTTTTCCTTCTTTGTTATCCTTTACTGGGATTTTTATTCTCATCCCAAGTTTTTGAAATGTTTTCCACGGGACATAATGATGAATAGGGTCAAGGATGGGATCAAGGAAATACATGCTATCTAAAACATGGAACTAGACATGTTTCTTTTTATGAGTTTTAATTTTATGAAAAAAAGTGGAAACTGAGTAGAAGTGTCTACTTTGTAATCTTGTGAGATGTAATAGTTTTTTTCTAATTCTCTAAAACTCTAAACTTGAAAATATCCTCAATGTGAATTATTCATTTAATTCAAGATTATGTAATGTTTTATGGCTGGGTCCTTATACTATCTAAAACATGGAACTAGACATGTTTCTTTTTAAGAGTTTTTATTTTTTGAAAAAATGGAAACATAGTAGAAGTGTCTACTTTGAAATCTGTTGAGATGTAATAGTTATGTCCTAATTTTCTAAAACACTAAACCTGAAAAGATCCTTAGTGTGAATTATTCAATTTAATTCAAGATTAAGTAATGTTTTAAGTCCAGGTCCTTATAGTTGGTATCATAGGTTGGTTTAGATAACATTAGAGGTTAGGGTATTCTTTGAGCAAAAGTGTCATTATAATAATGGTTAGGATTTCAGAAAGAGTCATAGTTTTAGATAAATTGAATGTGTTTAAGATAACATGAATAATTATATATTATATTTACCCTCCTCTTAATTTATTATATGATGATTCTAATGATATACTCACACTGACCTTTTGGTTTTAATAAATGGAAGGATATAGCAGGAACCAAAGGGACAATGGGTACGAAGGAAACTGTGGTAGTTTTCTGATTAAGAGGCTGGATGAAATGGGGGATTCAATGAGAAATCTTGTGGATATTCTAAACCAACTATTAGGAGGCATGATTAACCACTTGAACCTTGGTGAGTTCTCTAATTCATCATGTACGAGAGAACAAACACAATGTGGAAGATCATGTAATAATTATAAAGGTAACCATTATGATTTATAGGATCCTTACTTTTGAGGTAATTATGGGTAATTATATGTTATGATGGAAAATTAAAGGCATGAGATAAAATTAGGGTTAAATTATATTATGGTTATTTTTGATGATTTTATCTATTTTTGGGGAATTTTTTA
Source organism: Viscum album (assembly GCA_963277665.1). NCBI lineage: Eukaryota > Viridiplantae > Streptophyta > Magnoliopsida > Santalales > Viscaceae > Viscum > Viscum album. Next base: position 1,166,693,777 of record OY728126.1, read on the forward strand.
AGAATTATATAGTTCTGAAAAAAGGATAACACACAGACCGTGTGACAACCTGTTGCCTCAGACAAAGCTGTGGGAATAAAGCCCACAACCAAAGTGCAACTGTTATTTATCACCTACCACTGGACTATGTTATGTCCCTGGTTAGTATGACAAATTATTTTTAGTTATATAATTTTATGAATCAAGAATAAGTTAATTTTGGTTTATCAATGATAATATTGACCTATCATGGAGGATATATGATTAGGTTAATTACTTTTCAATATGATACATTAAGAGAAACTGATGTTATTTGGAGATAAATGTTAATTTTTACCTTGGAAGACCATGTGATTAAATGCTTCAAATATTTGGGTTTCAATCTTAGTTTGGTTTACTTTGAATAATTTTAGGGACAAATTGTTTATCCAATGGTCTTCGTTGAACATTGGGTTTTGTTGGACAAATTTTGGAGATTAAGAATTGATTTTCTTTTTATAAAGGATTATCCTTTTGTGGATTATCTGATCTTGTTCTAACAATTTTGGTTTTGGATAAGGTCTAAAGACATAGGAAATATATTGTTCCCTTTTTTGGAATAGGTGATTCTCTAGTTGTTTATTATAACACTCCCAATGTGAACAAGTCTTTCTAAATACCAATCTTTTGGTGGAAGTATGAGTTTGTGTTAGAAATATAGAAAGAGATGAGAGTCTACATGACAAGTAAGTTGGTTTACTTATTTTTTATTTAAGATCATAAATAAATTCCTCAATAAAAAGTAACTTAAAACAAAAACTTTGTCTGTTAACTTTACCTACTGGGGAATCAAATACTGTTTAACCCATCACAAGTTTCTGATTTTATGGTGGTTATCTTTCTCCTAAACATGTTTCTATCACTCTCCATCAGAACATAACCCTTTGTTTTTTTTCTTCCACATCCATTTTTTCATGGAATCCTAGTAACTGTTGTCTCGGGTGACCTTGTTACTTTTTGTTCTTTCTTTTAAAGTGATAATTTAATTTAGTCCTTTTCCGATGTGGGGATTTCAATGAAGTTTCCAAGCCCAATTTTAAAATTGTGAGGGCGCAATTCCCAAAACGGGAGAATAATGTAACATCCCAGGTAAATAAAAAATATTACTTTTTCATATTTATTAATATTTGTGAATAAAATATTAATATTACTTTTAATGAAACGTTGTGCTCGAGGGCATACCCAATACGCAACAATGAGTTTCTTTGAAATCTTACTTTGCACTCTAGTAATATGATAATATTATTGTAAATAATAGTAAAATCCTAGCCGATGTAATGGAGGGAATGAACCTAACTAACTAAAAAGTGATTATATATGCTTGTAAAATATTTTTACATTTATTGAATAAATTTTAGATGCATAAAATGCGAATGAATACAATTTTAAGCGTAAATATTCTAATATTCATTAAAAGGTCGATTGACCGCCTTTTGATGGAGAACCACTTTTAAATCCACTTTTTGACAATTTAATATGTTATATTTGACAAAATAAAATTCTTTTTAGAATTGGGACATCAAATTTTACTATGTATAAATTTTTGGTATTTTTCCGATAAAGTTCATTTTTTATTGAATAGTGTAAAATGTTGTATTTTAATTCAAAACCTCCTTTTAATAAAATTTATTTATATGATTATATAATCTTATGAATTTGTTTTAAAGTGAAAATATAATATATTTTTTCCATTTAATCCAATGGTGGTCATTGAAATTAATTTCACTTTGAACTTAGACTTAAACTAGTGTCAATCTTTTGATATATTTTGTTTCTTAAAAACATGCGATTTGTTTTGAAAACAGGAATTAATTATTAAATATTTTAATTAAACTTATATGTTTTGAATTTTTTAAAATAGAAATAATTTTTGAAATCGGAATATCAAATATAGCTTATGGTGAATTCTTGGTTTTTTTCTGAAAAACATCAATTTTTGATTAATCGGGAATCCATTTAGTGGTAGTTAAAAAACTGAATTTTCGTTAATAAGAAATTTTACCACCACTGTGATTTTAATTTCAAAAATCCCACATACATGGTTGTCAATAGGAGGTAAAATTTTGTTCAATGGGATGAAAATAATTTTTTCTGAATAGTAACTTTTACGTTTAATTAATCGCAATTAAAGTTAATTAGTGTATCTTAAGGTAAAGATAATGTTATAAGAATATGAAATTACGATGGCACATGTCCTACCCTTATTGGATGAGTCATGGAAGACCAAAACAATCCATGGGTCAACTTGGGGACCCCCTGGAGCCAATTGGGTAAGAAAATGACATTAATAACGCTTTATTTAAAGTTAAAATAAAAATGTCGCAAACATGTATTGTTTTACTAAAACAATTTTTACATGGGGTTATACAAGTAATTATTTTACTATAAATATTAATTGGAAAGATAAAAGTATTTACTACATCTTATTAATTTTTTTATAATTTTTAAACATTAAATAATTTATTTTATTTATGACACCATGATGATGCAGTGATTACCTCATTAATGAATGATATAAATAAAATGAAAAGATAAAGTAAAATATAAGACATAAACTTGTCAAAAACCTGTTGTATGGGTGGATTTAGATACCTTTTTACCTTTTGCTGGAAATATATAATTTTGGGACCTTTTATATAATAAAATCATTTTATAGTAAAGTAATGTTTCAAGACATTCCAAGAGTGCCTATCCTCCCTCTTATAAAAGGCCCCCACCTCTACCTCCTTACCCACACCTCTCAAGCCATTTTCTCATCCAACCACTGCTCATATTATCTCTCCAAATCCCTATATTTCTGCTATAAGCCTCACTTTGGGCATAATTCTTTCCACGGAAGCCTTTGAGTTCAAATCAAAACGAGTTGTACTATTTGAAGGTAATGTCTTCTCTTATGTTATTTTGTTTTATTTTGCTTCTCCAACCCCCTAAACTCTTTTTATTCCATTGTTTTGTAACAACACCAGTATATTAAATATAATAGGATGTTTTTATGAGATGTATTAGAGCTACACTTTCACACACCTCCATCTAATGGTTAATGAACATTATGTTTCTGTGGGTGGAGACTTAATACCTCACGATACGATGATTGTTCAATCTTCTTTTAACAACACTCATTTTGGCCATTAAGATTTCACTGTATTCATATATGATATATAAATTATGTTTATTTATTCTTTATGCTTCTTTATTTTTCATTTATTCCATAACTTTATGGTTTTCATAATGGGTAAACGCGATACTTTCATATTAGGAAGTGCGGACTACCGCCCCCACAAAGTGATTTGAATCGTTAATGCCATATGTGGGATGTATAAAGGATGGATTTAATGATGTTATATATGATATTATAATGTAATTATAATATACATATGTATCATTATGTTTCATTCCATTAATGTATGAAATAGAAATGAAAGTAGCGTTCATGCGTACGTACGGCTTACCGTCTCCATGAACGGTACATTTCAATTCTTATCTCCAAATGTTATGTACTGTTATAAGTACATATATATAATGGATATATATGTCATCTAAATGATGTATTTAATTCTGAAATTATAATATATATATATATATCTCATTTGGTTTTAATTTCATTAATATGACAAAGAAACGAAATTAGCATTCATGCGTACGTACGACCTACCGTCACCATGAACGGTGCATTTCATTTTTTTTTATATCTAAATGTTATGGAATAGTATAAAATTAATACATACTAGATATATATGATATTTAAATCATTAATACTATTCTGGAGATGATGTACCTATAACTACATGGGAAATTGTTTTCCAACAAGTTCAGTTTTGACTCATGTACCGGACATCGACAAAAATATTTGATATGAACTCTCATTGTTAACAGATTACTATAACATTTTAATATGTGATATGAACTGAATAATAATATTTAATGGAGGTCCTTAGTCAACTATAAATTTAAAAAAGTTTATTATTCTAGAATACAAATAAACGAACAAGACAAGTCAGACATGAGGTAAGGGATCCAACCTCTCTCTTTCTTTTTAAGTACTCTCTTTTATGTCACTTCTTTTAAGCTCATCTTTCTTATGATGGGGGATGTTATTATATATTCTTCTTAATATAATTTTTATTTTCATATGATTAGAGACCCTAATTGATATCTTCAATCCATTTTTGGATGTATTAAGTGGCGTCGTTAGGCTTCCGAATTTTCGTAAGGGATTTCTTATCTCACTTTTAATTCTGTGAGATTACTATTGTTTGCCACTTATTTATTGCATGTGGTTTCTTGTGTAATTTAATTTTATATATTTAATCATTCCTCTATTAATGGTATTCTATGATTCATTTTTTTCATATTACCTTTTGGTCATATTACTTGATTGATTACAACGAGATAAGGGGTTTTTATCTCACTTTTTATTCCCCTGAGATTCATGCTATATTTGTCACTGTCTCCTTTGAGTGGTGTATATACTGCCCTTTATTATAATCTTTGTGTAATATAATTTTATTTATAGGTATTTATATCTTCATTTTATTACACTTCTTTTATGGGGTGTATGTTTCGAATGTTACCCAAATCGGTAAGAAAACCTTCCACCCTCCCTTTTTTTTAAAGACTTCTTTTTGTTGGGTATTTTAATTTACATATTGTTATTATAGGATATGTTCTTCTATATCATTATTGATGTAATTTTTTATTTCAATGTGATGAGATACCAATTTATCTCTCATCAGCTCGTTTTCTGAATTTTAAGGTGACGCCGTTAGGCTGTCGAATTTTTTCAAGGGAACTTCTTAACTCAATTTCAACTCTTTAAGTTAAACTTGTACTCCTTGAATATGTCATTATATGAATATGTGTGAATTAATCTGATTCTTTTAAACTTAATATCCACTTATATTGGGTGTATTTATATTTATAACACTTAATTAAATTATTGGTTTATCCTTAATCTAAGGATACCATCTTCGAACGGGACTTCATCTCAATCTCCTTTCATTGAGGTCTTTTTTTGTTTTATACACAACATTATTTTATATGGTGTATAAACCTGTTTGAATTCTAATTTTATTCAAAATGAATATTTTCCATACAAAGAATTTTAATAAATGAAAAAAAGTATGTTTCCTTTTAACGTACGTGGTGACAACGACCTTTCTACTACCACGAGTATTATTTGATCTTTTCCTTCCTCAACATGCTGTAATATTTTTAAAAGTAAATAAATACCATATACTATTTTATGTATTTTGGTATTGAAAATGGTTTTGATAATTTATATGTTATGTCAATATATTTAAGTGATATATTATGATTTAAATGTGGAAATGTTTTCTTTCCCTTATAATTGTTTTATGTGTTATGATTTTATAATGGTACTTGGACATTTGATGGGTGGTTACGTGATAAACCATATGATGGGTGGTGCCATGAATACCAAGATGGGTGGTTACATTATAACCTACAATGCATTGGGTATGGATGTTGGCCGAATGGTTATTCCATTTAGTGATATCTGTGGAAGTCGAACATATGGTTATTCAATTTATGTATGTTTATGTCCCAAGTTACCTTTATTTTTTATGTGTTATTTATATGGGTTTTATGATAATAATTTAGTTACAAAAGGGTAAGTAATGATATTTTATTCAGTGAAGAGTATTTAATACTTAATAAATGTGAAAAGTATTACTTTGATAATGTATTCATAGTTTACTTATTGTTTTGAAAAACTAATAGTATTCCTTCTTTGTGTATCCTTTACTGAGATTTTTATACACATCCATAGTTTTTGAAATGTTTTCCACAGGACTTAAAGATGCATTGGGTCACGGATGGGATCAAGGAAAGATATGCAATCTAAACCATGTAACTAGACTTGTTTCTTTTTTAGAGTTTTTATTTTATGAAAAAATGGAAACTTAGTAGAAGTGTCTACTTTGTAATCTTTTGAGATGTAATATTTATGTCCTAATTCTCTAAAAATCTAAACCTGAAAAGATCCTCAATGTGATTTGTTCGATGTAATAAAAGACTAAGTACTGTTTTAAGGTCGGGACCTTATATCCTTCATTTTAAGGAGTGGGAGTACAGGTTTGACTCTTATTGGGAATCAAAATATATTGATGATAGTTTCCCACTCTCATAGCTATAGTATACTGTAAACATTATACAATCAGTAAAATGATATAATATTATCATATATTAAATTTTGTAATATATATTTATATCTATATTATATCAATGATAGGGATATACACATTTCCAAAGGTGACTATCAAATTATGTTGATAAAACCCTGTCAGAAAAAGGATTTGAGCTCAATCCTATATCTTATATGTCACTATTATTTGTTTTTAATAAAATTTAATGAGAGTAAAAATGTGTTATTTTTTTTATATAGATATATGAATATATGGATAATCTACATTGGTTTTGGAGACAATAATAGTTTCATATCCGTTTAGGATTTTTGAAACATTCCAACAGATATCATATGTGGCTACCAGAATATAGAGGTAATTTTAAAGGGTTTAAGAAGGTATATTATCATTCCCATATGTTTTTTCCATGATATGATTGAACTTTTCTTTAATCGAAGTGGGTATGTGGGCCCATTCCAGTACTATTTATACTTCTATAGTATACTTATAGACTTGATTTGGGAGAGTAATGATATAGGTGTACCCATTAATTTTCATTGTATATGGGTGATTTCCATTAGAGAGATAAATAATATTATCTATATCCTAGGTTTCATTCAAGATATATGGGTAATCTTCATCTATGGGAATCTCGATATGTGATGCTTCGTTGAATGTATCCATAATATGAAGGTTGTATTTATCATAGGAAAAAGGGAATGGACTCATCCCTTGTTGTTATATCATGTTTCTTTGAAAAATACCTTCAAGGAATCCTAGTTTTAACATCTTGTCTGTTGGTCTAGTGAACATTCTCTTTATATGTTTGTTGAAGTATAATAGATGAGTGATTCTTGTGGTGTTAGTTGGTAGGGGGATACCTCGTTTTCTCTTATAATGTGGGGGTGTTTTAGAAGTCATATTTCATTTCCTTAAGGTAGGGTAGTTATGAATTACATTATTCTAGGAAGAGGCTCTCAAAATTATTGGATGTGACCATCGGTTCTAAATATTTAGCTTTCGACCTCATTTGAGAAGTTGAGTTGTTTGGGTTTAGAATGTATACACTCACCCATACACCCTCTAGGGTAAGTAATTTTCTTTTATAATGGTAATACTTATCATAGTTGTTAACAATATATTTCCAAAGACATTGAGTGGGAGACCACAATATTGCATTAGATGATTTCATTCCTATTTGGTCAACCAAAGAGTATGAACAAGAATATGATGATGATTCTAATTAATGGAATGAAAAAGAGATCTAAAATAATTTTTATGTCAATAGAGAAAAAACAAAAAATTATACCCATCCGTGTAGCATCAGAAATATGAATTTAAACTTTTACAGTACCCAAATATAATGTTAGGTAATTCCAATTGACAATTGTTAGGAATTTAATTTTAACATCAGGTTCACTATTTTATTTCCTAATATAAATTCTAATGCGCGCTCTCATCCATGATGATTTTATGGGAACATTGGTAACGAAATACATTCTAAAGGAATATGATCATTAATGTTTTTTCAATGTGACACTTAGGAATGAAAATGAGACAACTGGATTGGAGTTCCGGATCACCATACCCCTTTTGGTGGAATTATTTCCAACCATTAGACTCTATTATGGATTTAATACATGTGATCGAATCTTATCTATAAATGTTAATATCACTATTGGTTACCCTCATGAATGATGATCAATTTATTATGGGTGGGAGTGAATGAGAACACATCTTTATATTTAAAATGATTCTCCATCTCCTTTTTTATCAAATGAAGGGAGGGAATTTTGTTTTTAAGCACCATTATCATGCACTCCAAAATTTAAATTCATCTAGCAAGACAGTTGGTTCTTTATATTGGGATTGGTCTAATGAAATATTCATCCGAGAGATCCCTATAAATATAATCATTAATCATATGGTTTTGTGCCACAAAATGGGACACATCATACCTTTTAAGGTCATGTGATAAGGACTAATTGTAAGTAATTTTATGTCCCATGAAATAGAATTTCTAGGTTAAAAGGTACCTAGAAATGGTTATTTTGGGACTTTTTCATGAGTGTCCCTTTCTAACAAACATTATAAGATACATGGCATAATGAGGATGGGTGGGGTCTGCATAGTAGCAATATGGACTTCTGAGTAAAAGAATTATTTCATTGGGGATATAACAAAAGTAAGGATATATAGTGATACATGAAGGGTATAGGGGTTTTTATAATGCAACGAAGATATATGAATATTGGGTTTGGGCCTAAAAAAATCATCCCATGTATCTTATTGTAGATGAGAACCGTTGTTCATGTAGTTTGAGTGGCATTGTTTAAGTTCATATTCTGAGACCATACCATTCAGTTTAACATTATGTTGTAATGAAGTTCTCTTATAGTTTAATTTTGTGTGACCATGATATTGGTCACATATTTTATTTTCATACTACAGGTACATTTTCATGTAGTTTAATATTTTTATAATAGGACATTTTCCGAACATTTTATCATCTATATGCATGGGTTTCTACACTAGGGAGAGTTAAACCACAAAAAATTGAGATGGGATTACACATATGAGGTTGCCTCAGGATTATTCATTGAAGATATGACTATTTGAATGATTTTTTCACATAGAAATATGTCCTTTTGAGAAGGATAAGATATGGTTATTTGAGGGTTACAACTAAAGAGGGAGATCATGGTTAAAATGATTCTATCAAGATAATGGAATGATCATCCTAGAACTCCATGAAAACATGAGTCATTATTGGTTTAGACGATCTTGCACATTTCATGCTGGTGTATTATTGATTGAAGTGGGAATACAAATTAGGGTAGCCTAGATAAAAGATGTACATATGTCTTATTACTTAAGGAGGATTACAATTGTGAATGTGTTTGGGAATTACACATAATGATGAGGCCTATTTTGGAGTATTTCTGGATCATTGATGGAATCATAATCAAGAACCACCGTGGGTAATATACAAATAATGGAATCTCAACCTACCATATTTCTACCTATTACTATTTAAGGCCGTAGAACAGAGGTAGGAGTATCAAATCCTATAAGAATGACTCTCTAAATAATTTTTTTCTTCAAAATTGAGAAAAGAATATGTATAATATTTTTTTCATCATATGAAATACATCCTTCATGAAATCCACTAATGTAAACTTCACGATGATTAAAAACTAATAATTGATGGTTTATTGCATTGTCAACATTTCCCTAGTTTTGAATATTTCGCTTATGTTTTAAGGAAATATATGTTGAAAATACAGAGGTTAAAAAAATTCCTCTTTCAAATACACTTTTATAGTTGACCTTTCAATTGATTCTTTGTTTCATATATTTTTATTGTCTTTATATAAACATTTATCTTATGTCAACATCCATCAAAAGAATACTCGTCCTATGAATTTTTCTTTATTTTTAAAATGTAGTATTAAATATTCCATTAAATCAACAAAATATAGAGAATTATTCCCATATATTTATAACAATAATAATATCTTGTGTATCATAATTAGTGGATCATTTTTTGTTATTTCAACACAAATGTCTCAAAAAAATATAATATTTTTCTCAGCACATTCTGAAGTAAAGAATTTAACATACATATAATTATGACTAGTATTAGTGTATCAATTATAACATTACTATCATAAAATTTTAATCTAGTAATATGTCCTTTTCTAAATCATCAATCCACATTGGATACCGATGAATACGATAACCTCATATCTACAATCCATTAAAATAATAATAACTTATTAGAAACTTTAAAATCTGCTTTAGAATTCATTAACTTCTTTGATATTTCCTAAAGTCATCTATTTTTGTTGGATTATAGTCAGTACAAAGGTAATATGAGTTAATGGAAGTAAAATTGTTTTTTAATCAATACTAGGGATATTACTAGAGGTACGTCCCTTATAATTGTACATTTTTTGAAATTATTTTTCTTCCTATTGAAATGATGGTATGTAGAACAAAATCTGTGATTATAGTTAAAAAAATTTCTTCTATTCAAAATCATAAAATCTTTTTGAAATTATTATAGTATGAACATCAATAAATAGATTCAAATAATCTAAATAAAAATTTAGATATCCTAGAATTAGTAATGTTTATTAGATATAGGGTTTATTCATCAACATCCAAGGTGGAAAGTTATACAGAGTTATAAAGGCAGGCCAACTAACTACAATAAGAAAAAATGGAATGTTATATACAGTTATAAAGTCTTACCAATAAACTACAATAAGAAAAATTTTGATAAAAATAGTATGAATAATGACCTAGTCACATGTTACAATCTTTTGATGAAAAATGTAGATGCACCTAATCAAAATATTTCGATGAATCACTATCATAAGGATTATTTAGGTATTTATCAATAGAAATATTATATTTTTACCATGTAATAAATGATTCTATGTTGTGTGACATAAATTAATGTTGTAATCTAGTTGTAGGTTAGAAAACAATCGACTGTTTAATGGAAAAAATTCTACACTTTCTTCATTTTTCCTATTCATATAATGATTTCCCCATATTGGATAACTATAAAATGACTCATAGTCACCATAGTATTGGATGTGATAATGTGATCATGAATGAATCTTATGAAATCCATGACCCAGATTATAGACCAACCACTTTATTTCTATTAAATTTATTTTCTACACATTCCCCCATGTATCATTGGTTTTTCTAATCAAGATATATGACAAAAATAACTATTTTACAATCCATTATCTAATTTAATAGCCATAAATTTACAAATTGATTCAAAAAAATTTATCATGGAATAAGGATATAAGTAATACTCAAAAGACATTAACATACATTAAAACTAAGAGATTCCAACCCATGAGTTAAATTACCATTTTGAGTTTTTTTATTGAAAATAAAGGAAAAAAACCTCAAGTACTAATCCTAGAAACTATAAATGATCAAAAATCAGATTATTAGTATCTTCTACTAAATTTCAATTACCATACTAATAAAATAATCATAATATTTTTAAAACCTAAAATATAATAGATAATCCCAAATGGTACCAAGTATTTTAAGTATCCTCAATTCACATTTCTTACGTAGACACTTAATTTTCTCTTTCGTAGAAAGTTCCAGTTTTGATGATGAAAATGATGAAAAATTTTACATAACATAAATATATATGATATTTATACATGGAATATTTTTATTTTTGTTATGATTTATCCAACACATTCTTACGATAAAAATATTTTATAGTTATTCAATATTTTTTATGAAAATAAAAATTTAAAATATTTCTTATGATTAATTTTCACGAAAGAAGGATTGATCTAAAAAGAATTCATAGCATTTAAAAATTATACATTATTTTTAATAATTATTTTTATATTTTAATAATTTTTTGTAATTATTGCTCACTTTTTTAATTATTAAAAATTATTAGTTATAAAAGAAAGTTATTGGTTATTATTTTTTAATTATTTATAATTTATTATTATTATTTAAATTCATTAAAAATTAGTTGAAAATAAAAATATTTATTTGTATTTATTACTAATTATCATTAATTATATTTACTTTTATGAAATTATAAAGAATTATAAATAATTATTGGAATTTATTAGTAATAATTACAAATTATTAGTAATTATTACTTATTATTAGTAATTATTACCAATTATTACGTAATTATTAAAAATTATAGGTAATTGTTTGTAATTATTGTTAATTGATAATTATTTTATGTATTTTTTACTAATAATTAGTTATTATTTGTGATTATTAGTAACTACTTGTAAATATTTGTAATTATGGTTAATTATTATTTATTATTATAAATTATTATTAGTTATTTTTAATTATTGGTAGTTACTAGTAATTATTATTAATTGATGAAAATTATAACTAATTATAATTAATTATTACTAATTATTAACATTTATAAATAATTATCCAAAATTACTACTAATTATTATCAATTATTACTAACTATAACCAATTATGGATAATTATATCTAATTAACCATTATTACCATTTATTAAAAACAATTAATGATAATTACAAAATATTACTTGTGATTTTACTTATTTTAATTGTTGGTAATTATGATAATTATTTAAAATTAATTGTAATTATTGGTAATTATTTTCAATTGTTACTTATTATTTTTAATTATTGATAATTATTATTAATTATGGAAAATTATTACTAATTATTACTAAATATTACTAAACATTACTAATAATTAATAATTATTACTACTTATTACCAATTTTTTCCAATTAATACCAATAATTAATAATTTTTACAAATTATCTATTATTATTTCTAATTATTACCTATTATCACTTATTACTACCAATTATTACTAATTATTACAAGGTATTTATAATTTTTATTAATTTTTGGAAAATATTTGTAATTATTGGAAGTTATTTTTAATTATTGATAATTATTAGTAATTATTACCTATTGTTACTAAATATTACTAATTATTTGAAATTATTGGTAATTGTTATTATTTATTACTACTATGTTAATTATGGGTCAGTATTTATAATTTTTATTAATTATAAAGAATTATTTATAATCATTTAGAATCATTACTAATTATTAGTTATTATTGGTAATTATTACTAATTATTTTTATTTATTGGTAATTTTTATTAATTATTTTTAATTATTAGTAATTATTGGTAATTATTACTAATTATTACTAATTTTCATTAATTATTACTAGTTAATTTTAATTATTGGTGATTATAGATAATTATTTCTAATTATTTCTAATTTTTGATAATTGTGGAAAATTATTGGTAATTACTTTTAAATTTTAAAAATTTATACTAAATATTACAAGTTATTGGTAAATATTACTAATTATTGTTAATTATTACTAATTATCGGTTAATATTGGTAATCAGTTCTAATTAAGACTTATCATTAGAAATTATTAGTAATTATTTGTAATTATTGATAATCCGTACTAATTAGTACTATTTATTTGTAATTATTGCTTATTATTACTAATTACTGATAATATTTTAATTGGTACTAATTATCTGTAATTATTTGTAATTATTTTTAATTATTTCTATTTATTATTGTTTTCATTAGTTATTAATAATTATTACTATTTATGGGAAATTATTGGTTATCATTATTAATTATTACTAATTGTAACTATTTCATGTTAATTATTACTAATTATTACATATTGTTGGTTATTATTGGTAATTATTAGTAATTATTAATATTTTTGCTAATTACTACCAGATATTAGTAATTACTAATAATTATTTTAATTATTATTGCTTATTAATAATTATTACTAATTATTGGAAATTATGATTAATCATTATTAAATAACCTTAATTATTTGTAATTATGGATAATTATTAGTAATTATTACAAATTATTGATAGTTATTACTAATTATGGATAATTAGTACTGAATATGGATAATAATTACAAAATATGGATAATTATTAATCGTTATTGATAATCATTACTAATTATTATGAAACGTTGTTAATTATTACTAATTAAAACCAATTGTTGGTAATTTTCAATAATTATTTCGAATTATTTTTAATCAATACTGACTATTACTAATAATTGGAAATCATTACTAATTAATTCTAATCATCAATAATTATTGGTAATTATGAGAATTATTTTTAATTATTATTAATTATTACTAATTTACATTATTATTACCAATTTTCATTAATTATTACTAATTATTACTGATGATGGGTAATGTTTTGTAATTATTAATATTTTTTGTTAATTATTACTAATTATTACTAATTGTTGGTAATTATTTGTAATTATCACTTATTATGGGTAATTATTATTAATGATTGTAGGTTATTATTAATTTTTTCTAATTATTATTACTAATTACAAATGATTGTTAATTATACAAATTATTTTCTAATTTTTTTACTTGTTGTTACTAATTGTTTACGAATTACTAGTAACTGTTAATAATTATTTATAATTATTATTAACTGATACTAATGTTTTTAATTAATGTCAGTTACTTCTAATTACTGGTAATTTCTATAAAATAGTACTAATTATTCCTAAATATTGTAGAGAATATAATGTCCTTGGACATTAACCCTTGAATTGCAGAAGATTAATTATCTCTGACATTTGTTCCAGAAGAGGGTGTGATGTTCATTCATGCCATAAAAAACAAAAAGGCTTGATTCCCATTAGTCAGTAAGCTCCCATATGTGGCTAAATGGCCTTGATAGGAAATGAGAATGTTGGTATCCCTAGGCATGATATGATTACATTGAATACGCCTCTGTTGATGGACCTATGAAAGTCTATCAAAATAGGACACTAATGAGGGCTACTTCACGTCGAAGGGAATGTGATATTGGATACGACCATCAATTTCAAGGGAATATTGAAATGAGTAATAAGAATTCCAAGTCATGGGTGAAGATTGTTGAGGAAGAGCATGCAGATCCTACTGATGGGGGGATGGAAAAGGCTTCTGATGACCATGATGAAGTTGGAAGATTCAGTGATGTTGATAAATTTTCAAGTGCTTCTACTTTGATAGAATCTAGTGGCATTGAGGCATGTTCTGGTAATGTCTTGTATGAAGTTTCTTCTCCCTCGGTGCAAGGTGACATGGACAATAGTATCACGTGAAAGGCTCAAGATCATGGGGAAGTGCAGGTGATATCATTGTAATGGAATTGTTAATCTCATGTGCTTGCTTCAGAGATGCAGAGTGGGCTGTAGGTGGCCTCCCAATGGAGTGGAGTAAGTCCAACAATACAACCTATTTTTCCTTTACCTAATGATAACGAATAGGATGACACATGAGAGACGGAAAAAGTTGATGGTGTCAATGATTCTTCTGATTTTGAGAAGGACAATATATTCAAGAATAAGTGGAAAAGGAGTTGTTTCACGAAATATATTTGACATTCTCAAAGAGGAAGGGTGAAGGTTAGTTTCCAGATATGAAAAATGTGGTGAATATCAATGCCTACATCTCCCCTCTATAGAGAAGGAGAATGATGCGGTATTATATTAATGTTCTGTTGGTGAGCACAGAAAATATTTATCTTATGAAAAAAACAGACACGACGAATGAAACATCAGAGTTAGAGAGGGGAAACTGGGAGGGGCTTGGAAATAGGCTAAGACATGGTAACGGGGTTGAAACCCAAAACATTATGGCTCAGTATGTGGAAATGATTACTAGGATGGCGCATGAGTGTGTGACTGTAGTGTGTCTAATAGGTCTTCCTCTAGAGGGCTCACCTTGGAGTAGGAAAATCCCAAGGATAAATACACATTATTTTTTCATCCAATGTAACACAAAGTTAGAGTGTAAAACCACTGATGATGTTGATAAATCACATGATGATTATTGGAATGATTATATTATGGACATGTTGGTTTCATATCTAGATGTGGGAATTTCTATTTGTCTTACCCTGTCCCATATCCACTATTTTATTTAACCTTTTAGAAAAAATTTTAAGGGTATGTCTCTCCCATATCTTGAACCTTTTGAGTAGTATAATGTAAAATGAATAAATTACCAATTTAAAATGATTAAAATAAATACATTAAAAATGACGTTTTAGTGGAATAAAAATAGAATTGTGATCCCATTGTCCCATCTATAAAAATTATCTATTAAAATTATAATTTTTATCAAGAGAAAATCGAGTGAAAGTAGAAGAATTTAGATCTTTTGATGGAAGAATAATTGAGGGGGGATTATATAGGTTAGATTATTTGAAAAGAACAATTTGTGATGAAATTTACATCATAAATAGTTCCCAACATAAATACCTATAGTAGAGAAAGAAATAACATGTGCTAATGATACCCCAATCTATCACAGATTCCACCCTCCATAAATGCTGAATATTTACTTTGACAACAGACTATTTACAATAGAATGCAGAAAACTGTCAAAAAAATGATTTTTTTATTTCAATTTTTTTTAGTTTACAATTATTTTCTATGATATTTCAAATTCATTCAAAAATAACCCTTTCTTGCAGTATCAGATGTATTTGTGCCCAGTATATTTGCTATGATACTTCTATCCCTTCATAAATACCACCAAATATAAAGTTATTTTTGACGAGCTATGATTAGTGTCGAAAATAACTCATTATTATTATTCATTGCGATGGGAGTTGTTGAAAATAAAACGTCACTAATATTTTTATTTTTGGATAATCAATGTGTACTACTCACTTCTATCAAAACAAGGTCATACAGGATCAAACACTTAACATATTCAAAAGTCTAGACAATTATTGAGAATAAGAGTTTAGGAAATAGAAGGCCTCACCATGGGGTCTGAGTGATGTCTGTGTTTCAACGATTGATAAAAAAATTAATAAATTAATAATATTAATGTTTAGAATAATTTTTATTGAATTTATTCATTAAAATAATTTTATGATATTATGTGAAAACATGTGAAAATATTCGACATTGAGTATTATTTTAATATTCATTATGTTTTTAATATTTGTGGGAATATTGGGTCAAGATAATGAATTGTTTTAGCATGAAATATATATATTATATTAATATGTAACTGATAAAAAATAATATTTGTGACATATATATACAGTAACATAATGTTGGTTATATATTATTTAGTGGGTAATGCTTATTTGGTGATCAGGGAGGCATTTGTGGGTATCGTATACCTCACTATAAATGCAATCTGTGGCTCTCATTTGGCACAATATTCAATGAAACAATTTGAAATCCATTCTCTCATATATCATGTATACTAGAGAGAGAACTGGTAAATTCATTCCTTTGATCAAACTTCTTCTTCATGGATCGAAGGATAAACATAGTGGTGACCATCAGGATATTAAAGTCTTTATAGAATCTCTATGCTAGCACCTATATTTAGATGATCATTGTTCCAATATACTTTTGAATCACATATAAAAAATTAAGAAGGCTCTATCATCGGTTACATTGAGAAACAATCAATGATGTTGAGTGGTTGTTAGATGTTCCTTCAAATAAAATGAGGTAATTATTTTTTTAACCAATAATTGCGAGATCCTAGCCCTTTCATACCAGGTTTCACATCATTGGAGATGATGTAGTTACATCGATCTGGTGAAAAAATATCAATCATCGACTCTTTTTTTTATGTGTGCCTTGTTACCATTAATTGGTATCTAAGAAAGTCTATGAAATGGATTAAGGAAAATAAAATTTAAATTTTCATTAAATTATAGTTGGGAGTATCGCAACAGTTCCACTACAATAATCATCCCATCAACAGAATTTTGGAATTCCATGTTGCGGTCATTCGAAATTTTAATTGAGATCGGATTCGGTGTTCTTTTAGGTTTATAATGAGGAATATATATATGTGTTTGGGTGGTTTTTAATTTTACCAGGTTTTTAGTGAACTCTAGCATTCCGACTATAGCTCTGGTAGCTGGAATAGTTTTTTTAGCCAAGCCTGTTTTGAACATAACTTTTGAAAAATAAAAAAACTGATTTCATATGTAATTATCTTTGAAAAAATTGTTCAAGTTAGAAAATGGAAAAAAAGGTGTTAGCTTATGTGAGATTTTGGTGATATAAAAAAATTCATGTGGTGGTGGTGGATGTCCAGTGTAGCACCAAAAATATAAATGATGTTGGGGGATTCTCAGCCACCCCCATTGAAAATTTGAGCCACCCCACATAGGGGGTGTAGTTGAAGAAAATCACACACCACACCTTTGTGTGTGGTGTTTTAAAGAAATTAATTATTTTCAACTGGTACATCAAGCCCCTCCACACTATCCGCCTCATTCCCCATTTGAGGCAACATTGGGTGCCTTCTACTTGCTGACCCATTCGTAGCTAGGTTGGACACTACCCAACCCACCCAAAAACCATTTAAAGTGGTTTTCTGGCCATTATGGGGTCCAAATTTATTTTATGAAAACAAATAAAATGGTGGAGATAAATTTTTTGAATTCATTAAAATATTTCAGGGGACTGTGTAATTATTATTATGTAAATAAATATTTTCTAAATTTAAATTCATTTAAATTTCCATTGAATTTAAATTATTGAAAAATTAATTTTATATCACATGTATATTACCTTTGAACTGATCTCAAACCTTGACAGACCAAAACATGTCTATAATTTAATTAATTTAATTAATTATTGAAATTGACTGTGAAGCATGTAATATTTATTTTATTTTTGATGGAATTGACATCATATTTCCCCATATTATTTTTATAAGGTTTTGTATGTCCATGTGTGTTATTCTATATGTATTTTTCACTTTTCTAATAGTATATATATATATATATTTATATATATATATATATTATAAGACAATAAATGATGTATGCCACATCAAGAAGTGGTGGTATTCTAGATAAGATGTTGATACATTGGACTAGGAAGCAAGATATGATACGAGTTAGACACAACATAGGTGTATTACCCCTAGGGTCCCCATTTATCTAGTAAACATAG
This sequence comes from Viscum album, assembly GCA_963277665.1. Lineage (NCBI taxonomy): Eukaryota > Viridiplantae > Streptophyta > Magnoliopsida > Santalales > Viscaceae > Viscum > Viscum album. The sequence goes on from OY728126.1 coordinate 1,166,712,470, forward strand.
ATATATCAATCAATACCCAATGATCAAGATCAATAACCTAATTTATTTAATTTTTATATGTGTTTTTTTAATATTCATGTTTACAGGGTCACAAAAAAATATAATATAAAATGCTTAAATTCAGACTCCATGAATTTTTTCTACTGAAGATATTTTATTACTGTGAGTGTGATCATAGGGTATGGTAATATCAAATAAAAAATTATTTAATTCATTAATAAATATTTACAATTCTAAAATAAATATTATGTCTAAATTCATTCCATCAATTTATTTTGAATAAAATAGGTTGTATGAGTTTCTCTTCATCCCTAATTGAGGGTGACTTATATTTTTTGGTATTCATTATGAGTTTGATGGGACAGTTTCACAAAATATGGTAGCAATGAATTATCCATAACATTCTTGTTTAATGTTTTCAGTTAAAGTGGTGGGTAAATCATGGTTAATATTTTCGGAAGCTAGGACTTCACTCAACAGTTAAAGGAGCTGCGAGTTAATGTACATTTCCTGTCAAACTCTTACCTTGTAACTCTCTCTATAGTTTCATACTCATATCCTGGCCTATTTTTAGAGGTTTTAGAGATAATTTCCACAAGAATACATAAGTGACTTATTATTATGAATCTTGTAGGGAGGAAAAATAGGGTTTAATGAAATAGTTGGAGACATCTCTAGATTTAATAATTTGACAATGGATAACCAATAATTTAGGTAAATTACTAATATAAATATATTTTACATTTTAGAAAAATGGATAGAAATACCAAAAGTTCACTATGATTAATTATATTCAAATAAAATGTCTGAACTAGCACTAATTTCTACGTCTAGTATAAGCGGCTATAAAAATTACGAATAAATTAATGTAAATTTTTTGCACCAGCCACATGACTAATTAAGCCACCTCAGTTAGAGAGGGTGTTGAAGATACTTATTGGTGACTCATGTTTGATACGTTTTATGTTTATATCATAATTATGTCATCCATAACTAATTTTTTTCTGAAAAAAAAATCATGATATAGATGATTTCTAATTTATTCTAATCTCTATAAAGCCTATGATGATTAAAAAGTGATAAATTAATGGGATAATGAATACATAATATATGAGTGAGTTGAAATTTGGATCATTATATTTGAATACATATAATTATTATATCCTTATCACCCCATTACTCTAGTTTCATTTATGATGTCAAAAACAAAATGTAATTAGAGAAAACACTTCATTACCATTTGGGTAAGGTTTTCCATGAATATAAGAAAATAAATAATGAATAATATTTAGTCGTTATGGTAAAAAGGCTGAATGAAAAGATGAAAAGGCCCATGTAAATTGTGATTCCAAAGGAACCTTTTCAAGATATTTAAAAAAAGATAAGTTTTATCCTACAAGAGGCTATTTGTTTCAAAAGTCATGAGATAAATATATTGATGAAAAGTTCAATGAAATGAATTCAAGAAGCAAGCAATCAATTATTTTTCAGGTATATTCATATGTTATAAGTGATATAATAGTTATATATTTTTTTATTATATAATGAATGTGTGTTACAAATTATCATCCAAATATAGTAACCATGAAAAAATATATATTTTATAATGATTATGGTGAATTCCATAAGTGTATGAGAAATTGAGATTCATATGTTAGTAGTGAGAAGTACACAAATGTTAATTATTGATATTAATGATTCTAGTTGAACTTTTATTGAGTATTACTAAATCCTTTACCTCATGTGTCTATTGGAAAACAGATACATTATTTCATTTTTTGTATGAATGTTTTTTGTAGTGTCCCATACTGAACTAATTATTTTGTAATGCTTGAATCATTGAAAAATAATAATAAATATAAAACGTAAGACCCTATTATACCCGGTTATAGTAATATAATTCTTTGTTTGGTAAAACTATTAGTTTTCAAGGATATACCCAAAAAAAATCAGACTCTTTGAGTAAAAATACCCTAGGTATTATGAACACATTACCTTTTTTTATTTGAATAAAAATCCATTTAAAAAAAGATAGTTCCTAATGATTTTAAAATTGGTTCACATAGTTATGATGAACAATTCTGAGGATAAGGTAATGGTAAATTTACATCATAAGACACCATTAAGAGTATTAATTAATATAAAAGTATAGTATTATACATGAATGATTATAATATATTAGTTTCTTCACTCCCTTTATCTTAAGAATATCTTAACCAAGTATTCATCGATCAAGAAATGTATAGTGTATTTATTCCCAAACTCAAATTTATTTATACCCATTAATGTTATGATCTTAGTAAGAATGATCAATGATGAGTCTAAAAATACAATATTCATCATTAAAATGATGTGTGGAGTAATTCCTAAATAAACATGTCTTTATAGACATCATATTCATAATTTAAGTAAAAAAGGGAATAAACGTTAATATTTATATACATTGAATATAATTCCATTATTTTTCAAGACATGATTCGAAAATAGAGGAATTGACCCATAGAATTATTCCATCTATAATGAAAAATATATATCATCTATGTTATATTAAGATATAAATCCATCATGTCGTATTTATATTTGTTTAAAGTCAATGTGTTTGTTAAGGATATAAAAAACATTTATCATTAAATACACATTGTTAATATAATATAATTATCCTAAACGTTTTTAAAGATATTACATAAATCCATATGATATAAATGTAATAGTCATGTTATATAATTTTTTTCTATAAAAGGGTGAAAATATCTATTTGGGAAATTTGAGGTCATGGATGAAGATTTGCAACTAGTTGGCACGAGAAAAAGTTACAAAGAGATTATTAAAAAAGAATTTTCTTAAGACACATACTATGTTGGAATAATGAAACCATAATGGTTGTATTATATTCAAAATGATTAGTGATACATTATTCATTGAGAATAATGGATCTTATAGGGAAGTAGTAAATGGAAATTAACTATGATTGAATTATTTTTTTAAGATTTCAAGAAATGGATTACATGTACCTAACCAAGCTTATACTATGTAAGTTTCTTCAATTGATGTAAATATATTAGGAGGTATTCAAGATAGTATTTAAATAGGTGATATAGTAATTGTACCAATATGTCTTAATATGTTATACCAAGTCACCATTCAAAAAATAAATTATAATTATACATTCCATAGACAATTTCAGCAATAATATAATTTGGTGTTGGATGTCAATAATATATTTCTTGGAATGTTTATATACAGTCCAAGAAGAAAGATTTGGTGACACCATATAATACTAATATAGGTTGAAAGTTATTGAAATATAATTTCTTATCGATGTAAGAAAAAAGATAATAGAAAATGTATTTGGAATGATATTTTTACATGTGTCTAAATAAGGTTAGTGGGAGAACCATGTTTCCCATGTAAAATATGATTATAACATATAGAAAATAATATTGTAGTATTATAGGTGTTTATGACTATAATGAACGAAAAACTATAAATATTGAATTAATGTAGAAACCCATGTTCTTGGGAATATAATCTACTTAGGAAGATATATTGGGTTTCTTAGGAAAATTCAAAGTACATATATAGACAAGGTATTATAAATACAAGTTGGAAATATTTGAGATAGAATTGTTACCAAGTTAACATAGAATAAATCCCTACAATAAGATATATATGACCCTTTGGAGGAGATTAATATAGTGATTTGAATTCCATTAGAACCAATAATGGATCTATCATCTATGCCATGATATGTAAATTATATGATATTTCCAACATATATTTTATTGTAGGATAGTATAAGTATAATCTATGAAAACAACATGGGAAGATGTTAGAATAGTCCACTTACACTAGAAAGTGTACAAGGGATATGTTTATAGTACTCAGAGATCAATGGAAAGTAGTTATAATGGAGAATAAGCTAGTATTCCATTAGATCGATATGATCTAATATCATAGTTAGGATATTGTAATGAGTAAGATACGAAAATTCATATCAGTTGTATACATATATTCAAATACATGGTAAATTACAGATTTTGATGCATTTGAAGTATAAGTGTAAAATACACAGTGTTTTGTTCTAGTTCATAGAATTTAACTTTGTAAATAATGCATTATCATAATAAAAATTATTATAATTATAATTTTCACACTATCCAAGATATAATGTTTGGGAAGTGGAAAAAATGAATATACCTAGGGATACCATCTATTAAAGAGTTAGACTAAATGAGGGGAATTTGTATATTGTATAGCATCGACCCAAAAAATACATAGATGAACCAACAACTAAAGCTATATCTTAATAGAAGCATTACATTTTCATATGAGAGAAAATAATGATAGTTATAAATTTTTCTCTAGTTTTTGTGGGAGTGTTGTTAATGTAGGTTCCCTTGACCCAACTTGAATATTACATTTTGATCGCCACATAATGTACATAGTGAGTTATGCATGATATACTCTTACCATAATATTTTTGACATTTCTATGCCCACTATATATATAAAATTTACCATATACTATTTTTCCAATCAATATGTTATAGAAATTGATAGGCTATACTGATAACCTATATATACCATGATATTTATCTTTAACATATTTTCTATGGTCCAATAATCATCATGGTCAAAGGACACAAATGATATATGTCTATCTGGGGTCATAGATAATAATAATTGAGTTCTCTTCCCATGTGGTTCACAGTTGGTTATATTGAGTTGATGAGATTATGGTGATTGACCTGCCAATATGAAATATAGTGTTTTGGGTGTGATTGGTAGTTACTATATACAAACAGACATAATTTCTTGATTAATTAGTATTATTATAATTTTATAATATTTTATTGTGTACTTTTAGGCATGAAAACAACCATGACAATTATGTCATGGAAATGTGCCTTTCATTGGCTGGGTCATTGGTGGAAAGATATTGAATGAAAAATTAAGATAGAATTTGTTGGTTTAAAATGTAATTCATATCTCCAGCCTTGTGGATTAGGATAGTAGTTCATTATCCAAATCCATGGATATGGTAGAATAAAAGTGTTCATTCCAGTACCGTTAATGAATAATAAATCAAGAACGAATGATAACATGAAGTGTGAATCCTGGTTTATGAATTATCATGATAAAAAATGATTATATTACAATCCATATGTTTGTATGAGGTTTTCATTAATATGATTATTATTTAACTCTTTAGGGGCCTTGATGGGATGATATAATCCACTCATTGTCTATGATTAGTACACATTTTTATTGAGACAAGGTTATAGAGGGTCACACACTTATAATAATCAAAATTCCAGTCTATTATTGTGAATTGGATTTTAGGACATTATGGGTCACACCACATGGACTTGGATATCTATAAGTTTTTATTATCACCATGAAATAAATAAATTATTATTCTTTCAATTTTGAATAATTGGTGTTGAAATGATTTTTTAATATTATTAAAAAGATATCAAATGAATACATTGGGAAATATTTATGGAATGAATATTATTCTAATATTCGTGGTTGGATTAATATTTGTGGGAAAATTGAATCATGTTAATAGACAACAATTATCACATAATATTATTATTATATTAAAAGTAAGTGCTAAATAATAAATGATCCTTATTCCAAATTTGTTTGTATATAAAAAGTTTTATATCTCATTTAGTGGGTAATACATAGTTGGGGGTTGGTGATCCATTTCTTAGTATTGTATACATAGATATATATAAAATAACAGGATTTCATTTGGAATACTATTTATCGCACATATTAGAGAGTGTCTATATCATCTCTTCACCATCCTAGAGATATAAGAAACTCATCAAAGTATTCGATCCAACTTCTTCATTTCGAATTAAGGATTGGTGAAACAACGATCATTCGGACATTCAAGGCTTCATAAAATCTCTACAGTATCGCCCAAAATATTATTTTACTAGTTCTCGTTATCATTATATGTGTGTAGGGATGATATATAGGGATCTAAACATAGTTACATCGAGTAATGATCTCCAGTGATGAGCTGTTATCGAGAAGGCCTTCAAATCAAATAAGGTAACTGTTCGTTTTATTATTTTTCATAAATCAATTAACATGAAATCCTGGAACTTTTATATTTGGATGCACATCACCAGAGATGATGTTGTTACATTGAAATGGTGGTAAAATTTTATATTCCAGCCCAACATCTTCTATTAGATTCCCTAATAGCTTCATTAGATCAGTCTAAATCATTAACAATTGGGTCAATGATGTTTAAAATAGAAACATTTTAAAGTGGAAATGATTTCATCTTATGGAAAAATAAGTTGAACACTCTCATATATCATTATTATCTATTGTTTTCCCTCAATAGACCAAAAAAATTAGGTTAGCACCCAGTCTCGAGATTAAAAACTGATAGTACATACGTTCATCCCTATGATGATGTTCTTAAGGAATCTTTAAGTCTTATTTTACATTCTATTTTTGATAAGGATTTTAAGGAAGTATACCATGATACTACTGTTGTTGGTACATGGTCTAAATTAGAATCATAATACATGCCTATGTCTTTATTTAGAATGTCATACAAGAAAATGAAACTTTTCACCTTTTTGATGTTTCTAAAAACTATATAATGGGTACATCATAGAGATTTTAATAGAATATTTCGAGATATATCAAACATATATGTTCATATAGGATATGGGGACCATGTGATAATAATTTTAACATCATAGGGTGACCCTCTCACTTATTTTATGGACTCGGAGATGTATAATAGGGATAATATGACTCTTTATAAGGGTAAGTAGTCTTTTAAGTCAATGAACTTCAATAAAAGGCATGGTAAGGAATAGTAGATCATGTAGTTAGAACATGTATAAGTGGAGAGAGAGGACTTAGTACCAAATTCATAAATCTATATCCAAAAAAATTATCTATGTATAAGGTTTTTACATTTTTTCTACTGTAAACAACCCAATCACATTAAAAGAAACTATAATTACAAGAAGAATGCCTATAACCAAAACAATTGTGACTATTCAATGTTAGTTGAATATGATTTTTACATAAATGATGTTCAGAATGTTTGTGATTATCCTATCTTTTAGGATTCATATAGGACGATCCTTCGAAATGTTTCTTAATAGGGAGTACTTCATTGAGTTATGAGAGAGTGATTTATGTGATGTCTATATTGTTAAAATAATAGTGATCACATTATGGGTATAGGTTCTATGCCTAAGGAACATAGGTATGGGCTTGTAAAATCACTAGAAGAGGTTAGGAAGGTACCCACACATAATGTATGTCTCGTTTAATTATGAATCTGATATCAAAATGTGTATAATTTCTAGATTGATACTCGTATCCTGAGAATTAATTATGGATTCCTTACTATGATGACAATAACTCTCTAAAATGGAATGCCTTTATTTGAAGGAAGGGTTTTCTTTAAATAACTTGTTTTTTGTAATGTACCTATGTTATATCGTACTACCCTTTGGAATAGGAAACATGGGACTATTAGGGCTAGGGGACTTGATAAACAAAGAAAATAAGTCTTTTGACTAAAGTAAATCACATTAGTCAACCTTTATGTGAGGATTGTATTAATTTTATGTCTACTAGAGAGAGTTTCAATAATTCTTTGAACAATGCTATAAGTCCTCTTGGGTGTGTGTACTCTTATCATCGAGGTCCCTCTACGACTACATCCTGGGGTTGATTCCCTTACATTATAACATTTACAAAATATTACTCTATGAATTTATGGATTTATATATTTAATACTATTCTGATACTTTCAAATGTTATAGAAAATGAAATATAGTGTACGAATATAATCTTATATGAATTCTTGTGATTTATGAACCTATATTGGATTGGATTACTTTTCCACAAAATTCATTGAGTTTTTTATCTATATAGGCATCCATAGGTACCAAAGTGTTTTGAGACTACAATTCTGGAATAGGTTAGATGATTGAATTAATGTGACCATTATTGAGAGGGTGAGAAGCATGTTATACTATTTTAGTCAACCTATGTTCTTTGTGGTTCAGGATTCCACTAAATTAGATTGCCTCATTAACCATTTCGAATCCTCTAATAATTACTTTAAAATTTCAAATGAACTATTAATATGAAATTTAGCTAATATGAACCACATTAAAGTGTGTGGATATATAGATTATACACATTGTAAAAATGATATGTTGTAACATTTGATTTTAAAGTGTATCTTTATTTGTTATGAAGAAGGTGTTAAGGGTTAGATGTTAAAGATATAAAAACCAAGGTATATAAAATTTATAATCCATTAGGATGTCGTTTTCTATGATTCTAGTATGGAAAAGATAGAGACTATAGAGTCTGATGAAGCTAGTATAACACACACTTTGGTTATTGACATTAGACCAGTGTCTAGACACTAGTTTTAACTCGAGTATCTTTTTAAAAATCCTTCCCCATATTCTTAATGAGAATCAAATTCATATTCTAGTTTAAATCCAGAGACTAATGGTGTTAATATTAGAGTGTATCAAATTACGAAAGACGTAATTATAATTTCTATCAAACCTCCTAATCAATTATTCTATGCAATCAGGGTTTTATATGATTTTAATGTTTTCTGGGAAATAAATAAGGATGAATAGAATGATTTTAAGGATTTCTAAAATACAATAAATCTCGATAGCGATTAACTTCCGTGAATGATGTCATGACCAAAACATTAAATAAAAAATGGATTCTAATGGATCATTTATAAGAAATAAGTTAACACTAGGGAAATAAAGTTCATGTTCGTATATATGTTAGTTACAATGAGGATCCATTATTTTGAGGGAGTTGACTACTCTGATATTATACCCATGTTTTAAAACATTCATATATTTAGATTATGATTTAGTTTTCTAATTAGAATTATTTCCACATTGAATTGTTAAATATTTAAAATACCTTTTTTCATGGAAAACTGGATGAAATAATTTATAAGAGGAATCCTAATGGTTTTTCCAAATATTATAAAATAATGGTAGATTATCTTTACCAAAAGTATTTATATGTTTTGAAAAAAATATTCAAGACAATGGTATGATATTTTTTATTCTTTGATGATTAAAAATTATTTTATTACAGTTAAATAAAATGAATTTGTTTATTTCATCCATGTTAAAAAACATGATTTACATGATTTTATATATTTATTACATGTTAGTTATCTATAAATAAATAAGGATGATTAAAAATATATAATCCCGACTCAATTATGTCTTCTAAGTGAATTATTTGGGAAAGGAAAAAAAATCTATAAATAGAAATCATTAGGTTTGGGAAGGAAAAGACCATATATCTGTCCAGACATGATTATGTTAACGATGTTCCTAAAAATTATTCATTTGGTAACAAAAATCATATTGACATAACGTGGGGACAATAATTTACATTTTCCCTAAACTAGCCTCATATTTGTGAGACCGGGGAATAATTAATGAGTTAGATTATTTATGCTAATGTATTTGGGAGTCTTACTTATGAATTTTTTTGTTATACGCTAGATATTTCTCTTCTTATTGGTACTCAAAGTGGGTTTTTCTAAAAACCTGGAAATACACACTAGAATGCTTTGAAATTTATGATTAGGTATGTTTCAATAACATCTGATCTATTAAATCGATAATGAAAACATGTAAATTATATTGATTAAATGTTAAGATTTATATAGTTTTATTAACATGATAATGTATACACATGTAAATATACTGCTAATTTTTTTCTTCATTCACAGAGTTTCACTATTTAATAAAAATATAATTTTCCCTTAGTAGTTTCACTATCCACCAGTATGGCCGAATTCATTACGTTAACTAATTCCATTAATGAATCCATTTTGGTAAAATTTCAAATTAACCATTTGTATTTATCTATTTCTAGTGTAGTTTTACTCTGTTAATTTCATTGTGCTTTGTATTTTTTTTAAACCAAATTTTCAATGGTATATTAATGAATTAATACATTATGAATCACTTATTTGTGGATTTTATTGAGTCTGGTATGTTGAATGTCACAATGATACACATGCGGATAACCCGACTGATATTTTGACTAAAAAGTTTCCCTTGGATAATTTTAAGCACTATTTGAATATAATAAAATTACTCCCAATTCCATAGTATAAAATGTGGGAACATTATTATAAAAGTTGATCATTTAAATTTCAAGGTGGATATTTTTTTACATTTCACATCATTATTTTTAAATTAAAATCAAACTGATATATGTGCCTTTGATATTTTCTATGTTTTACCATTTTTAGAATTTCTATAAATGGATTATTTTTTCTATTTAAATATTGATTTTTCTATATATTAGCAACATTTATTTTTCCTACTATTAATTATTCATCCCAGATTCCATTTTTTCATTAATTAATTGGTTGACCTCAAACCATTAATATCTAAGATCTAATGACCCCTTCTAAAAAACCTTATGATTTTTGGTGTTCTTATTTCCTCTATTAGTATTGAGATAATTCTCATTTAACCTCTATACCTTTTCTATATATATTGTAATACCCTTCCAATTTCTCCAAATTTATTATCCAAACAACCATTTTCATATCGTTTATTCACTAGTCACTCATCCTATGTTCCAACCTAAATAATATTTTAATTCTCCTATGAATCATCATTTCACTATGACATCATACCTCAACATTCTCATGGTACATTCACTATGTCACACATTCATGGAGAAATAGAAGTCGAAAAAGAAAATGTTTTCCTATGAGTTTTTGAGGAGTAATAAGAGGAGTTAAGGGTTTTAGTTTATGCTTACTCCCTAAAATATGATGTATAGCTCTCAATAACTATATGTATTTCATGGTGTAAACATATTAGAGATGATGATGTCTTACTAGTGTGGGATGTTCGTCTTACTATGGTTGGAGGTTGCAACATTAATATAGATATATTGAAACTAGATTATAGGTATGAAATATATATCTGTAAGAAATTTCATTTCTATTATTGTCTATTAATGATGTGTCCATTATGTCGGTCGTGTTCGTGAGTCCATCCTTTTGTGGATATTGTTAACTCCTCATGAAAAAAATTTCCACCATAGTTATTTTCACCTTTTCTAACCTCTTGGGATAGTTTTAGTGTATTCTTTTTCATTAATTGAGTTTATATTTATTTTTATTCTTCATTTAATAAATTAAACATCTTGGGTTGGTGTAATATGTAAGGTATTAGTTTTTCCTGGGTCTTTCTTTTGTGATTTTGGGTGAAATATACAAAGGAGATAGTTGTTGGTAGATGGTAATATGGTTGCAGGATGAATTCCCATCATGAACAGAGTATTAGAATAATGAATTTTGGGTTTCTACAGAAATTCCAGTTTTGGGGAGGAATTTGGTTGTTTTATAATATTTAATTCGTTATGTTAAATAATTAATCATTAAATGAATATTTTTTGGATTTATGGATGAGGAAACTTAAGTTGTGGTATATTCTTAACCCATGAAATTCACGATTTGAACTAGACATTCATGCTATGAATTGGAGTTTTACAAGCTTGTTTATAAGTTAGGGTGCCCCCTGATATTTATCTTCATTTCAGTATCAACACTCAAACCCAAGAGGACCTTGAGATATTTTTTAAAGGCCCTATAATCCCTTTTAATTAGATTTAATACCCATATTCTAGAGATCAATAAATAGTGATATGACATTATTTTACGCATTTCTAATGGTCCAATTATCTATTTTAATTCTTCTATAATTATATGGAATACAGTACTCTTCAACTGTATTGTGTTTTATAATGATACATGACAGATGGATCTTATTGGGCTATTGTTTTATGGATCAATTGTTCCCTGGGAAATAATTAATTGCAATTTTCTCTTGGTGTTCTATTCCTACTAAAAGTGCTTTGTTATATTTGTATTAATGAAATATATTTGTAAGCTCTCTATATAATTTAAGTTAAAGTTTTATGTTATCATTATTTTATACTTTGGGTAATGGTATCATTAACGTAATAAATATAATGACGTTGATATTTAATGGAAGAATGAGGTTGTTGTTTATTTTTGTGGTATCTTTTAGTTTTATTCTTATAAACACATGTGATACAGTGTTGTAGCTGATTATGATGTTAGATTCATTATATAATATTAATGGAAACCTTTGGATGTTATAATTATATATTTCAAGAAGCCTATATTTAAATAAAGATTAACGTATTTTTTAAGTGGTTATTTATTATGTCATAGTTAAGAATATAATAAAGTGAGTTAATACTTTAATGTCACATTATATAAGAATATTTGAATGATAATCTAAGAATATAGTAATTGTATTAATTTATGATTATTACATTAACTAATAAGGAACTCTAATGCTTGTGTTCATGTTTGATATATATTCCTTAGCAAATTTTGATGGGGGTCTAGTGTGACGATATCAACATATGGGTCAAAGGCTCAGTAGTTCACTGTTGTTGTTTAAACAAGATATTAATATTATATTTCGTGATTTTATATTCTACCCCACCCTCATCAGTTAGTCAACCAACACCTAACTATTTGGTGGGGCTGTTTTCTTCAATATCCAAGAAGATGAGGAAATAGATGGATAGCTTATCCCTATCTCCCACTATTTCTTTAGAGATAGATATAGGTAGGTGTATAATTAGGTATTATAGATTATGGTATTGGATGAATTTATACTTTTTATGTGATAGATATAGGTTATAATATATATTTTATATTTGATACATAATGTCATTCTGTATAGTGGATACATATATATAATCATGGTGTCTTTGGATTTCCATAAGTGTATATGAATGGGTTGTTATATATTAAGGTATAATTCATATTCGCAGACTATAGTGGATTCTATACACACACTTGGTTATATATAAGATGATTTTGATGATAATATGGATATGTGTATTGATGTAAATATGAGATGTTGGACCTTGCATGAGACTGAGGTAGGTTCGAAAGAGGCACGACTCAAATATGATATGATTTACATTCGGAAGGGATAGGCACAGGATGTGATGCATTTAGGAGTGATAGTGAAAAACTATTGAAGAATATGTATCTAGGTACCTTATATTTGTATATATGATTTTGAAAAATAATGATTTCTTTCAATGTAATATTTTATAAGTGATCAATGGTGAATATGAAAAAACAATTATTACCCATTTAAATAATGATTTTCTTTGTTTTTTTATAGTGATTTAGTATTATTCTCCCACATTTTTCATGTGATATTTCATTGGGGATCCTATGATGTATTCCTTTCATACTCACCAAATATACATAATATTCTTTTTAAGTCAACATGAACATACTGGTGATCGAGCTGAAAATTATTATATTGGAAGTGCTATTGAGAAACTCTCAGTAGTTATTAGAGTATTTAGTTTCAACAAAGTTATACTTTATGTATTTTATGTTTTTCTATCAAAATTTCAGTTTATATATGGAATTAAATGTATTGGTATTTCTTCATGGTTTATCATTTTGATGGTTGGGGGTTTTACTTCTTATCTTTTATCCCTTAAAAACTTATATAGGGAAATGATTCCTAGGCTTACAATTGATATACCCTCAGTGATAATCACCTCACCATAGACTACTAGTGAATGTATTTAGGGGTCATTATCCTTCTTTATTCATTTCCATCCCAGGTTGGATACCTTTGGAGAGAGGTGATTATAACTAAATGGTATCAACAATGAACGTTCAATTAAATGATAGAGTTTTAAGTTAGGCACTAGTGAGGATAATTAGGTTGCAATGAAAAAAAATTATAGGATTTTAGTTTATGCAATATTCAATGGGGATTATATTAGAAATGAGAATTTATGGACACATATGACTCAATGAAAGAACCTTAATATAGTTTAGATATACTAAGCTCAATGAAGCTACATGCATGGTAGAGTCCTAGGGGATGATCATGCATCTTGATTATCATTACATTCATTTGAATTTGGGAAATCAATGGATGATAAGGTACAATTAATCAATTATTTATTTATTTATCCTTGAAATGGGTTTCACAATGTGTAGGATTTTGAATTGTTTTTTTTTTGATATGAAACAAAGATTACATCCCCATCGGGTTCATGAATAATCATTTAAACATTATGTTCTAGAGGATTACTACTTATTGGATGTCGAAGATGAAAATTCTTGTGGGAAAATTTAAGAGTTCCTACTCTATGATCTGTAGAGGTATGGGGTTTCCATTTTAGATATAAAGAAATAGGATGCGATAAATGAAATGGGGATGACCTTCAATTTGATATCTACTCAACAGGTGGACTTTATTTCCTTAATTGTGATAATATTACATGTGTCAATATAATATTTTTGGATTTTATTCCTTAGTGATCATGAAGAGGGGTTTTTTTTTAATAGATACATTCACTGATCAATTTCATGTTGATTCTCTATCTTCAAATACTAATTCAACATATCAATAACAGATTTCTAACTTTTTTCTGGGGAATTACAACGTTCAATTGTTTAATATCAACTCAAAGAAAATCCTATAATTTGTTTATAAAATATTAAAGATAAGGTGGAACATAAAGGTATTTTCTGGTTTCTTTTCCATTATATATCAATCACTAGGTCACCTATTTTATGTTTAACTCATATCATGAGGTATTAGAGAAGGTTTTGGTCATAGAGAGGATTTTGGATAGGACTAGATCATTAGAGGATGTGAGTCATCCAGACTCTTCATTGAGTAGATATTTGACTATGGGTTGTCCATTTCCTAATTAAAAGATGTTTTGGTTAGCGGGGAGTGTGTTTCAAACCTATTCATCCAGAATCTCTATATATATATGTTCTCAGGCCCAGTCCAATGGATCAATATTGATTTTGTTTTCCTATAGTTGTAATGGAACTTAAAAGAGAGAGTTCTCAACCATCATCAATTGACAGCAAGTGGTTGGGGGTCCTTTCCAAGCCCAGAATTAGTATATGTTTTAGAAGAGGAATCAAAAACAGAAGTGTGTACTAGATTTTGAGTTGTAGAGAGGGTATTTGTAAATAATAGGAAAATCACATTATATCCTATATCTTTAGGACATTGGGTAGATATTGACCATGGATGTAGTCTCTATTAGGTCTATAGAGGTCATAGTGAAGGAAATGTTGAGGGGATTATTTTAAAATTTCAAGAATCATGTGATCCTGATGTCATGAAATGTGTAATCTGTATGTTTTCAACATTGTTTTATAACTTTTTCTTAGATATCTATGTATTTTTTCACCCTTATGATTCCATGTAGTGGGGATTTTTTTTGGAGATTCCTCCAATGCCATTGAAGTTGACTATGCTAATTGGATGATGCGATAACTTATTTGATGTGTAATGAGACTATGATATAGTGATGGGAAATAATCTATCATGAGGGGACATTCATTTTTTGAAAATATAGTTATACAATATAATCTTCAGTAAAAATTGGAAATATTCAGTTGTGAAAATTGTGGATTTTTCAACTAGATCATTGTATTCTCTAATTCTGGTGGAGAACATGATGTTTTTGTTGGTGAGAGAGGCCCTAAATTGGTAGAAGGTGTATTGGGTCCATTTCATATTTTATTATTAATTTGGTTCATAGTTTTTGGGTGATTGATCAGGTGGTGTTTTCAAGGTTATATATGAGTACCCCATTATATTTCTTGGAGATGTTGTAGCACAGTCCCCTTGAGGGTAGATAATGTTTGGGATAATTCTGCATCAGCATCATTCTATGATATAGAGAATCCATGTCAAATCGTCTATTAAATGTTTTTGGAGCTATAGATTCATGTTCATGATATCTTTGGATAAAATTAATTCACCTTGTTTTCACCGTGGGGGTTTAAAATTTTGTTTAAAAAGAATGAAGGTAGTAGTTTTTGTTTATGTGTTGATTATCACTATCTGATATAGGTAATCGTGATGAACTACAACTCACTAACATGAAATTTATGGTTTAATCAATCATTTGATGGGTGATATCTAGTTGTCAAATATCAAATTGGGGTCTACGAATCAATATAAATGATTAAAAAATTGGGGAATCCCGAACACTACTTTTAGATGTCATTATTTTCATTACGAGTACATGGTGATTTCATTCAGTGTAATTAATGATCTATATTTATTTATTGGGTTTATTAATGTATTGTTTCATGATTTATTACTGGTTCATGGTAGTCTTTATCGACAACATCCTTGTGTTTTCAGTATTAGAAGAGGAACATGCAAAGCAATTGTGGGCCATGTTTGGAGTTCTTCAGCTTCATCATCTTCTTTGGAATATTTAAACATGTGAGTTTGGGACCCTTATGTTATTTTTCAAAGGTAATTTTATATATTAGAATTGAGTATCTTTAGATCCTTTGAATATTGAGGAGGTGGTTTCTCATACAGCCTCTATGAATGCTGCAAAGGTGTTGAGTTTCGTTGGTCCAACAGGGTGTTATATGAGGGTCATACCCAAACTCTCTCGAAATGTGATTCATATGACTGCATTGACTAGAAAGAATAAAGTTTTTGTGTGTAATTAATAGATTCATTATTATTTTGAGTATTAAAGAGAATATTTATTTTGATCTGATTCTTCATCGACTAGGGAAGGGAATTGCATTCGATGTATACTATAATAATTTTCATCGTGGTTTGAGCTATGTGTTGATGTAGTAGAGGGAAGTTATATGTTATGGATAATGAATGTAATGAAATCATTAATGTAGTTATTCCCAGCATGATTGTGAGATTTCAATGATATGTTTAACTCTAAATTTATTGAGACTATCTTATTAGTTAACTCTTTGTGGTCTTCACTGACTAAAATTGTTTGAAGTATGTTTTCTCCCAAATGGAAATGAATTAGTGCTATAGATAGAACATGTAGTTCTTACATGACTATAAATTCTATATTTCCTATACACTTAGAAAACAGAATGTTTTGGCTAACTACAAGAGCATAAAGTCACGAGGTGGTGTTATATATGAGTTTGGAGACTCTTGGAGAGTGATTGAATGGTTGATAAGGATACACCATGATATGAGATCAGTTGATTGAAGGGGTTGTCTTTATCAGATAAGAGTGCATTCATTCAGATGAAAACATTGGGAGTAGTCCCATTTGGGGGACTATGAGATATATTTTCTTCATGATTGAGTCATTTATATTGATTCTCATGAGGTTTAGTCTAACGATAGAAAGAATTATTTCTATTTTAAGAAAATATTTTCATTATTTGTAATTCATGAGTTCTAAGGAGTTACATAGTTCATCCTTGGTGGTACATATTGTAGTGGAAAATATTTATTGTGCTCTAAAGAATTACTCTTTGTGACATGTCCTAAATAACACATTTGTAGAGTTGTTCTCTTGGTGTTTTTTTCTATATGGTGAAGGATATGCATCAACATTGAAGTGGTTTTCCTCAGCTACATGACGTTCCCTAGTGGATGATTAGGGACATTTATATGGAATTCTTCAATAGTATACCTATACCTCTGGGAGGCTATGAATCTATATCTGTGATTGTGGACCTCTTAATGAAGTCAACACAATTAATTTTCATTAATTAGTAGTTATAAATATATTTATTATTGATTTATTTTCGGGAGAATAAAGTGAGGCTCCATGGGGCCTCAAATATCATCATCTATGATCATGATCCGTGGTTTAAATCTAGTATTGGGATAGGTATCCACCATTATTTTGGCCTTATTTTGTTATTTAACTTTTATTTTCATCCCAATAAGTCGGTAATATAGATTAGACAATTGATATTTATTAAGACATGTTGGTTGTGTGTATTCTATATTTTTGACGTGTTTGGGAGTGACACCTAAACATTGAATCATTTTCCATTAAAAAAAGTTATTACTCCATAATTAGTATGGTAAATTCCAAATAATTATATGTACAATCATGCTGATCTTCATTATACTGCACCATGTTTGGGGAGTTATCTATTCATAGTCTATAATTGGTAAATATTATGATTGGGATGGTCCAGGTGATCCATGACCTAATAAGGATAGAGAATGACCCTAAACATCCCAATGTTGACTTAAGGACGATGACTCTAGAGTTTGACATAGGATATCATGTTTTCATATAGGTATATCCTCATCATGGGAAGAAAAGGTTCATCCAAGGGAGTAATCTTTCTCATAGGTTCATTGATTCTTTCATTGTGTTTTATTAAATTTGATGTACCATCTTGGTTTTTTTCTAAAGGTAAATAATGTTTATTTTGTGTTTAAATTACATTAAATAGACCTGATAATGATTCTTAATAAATTCATGGGGATACAGGGTATGTACAAGGCTTTTTCTTCTCCTAGATCCTATATGTGGGAATAAATGGTTGGGATGCATGGTTAAGAGAATCCATGTTGCCATACCCACATGATTTACCCAAACCATACAGTTAAAGAATGTGGGGACCTAAGGGCCAGTTGATTTTTCTACAAATGTATTACCCAAGTAGAATAATCGTGTCACACATCTAAAGTTTCTGGAAAGTGTGCAATTCATGGTTTATGAATGGTTAACCAATCCGTGAACCTAACTATGTGAAATTACCATTTGAAGCAGTCACTGGCACATGGTTGTTGCATGGTTTGGCCAACTGTGTTGAAAAACCATGAACCCGTTTCTTTGGGTGTGACATTATGGTTTTTATCATATATTATTCTTTAAAACCATTATTTTTCCTCTTATTTTTTCATTAATGGGTGATAATCTTTCTCCCATGCAGGAACCTCTTATTTCTCCTCTTATAGGTTTTGGGATGTCTTCTTCGTTCATCATTTATTTTATCACTGTCAGATCCAATGAGAACCTATAGGTGGGTTTTTCAATCTTCTCCCTTCTATTTCAATTTGTTTTTCCCATATATTATGTTATCTTAGTTCAATATAATTTTTACCATTATCATTTCATTTTTGGTTTCTTCAATTTCTTCTAATATAGCACTAATGGAAGTTAGAAATTGGATGCAGGATTCTCTATGTGGCTAAGGAATGTGGTTTATTACATTTTCCCCAATATTAATGTGTTATATGAAATACATCACTGTTTCATGAGCTAGGATTTTCTAGTGTCACCTCTAGTTTGAAATATTAAATAAAATTGAATTCTTTACCATGGCTTTCGTGACCCAAGAGAGTGGTGAATCTACATCATGGGTTGATAACCTTGTCTTGTTCCACCCTAAATGTCAATGCTACACCTTAGATGCATATTTACCTTTTTTACTACAATTTCCTACCACCATATTCAGGAACATCGTCACCTAATAAGGCTCTGATCCTTTTTCATAACTTAAATCAAGGGGGATCCAAGAGTTGAACCAAATACCTAATTCCAAAATAATGAAAATGGATGTGATAAGTGAGTTGGTAATGTGATAATTCCTTTACCATGTATCCATAAATGGTTTCTTAATCATGTTCATTGACCAATTTGCTAATTTTGATATACATACCTAAATTACAAGAAATGGGACCTCCCGATAGGATTGTTATATAAGTTATTCTTGTTAGTTATGTTTAGTTTAGTGTTGGGGTTTAAATAGGGGGTTTTAATTTAAGGACCCCTTGGATGGACATTTGTTTTGTTCATGTAGACTTCTTAATGATTTTTAAACATGCAAGGGGTGACAGTAGATATTCCTAGGATGATCTCTTCAAACATTACTCATTTTTACCTCTAAATGAATTAAACCAGTTCCGTAGGGGAGACCCCTTAGATAGGATTCATTGAATATTGTTTGAAATTAGCCTTGAGAAAGACTCATGCCCCTATGTACAGTCCCACGTATAGATTCAAATGTTATTCATCGACATTTATCACACCATTCTAGGAGTGATACATTGGAATTCATCATTGGGCCACTTTAGATGGACTTCTTAGCATTGTAATTTTATCAAACCCCTTATGTGATACATGGAATTCCTTAGGATAGATATAGACAAGTTAAGGGTGAATCACTATAATATACAAAGAGGGTTTTCTTAAATTTAACAAAAAGGTAAATAATATTTTCAAATGAGAATTCACCCATTGCATTTACAATATAATAATGTGTCCTCCAAGCCCAATCATGAGGTTGAAAACTGTCCATCCTCTGTCACGTTATACCTCTAAGTTTACCCGTGAAGTATCCATTGGTTTAGAGACATAGGATTATTCTTATGTAGGAAAATTGGATGGTGTTTCCATGTGTAACCTAGTCCGATGAGTTTAATTTTTTATTTCCTATTTTCATTTATTTCTATTCAACACTATTTATTTTATATTTGAAAAATTGTATTGGCCTAGAAATTATGGGTAGTAGGTTTCAGAGGTTATATATCACACCATTCCTGAGCTACATTGGTTAATCAAGCACACATTATGGCTGCAAACATTGATAGAGGGAAGAACCCATCATCCAATGCTTGAATTTCAGTACCTGGATAGAGATCATGGTATATGGACATGGTTATGATCTATATTCTAGTCTTAGCAGTTTTCGGCCATTGGTATGTTTATTTAGCTTGTGTTATATGCATTTATCCCATGAAAGTATAGTAATTTTTTATAGCTATATGAAATAGAGACATTGTCACATCCATGACTTATTTTAAAGGTAAATATCACTTTATTTCCATTCATGCATTTTTTTTGGGTTTACCAAGAATTTTGGGAGGGAAGGGTGAGTTTTTATGATTTGTTCCAAACCTTGATCACATTTCCAAATTTAAAAATCAATTTTAGCGCAGCCCCATGATAAACAAGATGTGATAACTTTGTAAAACCTCCATTTTCACACAAAAGTTGCACCAAAACTACACTTTCTTTAGAAACACAATTAAAACCCATTTTTGAAGCAAAACCATAGGGGATAAACATTAAAACCTTTATTTTCATCCCTAATACAGTTCAATGAAATAAACTAAATAATTATACGGCCACCCTTAATGAACAAATAAAATATTTATATAAAAACCCCCCATGTTCACCAAACATTGGCACTTAAAATTCATTTTAACTATAATTGCCACTAAAACCATTTTTTGCAGAAATATTAAAATTTAATAGAAATGAAAAAACCATAAACACAACAGCTAGGTCATAAATATAGCATAACAAAAAGAATCATCTACCAAATCAAAGGAAACCCTTGAATCACCGTGAAAAAATCAAGTCGCACAATAGCCACATCAAGAGGAACTTAGATCAAACCTAAAACCATGAGAATTGACCAGGACAACCCAAGGTTAAATACTATGTTCTAAACACTCCCCCATGGTCATTTTTAACTTCAATGAATTTGAATGAAACATCATGGAAAGGGGGGGAACTAATGAGGAGTGACACTTACTTGAGATTGTTTGAAGGTCCTCCACCAAATCCCCCTTCAAATGGGGTTACAAAGAGGTTTTGAGTGATTGGGAGGGACTACATGGATTTTATGTCCAAAGAGGAGGTTGAAGGGTATAATTAGGAACTATAATAGAGAAAAAAGAGTAATAATTGATGAAGTTAAGATGGAATGGAGGTTCCTCTTCAAATATGGCTGATTTGAGAAACCCTATGATGATCTGTACCAAATTATGATGAATACGAGCTCCAAAGAGAGGGAAAAAAGTATGGGCATGTGGTTGGGTTTAGTGGGATTGAGTTAGATGTGTAATCATAGAAAAATTACTTAAACCTGAATTAGTTATTAATTAATTTTTTTATCAAATGGAAACGGTCTTTCAAGCTGGGCCAATTCCCTTAATAAAGACAAAAATCCACAATTATTATGAATTCCTAAAGGACCCAAATTGAAATGGTTCTATTAATAGATCAGGGGAGGCCATTTTGGTATTGGAATAGGTGGAAAATAATAAAAAATGAATGATTTATAAAAGAATCAAATTGGTTTTTAAATATGGAAATGGGCTCACGGTTGGGCCCAAGTCATGAAAGCTCACCATTCCCTACAAAAAAGCTTGGGAAACCCCCAAAACAAATCATGAATGGAAATGAAATGAGTTTTTTTCTATGTATCGTCATATAACACCTTCCCTTTTTGATACTGGAACTTCTATTTCAATTATTTGGGCCCGTTAATTGGACATTTTGAATTTTCCAACAAAGTTGATGTCTTTCGCGATGGAGTTGGTGACACTACTAGGAAAGAAGATGGTGCAGGGCCTCAAGGGCCCCTTGTGTTAACTTTCCGTGTTAGGGGTTGAGATGGAGTGGGACCTATTAGTTCATGATATGGAACTGTTTGACATAATACATGGCATGGACTGGCCAGTACACTTCCAGGAACACAATGATTGCTATAGGCAGCGAGTGGGTTTCACGACAACTGATGGGAGTCGTCAGGTTTTTATGGGAGAATGGGATCCTCCGTCATGTTGCGCAGGACCTCCACTCCTAGATTTGGGAAGCCTTACCTTATATATACCATCACTCATGCTTGAGGATGATGGTCTTTCCCTTGAAGGTGCACTACCTCATGCAGTGAATGAGTTTTCGGAGGTAGTCCCATATGATTTCTTTGGTTTTCCCCCAGAGCGGGATGTGGAACTTTCGACTGGTCGAGCACTGGGAACACAACTGATACCTCGTCCCTCTTATCTCATGGTCCCCACTAAGCTGAGGGACTTAAATATACATATGGATGGCTTAGAATCCAGAGGATTTATTTTCCCAAGCGTCTCTCCTTGTGTCGGTCCTGTATTGTTCGGGAAAAAGGATGATGGATCCCTCCGGTTGTGTATTAATTACAAGAAGCTGAATAAGGTCACAATTAAGAAAAAATACTCATTTCCCAAAATAGATTATTATTTTTTGATTAGTTAAAGGGGGAAAAGTGGTTCTCAGAGATAGACCTCTATTTGTGGTATTATAAACTTTGAGTGAAGGAGTCCGATATCCAAAAACAGCCTTACGAAGCAGGTACGACCACTTTGAGTGTTTGGTCATGCCCTTCGGATTGGTCAATGCACCGATAGTAACTATGGAACTCATGAACAGGGTGTTCCGTAAATATCTTTATTTCTTTTATTGTGGTTTTCACGGAGGATATTATAGTATACTCTGGCTCTGAGGAGGAACACAAACATCACTCGAGTATCGTCTTAGGAACATTATGGGATCACCACCTCCATGAAAAGTTGTGAAAGTGCACTTTCTGGATCAGGGAAGTGGTATTTTTGGGACATGGAATCTCTTAGAAGGGGGTTTCATTGGACCCCCAGAAGAGTAGTGCTATTATGTCATGGGAGAAGCCGAAGAATGTGATGGAGATTAGGAGTTTCCTCAGCGTGGCTGGTTATTACAGGTTATTCGTTCGGGATTTCTCTCGACATGCTTCACTGATGACCGCACTCACCAAGAAATGGGTGAAGTTTTTTTTGGGCCCAGAATGTTAGTCATCATTTGAGGAGCTAAATAGGCAGTTGAATACTTCCCTTGTGATGATTTTTTCAGAGGCTAGAAAAGGGTATGTAGTCTATTATAATGTTTCATGTATGGGTCTTGGCTGCGTGCTTATGCAGGATGATCACATGGTGGCGTATGGCTCTCACCAAATTTGACAATAGAAAAAGAACTACCCGACCAATGTCTTAGATTCATCATTCATGCTTTGATGAACTGGAGTCGATACCTCATTGGAGAGAAGTTTTTGGTGTACTCTGATCACAAAAGCTAGGCCTATATCGTCTCATAGAAGGACCTCAACTTGAGGCAGCGTCGTTGGATCAATTACATGGATGGGTTCTACATTCACAATGTTTATACTCCAGGAAAGGTAATGTGGTGGCTGACGCTTTGAGGAGAAGAGTTGAAGTGCATGTTTTGAGGAAGATCAGTGATGAGTGGAGTTTGATGGGGCTCTTTTCTCAGATGCATGTGAAGACTAGGGAACACAGTGGAAGTGCATTATTGGAAAGCATCCAGTTTACTCCTTCTCTATTGGGGTTGATTCGGTGGTAACAACCAAGTGGTGAGCTTTCACAGTGGTCGAAGATATTTCTTCATGGTGGGGAGACATCCTCTTATTGGTCGTCATCTACTGAGGGTATCTTGTGCTTCAAGGGCCGTTCTGTAGTTCCGTTATCTCTGTGGAATGTGGTGATGGAGGAAAACCACAAGTCTTAGAGGGATGTCCATCGGAGTGCCACCAAGAAGTATTATGATGTCTTTCGGCAGTTCTAGTGTCTTGTTATGAGACGATACACAGTGTAATTTGTGTCGAGACGCTACAAATGCCATAAAGTGAATGAAAAGTATCAAAGGCCCTCTTGTTTGCAACATCCATTACCCATTCCTACCTATAAGTGGGATGAGGTTGCTATTGACTTCTTTGTTGGCTTACATCATATACCTCGGGGTAAGAATTCCATTTGCGTGGAGATTAATCACCTCACCAAATCATCCCACATCATTTCGATCAGAGATACAACTATAGTGGATGTGTGTGGATGTTTGTATATTTAGGATTTGGTGAGACTCCATGGTTTTCCATCATCAGTTGTCTTAGATAGAGACCCTCGTTTCAATTCTCGGTTCTGGGAAGGCCTTTAAATGGCCTTGGGGTCTCAGATTAAGACGAGCACAACAAACCATCATTAGAAGGATGGTCAGAAAGAGTGGGAGATTCAGATTTTGGAGTAAATTCTCCATGCATGTGTCATGGACTTTGGAGGTTCTCAGGATAGCAATTTGGGGCCGGTTGATTTTTCTTATAATAACAGTTATCGTTCCTCAATTCGAATGGATCAATTTGAGGTGCTATGTGGTCTTCCTTGTCGGTCACCCCTATGTTGGGATGAGGTAGGTGAGACCTCACTATTGGGGACATGTCTGGTGCAGAAGACATCAGAGAAGGTCAAAATTTTCAGGCATCACATTTTTACAGCTCATAGTCGGCATAAATCGTATGCTGACCGGAGGAGTCGAGACCTAGAGTTTTCTATGGGCGACCGGGTATTCTTGAATGTTCCCACCCCTCATCTGGGACATCATCAATTGGGAAATCAAGGGAAGCTGACACAGTGGCATGTTGGGGCCTTTAGATCATTGATCCCATTAAAAAAGTTTCATATAGGTTAGCTTTACCTTCTCAGTTTTCATCTATCAATAATGTCTTCTGCGTCTCCCAGTTGAAGATATACAACCCGGGTCCGTCCCTTGAGGTGAGTTGGGAAGAACAGAAGATGGAGTCTAACTTGTCTATTATTGAGCGGCTGGTTCAAATAGTAGACTCCCATGATACGGTGCTTTGAGGGAATTCCATTCCGTTTGTCTAGGTTCTTTGGCATCATGGGAATGATACACATGAGACAAGGCAGTGAATGTCATGGGTCGGGGAAGAGTACTCGTTCTTGTTTTCAAATGTAGCTTCAGGTTGACTTTACGGGGTGTAAAGTCTTTCATGGTGGAGATAATTGTAACATACATGAATTATTTTAAAGGTAAATTTCATTTAATTTACATTCAAGCTTTGTTTTTTTGGGTTTGCCTAGATTTTTTGGAGGGAAGGGTGAGTTTTCAGGATTTGGGCCAAACCATGAGCACATTTCCGGATATAAAAACCAATTTTGTTTCTTTTATAACTATTTATTTTTTTATTATTTATCACACATTCCAATTCCTAAATGGACTCCCCTGACTTATTAACACCACCGTTTTAATTTGGGCCCTTTAGGAATTAATAATAATGATGAAAGTTGGTCTTTATTTAAGGAATTGGGGCATCCCAAATGCCCATTTCCAGTTTAAATTTATTTAATTAATAACTTATTCATTTAAAGTGATTTTCTATGATTATATCTCTAAAACATGACCACTAAAACCATCTGTGCTCTCATCCTCTTTCCCTTACCTTTGGAGCTCGTATTCATCGTGATTTAGTGCAGATCATCACAGGGTTTCTCAAATTGATCAGATTTGATGAGGTACCTTCTTTCCATATTAACTCTCTAAATTAGTAATATTTTTTCACCATTCATGTTCCTAATTCAACCCTTCCTCCTCCTATTTTAACCTAAATCCATGGAAACGCTCCCAGTCACTGAAAACCTCTTTGAAACTCTATTTGAAGGGGGATTTGGTGGACGAACTTCATCTAATCTCAAGTAAGTGTTTCTATTCCTTAGTTCCCCCCTTTCCATGATGTTTCATTCAATTTAATTGAAGTTCCAAATAAAAAGGGGGTATGGTTTTGAACCTAGGGTTTATCCATGGGTTTTCTTGGTCAATTCTTGTGGTTTTAGATTTGATCTAAGTTCGTCTTGGTGCGGCGGTGGTGCAGCTTGATTTTTGCACTGTGATTAATGGGTTTCCTTTGATTTGTTAGGTAATTCTTTTTGGTATGAAATCATTCTAACATATCTGTTGTTTTTATGGTATTTTACTATCTATTGAATTTGAATGTTGCTGCAGAAATTGGATTTAGTTTCAATTATAAACAAATGAATTTTAAGTGAAAATTTTTGGTGAAATTTGGGGGTTTTTAGATTAATATTTTATTGGTTCATTAAGGGATTCCCTATAATTATTTAGTTTATTTTATTGAAATTTTTCAAGTCTTAAAATAATGTATTTAATGTTAATACCTTTTGGTTTTAGCTACGAAAATGAGTTTTAATGGTGTTTGTAAAGAAAGTGATGTTTTGGTGCCATTTTTGTGTGAAAAGGGATGTTTTACAATGTTTTCAAATCTTTTGTAACATGGGGCTACCCTAAAATTGTTTTTTTGTTTTAATTGAAATTAATTGGGATGGATTTACTATTTTGGTAACTTACATGTATGAACATAGTGTACAAGTGGGGTTCTTAGGGGGTTTTGTGTGGAAAACAATATAGGATTTTGAGAATTTTATTCATTAAAAAAAATGAGTTCGTTGTGTGTTTTAAGTGGTATATAATGTGACAGCTACTGTACTGGGTTTATTTCACTATTAGTGGTGTTTTAAATAAAAATGGATTAGTGTTGCATTCTGAAATTTTTTCACCATGAAGGGGGATGCCCGAGTACCTAGGTGGTGAAAATGTCTACTAGTACGGCTAGTGGACCGAATTGGTTTTTTCCCTATTCCACCTTGCCTTTGGATAAAGACAAATCTTAATAAACTATGTGGATGATTATTGGGGACCAATAGGTTATGGGTATGTTCCCTACTAGTGGCTCTTTCTTGAGAACTGATATTATGATGGTTACATTACATCAGAGGTACGAGGTGCATGGGGTCGGAGACTATCTAGTGCCTAGTGGTGTTCCCAATTTTTTTCCCATTTTATTTATGGTATTTAAACATGAATTTGGGTGTTTATGGAAGTAAATTATAGTATCTAACATTTATATTTAAATGTGTGAATGTTCTGAAAATTTTAGCTTGAAAACAGTTTTCAATAGAAACATGCATTTCTTGATATTTATCACTACTTCTAGTTACCTAAGAAAACTGCTTTCTTTTAGACATTTTATTGCATGATATTTGGAATAATTGGATGATATCATATTTTCCTTAGTATAATACCATACATATACTCCTTGGGTTCAAGTAGACATCATTATTCTTGACTCAGGTAAAGGGAAGGCTATGGGTGACGGTGGATCAGGGTTTTTGTTTCGATCCTTGGTGCAGAGTTGTGGAGACGGCTTGTGGGTGATGAACCCTAGCCAAGTGGAGTTATTGGGGATATCTTTTTGTTTTATATATTTTTATTTGAACCAATTTTATTGTCATTAAACTAATTTATTCAGTTCTGGTTTTTTTCTAAGTCTAATTTGGCTTGAAGATTTTAGATTAACATTCTGTATTGTTTTTATTGTTTTATGCTTTCATACTCAGGTAAAACGTTGACAAGACTAAATTAATGATACCCGGGAACATGTGCCAGCCCGTGGGGATAGAGAATTATATTCAGACCTTTCCACAGGCTAGGTTTTGTGCCGATAATAGTGGAGACCAGATTCAGTTTGTGACATATGTCATGTTTTATCTTCTTATTATTCAGCCTCTTCTTATCGTTTATTTAACTTTAATGTCAAATTAAAATTTATTACACTTCTATTAGTACAATTATACTGTTTATTATATTATTACTTTTATGTGTTTATATATACAATTTTACTACACTCAGATCAATGATGAAATTGTATCCCTATGGACACACCATTGTCCATCGTTTCTAGTCAGCAACCTCTGGATTTTTGGGAGGCATGCTAGAGGTCTTGTGTCCCACCATCTTGGTTAAATTGTAAGTGGAAACTAGGAGAGGGATTCTATAATGTGGCATCAGTGCCCTTATTATTTTTTATTTCTATTTAGGGTAGAAAGGATAGTAAGGTATATGAATTTATCCATAATCCTATTCCTGAGAGTAGCTATGCCACATATCGGGGAAACACAAATTTCATGGGATGGGTAAATGATATTATTGGATAGCAATTGTAGTTTCATATATTTCACAGTAGGCTGACACACATAATTTATATTTTTAATATCTTGAGGGAATATTTATGATGTAATCATGATTATATTAGGGAACATATATACTCATGCATCATACTAGGCACACTAGGATTTAATGGCCATGCATTATGTCAGTAAATCTCTGCTTAAATAGGTGCATGTCATTTTGTTTGTATGATTTCTATTTGTGTCATGTTTTTTGTGACATGTAATGATTTATTATTATACATACATACATCTTTATATATATATTAATACAAGTATTCTTACATTTATTTCAGAACTAAGGAAAACTAAATTATAAATTAAAGCATCAGCCTTAACCAAATAGTGTTTCCAATATAAGTTAAAAAAGATGCTTCAAATAGCCATTTGTGGCACGTTGAGCCATTAAACACTTGTCTCATGTGATATAACTTGTCATAGTTTGGATTAAATGGAAACCACCATCCTATTTATATGGTGTATGGTCCCTTATAAATTGGAGATGCCTATTCATGAAATTCAACCACATAAAGTAAATATAAATAGAAATATAAATTGACATGAACATGATTCTTAAATTAAAAATGACCACTTATGTATGAATAAAGATACCCTAACCTGGGGCAACAATTTAGTGGGAACTACGTCATATCTCCTATGGTTCTTCTGTGACTTATCCTGATCATCTATGCCTAGCTCCTAGTGATGGATAACGGTTGTATCATGCTTATTGGAAGTCATTGTACCTGTCATTATTCACTATTTTACATATACAATATAAATACAATATGATATGTTCTCTGGGAATTGTAGAGTTATTCTACTATGAAGACCTCATTCTGTATGCTAAGAAGGTGTCGATGAGCAAACACTGGAGGTGGTGGGCCTAGATCCAAATGTGATAACTCTTATTGTTCCAACCAAGGACCCTCCTCTAAATCCTTCACTGGTATGGAGGAGCTGAACCTTGACTTCCAGTAGCACCATCCTCCCACCTTCTTGTAGTTGTTAGGCCTCATGATATTGAGTCTTGGTTGGAGGTTATGGTTTCAATCATAGATGATATAGAGATGCCTCTAGAAAGTAAGGTCAAGATTCACACCGACATGTTGCGTGACTCTACCAATAATTGGTGGGACATTCTGAATCTGGCTAGAAGATATCAAGGTATGGTCTGGGTATACTTCTGAAAAACCTTATTCTAATAATTCATCCTTTATACCATGATAACAGATGATTTTCTTGAGTTTATCATCCTTCGGCAAGGTAAAATCGAAGTGATGTAATACTCATGCCGCTTCACCAAATTAGAGTGCTTCCCTCCAACATTAATCGATGTTGAGCTGAGAACTGCAAGGTAGTTTGAGTATTGGGTTACTTTTTCCATTCTCTCACAGGTGAAATTATTTTAGTTTACCATTTTTTCATAGATAGTATTCTTTTTCCACATTACTAGATGGAACTTGATGGTATTAGGCGATTTAATGTAGAGTAGTGTAGCTTATAAAACGTGTAGTATATTATACAATAGTAAAAAAGAAATGTTTCGAGGGTACACGTAGGTGTAGTACCAATGAGGTGGAACACACTGATAGCCTTATGAGGTGACACCAGTGTATAAACCTGGGGCCGAAAAAACAGAAATAAATGAGGAACCCAATAGAGTTTCGATATTGTGGCAGGATGGGTCACTTATATAATTCCTATCAATCATATCCTCCAGTTCCTAGTGAGTGGGTTTTTCTACTATCACAGCCATCAAGTGCATGGTCAGTGACTCCTCATCATGCAAAAAGCTGGTCTTCTACATTCCCTTTGGGAGAATTTGTTGGTCATGGTCACGACATTCAGGAATTAGATTGTTAGAAACGGTAAAGTGGACCTTATCATGCTATCAGGAAGTGCCTCAGGACCACGGTTCAAACCCTGTCTATGTTTTACATCCTGCACCATATAATAATTTTCTAGCGAAATATACAATTATAGGTACTATTAAAGTATCCTCTACTTTGGTTTCATACCTTTTTGATATATGTGCATGACACTCTTTTCTATTTGCAGCGAATATGTGATGTTTGGACCTTGTGATGGAGCAATCCAATGGTGCTATGACCTATGAAAAACCAATATAAGTTTGACAAGAGGGTATACACAAGTACTTGGATTTTCCTCTTCAAATAGGTGTGTACCAAATTTTTTTGGAGTTTCTTCGTCCTCAAGATGGCTAGTTTCGATGTCTTTATTGATATGGGTTGGCCTGTGCCTTATCGAGCCTAGGTGTATTGTTATCTCTACCGAGTGTCATTAACATTACCCATGGGAAACACGTATATACATAAGGTTAAATGGGATTCCTAATTTAGTTGTGCTGGACTCAAGCATACTGAACTAGGTTGAGTAATAGCCTAGATGGCTAGTCTCTCTCTGATTATTCCGTGAATGGAGCTCTTGTAATTCTCTCTTATTGTGTGTCATTTTAGGGGTGTATTACCCAACGATTTATACAAATTACCTCCATAGAGATAGTGGTATAGAGAGAGAGATTAATTTAACTATCATTCTTGTTCCAAGTGAGGAACCAGTGTCTATTCCTCCATATAGGATGTCTCATACAATGCTCCAAGAAATGAAGAGCCAACATCAACCCATAGAGGCTAACAGTTTTATCCAACCTTGAAAATCACCACCGGGTTTACCCATACATTTAACAAAGATGACCAATGTTACCCTAATATTTTTGATGGAGTACCTCCAACTGAACCAAATTATGGTGATGAACATGTGTCCACATCATTTTATAGATGACCTCTTTGACCATCTATGTGGGATGATAATTTTATATTAGATTTATTTGAGGTTAGGGTAACATTAATAAAATGGATGTTCATCAAACATTATATGTAAAATGTTATAATTCATGTATAGATGTTACGAGTACTTGGTTATATAGTTTTGGGTAATGAATGATAGTCTTCACATCTTTGATGAGTAAGGTTTTCTACCATTATATTGATTTCTTCATAGTAGTCTTCCTAGATGACATATTAGTGTGCTCGCACACCAGAAATGACCATCTCTTTTTTCTTTATGTCATGAGGAGTACACTCTGATATCACCATATATATGCGAATCATAGTAAATGACACTTTGGAATCAGTAAAGTTCTCTTATTATGTCATATCATATATAAAGAAGGTGTATTAGTTGACCCTGATATAGTGAGATTCATGGATAACTAGGAACAACCGAAGAATGTGTTTTAAATACCAAGATTCTTGGGATTGGATGTAAATTATATGTGATTCATCATAGATTTATCATGACATTAAATGCCTCTTATGATTTTGACCAATGAAGGTGTCATGTTTTGCTGGACTAAAACTTGTGAGGCTTCTTTTTAGATGTTAACGGGAAGACTCGCCTAATCTCCGATTCTAATTTTTCTTGAGACGGGAATAAGTGATATTATTTATTGTGATAATTCAAGAATCAGTCTAGGTGGATTTATAAAACCAGGTGATTATTTTTTTGAATATGGGTCCCACCAGGTGAGACCGCTTGAGTCTAATTACCCTACACACGACCTTTGAGTTGGAAGATGTAGTGCTTGATTTGTGCTGTTGGAAGCATTACTTACTGGGTGAGTGGTTAATTTTTTTTGATGGACTAAAAAACTCTCCAATACATCTCCTGATAGAGATACTTGAATATGAGGTAGTGAATGTGGTTGGAATACTTTTAATCATTCAACATTGAGGTTTCTTACACACCTGGTAAGGGTAATGCTATAGTTGAGGCATTGATCTATTAGTCATAGAAGTATGGTGTCATGGAGTCTATAAGTGAGTAGAAATTGATGGATTGGATCAATGAGATTAATATTTATGTTCATGAATTGAATTATAATCTAATATTAGTATATCTAGAAGGGACGTCCTCTATCATAGAGTTGTTCTGAGAGAGGCATATGTTTCATTCTGAGGGACTCATTTTGAGTGGGAAAATCACAACTGAGAACCCAACTCCTTTTTTGGTTGCGTATATGAGTGAGACCCTTATCTTCAATAGCCATGTGTGGGTCCCATTATATATACAAGAAGATCTGATGAGGGAAGAACTCACATAATTATGGTTAGTTCATTCCAGCATTACCATGATCTTCCGATACATGCATCTTCTATATTATTGTCCAGGTATGAAAAAGAAGATAATAGGATTCATCACTCTATGCTCCACTAGTTATTAGTTGAATGTAGAGGACCATCAACCTATTCTAATTCTTAATCCTCTCCCTATTCCAGAGTAGAAATGAACGATTTCACCATGGATTTCATGAAGTGATTTTTAGGATTCCATCGATGCGGAAATGTAGTATGGGTGATCATCGACAAAATTTCAAAAGATGAACACTTTCTATGGATCCATGATATTTTCTCTGATGATTAGTTATAAATTATATATATCCAATAGAGAGTGTGCCTTCATGGTGGTACCCATTCTATCCTTTCATATTAGGATGCCCATTTTACTTCATGATTTTAGAAAGGGTTTCCGAAAGCACTTGGTTCACAGGTACTCTTGAGTACAACTTATCACCATTAGACTAACGATAATTTCAAGTTGGTAATTTTTATTTTAGAGGTAATGTTATGGCCCTTCATCCTTGATTTTGTAGGTTCATTGGAAAACCATATCCCTCTAGTTGAGTTTTTCT
This sequence comes from Viscum album, assembly GCA_963277665.1. Lineage (NCBI taxonomy): Eukaryota > Viridiplantae > Streptophyta > Magnoliopsida > Santalales > Viscaceae > Viscum > Viscum album. Next base: position 1,166,745,706 of record OY728126.1, read on the forward strand.
ACAATAGTAACATTCTGGAAACAATTTAGATGGCTCTTTATGGGGATCTCTATTGTAGATCGTGTCATTGAACTTCGTTCATTCTAGAGGCATGTGTGGAAGGTCTTCTAGTCCTCATCTCATTCAAGATATGTCATTATAATTAATGCTAAATCATAATCATGAGGACACATATCAGTCATTGAAGAATACCTATACTGATTTTCACCACAGACCTCTTGAATTCTAGGAGGTGCATCGAGTCTTTCAACATGTATCACCTAGATTGGTTCAAAGATGAATCCATAAATAGGTAAATTTATCACCTCATTATGTTAGGCCCCTTGAGATAGTAGAGAGAGTTGATCAAGTATCCTATTGGTTCATATTACCTCATAGGTACCATTCCATGAATGACATATTCCATGTATCTCATCATCAACAATATCACTCTTCCCCGTCTCATTCATTTGACACCAAAGATATCGAAATGAAATAGGATGCATCTTTCGAGGAGCGTCTAATACATATAAATGATCACAACATGAAGGATCTCCAAGGTTGGTCAGATCATATAGTTTGGGTTCCATGGTAGCATACATCAATATTGGATGAGACCTGTTAGTGGGAAGCCAATGTACCTGCACAGTGGCTAGAACACTTCTCAAAAGTCATTCTACAACCCTTGGATGGGAAACTCATGGACGAGTTGTCTTAAATAAAGGAGGTTGTAATGTCCCAGTTTTTTACAATGGTATAGATCATTTGTTTTTGGTGTAATTTTTTTGAAAGGCCCAAATAATGATTCATAATCATGTAAAGGATTTCATGGGTGCATATGATACTTGTTTGGATTATAGATCCCTGATGTGGGAAGAAAATATTGGGTTACACAGTTAAGAGAAGTGGTGGAACCCATCCCAAAAGGTTTCCCTAAACCATGATACTACATATATTTGAGGCTTGGGGGTGAAATTCTTTTTATATAATCATTGAACCCATCTGTAATTTTTATAGGGGGTTTTCACAGTTTGGACATGGTTAAACAAACTATAATAGAAACACTGTGAAGTTCTAATTTTATGAAATAAATGGTTCATGGTTGGTGCACATTTTGGACAACCATATGAAAAAACCATGCACCCCGTTATTTGATGTTGAAATTATGGGTTTCCCCTCTTTAATTGTTTTAATCATTTCTTATTCCTCCATTTTTCTCCAATGTTCAATCCTCCTTCTTCCATGAATTATACTCTTCATCCTCCTATTACAGGTGTTGTGATATCTCCTTCATTTTTCATCCATTTCTATCACCATTTAATCCAATGGTAAACTAGTGGTATGTTATTCAATCAAATCCCATCTATTTCCTATTCATTATCTCATTCATTGTGTTATCTCTGTGCAATATTATTTCATCCATTTCTAGGGATTTTGACTATTTCTTCAATTTCTTCAAACCTAGCACAAATCAATGGTTGATGTTCGATAGGGGAAGCTCAACATTTATAAGGTAGGAGTTATATGCCATTTTAACTATTATTTTTGTGTTATATGTGTTGGATCAAAGGATTTTATTTCATAGAAATAGAGCATAGTTAGTTTTTGTTGTCAATTCACACTTCTATGATCAGGGAGTTTGCAAGGATAATGTTATAATATTACAATATGACTACATTATTAAATGTGGTTTCATTTCCCAATGTCTGCAAAATTTTTGGGCACAGAATCAGTATGAATATGAAAGCATCTTGAATGGTTATTTTTTGGTATCAACCCATCATATATATGGAAAAATTATGGGTTTCACAAAGAATATGTTTCCAAAATGTTTTTTTTTTCATGGATCAATGATGGGTTGATAGTGTTCCTTGTGACTAAAAGAAGTGGATTGTCATAAATGTGAAAACAAATTGATGGTCTAGGACTATGAAAAATATCATAGGAGCTTCACAAAAGTAAGATCTTCACAAAAATTTTTTAAGGATCTAAAAAATGTTTTGTATATGGTGGAGCATCATGATAGTCTGATCCTATATATATGAGGCTCCACCCAATTCATTCCACATGAAAATAAGTCACGAAAATTAAGAATCAATAAAATTTCTTAATGGTTGGGATCTTTGAAAATCTAGATTTAAAAATGTGCTTACGTATCCCAAAATGTCTAGTTATGTATTGATTAATGCTAATTCTTATGAGTAATCGGTTCTTCATGATGATGGGGTATTCCATGATGGCTCAGTGATCTTTGCAAAGGTAGTTTGATCCTTGAAGAAAGTTTCATTTGCAGAGTTGGGATCTTTGTGAAGGAGCTTCATGGATGGAAATGTTTGACATCAGTTTTAGGTTAACATTACTTTCAGTTGAATCCAATTAGGTCCATGGTGAAAGAAGAGTATTTTTTTAGTCAGTGACAAAGGATTAGATACTAATCTACCGAAGATACCTTCATGTTAATAAATTGAGTAAGACTTCACCCAAGCCAGTGAGCAAGGGGGAGTCGATGGATGTGTTCCGAGGGATTTACTGTGATATCCTTAAAATATTTTAAAGGTATTGTTCCTATAATGGAGTGACTATGTCTGTAATTTTCTGTCCCAAAAATTGTGAAAATTAGTGCATTTATGTATAACTGACACATTTTCAACATCTGATCTTTAGAATATGCCTTATTGGTAAACCAAGTAAATTTTGTGTGTTGTCTCATTACATGTGATTTTTATTTTTTTTACATTCCCATCAGAAAATTTTAAAATGTTCAAAAAACGTGGGAAGAGGATATGTCACTTTTGAATAAATATTTGACACCCTGATTTACCCCTCCCCTCATAGGGTGTTCTGGGGTCCTTCATGTTTTATCACAACATACATGTTGATGGAGTTAAATCTATATTTTATTTTTGTTATGGATAATTTAGTAAATGTCACAGGAGTCACCCTAATTGATGTAAGAAACAAACATATTTGTAAGAGAAAAATCAGATGAAATATACGATATCTTGGAATGGGAGTAAATTGTTTTAGTGTTCAAGGGATCTTGGTCACTGATGTAGCATGACGATCTATGTTGGAAATGGAGAGGAAATTTTTTTATGTAGATTCTAAAGCACAAAATTCAATTATTGTAGCTCTATCTGATCAAATCTATCTGATGGTGAGGATTTTCACTTCAGCTATGTATATAGGGATAAAAATGGAAAATATATATGAAGGTGAAAACAAATTGAAGGAGGTAAAACTCAATGTTTTTCAAAATAGGGTTGATGATATGAAAATTCCTCTTTATGAAATTGTAGATACCTTTTGTAATCAAATGACTAAACCTGGTTCACCTACAAGAGATATTTGTCGAGAAATAATGTCATTTAAATTATATAGAAAATATTGAGAACAATTCCACCTCTCTACAAACTAAAATTGTCAGCCCTTGAAAAAATGGATCAATCTAATATTTCATTGGATGAACTGTTGAGAAATAAGGTGGAACGTGAAAAGTGATTCAAAATAAATTATGCAATGACTCATATAATATTTAAAATTGAATTCAAATACATTGAAAAAATGAGGTTTCTAGAGGAATTATTAATGGAGATACTGAAGAAAATGGACTTATTTCGCTCCTTGTAATGAAATTCAAGATAGTAAAAGTGATATTTTAACGAAATCATCCTCCATTTTATTTTTTATATTATATAGTTGGGAAAATTTCCTCTCAGTTCTCAAGGATGTTTAATAATGAATAAAGAGAATCTATAAGTATAAAGAAGCCTTAGAAAATGTTTCTCCAAAAGGGGGACTTAAAATTATGAAACAAATTATAGAGAAAGTGTTTTTTTCTATAAATAAGAAGATGATGATAATGATTTTTTTTAGGATGAAGAACCATAGTTTAAATATAGAACCCAAGAATCCATGTTGGATACATTTGAGAATTCAGAACCATCAAAATATAAAGCCATAAACAATAATTTTATTGATGACTCTGATATCAATTTGGAACATGAGGATGCTCTTGGTAATCTTGAAAATCAATGAAACAGAAAACATTTGAGAGAATTTCTAGAAGTGTCATCAAAATATTTTGATCAGCTTGATGTTGAGATTTATTGAATTTAAGAAGTAGTAAATGTCCATTCAATTACTTTTGAAATATCAAAATATGTGTTAGAATTAATGCTCTGGATTTAAGAGAAAGAAAAGGTTACCAATGACCTTACATCTAGTCTAGAGGATAATTCCATGAGATTTGACAGTCTTGAAGAAGTGTTTGTTACTCTATGAAGTAAACTTGAAAGAGAATCAAATTCATAGAAAAAAGATTAAAATTTAGTTTGGAATATTCTCTTTTTTTGAGCTATTAGTGAAATCTGTGAATGGAAGAGAAGGAGTATAGAAGTTTTTTAATGATCAATTATCTACATCTATGCGAAATAATGGAATTTTTTGTGATGAAGAAACCTCAATGGCTAGAAATAAAATTTGATAAAATAAAGGGAAGCTGAAATTTGGACATATTGCAAAGTCACCTGATGTCCTAATAAAGGAAGCCTCTAATCAAACTGAAAGGATAACTACAAACTATCAACATGTATCGCAAAATAATTGAAAGTAAAACTGTTTTACTAAGAAAGGGGAAATGAGGAGGAATATAATTGAGAAGATATTTCCTCTTATAAAATATCAATTAGGTGGCTATCTGGGCCAGTCCTTGTCATATTGTGATGTGGAAATGAGCCATTTTATTGGGGAAGTGATAATATGTCAACAAAGGATATTGAATTCATATATTACATATTATATAAGAAATGTCTTTTATGGATATCAACTTCACTAACTATGGTCATAAGAATATTTACTACAGGAAGGGTAATGATGGGACTATTACCTACAGAACTCATAGAAATGCCAATGCATTCCAATCAGACAGAGTTACTCTTAAAAATAGGTATTGTTTTCTAGAATAACAATATGAATATGAAGAAACAATGAACATGTAAATGTGATTAAAAATAACATCATTATTCTCCACTCGATAAAATATTTCATGGAAGGAAAGCAAGTAAATCAAGAAATGAAACAATGCATAAATAGCACTCAAATATATAAAAAATAGTATCACATTGAATAATGAAATTGAATGGTCATCGCATATGTTGGGGATTGAAAATTTCATGAAGAATTTCATTAAAAGGGATGATGTAACCATAAGCTTTGGTAATGGAGGATATTTAATTATAAAAGGCAATATATATAAAGAACTAGAAAAGGTAGAGTTGAAGAAAACTAAAGGTCTCTTTGTGGATGGTTTTCTTCATAATCTCCTAAGTGTGAGAAAACATTGTGACTAAGGATTAATTGTGACATTTAATCAAAAGGGTTGAATAATAAAACGAATGATAGGTAATTTTATGATGTAAAGGACGTAGAACAGATGTAAACCTATATTAGGATGATAGTAGAGAGAACATTTCTTACATGATTGTTTTAGAAGAAAATAAAATGTGGCATCTAAGGTTGGTTCACCTTAATCAACAAGAAATGTAAAATATAACTAAGTTCAATATTTTCACATATTTCACTAATATGAAGCGTGAATGTGAAAATAATTGTGATCTATTTACACAATGAAAGGGGGACTTCAGTTCATATCATCTAGAGAATAAAAGGGAATGAAATCATCTTGATCTCACCAACATAGAGTTATGTGGTTTGATAAATGTTGTTGAAGCATATATATATTGGTACATTTTTATTTTTATTGATGATTATAGAATAATGTATTGTGTTATGATAATACATAAGAAATTGTAAGTGATTAATTTCATGAAAATTTATCATTGAATAACTGTGAATGATACTGTTCATACAATAAAAGATACATGATCTCAAAATGTAGGGAAATACACATCTATTGAGTTTGAAAATTACCTAGAGAAGCATGGAATACAACATGAAGTGGTTTCAGTTAGAAATCCACAAGAAAATAGAGTTATTGAGTTGAGAAATTGGAAGGTGAACAATTTGACCAGATCAATGCTAATTTAGTGTTGTATATCTCTTCATTTCCAGAAAGAGCCTATTCAAGCATCAATGTATTCTCAAAATCAAATATAGATTTATATGGGAGAAACCAAGACACCATATGTGTTATGGCATGGGAGGAAACCCTATTTGAATATTTTTGGGCAATCTGAAGTTAATATTTCATCTGAAACAAAGAATGAAATCATGGAAAGTATAATGAATCTGTATATGAGGGAATATTACTTGGATATCCGTTGAATAGAAAAATATAAAAATGTATCAAAAACTATGTTGGATTAATTTTTGAAATAAGTGATGTTAATATCATTGAACATAATGACACATATTCCTCTAAGAGATCTTATAATGATATGATAGAAGATAGATAAAAAATTGGATATGGGATATATTCTAATTTAGAAGTATTGGAAGGCATGAAAAACATATTGATGTCACAAAACAATGATAATAAAAAACACGAATGAGAAGAGGAAACCATTTCAAAAGAATCTTCATCTGAACCCTCATAAGTGAAATATAAGATCATAAATTGATCAATCCAACATCATTGGGGATTGGAATAATTCCACAAAAATAAGGATTCATATGTTTCAATCACATTCTTCTTTCTTCTTATTTGTAGAGGAAACCTCAATTGAAGAATCTAAAAATGATGAATCATGAATTAATTCCCTGGATTAAGAATTGAATCATATTAAGAATTAAAAAACATGTGATCTAGTCAGAAGACCTAGATATTTCAATATGATTAGAAAAATGTAGATCTTTAAAAATATGTTTGATTAGCATGGATATGTGATCTGAAATAAGAAGCACATGGTTTGTAATGGCTATGCATAGATTGAATGCATTGATTTTGAAGAATCATTTACTCTAGTAGTAAGACCAAATTCAAACATACTTTTTTACTGTAGGAATTCGAAGAGAATAAAATGTGTATAATATAAATGTCAAAATAGATTTCATGAAGGTTATTCTTGATGAAGAAGTTAAAATTGAACAACAAGTTGGATATCTAATTGGAAGTGATAAAGCAAAGGATTCCAGATTAAATAAGGCACTTTATGCTCCAAAGAAGAAACCAAAAGCCTAGTATTTCTAACTAGATTCCTCTCTATTTAATCATCAATTCAAAGTATGATGTTTCAATAAAAATATTTATGTAAATAATTCAATTAAATATCAATCTATGGTGCTGGTGTACGTGGATGATATAATATTTTTCAGAAATATGAATGGATATGTGGATGAATTTTCTAATCAAATGAAAATATTATTTGAAATGTATATGATTGGTGAAATCACATGGCTATTGGGGATACATGTTATTCAAAATAAGTATTAAAATTTCATTTCCTAGGCTAAATATTCGAGATAGATTCTGAAGAAATTTAAACTGAAAGACACCAAACCAATGTCGACTCCAATTGCAGTTGGGAAGAAACCTAGAAAGCATGAGGATGGGACTTCTATAGGTCCCACAAAGTATAGGAGAAGCATATAATAAAATTACACATAATTGTAACATGAATAGGTATTGTATTTTCAATAGTATTATCACCCCCTTCCAATCCAATCTAAATGAAGAGAAGATGGTAGAATTATGGCTTATACTATGCTATAAGAATATATAATGAACTATCCTCATTATGTGATGTCGAGTGGGATGTAAATGTGGGGAATAGTAATTCCACAAGTGCTAAATCATTCTTTATTGGCATCAAATTTGTGGGTAGGTTGAGTAGCAAACACGAAATCAGTTCTCTTAGTACTAATGAAGAAGAGTGTATTTCTATTACAAAGGATTTCACTTTTCTATTACTGAGGAAGCAACAACTAACTGATATTAGCAATGAGGTGAAATAGATCATAGTGATTCACTATGATAATAATAGAATGATCGATGTTATAAAGAATCCATTTTAGAACACTTGAACTAAACATATTGATATCAATTAACAATTCATCAATGAAAAGGTTGATTAAGGTAGGATAAAAATAGGGAAAGTTGGAACTGATGACAAAGTGATTGAAATTATGATGAATCCATTAATAGAACATGTTCTTCAAAAACATCGGTTGAATATCCGTGTTCAACCAACTCCCAGTGAATGTGGTGATTATAAATTATCCCATCATTCCAATTTGGTTTACTAATTTATCTTATTTGTGGATGCGATGCATGTTTATGGGGTAGATACGATCCAAGGGTAGTGTTTTTTGATATATAAAAGTAAAAATATAAGTGCATTGGGTTTATTTCCAATGGGTGAGAATAGAGAAATTCAACGTTACAAAGAGGGATATTGGGTTACAGGATTTTTACAAACCATGAAATGATTCTGTGACATGATGAGAATTAGGAGTTTTGAGGAAACAGTTCATGAGATGAAATGCTTCTGTGACACGATCAATTCTTATCTTGGAAATAATTATGAATTCTAAAACAAGAGACCAAAGTCATGCCTCCCCTATTTTTTAAAAACCGAACATTTCTAAAATTGAAATAGAGTGTTGAATTTTTCTTTTCTTGTGTATCATTTCTTGACAATCACTAGTGTTTTATTGAATTATCTTTAGATTTCCAACAAACCCAAAGGGGTAGATTGATGGAACCAAGGATGTTCTTTGTTGGAAATGTGGTTCTGTTTTTTTTTCAATCAACACTGAGATGATTACTGAGTTTTCAGGGAGAATGATATTACAATTCAACTTGCCTATAGTATTAAAGGTGGTGTCACTTCCCAGTGTTTTCCAAATTATTTAGTTCAAAATCTGGAGGACGTGGCTATCATCAGGAAATGCTGTTTTTTAGAATAAACACTTAATAAATATTGTAAATGTTGTTCTCTGTCCTTTGAAGCTCTGAGACAGTTCATTATTTAAATAAATTGGCTTGATTACAGGGAATCAAATTCCTAAGGACCAATCAGTTTAGCAGTTTTGGAAAATATATTATATAGATGAACAATACATTACAGTTCAAAACATAATTTGAAATATATACAATTATTTAATAACACAATGATTACTACTAACATAACCATTCATATCAATCATAAAACATTTCTTTGGATGCTGGGAATATAAACCATAAGAAATTAGTGAGCTCAGATGCTCAGAAAGGGTAAACATGATAGTATATGCTTTCATAAATAATCACAATATTTTAAGGAAAGGTATAAAACTAAAACACAATCCTTTTAAACAATTGTTGAGCATAATATGGCCCCAATAAATAAAATAATTCCATATAATCATTCACATGGATAGGCTTACAGTCGAATAATCACATGTAGTTTCAATAACTAAGCTCATAACGAGGGAAAGAATAATTCTAGACATCATATCAATACCAGTAAGGCCTCATTCCAAGACCATACATAAGTGGGAAAGACATTAGTTAAAACCCAAACTAGATTACCTCATGAGATATACTGATGAATCAAGGGGCTTCCATTAACCCATCCCCAACCCGCTTGGATTTCAATAAGCGGTTTTTAACCCACCACATACTAAGCCCAATGCATTCCTTATATGAAAATGATGAAACCGAACCAACAAAAACATTTGTATTAAAACTAGCATATAAATTTTCAATACTTTAAAAAATCTTGAAGGGAATAAAAATAGTACTTCTATAGTCAAATATATCGTAATCCATTAAATACAATTTGGAATAATGTATCACAATTTATCAACCTCAATTAATCTTAAAATCCAGCAATGGAAATTGACATAGAAGAAACTAATATATTCAAATCATTAAAAATATTTGAGAGAAATATTACCTTTTTTAATTTGTAATCATTTAAAAGTCATGTAATTATAAAATAAATCATTTATTTTAAACATAACTTTGTAATATTGTAATGGAAACTTCAAAATGTTAAGGCGTCATGATAACAGAAATAGATGGTCCCACCATATATGTCACGACCCGACCCTACCCGGGCTCGAGCCAAAACTACCCCAGGCCCGCCTCCATAGGCCAGGGGCTGGCGACCAGCGCCGAAGGCACAACAACTCGTGGAGGCCTTTTCCTAGGTACCTCTACACACACACACAACACAGTCAATGCATAAGTGCAGAGTAAATGAAAGAGAAACGTAAAGAAAAGTGCAACTGCTGTATATAAACCACAAAAGTGAATCGACTGCTAACAGTACAAAGAAAGCTGAAGGCAAACTGAAAAGAAAAGGGAAAAAATACGCTCCCAACCAAAAAGTTCCACAACCCGGTAATAGGTAAACAAAAGAAAAATAGCTGGAAGGGTCCCCCACCTGGAACCCGACTCCGACCACAACACACAGTCCAAGCTCCCAAACTCCTAAGCTCTGCTAAAGCCACGACCAACCTGTCTGTCATCTGCAAGGGTACACCATGTATGGGCAAATACCAAGTAGTGGTGAGTATAAAAATACTCAGTAGGATACCTCGAAGGCTCGAGGGAGCAACAAAGGAGGTACAGAAGGGTGAGCAGTAGATCGAACTGGGAATAGTGAAGGAGTACAAGTAAAGAGTAACAACAAAGAGTCCAGATCAACCCAACAAGAGAAAGGAGGTAGACTTGTCTAGACACAAGGAGCTGGAAACAGTGAGAAGATGAACTTATCGTCGAGTATTCGCTACCTATAGCAGGAGAGTAGACTCATCCAACCATGAGAATATAGACACGTAAAGGATGTGGCATACCCCGCGCATATTCACCTCTCCTGGAAGGAGAGTGACCAAAACCAGGAAGTGGGTTCTAGAACAGGTTATATACATATCCATATGCTCAAACTAGAAACCCAAACCAGACCATAAGAGGATCTCTGTCCCATAGCTCATCCCAAGAAAGTGAGTAGCCAAGAGTCCAAGAAGTAAACATCATCGATGCCCAACATCCCACATGTCTTCCCTGAACTGCAAGCCAAGGGGCTCAAATCACCGCACCTCGACACTATCCTCTTTGGGCGGCACTGAATCACCCGCATGGTTTTTTGTCACGTCACAAGGACATGTCTCAGTGGAGAGAGTGCCCCTCATACTTGAGAGTTATGGGGAAAGTCGAACCACACCTCGTCACTTCCATGTAGTCGAGAGTTCTCCTCAAAGTCAAGGTTGTCCCATCACTGACTCGTACAATCAAGGGTCCTGCTCTAGTAGTCATGAAGAAAAGCCACATACTAGCCATGTATAATGGAATGAGTCTAAAATACAACGGGTGACCTAATGCCCAGCCCTACTGGAGGGTAATTCATAATAAGATATCGGGTGACCCACTGCCCAGCCCTGCTGGAGGGTAAACGCTAATACATCATCAGGCGACCCACTACCCAACCCTGCTGGAGGGTAGACCCGGAATAAGTCGACAGGTGACCCATTGCCCAGCCTTACTGCAGGGAAGACCCGAAATAAGTCGACAGGAAACCCCCTGCCCTGCCCTACTGGAGGGTAGACCCGGAACAAGTTGATAGGTGACCCACTACCCATCCCTGCTGGACGGTAGAACTAGAACAAGACGACGGGTGACCCATTGCCCTGCCCTGCAGGAGGGTAGACCCTCAATAGTCATCGGGTGACCCAGTACCTAGTCTCTGCTCGAGGGTAAACCATAGAAGTCAGGGAGCAACCCACTTCCCAGTCTCTACTGGAGGGTAAACCTGAAGAATTCGATGAGCAACCCACTACCCAGCCCCGCTGGAGGGTAAACCCGAAACTACTCTGACAATACCTACTTGAAATGACCTCCTTAGTAGATGATTGGTGCTCGCGTAAAGTATTAGTCACACTAGAATCCACAAACCCTACAAGGGAACTCGAAGTGACGTGATACTGAAAGCCCACATGGCTAATAGGAAGAAGGGAACCCAAACAACTCTGCCGATCTAACCATCGAGAGTAGGACCAGGGGGAATCCACTCAACCTTGCTGGTCTAAACATCGCTATCATAAGGACCCTCTACGTCGTGAGAGGTCAAAGGTACGTAAAGCAGAACACGAAACGCACATGGGGCCCACACGATGTGTGGCCCCAGGTCAACCCCAACCGAGTGCACGAACGTTCTCAGGTACAAACAACCACATGCACCTCCAAGCATTCCTGTATACTCCTAGAGTATATGACGTCTCCAGCCCAAAGGCTAACGTGAAAATGACACCCAACATCAACATAGATGGCATAAATGTAACAACTCCAACTTTCCACCACACCGGCCCAGGAACGACCAACTACATCTCTTCAAACATATACTTCACTCAAACAGGAGTGCACGCGATCACACAGCAAGGGTCCGCTACAAACACGGTATAAGAACCGCCACCGAAGCACCTTCATATTTACACATTTAATAAGATCACATAAGAGGCTCTGCTTGCCTGAATAGGTTACACCATTGTAATACTCATGGAAAAACATGTGAGATAGACTACTTACTTGCCCCAAATAGTCAACCGGTGAATAAGGGACTATTCACTATAACCAGCCCGTGTAAGGCCCACCCCAAGATCCTGTAACTGAACAAACAGATCACACCACTATGACCCCTTCGGAAAAACACATGGGATTGACCACTCAGTCGCCCAAAATGGACACCCAGTGAAAAAGGTACTATTCACTATAGGCAGGTCAGGTGGGACCCACACCATGATCCTGAAAAAGGGCGGGTGGACTGGGCCATCATAATGCTCTCAGAAAAACACGTGAAAAAGACTGCTCACTTGAGTGCAATGGATATCCGGAGAAAAAGATGCGCTCTGACACACCTGAACATTGGCGGTGGTGTGTGGGACCCGCATCCTGATCCCGAAGTGATGCCAACAGATCGTACTGTTGCGATCCTCTTGGAAAGGTACACAAGATGGACTATTCACTTGTCCAAATTGGACAACCAGTGATAAAGCTGGGAATCACTGTCAACACCCAAAACGGCCCTCACGGGGTCCGAACCATCATGCAGAATTACAGCGGGGCAGATTTCGCCAATGCAATGCCCTCTGAAAAACACCAAAAAATGACTGCTCGCACGCCCCGAACAGACGTCCGATGAAAATGTTGCTAAACGCTACTCGTAGCTTAAAATACGGGTTGTGGGGCACATGCCTCTACTCCGGCTTCAACGCCGGAAACTACACTGGAAAACTCCCTCTCGGCCGTAGGGTCCCAACGCCACTGACGGTGCTCAAAACAGACGTCGGACGCGTCTGCGCCGTCCAAAACAAGATCTCCCGGAAGAATGCTCATCCACTTAACGGTCGTGCTGCACCTCCGATCCCCTCGTCTCATGATATAAAAATTCCCGAGACCATCTAAAAAGTCCTTCTTAATGATACGGTTCCACAGCCGTAGACGGCATGCAAAACTGACGCCCATATCGGAAAATACAGGTGTCCAAAAACTGAGGGGGCAAAGCCCCTTGGGCGGGACCGGCCGATCCACCCGGCCTAGGCAGGCCGCGCGTAAACCGTCCATGAGGGCCGGTCACGCCTTCCTCGTGAAGACCCGCGTCTAGTAGGTCTCGTCCTCGCGCGGGGGGGGGGGGGGGGGGGTCGCGCACCGCGACCCCGCACCACGACGGCTCGCCGCTCGCGCCTCTGGCCTGCTGCCGACGACCACCGACCGCCCAGCCGAGGATCCTGCTCGCACCGACCGCCCTACCAAGGAGTCAAAGGATGTCGAAGCTGGACCACCACTAGTGAGGGACCCCCCACCGCTTGGAGCCATCGTGCGCCGTCACCTAGACTGCCGGACCCTTGCCGAAAACTTCAAAAACCCGCGAACTTCGTCGGACCGTTGCGGCCTCCTCCGAACTCGGATTTTTATTCAGAAAGATGCGATGGAAAGATCAGAATGTATACTACATGGCCAAGGGGTGTTTTTGAAGATAAAACAATAAATAGACGCTATAATTTGGATTCAAAGTGGGGTTTGGGATTTAAAACTCAAACGATCACCTCTTACCTCTTGGGCATGGCCCGATGCTTCGTCATTGATCCGCCAGAGTGGCCGCGCCTCGCCAGAGTCACCTCACCGGAGCCGCCTCGCCGGAGTGGAGGAGGAGTGGGGAGAAGATTTCCATGGTAGGGGGAAATTATGGATAAGAGAAGGGGGATTAGGTTCATTAAATAAATAAATTAACTTAAACCCCCTCCCATGGCCCCGTACCCGAACACCCGACGGGGTCGGGATTAAGCCTCCCCTAGGCTAAAAACACGCTCTGAGCGTAACAGAGGTATCCGAATTTTAATCTGAGGCACCATTCAAAAGTTATAAAAGCAACGCCATGGGCTGCTAAATTACAAAAACACCCCTGGGGAAATTTTTTCACAGACGGACTGCGCCCGCAAATATTACACCTCTCTTAGGGTAAACGGCACATTCTGGACTCAACGGTGCCTTCAGTTTTCCTATCAGAGCCACTGTTTAAAAGTTACTTGAGTTTAACCATTAAACGAATAAATAAATAAATAAATTAATCCGTTTAACGTTCTGGTAGCGGGCGAGGGGTCCAAACATCCCACGCCAACATGATTTATGTCGTTCCTAGTGTAAAAACCCCATTTTTGATCCATCCGTACACTCATATATCTGATCTGAAACAAAATACAAGAGTTAATCCATTTATTTGCCATGTTCAGTGTGAAATCACTAAAAATTTAATTCTGGCCACTCCGGGGCTCAGAATCGCACGCTGTTTGAGGGCGCTGCTCTGGAAAAATATCAAGAATATTCCAAAGTCTTTCGCTGTAAAAACTAGGTTCTTACATCATTCCATCCTTCACACTTTTCATCCCCGAAAAGCAAAACTAGGGAACAACTCAGGGTACTAATCGCACACCTAGGTCTCCCATACCCAGAAGAACTCACACACAGCTCTGCGCCACCGCACACATACCAAAGGATTGATCTATTTCATGTGAGGCTGCCCTTACTGATGTCATGCATAGGAACATGCACACTTCTTCTTGGGTAGGCCATGTGGGAGACATTGTGCACCCACTCTAGACATTGGGCTTAGGGAAAGGTGGTAGGGAACCTCTTCATCCCTTTGCACAGTCTCAAACGGCCCGAAGGCGCTCTTGGGTAGCTCACCTCTCCAACGAACCCCTACGTCACACATCACGACTGGATTCACCACCCACACCTAGAACAAGGCATAATGATTCCCTCCATTAGAATATCCATATGTTGAAACACCAAATGATATCTGGTCACACAAGATTCCACAGTCGATATCCCACGACCAAGACTCTCTTACATGCTCAGAAGCGAAGGAGTCAACACCATCAACCAATGAAAAGGTCCTACGCCTTTTTACCTTACCAACATAGGGTTAAACCGATGCCATGTGTCACCCCGGAGACAACTCAAACAAGGAGTATGGAGAAAATCATTTCACACACAGAGTTTAACAATTCTACTACAAAAAGATGAAGTGCTGTAGAGCGTACCTCTTATCACCTCATGCTCTGCATGATCATAGACATCCAAAGCTCGCGGCTATCCGTGGTCCCAACTGTCAGCTCCTGGAGCCTGACGTGGACCGCCTAGTGGTGATGGGAAGACCTCATAAGGTCGTCCTCCACTTCCAGCTCCTCCAGATTTTCTACTAGAACCACCTCTCTCGGTACTACTCCGATCATGGGGCTACCTCCATCGTGGTGGTGCACATGCTGCCTACCCGAAGCTCTCCACATGTCCGGTCAGGAAGTACCATGCCAAGTGACCTCGCCCGTCACAAGCATAGCACTGAATCCCTCTGGGCTGCACTGGTTCCCTCCGACGCCACTATGATGTACGACCATGCCCCTGAGTCCGGTTGTCTGAAAGACACCTGCGTCGAGGTTCTGCTTGCCGACGCCCGCTAGTTGTGGCAGAAGTCTCGGCTCCAAAGTGCCTGCTGCCACGACCAACTCTAGAACGTGACATGAATCTCTTTGTCACCATCGCCTGATCTAGAACCCCAAAATATGTGGAAATGCCCAGGGGTACTATAACATCATTAATCTCTTTGCGGAGACCCTGCTCAAACTTCCACGCTCAGAAGTTATCATCATGGACCATGTCTGTGTAAAAGTGTGCACAGTCTGCGAAACTAGCCGTGTAATCGGCCACCGTCATCCCTCCCTGCTGAAACTGAAGGAGCTCCTGAATCCGAACGGAGCTCAAGCAGGAGTGGAAAAACTCCTCATGAAACACAAACTGAATGTCTCCCCACGAAAGTGACAACTCTTCAAGAAACTGAGTCACCAGACTCCACCAATGCCAAGCTGCTCTGCAGAAAATGTTGGTGGCCAAAGCCAGCATAAGATCATTCAGCGTTTGCACAAGCCTGAAAATGCGAACCACTGTCTCCAGCCAAACCTATGCTACCAGAGGGTCTGGCTCACCACTGAACCTTAGTGGTCCCTACTGCTGAAACTCGTGGAGCGTGCTCAACCTTCACTCAAACTCAGTCTTCTCTGCTGAAGCTATCTGTTTCTCAACAGGTGGGGGTGAGGCTACCGGCCCACCCGGAGAAAAGGGCTCGCATGATGTATCATGGACTGTGCCCTCGTACCTCATAGGGTCGTCGTCACAAACCAAAGCTTGTATCCTAGCTGGCTATCTTCGTATAGACATCCTGAATATTATCAAGGAGTGCCATGGTCAGATGAGCATATAAGTATATCACAACGAAAACAATGATGGGGAGCTGACTCAAGAAGGATAGTCAAAGACTCAATCCTATGTGATGCAGAAACCAATTTTTTCCTACAACAAGTGTCTTTGCATGTTGAGTCGACAACTGGGTTATCAGGGTCCTGGTGAATGGATACGTCGGTCGTCACACCATCACTGGACTCCCTGGCCTCAAAGCCGCTCCCGAGACACGTTAACACTATTTCCCTAAATCCCAACCAATTCCTTTTATTTTAGGGATGTCAGAACAACGTCCCAAGGAATGAACCACCTCTGATAACACTTTTTCACGACCCGACCCCACCTGGGCTCGAGCCGCAACTACCCCAGGCCCGCCTCCATAGTGCAGGGGCTGGCGACCAGTGCCGAAGGCACAAAAACTTGGGGAGGCCTTTGCCTAAGTACCTGTACACACCCACGTAGCACACTCAATGCAAAAGTGCAGAGTAATAGAAAAAGAAACATAAATCAAAGTGAAACTGTTATATATAAACCACAAAAGTTTATCAACTGATAATAGTACAAAGAATGCTGAAGGTAAACTGAAATGGAAAGGGGAAAAACACGTGCCCAACCAAAAAGTGCAACAACCCGGCTACAGGAAAACAAAAGAGAAACAGCTTGATGGGTCCCCCACCTGGAACCTGACTTCGACCACCACACGCAGTCCAAGATCCCAAACTCCTAAGATCTATTGAAGCCACGACCAACCTGTCTGTCATCTGCATGGGAACACAAAGTTCTGGAAAAGCCAAAGAAGGGGTGTGTATAAAATACTTAGTAGGATACCCCAAAGTCTCGAGGGAGCAACAAAGGAGGTACTGATGGGTGAGCAGTAGATCGACCATGGGATAGTAAAGGAGAACATGTAAAGAGTAACAACAGAGAGTCCAACTCAACCCAACAAGAGAAAGGGGGTAGACTCGTCCAGACACAAGGAGCTAGAAACGGTAAGAAGATGAACTTCTCGTTGAGTCTTCACTACATATAGCAGGAGAGTAGACTCATCCAACCACAAGAAGCTAGACATGGAAAGCACATGGCATACCCCGTGCGTCTTCGCCTATCCTGGAAAGAGAGTGACCAAACCCATGAGGTGGGTACTAGAACAAGGTATATACATATCCATATGCTCAAACTAGAAACATGAACCAGACCATAATGGGATCTCTGTCCTGTAGCTCATCCCAAGAAAGTGAGTAGGTAATAGTCCCATAAGTAAACATCATCGATGCCCATCATCCCACACGTCTGCCTTGAACTGCAAGCCAAGGGGCTCAATTCACCGCACCTCGACACTATCCGCTTTGGGGGAAATTGACTTCCTCGCACGGTTTTAGGTCATGTCACAAGGACGCATCTCAGTGGAGAAAGTTCCCCTTGTACTTGAGAGTTCTGGGGAAAGTCGAACCACACCTCATCACAGACCTGTAGTCGAGAGGTCACCTCAAAGTCAAGGTCATCCCATCATTGACCCGTACAATAAAGGGTCCCGATACAGTAGTCATGGAGAAAAGCCATAGACTAGCCTAGTATAAAGGACTAAGTCTGAAATACCAACGGGTGACCCACTGCCCAGCCCTGGTGGAGGGTAAACCCTAATACATCATCAGGCGACCCACTGCCCAGCCCAGCTGGAGGGTAGACCCAGAAGAAGTTGACAGGCGACCCACTGCCCAACCCTACTAGAGGGTAGACCCAGAATCAGTCGATAGAAGACCCACTACCCAGCCCCTACTAGAGGGTAGACTTGGAACAAGATGACGGGCGACCCACTACCCAGCCCAGTTGGAGGGTAGACCCTCAAGAGTCGTCAGGTGACCCACTGCCCAGACTCTGCTAGAGGGTAAACCCTAGAAGTCAGTGGGAAACCCACCGACCAGTCTCTACTGGACGGTAAACCTAAATAATTTGATGAGAAACCCGATGCCCAACCCTGCTGGAGGGTAAACCTGAAACTACACTGGCCATCCCAACTGGAAATAACCTCCTAAGTAGAGGATCGGTGCTCGCGTAAAGTATTGGTCACACCAGAATCCACAAATTCTACCAGGGAACTCGTAGTGATGTGATACTGAAAGCCCACATGGCTAATAAGAAGAAGAGAATCCAAACAACTCTGTCAGTTAAACTGTCAAGAGCAGGACTAGGGGGAATCCACTCAACCCTGTTGGTCTAAACATTGCTATCAGAAGGACCCTCTACGTCGTGAGAGGTCAAAGGTACGTAAAGCAGAACATGGCACGCACATGGGGCCCACACGATGTGTGGCCCTAGTTCAACCCCAACCGAGCGCATGAACGTTCTTAGGTACAAACAACCACATGCAACTCCAAGCGTTCCCGTATAATCCCAGAGTATACGACGTTTCTAGCCCAAAGGCTAACTTGCACACGACACCCAACGTCAACACGGAGGGCATAAACGTAAAAACTACAACATGCCACCTCACAAGCCCAGTCATGGCCAACTACGTCTCTTCAAACATATACATCACTCACATAGGTGTGCACGCGATCACACACCAAGGGTCCTCTACAAACACGGTAGAAGAACCGCCACCGGAGCACCTTCATATTTCCATATTTAATAAGATCACCTAAGAGGATCCACTCGCCTGAACAGATTACACCATTGTAATCCTCATGGAAAATCACGCGAGATAGACTACTTACTCACCCAAAATGGTGAACCGACAAATAAGGTACTATTCACTATTACCGACCCGTGTGGGTCCCACCCCAAGATCCTGAAACTGAACAATGGGATCACACCACTATGACTCCCTCAGAAAAACACAGGGGATTGACTACTCAGTCACCCAAAATGGACACCCGGCGAAAAAGGTACTATTCACCATAGCCAGGTCGGGTGGGACCCACACCACGATCCCAAAAATGGGCGGACGAACTGCGCCATCACAATGCTCTCGAAAAAACACGTCAAAAAGGCTTCTTACTTGAGCGCAACAGATATCCAGTGAAAAAGGCGCGCTCTGACAAACATGAACATGAGTGGTGCTACATGGGACTCGCATCCCGGTCCCAAAGCGCTGCCAATAGATCGTACCATTGTGATCCTCACAAAAAAGTACCCAACATGGACTATTCACATGTCCAAAAAGGACACCCGGTGTTAAAGCTGGGAATCACCGTCAGCACCCGAAACGGCCCTCATGGGCCCACACCATCGTGCAGAATTATAGAGGGAAGATTGTGCCAATGAAATTCCCTCTAAAAAACACCCAAAAATGACTGCTCGCATGCCCCAAACGGACGTCTGATGAAAAAGTTGCTAAACACTGCTTGCAGCTTAAAAGACGGGCCATGGGGCCCATGCCTCAACTCCGGCTTCAACGCCCGAAACCACATTGGAAAACACCGTCTCGACACCAGGGTCCCAATGCCACTAACGGCGCTCGAAACGGACATTGGACGCGTCCGCGCCGTCCAAAACAATATCTCCAAGAAGAACACCGGTCCACCTGACGGTCGTGCCGCACCCCCAAGACTGTCGTCTCGTGAATTAAAAATTCTTGAGACCATCTCAAAAAGTCCGTCTCGACGATACGGTTCCAAAGCAGCAGACAGCATTTAAAACGGACGCCCGTAGAGGAAAATACGGGTGTCCGAAAACTGAGGGGGCAAAGGCCCTTGGGCTGGACCGGCCAGAACCGGCCGGTCCGCCCGGACTAGGCCGCCCACATCGGCCCGTGGCTTAGCCGCACAGGCTAGCTGTGGACTCGCGGTCCACTCGCAGACCGGACATGATGGCTGGTTGCACCTTCCGCGGGAAGACCCGCGCCTCGCGGGTCTTGTCTCCGCACGAGGGGGGGGGGGGGGGGTCGCGCACCGCGACCCCGTGGTCGCCGCACCCCGGTGGCTCGACGTCGCCTCTGGCCTACTGCCGATGACCACCGACCATCCTGTCGAGGTGCCGAAGGACGCTGAAGGCGGACCACCACTTGTGAGGGAACCCTGCTGCCTGGAGCCACCGTGCGCCACCGCCTAGACCACCAGACCCTCACCGGAAACATGAAAAACCCAAGAAATTCACCAGACCATTGCGGCCTCCTCCGAACTCATATTTCAATTCCGAAAGATGTGATGGAAATAAAAGAATGTATACTACACGGAAAATGGATTTTTTTCAAATATAAAACAGAAAATCGATGCTAAAATTCAGATTCAAAGAGGGGTTCAGGATTTAAAACTGAAACGAACAACGCCTACCTCTTCGGCGTAGACCGATGCTTCGTTGTTGACCCGCTGGAGTGGCTGTGCCTTGCTGGATTCACCTCGCCGGAGTCGTCTCGCCGGAGCCGCCTCACCAGAGTGGATGAGGAGATGGGAGAAGCTTACCAGAGGGGGGGGGGATGAGGGAGAAGAGAAGGGGGGTTAGGTTAATTAAATAAATCAATTAACTTAAACACCCTCCCGCGACCCCGTACCCGAACTCCCGACGAGGTCAAGATTAAGCTTCCCCTAGGTTAAAAACCACGCTCTAAGAGCAATGGCAGTCTCAGAATTTTAATCTAAGGCCCCGTTCAAAAGCTATAAAAGCAATGCCAGAGTCCTCTAAATTACGAAAACGCCCCTGGGGCCATTTTTCACAGACGGCCCGCGCCCGCGAAGATTACACCCCTCCTAGGGTAAACGACACGTCCTGGACTCAACGGTACCATCGGTTTTCCAATCGGAGCCACTGTTTAAAAGGTACTTGAGTTAAACCATTAAACAAATAAATTAATTACTTAATTTATCCGTTTAACATTCCGGTAGTTGGCGAGGGGTCCAAAAATCCCACGCCGACATTCTTTATGTCATTCCTAGTATAAAAATCCCATTTCGGACTCATTCGTACACTCAGATCTCTGATCCGAAACACCGTTTTGGAGTTATCCCATTTATTTGGCGTGTTTAGTGTGAACACACTGAAAATTTAATTCCTGCCACTTCGGGGTTCAGAATCGCACGCCGTCTAAGGGCTCTACAATGGAATAATATCAAGAATATTGTAAAGTCTTTCGTAGAAAAAAACTTGTTCTTATAATATATGTTAAAAAAAGACTTTCCAAATTTTTTTCAGAAGGGTCATAAAGTACTTGCTTTGAAAAAAATGGAAATATTTCATTCAAAACATTTTATAAAAAGTCAAAAATTGTTAAAAATTACTTTAAACAATTGTTAATAGTATTTTAGATTGCATTTTAATGAAACATGGACATGTATGATAAATTGTGTCATAGTAGATACATACCTATAAACGACCTCATATAGTTATGAGATTGAAATATTAAATCTCACATTAAACCTTAAAAGATTAATTTTTTTAAAACAATTGAATGAACTTCATAATAGACAAAAACTATCATTTATAATTTTGTTATATCCAAATAAATAGTAATGTATAATATTATCATGAATATTTATATATAGGAAAGATTATTTCATACATTTAAAGCATCCCATAACATTTTGAACATTTAAATCAGAAACCATATAACTTCAAATGAATCATCAAATACCATTAATAGAAATGTAATCATGATAATAAATAATTTAGGGGATTTTCATACACCACACACAAGAAATAGGTGGTGAAAATGGCTTATATATCATTAAAATTAAAATTGAGAATAAGATTTCCTTAAAAAGATCATACTAATGAGTGAGGCTAAATCAGTGACATAATTATGTGTGAAAAATATAAATCAACCCAATATAAGTGAATATTAAGGATAAAACAATCAGGGTTTATTCACACCAATTTTTTGGAAGAACATAACCAATTATGTTGATGTTTAACTGAATGAATGGAAATTGAGATAAGATTTCCCTTACATTAGGTCTGATACTCTCGGTATGTGTCTAACACTCTTTTATAATGGGTTTAAACAAATTATTAACATATAAAATAATAATAATAATTTTCATTATATCATATATGACTCATTTATGACATTTTATTACCTGTTTGTTAGCAATTTCTATGTTAAAGCGACATTTCGGGAAAAAATAGCTTTGTTTATCACACGTTATAACTTTTTACTCTTGATTATATTACATAACTCACAATTTAATTAATTCCATAATATAAAATATAATTTATATATCATATATATTCACTATATAATTATATATAAATATTAAATATATGGAATGGAAAATAAAGTTCATGGAGACGGTAGTCCATTTGTACGCATGAACATTGTTTACATTTGATGATCACATTGAATGGATGTAAATAATATATATATATATTATATTATATTAGAATTATTGGGTCATATTTTGAATTATTATTCATTATATATATATATATATATATTTATTTATAATTATTCTTAAATGGTCAATGTGGAGAATGAATCTCATCGCACTGTGGAGACGGTCGGTCGTACGTACGCACGAGCGACAATGTCATTATTTAATGGTAAATGGGGTAAGTAAATGGATGGTATATTAAGTATTCATAATAATTATCATGTAATATTAATTATTTATATCCATTATATTTATCATTATACCCATGAAAATAATGTATAGATAAAAAATATTTGATACCATATCGTGGACATGGGAAGCCATACTTACGCACACAGGTTGAGATTGTTTCTCATAAAATGGGTAAAATGAGGAATATGGTTCTCCCATAATCTAAAAATATATATAATAATTTATATGATGCTATATTTATTGCCTTGTTATGGAAACAACATTCGAAGTTGAAGCAGAAGAAGAGAATAATTTGAATTGAATTGGTAGAACAATTACCTCTTATTCGAGTGTCCCATTAGTATATGCACAAAAGGACTTATTAGGTTGAATTTTGGAACAAAGAATTGAATATATGATGATTTTATGAAATTTTGGTGGAGAAATTGTTAGGTTTTTTCCTAAATAATGGTATTTATAGGTGAGAATAAAAGAGAAGGATAGGTTCTTTTTTTAAGATAGGGGAGGGGAACTTTAGGAAACTCCAAAACTATTAATTTATTATTAATAGATTTTTTATTTTAAACAGGTCCAAATAGTTTTATTTTGATAATAATATAAATATGTATCTATATACTCCCATCCAATTAATTTTAGAAATTTTTAGCTTAAAAAATTAACCATATCTTATGGCTTAACCCTTAGCTAAACCATTTATCTCTAAAGATGATAACTTATCATTTTACACTATAGGGTTAGTGTAGTCAGTATAAAATTCCAAAATAAACCCAATTGGATAATTAATAATTTTTAACATTATAATAGTCATTTGATAAAATTATATATTTTTATTAATTTTATAACATCAATATTATATTATTAATTTTAATTTCTTTCCAATTTTGATACTATTCATTATTTACATTTATAAAAATATTATACCAACATGATAAATTCAAAAAATAATATCAATTAGTCGCTAACATGTATGAGGTTTCTATAAAATTATTATATTTCATTAATTACTCCCAATTATATTTATTTTAATATTTTAATTTCAATTATTTGAGATATAAATTAATTAAAAATTTACAACATCATTATTATACAAAAATTAAATTAAGTTATTTATTATTTCAAAATTAAAAAAAATATAAATATGATAATAAATTTATTATATTTAAAATGAATAATTATATTCTAGTTTTTCTTATTTATAACCCTATATTAATTTTTTTTATTTATTAGAATTTGAATATAACATTTTTACCTTTTCATTAAATAAAATATAATAGATGTCCTAATCTAAAAAAAGGGTTTTAAATTGACCATATTTAGGAACTAAGGTTTATTTGGGTCTAAAACACTTATAAAATTAAATTTGGACTATTTTTTGGTAAATTTGATATTATTATAATATTATTTTACCTTAAAATATCCCATTTACCTTTAATCGTGGTCATTTAAATTCAAAAGATACTATTCAAAAAAATTATATTGATCATATTAGACCACATTTTTAGTACTTATCACAACCATGTATATTCATTTTTCTAAATTCCCTTCATATAAGTGATAAAATTACATTTAATGATAATCCCATAAATGTCGCTAGAATGTGGATAAAAGAAACGTTGAAATGTTCAATAAATTTTTATATCTAATTATATTATAAAACTGATTCCAATGACCTATATTGGAATAATATATGAATTATTTATCTATTGTGACTTGAAATTAAACTTTAATGAAAATAAATATTTAACTAAAAAAGTTATTTTTTAAACAACAATGTTGTATTTTTCATTATTCATCAAAAATCGAAACTTTTTGGAAAATTACCAAAACATCACCCTATGATAATTTTGATATTAAAAATTAAATAATAATGTCTATTTTGAAAAATCAAATAAATAAATTTGATAATTTGGATAATACAATCCCTAATGCATTTTAAATAGCATGTTTGATTGGTCGTGGTGCACTCGAACTCAGTGTTGTTTCCATCACAAGATATTCAATTTATTTAAAAAGAAACATACCATGGAATCATGGGGTGTTACATTCTCCATGGCTTAATTAAATGTGACCCTTTTAATTTAAAATTGATCTTAGTAATCAAGAGATTGATACTTAAAAATTCTATTATTGATGAACCCACATTACAAATAAAGTTAATAAAACATATTCTTCATAAGTTGGAAAGGTAAATTTGAAGATAAATAAAAAATTAGGCATTTGGAAATTAAAACACTCTAGGAATGTAGAGATACACACATATATAGAAAATTTTAATATTTTTTGGGAGTGATTGAGGTTATAAATCACAAAAAGTGAGTAATCAGTGGAAAATTGAGGGTCTCAAAGATATAATTCTATAATTATTTAAAATTCCATCGGTTCAAAAAACAACTTTTATTAGATTCTTTTCCCAGGGTTGGGGAATGAATTTAATCTATAATAATGTAAAGAAATATAATTACTTGACATGGTATTATAAACACAATCATATCCTTAACTGAAATCCCAGGCCAGAAAAAGGATTAACGAGACATCAATTTTAAAATATATAAATTTAAGTACAAAGGTGACCAGATATAACACATACTTGGGTTCCATATAAGAAAACATGGACATAGAAGATAAATCTAAAAATCAAGTTATGATGGAGAGTGATAGAGAACATGGTTGGGAAAAAGTTAACAATAAAAAAGCAAGAAGTTGGTAATGATCTAAGGAACCATTTGATTCATCTGAAATGATAGAACAAGTAAAATATTTTTCGTTTTGTGATATTTTCCCTAGAGATGTAGAATTAATTTACTTTAGAGAATAAGAACATAATGAAACATAATTACTTAATTAACATTTATAGTTTCATACATTCATCAATTTGCACCAAAAACTCATATTTTTTCTATAAAAGATGAGTGTTTGAGAAGAATTTTTTATTCTTGAAGAACTATAATTAACTTTTAGAGAATAGCATAATCCAAAAAATATTAACTATATATTTTGACCATATTTATTCATTAACCAAAACCAAAATGTTAGTACAAGATAAGATAATTCTGAAAAAATATAAAAAATTCAATTTTAAAATAAAATGTTTCAACATATATCATTAAATAAATTATTATCCTTCCTCAAAAAATAATATAGAATAAGATAGAAATCCAATTTTTATATGTATTTGATCATATAGTCTTCCAATCTATCACTCTTAATGTCTAATACCCAATTTAATTATCTAAATCTCACAATCACCATGGTTTGATAACCATTTCCATAAATAACCTCAATCACCATATGTCCACAATAAAATCATATTGGAATCCAAAATTTAATTCAACCATTATTAATAAAAACATCATACTTACCTTAATCATAGATGATTCCCAAAATAGATAATATATTTTTAAATAACAGTAATTACATTGCCTCCCAATCATTTTCCAATAATAAATTTATATATTTGATAAAAAAATCTCTTTAACTGAAAGTAACTTTTATCACTATGAAAAAATTGGTCCCTCTAGCCCGGAATTCACATAGGCTAGTCTTAAGTGCTTCACCGTTGTTGCTATTCGGTTGTGCGTTCAAGTATGACCATTCTGGACACGACTCATTGTCACCATGCCTGCAAGTTATCCTTTTTCTAAATCAATATTAATATAACATAGAAAATAAAAATTATGAACATTCCCGAAATGAGGTTAATAATTTTATAAACTTTTCAGAATTGTTTTCAACAAAACCTTAGTACAGAAATACATCATCAATTTATTTCTACATAGGTCCTTCATGGCCTAGATGTTATCCTATAAAACATGGCATTGACTCGGGTAACGCCTAGGTATCCTAAATTTACAAAAAATAACTACCAATAGATTCTTAGTATTATTTTTATTTATATACATCACACTCATCAAATTCCCTTGTAAATTCAATGCATTATGTCCATATTTCCCACACACTACAATAAAAAATGGGTTTAGCGGCAGTTTTGTGGCGGAAGTTCACAAAACCGCCGCTAAACGTTTTCGCCGAAAGGATTCGCGCCAGTTTTTAATAAACCGCCGCAATACCCGTAATTTATTTTAACGATGTCGACCCTTCCCTACCCCCAACCCCGATCATCCCCCAAACCCTCGTACCCTCCCTTCTTCCCCTAACCCCCCCCCCCCTCCAGCGACCCACAACCCTCAACCCCCAACCGTCCGGCGACCCCCAACCGTCCGGCGACTCGCGACCTCCGGCGACCCCGCGACCTCCATCTCCGGTGACCCCGCGACCTCCATCTCCGGCGACCCGTCTTTTCCAGGTATGTGAAATTAGTTTTTAGGATATTATTCTTATTTATTTTATTTTAAATAGTTAATTACAAATGTTTTTAATTAATTTTTTTATGGAATGAAATTTGTTTCATAGGAGTGTGTACAATATTTAGTGAGGCTCAATAGAGATCAGTGTGGGATTAACTATATTATCCAGATAGGTGGACACATTAAACACAGAATCCATATGTGTGTTTATGCAGGGGTTTGAATTATTATATAAATTCATTAATTCTAATAAATTTAATATGGGCAATAATATATCTTTAAAAAGAGAGAGTAGAGTGTTATGCCTCCTATTCTTTGAATAAGTTCACTTTAGAAAATTGAATGAATTGTGATCACCTGAACACTATATTACCAAGGGGAGAGGGTTTTGATTGAGGTGATGAGATACCATGTGTATGTATCAAAGTATGAGATGTGACATGGGTATTATATTTTGGGATATTCAGAATATTTTTTAATACTATGAGTCATGGAGTCATGTGATGACATGTCATACAGTCATATGTCTCAGGAGTTTTTAAGAACTTCCTCCTGAAGATAGAGGAGAGTCATATATGGTATAATAAGAAGTGTGAATTCTTCGATACTTGATATGTGTGGCCAATAGGGTCTTCTTATATGCTATTTTTAAAGATTTTTCCCTATGATATGTGACACAAGACCGAGATATGGGTTTTGCTAAGTTCTTAAAGACATGAAATTAGGATTCCAAGGGGAATTAGATTAAATAATAGACCCCACTTGAGTGACTTGGGTTGGGATGTGAGAATTATTTGTGTGGTCATCATGTGGATATAGATTTAGGATGGTATAATATTCTAGATTTAAGGGTCAAGGTATTTAGTGATGAGAGCACATGTCATTAACCAGTGATATTGTGGGTTAGGTTGCATGCCCTAGATGGTTATTATATGCATGTGTTGGATGTTATCCTAACTATGAGTGAGAGGGGAGGGGGATATAGATTACACCCAAACATGAGTGAGATGGTGGTGGTCCAGTTGTGACCTTTACTCTATATAATAAGGGAGATAGAAGTGAATTATACATTACTCTTAGTGATAGAGTTTTAGTTAGGTTTTAATCTCATCCAGAGTGATAGGGTCATGGATAGGATGTGTAACCACCCGAAAAATACATATGGATGACCATACCCTAGGAGATATGTTAGTGGTTATAATGAAAACAGCCTCACAATGAGTGATAAGTTATTGAATATACTCCCTTGATTGAGAATAATAGTTAAAGAATTGAATGCAGGACCCTATCAGGAGGTGGGTAATTGGTATGACTCATATGATGCCTTAACATAGTTCTTCATGTACAAGACAACATTTATGGATAAGAGAAAAATAGATTCTAACATGGATATGAATCTAATATCGTCAACACCATGGTGTCCTAGTTTGAACATGGTGTTCTGATGGGTGTGTGTACCTCGTCGGGTGTAGTAGTGTCCTCTTTATCACATGAAGTCCTAACAAGAATATTTATTTTTGTATTTAATTTCATCATGAATACACACACATATTTTATAAAAAATTTTAAGGGTACCTAGTTATACCCTCATGAGGTCTCGCCTCACACCTTCAACGAGCACCATGGGGTTTGTGAAGAAATATTATATTATTTTAGGTTAGAGTATGGGATGCATAGGGGATTGGGATGGAATATATTGATAGTATCTATAGAATGTGATTATAGTGTGTCCCATTTATGGTATTAAACAATTTTTTTTACTTCATTATGTTATTTATTGGTATACATGGTCATCCCATTGGGTGATCAATTGTGTGACCTGTACAAAAATAAAGAAGTTGTATCACATTGATAACGGTTTATGAAAAAAAACCATTGTGTATTCTAGAAGCAACTGTTTTCAAAAATGAAGTAGCATATGTATTTATTCCAATAATATATTTCAATTAGGGAAGATTCCATTTTTCGTTTTCTTTTTCTATCAAGATGGGGGTATAACTATATTAACAAATGTAGTTTATTTGTAATTGAAAAGAATCAACGAAGGAGATTAGAGTTCAGAGTATTTTTTAGTTATATTCTTTATCAACAAATAGTAATGTCAATACAACATCCAATGTAAATAATGAAATTTTGAAATTTAGAGTGATGAAGAAAGGTTCCTACCAAATAAAGAAAATCATTTTTCCACACTCTCATTGTTTAATGATTCTGGATGATACCAAATTGAAGGTTGAGAATCTATTAAACAGTTATTGAGCATGTTAAATGTTTAAATAATTATGTAAATGATCTTATAACATGTATTGAGAGGTTTGGGGAAGTCATGAGATGGTTTAGTTTGACTTAGATTTACCTTGAATAATTTAAGAATTCATTAGAGAATTCATAAATATAGGATGTACTAGATTACATATAATTCATTTATACCATCTCAATATATCTCAATTACTCTCAATGAATGTGTTTTTGTTCGTTGTGTGATTCATTAATTTTAATTCATTGATAATATACCAATTTATGAGGTATGTGTGAGTGAATATTTTTAATGTAATTATCATTTCATGATATATAATTTTTTTTCTATGTGTATGTGTGAAATACACATTAATTAGTGTGTTTCTCAAAAATAAACATTGAAATGTGATAATAAAAATTTATCCTACATGTAAAATTTGTAAGAATATTATTAGTATCTATATTTTATTGTTAAACCAGTAGGTGTATGTTCTACTAAAACTCAATGTACATGTGAAATGACGATCATGATTTTCATTTCATAATTTGAACAAACTGGTAATATTAATATCCATATAAAGTTCATATATACCTATTCGAAGTTTATCAACATTTACTTAAATATAATATGGAATTATGTAATGGTAACCCGTGACTTATTCATGATAATTAATGTTTATATGGACATATTAATGGGTTACTAAAATATAATAGATCCTATGTAAATTTATTTCTATTTACAAGAATTTTATTAATTTTGATGAAAGTGACAGCTTGATGATGCATGTTATGTATGTTCATGATAAATAGATTTGGAACCAACTTATGGATATCATTCAAGAATGAGTTTATTATCATCAAGATGATGTAGAATACGATCAACTTATTATAAAATTTAAGAAAATAAATATTTTTTGAATTAAATTTATCAGGTTCTAAAGAATAATGTACATAATATATACATTTATATATATATATATATATGATTGAGTTGTTATATGTTGCATAATTATATATAAATAGAGAATAAATGGGTTTTGTGGAATATTTTTGAGATTTTATCCTACATATAGATGTTGAATGTGACCTTGAATATATTTCTTGTGAATGGTCTTCGACAGTAAATGGAATTCCCCAAGCTATAAATTGTTATGACATATATTATATATAGAAATTGGATAATGAAGTGTACAATCAATGAATATTGATTGATAAATTTTTACATCATTCTAATGTATATAATATGAAATATTGTGGGAACCCATGCATTGGTATTCTATATTATTGATTTTGGATGGATGTTATAAATACCGACTGGTATCCCATTTCTAGATATGGAAAATAAAATAAAACATTTAATTGAGATGACCAAGCATGTGAGTATATGAGATGTTTCGGATAGTTGTAGTATTTTTTTTTAGGGTGTGGAAGTAATCTGAGTGGACCAATGTATCTCATTAATGTAGTGGTGATAGAAATTGTTTGAGGCAACATAAATGTGTGATTGACAGTGTTATGATAATTGTGTAACGCGATATTCTTACTGCTCCTCAATGAGGTGTTCACGATGTCTTCTTGGGACCAGACTTGTTTGGATTTTTTGGGCATGCTGAGTAAGTGGTAAATGTGATCTATGAATCATCTTTATTATATTATGCATACTTTATGATCAATGGGTCATCTTTATTATATTATGATTCTGCAATCTTACACTATCTTATATTTTGTGTAGGCACATTGTGATATACATGGATAAAAGCTGGATCACATTACCGAGGAAGACACCTCAGAATGTTAAGGGTTTGAATGAGTTTTTAGATTTTTCCATTTCTAATCGATCTGTTGAAGGGGGAATAAGATGTCCATGTCCTAAATGTAAATTTAGAACATGGTTGAAGATAGATGAATTTTATGAACATTTAATACTGAAGCAATTCCCTTGTCAATATTTGTGTTGGATTTGGAATGGAGAATCGAACAATACAGAAATATTGAGCACTAATGTTAATCCACAGAATGAGGTCCCACGATCGTCGACAATGGAAAATGAGATGAAAATCCTCATAAATGATGCATTCGGCACTGCAAGACACCACTATTATCACCAAAACATATCAGAACAACCAGAAGAGGGTGCTACAAATTGCAACGTGACAAGTGATATTTTTGAGATTGTAACACAAGTAGATCAAGATTGGAACATATCATTGGATCCTCCTCTTGATTCTTTAGAGCCAAATGTAATGGAAAACTTCACTGAGAAAAATGCATTTCAGGATTTAGTTGACGATGGAAATGAAGAGTTGTATAGTGGGTGTTTGAAATATTCAAAGCTTTCATTTCTGCTGAAGTTGTACCATATCAAATGTCTATGTGGAATTACAAATAAGGAAATTTCCATGATATTGGAATTGATTCGTGATGCATTTCCTGAAACAAAAATCCCAGAATATTTTTATTATATGAAAAAAGTTGTTAACAAGCTTGGTCTGAATTGTATAAAAATACATGTGTGTCCCAATGATTGTATGCTTTATTGGGGAGAGGATTCAAGTAGATATAATTTCAAGAAATGTTCTTCTTCTAGATGGCAGTCACAGGGTGATGTTGGAAGTCTGACTGAACATAATTTCATGAAGAAGAAGAAAATGAACACCCCTGCAAAGGTTTTTCATTACTTTCCTTTGAATCCACGATTGCAAAGATTATTCATGTCATCAAAAACCGCCGAACACATGAAGTGGGATTCTGTAGATAATAATAGTGATGGGTTAATGAGACATCCACGAGATTCCCAATCATGGAAGACATTTGATTCATTACATCCAGATTTCTCAGCTGATCCTTGGAATGTTCGATTGGGATTGGCTGCCGATGGATTCAACCCATTTGGGACTTTGAGTACAAGTTATAGCATTTGGACAGTTGTTTTGATCCCTTATAATCTACCTCTGTGGATGTGTATGAAACAATCATCTTTTATCATTTCAATGATTATTCTTGGAAATCAAATGCCTGAAAATGATATTGATGTACACTTTCAGCCTTTGATTGAAGAATTGCAGGAGTTATGGAGTAACGGTGTTGAGACATTTGATGTTTCTTCTAAAACAATGTTCAAAATGCATGTTTCTTTACTGTTAACCATTAGTGACTTCCCTGGGCTTTGGAATTTATCTGGTTGGAACACTTATAAGGGTTTGGCTTGTCCCATTTGTAACTTTGATTTTGATCCCTAATGGCTACCTCACAGTAGAAAATGGTGCTTCTTATGCCATCGAAGATTTCTCAATGAGTCTCATAGATTTTGGCTGAACAAATCAAAATCTAATGGTTTCATTGATCGTAGACCACCTCCAAAGTTGTTAACCTGTTCTGAAGTATTGACACAGCTTGAAAATGTTGAAACAAAATTTGGGAAGGTTCATCATTTTAATGATAGCGGAAAACGGGTCCGAAGTGCATCATCAAGTCAATTCAGAATGCAACAATGGAAGAAAAAAAGTATATTCTTAAAACTTTCGTATTGGGAATTTAATTTGTTGCACCACAATCTTGATGTTATGCATATTGAGAATAATGTATGTGATAATTTGATTTTCACATTACTTAATGAGCATGGAAAGTTGAAGGATCATCTTAATGCTCACAAAGACTTACAAGTAATGAACATAAAACGCGATCTTTGGCCAGATGAGAATGAAAAGTATGCTCCAGCCATTTTCACAATGAAAAATAGGGATAAAGATATGTTCCTTAGAATTTTAAAGAATGTGAAGGTATCTCATGGGTATTCTATTAACATCTCGAGGTGTGTTGAATTGAAGAATCGTAAGTTACATGTATTGAAAAGTCAAAATCCAAAAATTTTGTCACAGTAGTTACTACCATTGGCATTGCGTACATTATTACCTGAAAAAGTTACTTCTTTTGTACTCCAATTCTGTACATTTTTCAGGCAATTATGTGAGAAAGTTGTACATCCATTTCAGCTTGACAACCTCCAGGAGAGGTTTGTATTGACTCTTTGTGCAATGGATATGATCTTTCCTCTATCGTTTTTTACTACCATGATGCATTTAACTGTGCATTTGGTTGAAGAAGAAAAATTAGGAGGCCCCGTTCATTGTCGATGGATGTATCCAATTGAGAGGTATTTTATTTATATGTTTTCCAGTTAAGTAAAAAAAATTTGACATGTAAAGAAATGCATAATATTATTATTTTATTTCACAGATATCTTGAGAATTTGAAATCATACGTGAGAAATAAAGCTCAACCAGAAGGATCTATTGCTGAAGGCTATTTGGCCGAGGAATGTCTTACCATTTGTTCCAGGTATTTAGATGAAATTGAGACAAGATTTAATCATGTTGGATGTGTTGACGACACATAAAATCAATATCAAATGCATCAGAAATCAAAAATATTTCCTGCTATTGGCCGATCAGTTTGAGGACCTTAAATGTGACACTGACAGAATTGGAATTATTACAGGCACATAGATATGTGCTGCTGAATAGTGAAATTGCAGATGCATTTATTGAAGAGTTGAGGATTCAAACAAAGAGACGAATGAGAGGCCGAACACGAAATGAGAAATATATAACAAAAGCTGTGAATAAAGATCTTGTAGAATGGTTTGCACGACGTGTATGTTCATAAATATTTCAAAAAATATGAATATTAGTTTGACACATACATTTTGTAAATCTATTAAATTATATTTCCTTTTTCAGATCATGAATAATGATACTCAAGCATACTTGTCAGAAGATTTGATTTTCCTTGCTAGAGGTCCTATAAAGCAAGTTAGAAAGTTCGACGCTTATAATGTGAATGACATTAGATTTCGTACAGTTAATCGAGAAGTGGGTTTGAAAACACAGAATAGTAGTATATTTACATTTTTTGAAGTGGTATACTATGGAAATCATCATGATATTATTGAATTAAACTACCATGGACATTTTTCTATTGTTTTATTCAAATGGAAATGGGTCGATATTATCAGAGGTGTTAAAAGAGATTCATTGCAGTTTACTTCTGTGAACTTCTCTCGCTTGATGGATGTTGGTGATCGTGAAATGCATGATCCATATATCTTAGAATCGCAAGAAAAAATGGTATATTATGTGAATGATGTTGTGGATGAATGGTGGACTGTAGTTACTCACGTAATACAAATAGATTTGTATGATATGGGTGATGAAGAGGAAGATTTGACCTCTGAAATTGAAGGTCATCAACAACAGGAAGCAGAATTATTTGTCCATCATGATATTGAAAATATTAGTCTTTCAAGGATGAATGATGAGTATGAAGCAATGGAGCAGGAAACCGACATGATTGAAGTGGAAAATTATTGTATGTACAATTATTCATTCAGGAAGCAACCACTTGTTTCATTTCTGCAGTCATTCATTATCATTGTTGTATATATTTTGTTTGTTAGTACTGGGCATCTATTATCATTTTTAATTTTTTTTCTGCTTAATTTTTTTGAAATATATATTCTGAACTTAATTTTATTTTATTAAATTATAGGAATGCCAAGGAGGAAGCGGTATACTATTTCTTCTAGTTCTACGATGGATTCTGATCCATCTGGGTCGTTCCCCACAACATCTGAGGCACCAGCTAACTACACCCCTACACCATCTCCCCCTGCACCATCTCTCACACCATCAGAGGGACTCCCATTAGAGGTTGATTCATCGACTCCCCCTACAGGTGCCTCATCATTTGGGCAGCGACAGACCCCTTCCAGTTCATCCCGGACATACTGGAGGGTCACAGTCATAGGTATAAGTTTTAATTAAATAAATTTTTTGCATTTTGTTTATACTAATTATTTTCTCATTGAATAGGAAAAAAAGGAAACCGTGGAGAAACACTTAAAAAGCTCAGATGTTTGGAACTTGAATGGAGAAATGATAGTCGTTCCATTTTATTCTTATGGGGTCTCTACGGATGATGCCGCGGGGTTACTTGGCTATATTATAGGTCAGTTGGAAGCGGTGCCCATTTCCCTTCCCATTTCATATGATTATTGGAGACATATGCCTCCAAACTGGAAAAATGAAGTTTTTTATTCTCAAATAAAGGTAATTTTATTACATTAGGGTATAATTGAATGTCATGTTACTAATATGTTCAACATGAATTTATGTATACAGATGTTCTTCCACTTCACAGTTGCTGATGTGATAGAACAAAAGTGGACTTTGAAAAATCATGGAAAAAATGGAATGATTTCAAATAGATATTGTGGTGTGATGTCAACGATTCTTCGTTGACCTTGGAACAAATTTATGACAAGCTACCCAGTGGGGTATCGAAAGAGCAGTGGAAAGTTTTTGTTGACCGACATCGTGATGAGAAGCAGATGGTATTGAAATATATATTATTATATTATCCTCATTTTACATTAATACATGTATATGAAGAGAATATGACATTGGATACAGTACTGTTAAATTGCATTTTATTTATTTCCGGATCTCTCACGACAGAATGCATCAAACAGGGCGAAGCAAGTAATCCCTCACACGGAGGGCTCAAAAAGATTTTCTAGAAGACAAATTTCATTGGTAATATTTTAAATATTTTAAATATTTATAATAAAATATTTTCTATTAAATATATTGAATTTTTTATTTATCTTTGCTTAATGCAGTCACAGAATTTAGGGCACGAAGCCTCCCGGACTGAACTATGGTTGGATGTTCACAGAAAATCAGATGGCTCTTTTGTTAATGAGCCTACCAAAGAAGTTGGGGTATGAAGTCAAATTTTTATTATAATAACTTATTATCAGTTTTTTCTGTGTTAATTTGTATGGATATTTGATTTATAGGTAAAAATTAAAGAACTATGGGATGCCAATCCTGGGAAGTCCTACTCAGTCTCACAGGATGACCCGGTTGCTCAACTCCTTGGGAAGGACCATCCTGGTAGAGTGAGCGGGATGGGTTTGGGACCCGTACCATCTGAGGTGTTTAGCAGGCCATCAGGGATTCCAGACGCATCTAATCCTAGTTATAGTCAGCCCATACCTGAATATTCTCAGAGGGAGATTTCTTCTCTACGAGACATAGTTCAAGACCAAGGGGCTCAGATATTCGCTTTGCAGAAAGCATTGACTGATTTATATCAGCAGATGAGCAAATATTCCCCCAGTGGTAGTGCACCGAGTGGTGGTGAGCAGGTAAATCTCAAAAAATCAAAATCATTTATTTTGAAAACTTTTATTGGTTTTAAGTTTAATTATAAATATGAAACAATATTTAATTTTCAATATAATGTTATTACAGGTGGGAGAAGGAGATGGAGGTGGTGATGGTGACGATGCATCATCGGACCATGAGTAGTATTGTTGATGTGTTGAACAAATATAGGAAAGGTTGGTTTGTATATATAACATGTGTGGTGAATGGAACCTTTAAAAACCATTGTTCTTAGAGGATCATTAGTGACTAACCTTGAATGATAACAATAACTTCAGGTGGTAAAGTGAATGATGTGTCTGTTTCATTGGATAGATGACCATGGTAATAGTCTCTTTGATGTTTCTGTTGTAAATTCAGCATTTGGAATTGGACTCATTAGGGTGTTCCATGTCCAAAAATCCATGTTGAATGGATATCACTAGATCAATATGGTTTTATGAGGTTATTTTCATGATCATTAATATTTTTTATGAGGCATGTAACCACATCACATGAAAACCAATGCAACTCCCATCCCATGAAGCTTCCCTCTTTTCTAACTTTTATTTTATGAACATATTGGGAGATTGTTATATGACATGTCATATGATAAAAAACAATAATCAGAGGGGTTTCATATGATTAATTGGGCTATTTGATGGGGCTTCACATGATCAGGAACAGATCACATGAATTTCATAAACCCTTTGCATGATGTTCCTAGGGTCATGTGATCATGAGCCTCATTGAATTTCACATGGTCCTTGTGACCTAGGTGATTAATCTATATGTATACATGCTAGAATTTTCATTCCTTTGGGTATATATTAATACCTATGATTTGGGTATTTCTTTGTTCCTAAAATATACAATGCCCATTTGGCTAGCGTCAAAAAATGTCCCCCCCACAAAAGTGATGTTCGAAGGAACAAGGACTCAGTTATGAGGTAGGAAATGACTTCATGAGTCTCTTATGCTTTCTCTTGTTGGAATTCAAAACATCTTTTGGTCTTCTATAATTCCATTCATATTCCCTGAGGTTCCCTATAAATAGGGGGTGAGAGGATGGTCATTTGACCGGTGACATGAAGCTCCATAGCTTTCAAAACCTCCTCTCTCGTGCGATTGGTTCGAAAGACAACATTGCATGACCTCATCACAAGAACCATACAAGACACATAACACTACTGGAAATATAATATTTCCCAACGGTTCACAACCGTTGGGAAAGCCCCTCTAACTGTTGGTATATGATATACCAACGGTTCTGATAACCGTAGGGAAGTAAGCCGTTGGGAATGGTTTTCCCAACGGTTTACTGGAAACCATTGGTATAGGCTCACAAAAGCCACCCAATCCCAACGGTTCTCCCAAACCGTTGGGATAGTTTTTCCCAACGGTTTGGGAGAACCGTTTGGAAATATCAATATCCCTTAACTATCCCAAAGGTTTTGGGATAGTTTTCCCAATGGTTCTCCCCAAACCGTTGGGATATCCCCATGGATGAACTCTTTCCCAACAGTTTAGCACCGTTGGGAAAACAGATATTTACCAACGGTTCAATGAACCGTTGGTAGAAACTTCTTTAGGATTATATGCCAATGGTTTTAAACCGTTGGCATACCCTATGCTGCAAATTGCAGCAGCCTACAATTTGCACAGCCCCTGTCCATCAGGCCCCTGTCCATCAGGCCTCATTTTGACCTCATTTTCAATCTAATTATTGTACCTGCAATAAAATAAAACATACATATACAATTATGAACAAATTCATACACATTTAACATATAATGGATCCTGAAATTATACACATCCATAATTAAATTAGAATTCATAATGTAATTATAAACGTACATAATTCATATAGAATTCAATTTAAAATTTAGATGACAATTATATGTGGAATCCGAAATTCAATTCATAATTCGATCGGTTATTTCTATACCATATATTTTTACCTCAAATGATGTCCATTTTAAACAAAATACATACAATTGAAGTGATACCGGCCACACCGCACCTCAGATTGAGGGGGGGTTGACTCGTACACGTCACATTTGACCCATGGATCGTTGTGCTAAAGTATTGACACAATCCGAATGCGTCTGGTTAGTTTTCCGTATGCCAGTTGATGTTTTTCACTTAAAATAACGTCCTTTTGAAACAAAAGACGGACACTATGAGTGGTTCCGACCACACCGCATCTCCAATTGAGGCGGGGTTGATTCGTACACGTCACATATGACCCATGGATTGTTCTCCTAAAGTTTAAATGGAAACCGAATGCGTTTGGTCGGTTTTCCGTATGTACTTAAAATGTTGTCCATTTTAAACAAAAGAGTGACACTTAGACTAATCCTGACCACACCGCGACTCAGATTTATCCCGGTTTGGCTCGTACATGTCACATATGACCCATGGATCGTTGTGATAAATTATCAAAAGATTCCGAA
Organism: Viscum album; assembly: GCA_963277665.1. Taxonomy (NCBI): domain Eukaryota; kingdom Viridiplantae; phylum Streptophyta; class Magnoliopsida; order Santalales; family Viscaceae; genus Viscum; species Viscum album. The sequence goes on from OY728126.1 coordinate 1,166,785,063, forward strand.
TGCGTTTCGTCGGTTTTGCGTATGCCAGTTGTTCTTTTCATTTATAATCATGTCCATTTTAAACAAAAGAGACAGAGTTAGAGCGGTGTCAGCCACACCGCGTCTTGGATTAAGTCGGGGTTGACTTGTACACGTCACATATGACCCATGGATCATTGTGCTAAAGTATCGATAGAATCCAAATGCGTTTGGTCGTTCTTCCGTATGTCAGTTGATGCCTTTCACTTAAAATGACGTCCTTTTGAAACAAAAGACGGACACTTTGAGTGGTGTCAGCCACACCGCATGACGGATTGAGGCGGGGATGATTCGTACACGTCACGTAGGACCCATGGATCGTTCTCCTAAAGTTACAATGGAAACCGAATGAGTTTGGTCGGTTTTCTGTATGTACTTAAAATGGTGTCCATTTTAAACAAAAGAGAGCCATTTAGACTGATTCCGGCCACACTGCGACTCAGATTGACCTGGGTTGGCTCGTACACGTCACATACGACCCATGGATCGTTGTAATAAATTACCAAAAGATTCTGAATGCGTTTGGTCGGTTTTGCGTATGCCAGTTGTTCTTTTCACTTATAATCCTATCCATTTTAAACAAAACAGACACAGTTAGAGCGGTGTCAGTCACACCGCGCCTCGGATTGAGGCGGGGATGATTCGTACACGTCACATATGACCCATGGATCGTTCTCCTAATGTTTCAATGGAAACCGAATGCGTTTGGTCGGTTTTCTGTATGTATTTAAAATGGTGTCCATTTTAAACAAAAGAGAGACACTTAGACTGATCACGGCCACACCGCGACTCGGATTGAACCCGGGTTTCCTTGTACAGGTCACATATGACCCATGGATCTTTGTGATAAATGATCAAAAGATTCGGAATGCGTTTGGTCGGTTTTGCGTATGCCAGTTTTTCTTTTTCACTTATAATCATGTCCATTTTAAACAGAAGAGACATAGTTAGAGCGGTGTCGGCCACACCGCGTCTCGGATTGAGACGTTGATGATTCGTACACGTCACATACGAACCATGGATCGTTCTCTTAAAGTTTCAAAGGAAACCGAATGCGTTTGGTCAGTTTTGCGTATGCCAGTTCTTTTAACTTATAATCCTATCCATTTTAAACAAAACAGACACAGTTAGAGTGGTGTCGGCCACACCGCGCCTCAGATTGAGGCGGGGATGATTCATACACATCACATATGACCCATGGATTGTTCTCCTAATGATTCAATGGAAACCGAATGCGTTTGGTCGTTTTTCGGTATGTACATAAAATGCTATCCATTTTAAAGAAAAGATAGCCACTTAGACTGATCTCGGCCACACCGCGACTTGGATTGAGCCCGGGTTGGCTCGTATAGGTCACATATGGCCGATGGATCGTTGTGATAAATTATCAACAGATTCGGAATGCGTTTGGTCGGTTTTGCGTATGCCAGTTGTTCTTTTCACTTATAATCATGTCCATTTTAAACATTAGAGACACAGTTAGAACGGTGTTGGCCACACCACTCCTCGGATTGAGGCGGTATTGACTCGTACACGTCACATACGACCCATGGATCCTTGTGCTAAAGTATCGACACAGTCCAAATGCCTTTGGTCGGTTTTTCGTATGTCACTTGATGCTTTTCAGTTAAAATGACGTCTTTTTGAAGCAAAAGACAGACACTTTGAGTGGTGCCAGCCACACCGCGTCTCCAATTGAGGCGGGGTTGATTTCTACACGTCACATATGACCCATGGATCCTTCTCCTAATGTTTCAATGGAAACCGAATCCGTTTGGTCGTTTTTCCGTATGTACTTAAAATGGTGTCCATTTTAAACAAAAGAGAGCCACTTAGACTTATCTCGGCCACACCGCGACTTGGATTCATCCCGGGTTGGCTCGTACACGTCACATATGACCCATGGATTGTTGGGATAAATTATCAACAGATTCGGAATGTGTATGGTCAGTTTTCCGTATGCCAGTTGATGCTTTTCACTTAAAATGACGTCCTTTTGAAACAAAAGATGGACACTTTGAGTGGTTCCAGCCACACCACGTCTCCGGATTGATCTGAAACCACCGTGCAACATTCTAATTATTATTCTTGACGTGTACGCGTAGATGGCACATCAATCGGACGTGCGGTTTGCGCGGTACGGCTCAATATTCGTGTTTTAACTGATGCGCGCTCTTCGTAAACGCGTTTGAGGGGGGTCCAAACGGGCCGAACGAAGTTGGAATGGCCTGAAATCAGACGAAAAATACAGGAGAGTGACTTATGAAGTGGTCGAGTAGAAGGCACATCAATCGGATGTGCCATGTGCCCGCGGTGACCGACAACGCAGTTCTCGTGTCATAAACGGCCAAAACGGGCGTCCAACGGTCAAATTCATAGCGGACGACCTTGGATTGAGCTTAAACCACCGTGAAACATTCTAATTATTATTCGTGACGTGTACGCGCAGACAGCACGTCAATCGGACGTGCGGTTTGCGCGGTACGGCTCAATATTCGTATTTTAAGTGATGCACGCGCTTCGTAAATGCGCGTGAGGGGGGTCCAAACGGGCCGAACGAAGTCATAATGGACTGAAATCAGACGAAAAATATGGGTGAGTGATTTCTGAAGTGGTCGAGCAAACGGCACGTCAATTGGACCTGCCAAGTGCCCACGGTGACCGACAACGCAGTTCTGGTGTCACAAACTGCCAAAACAGGCGTCAAACTGTCAAATTCATTGTGGACGACCTCGGATTGAGCTGAAACCGCCGTGAAACATTCTAATTATTAATCGTGATGTGTACGCACAGACGACACGTCAATCGGACGTGTGGTTTGTGCGGTACACCTCAATATTCGTGTTTTAAGTGATGTGTGCGCTTCGTAAACGCGCGTGAGGAGGGTCCAAATGGCCCGAACGATTTCGGAATGGCCTGAAATCAGACGACAAATACGGGTGACTGATTTATGAAGTAGTTGAGCAGGTGAAACGTCAATCGGACTTGCCGTGTGCCCGCGGTGACTGAAAACGCAGTTCTGGTGTCACAAACGGCCAAAACGGGCGTCCAACGGTCAAATTCATAGCGGACGACCTTGGATTGAGCTGAAACCACCGGGAAATATTATAATTATTACTCGTGACGTGTACGCGCAGACGGAACATCAATAGGACGTGTGGTTTGCACGGTACGGCCCAATATTCGTGTTTTAAGTGATCCGCGCGCTTCGTAAACGCGCGTGAGGGGGGTCCAAACGGGCCGAATGAAGTCGGAATGGCCTGAAATCAGACAAAAAATACGGGTGAGTGATTTATGAAGTGGTCGAGCATACAACACATCAATCGGACGTGCCGTGTTCCCGCGGTGACCGACAACGCAGCTCTGGTGTCATAAACGGCCAAAACGGGCGTCCAATGGTCAAATTCATAGCAGACCACCTCGGATTGAGCTGAAACCACTGTGAAACATTATAATTATTATTCTTGATGTGTACGCGCAAACGGTACGTCAATCAGACGTGCGGTTTGCGCGGTACGGCTCAATATGCGTGTTTTAAGTGATGCGCGTACTTCGTAAATGCGCGTGAGGGGGGTCCAAATGGGCCGAACGAAGTTGGAATGACCTGAAATCAGACGACAAATACGGGTGAGTAATTTCTGAAGTGGTCGAGCAGACGGCACGTCAATCGGACATGCTGTGTGCCCGCGGTGACCGACAATGCAGTTCTGGTGTCATAAACGGCCAAAACGGGCGTCCAACAGTCAAATTCATAGCGGACGACCTCAGATTGAGCTGAAACCACCGTGCAACATTATAATTATTATTCGTGATGTGTACGCGCAGATATCACATCAATCGGACATGCGGTCTGCGTGGTACGACTCAATATTCGTATTTTACGTGATGTGTGCGCTTCGTAAACGCTCGTGAGGGGGGTCCAAACGGGCCGAGCGAAGTCGGAATGGCCTGAAATCAGACGAAAGATACAGGTGAGTGATTTCTGAAGTGGTCGAGCAGACGGCATGTCACTTGGACGTGCCAAGTGCCCGCGGTGACTGACAACGCAGTTCTGGTGTCATAAATGGCCAAAACGGGCGTCAAATGGTCAAATTCATAGCGGACGACCTCGGATTGAGCTAAAACCACCGTGAAACATTCTAATTCTTATTCGTGACGTGTATGCGTAGACGGAATGTCAATAGGACGTGCGTTTTGCGCAGTACAGCTCAATATTCGTGTTTTAAGTGATGCGCGCGCTTCGTAAACGCGCGTGAGGGGGGTCCAAACGGGCCGAACGATTTCGGAATGGCCTGAAATCAGACGAAAAATACGGGTGAGTGATTTATGAAGTGGTCGAGCAGACGGCACGTCAATCGGACTTGCCGTGTGCCCGCGGTGACCGACAACGCAGTTCTGGTGTCATAAACGGCCAAAATGGGTGTCCAACGGTCAAATTCACAGAGGACGACCTCGTATTGAGCTGAAACCACCGTCCAACATTCTAATTATTATTCGTGACGTGTACGCGTAGATGGTATGTCAATCGGATGTGTGGTTTGTGCGGTACGGCTCAATATTCGTGTTTTAAGTGATGTGCGCGCTTCGTAAACGCGCGTGAGGGGGGTCCAAACGGGCCGAACGAAGTCGGAATGGCCTGAAATCAGACGACAAATACGGGTGAGTGATTTATGATGTGGTCGAGCATACGGCATGTCAATCGGATGTGCCGTGTGCCTGCGGTGACCGACAACGCAGTTCTGGTGTCATAAACAGCCAAAACGGGCGTCCAACGGTCAAATTCATAGCGGACGACCTCAGATTGAGCTGAAACCACCGTGAAACATTCTAATTATTATTCGTGACGTGTACGCGCAAAAGGCACATCAATCGGATGTTTGGTTTGCGCGGTACGGCTCAATATGCGTGTTTTAAGTGATTTGCGCGCTTCGTAAACGCGCGTGAGGGGGGTCCAAACGGGCCGAACGAAGTTGGAATGACCTAAAATCAGACGACAAATACGGGTGAGTATTTTATGAAGTGGTCGAGCAGACGACACGTCAATCGGACGTGTCGTGTGCCCGCGGTGACCGACAACGCAGTTCTGGTGTCATAAACGGCCAAAATGGGCGTCCAACGGTCAAATTCATAGCGGACGACCTCAGATTCACCTAAAACCACCGTGCAACATTCTAATTATTATTCGTGACGTGTACATGTAGACGGCACGTCAATCGGACATGCGGTGTGCGCGGTACGGCTCAATATTCATGTTTTAAGTGATGCGCGGGCTACATAAACGCGCGTGAGGGGGGTCCGGGGAGTGTCCAGGGTCCAAGGAGCATGGGGGGGGGGCTGTTCGGGTGGCTGTCCGGGGAGTGTCCGGGGGCTGTCCGGGGTCCAGGGAGGAGGGTGGGGGGCTATCCGGGGTCCAGGGAGGAGGGGGGCTGTTCGGGGGGCTGTCTAGGGGCTGTCCGGGGGGTGTTCGGAGGGTTTTCCAGGGGGTGTCCGGGGGGTGTTCGGGGGGCTGTCCGTGGGGGTGTTCGGGGGGTTGTCCGGGGTACAAGGAGGTGGGTGGGGGGCTGTCCGGGGGGTTGTCCGGGGGTTGTTTGGGGGGCTGTCCGGGGGGTGTTCGGGGGGTTTCCGGGGTCCAAGGAGGAGGGTGGGGGGGGGGGGGGGGGGGGGTTGTTCGGGGGTGTTCGAGGGGTGTTCGGGGGGTGTTCGGGGGGGGTGTTCGGGGTCCAAGGAGGAGGGTGGGGGGGGGGGTGTTTGGGGGGCTATCCGGGGCTGTCCGGGGGGGGTGTCCGGGGGGTTTTCCGGGGTCCAGGGAGGAGTGTGGGGGGGCTGTTCGGGGGGCTGTCCGGGGGTGCTGTCCGGGGGGGGGCTGTCCGGGGGGTGTTCGAGGGGTGTCTGGGGGGTGTCCGGGGGGTGTCCAGGGTCCAAGGTGGAGGGGGGGGGTGCTGTTCGGGGGCTGTCCGGGGCTGTCCGGGGGGTGTTCGGAGGGTTGTCTGGGGGGTGTCTGGGGGCTGTTCGGGGGGCTGTCCGGGGGGTTGTCTGGGGTACAATGAGGTGGGGGGGGGGGCTGTTCGGGGGGCTATCTGGGGGGCTGTTCGGGGGGCTATCTGGGGTACAAGGAGGTGGGTGGGGGTGCTGTCCGGGGGTTGTTTGGGGGGATGTCGGGGGGGGGGGGGGTGTTCGGCGGGTGTCCGGGGTCCAAGGAGGAGGGTGGGGGGGGGGGGGGGGGATGTTCGAGGGGATTTCCGGGGGGCTGTCCGGGGGGCTGTCCGGGGTACAAGGAGGTGGGTGGGGGGCTGTCTGGAGGGCTGTCCGCGGGTTGTTCGAGGGGCTGTCGGGGGGGGGGGGGTGTTCGGGGGGTGTCTGGGGTCCAAGGAGGAGGGTGGGGGGGGGGGCTGTTCTTCATCATTTCTCACTGGTCTATTCAATCTTGTAGTAAGATCAGACAAATACATCGAGCAAAAATCCATTTACCACACATCATACACCACAACTTCATCACACAACACCTCCACACGACACAACACCACCACACATCATCACTATCATACAACTTCACATGTCACCTCCATGCCCACTAACCATCACATTACAACCCCACATATCAAAAAGTCCAACTGGTCACCTCAATCCCCATAAAACACCCTACAACATACAATGAAACAGAACAAAAAACATCTCATAGAGGCAACATACCCCAACTTCCACAATGTATTTATTCAAGGTCTTTTATTACATTACCCCTTTATTTATCATGGGCATTATAACACAACTGATATTCCAGGGGAAACTAATTAATTAACAACATATTCATTCATTTCCCTATTTTTCACGGTGAAATCACATCAAAATCCTAACTTAAAACAGAAATATTAGATCAATAACAATAAAAACAAGGTACCATATATGTATAAAGAATAAAATACCTGATTTGAGATGATTCAGCAGGGTTTTCACCTATTCGGATGGGGAGTTCAAGATTAGCAGAGAGTTGGAGCTTGATTGATAAATTAAAACTCAAATATGAGATCAATAATAATAAAAATAAGATAGTATATGCGTATAAAGGAAAAAATACCTGATTTCAGATGAGTTTTCACCTGTTCGGATGTTTGGATGGAGGGAGTTCGCGAGAGGAGGGAGAGCAGCCCCGCTGGATAAGAAATTTAGGGTTCTGTCCGAATGGGGGGAGAGCAGGCCCGCGCCTGTATTTGGGGGAATTCTTTCCCAACGGTTTTTAAAAACCGTTGGGAAAGGACCCTTTTCCCAACAGTTCAGGGGAACTGTTGGCAAATGGGTTCTCTAGGGGGACTTTTCCCAATGGTTCACTAGAACAGTTGGCTAAAGTGTCTCCAAGACACCCCTTTACCAACGGTTTGGGGAAACCATTGGAAAAGGGGTGGCCTTTCTAAATGGTTTCACTAAACCGTTGGGAAATCCTTACCTGGACATTCCTTTGCCAACGGTTCTGTATAACCGTTGTTAAATATGTCCTAATCCCATCAACCCCAACGGTTTATACCAACCGTTGGTAAACACCCGTTGGGAAAAATCCTATTTCCAGTAGTGTAATCATGTGATCATGTAACTTGACGTCTTTGTGTGATCACCTTATCTAAATATCCCACTTAATCAATCCATGAACTAATCAATGGTAATTTATTTGAAATTTGATGCACACCCTTGGCCATTAGTCTATCTTATGTGATTCGGTTGTCTCTTGAGAATTTTTTCATGATCTACTAATCTTTATGTGATTCATGTGACCTTCACATGGTAACATGATTATATGTATTAAGAAAAATCATGTGATCAAAAGATGTTTTATGGGTTTTGTGATTTTCGTGACATAGATTGGATCATGTGGTCCACGTAATGTTTTCTATGTTATGCACTTATTTTGTTTGATTAGCACAACTGATTCTCTCTTAATGGTTACATATCTTCTAAAATATTCTATATTCTATTTAAATATGTCCTCTATTTCTCAAATGTCTTCTTATGTGGTAGAATGGAGAGACCTTATTTCATGGAACCTTAATGTCAATCATCGATACAATGTATTTTATTACAATGATGTTTTAAAGGTTCTTATTCTGACTGAACATCATCCCATTTAATCCTCATTCCTCCTTCTTATAGAACAAATGACTAGTAGTGATCCCTCCCCTCTCTTCTTTGACACATTTTGTTCCACACACATTAATCCTTTAAGAAATAAAATATTTTCAATTTTGATCATCTCTAAACTATAAGTATAAATCCATGTGACCCCCAATCTCTTGTTTCATTTGATGTTATCTTGTGTTTCATTCTAAATCCATAATTTTAGGTTTTTTGTATGCTTTAGGTATTCTTATTGAATTGGATCAACTTTTTCATCAACATTAAATGAAAGGGTGTTTATGAATATTGCGTAGGTGGTGCATAAATTTTCTCCTTATTATATATATGTTGTATGTGTTGTTTGAAGCACAATTGTAGAAGGGAAGGTAACAATGGATCAGGATGGAACAAAATTAGATTTCCTCATAGATGAGATTCAGGAAAGGTTTGTTAGGGCTGTGTAAGGTCCTCTAGTTTATAATTATTAATCATGTACATCCATCAATTAAATTGAAATTGGTGGTAGAACTTGGAATGATAACCAAGAGGGGTATTTATTAATGTGAAATGATAATTTCTTAAAATTAATTTAAAGAAATTCTTCAATGATGGTGAATTATATAAAACATAATTGATAGCGGAGATCTTATCCAAGTAAGAGTGACTTGAGTAAAATGATGTATATTTTTGGTTGGGTGTAATTAAATTCCTGTTATTACATGGTGCTTTAGTTGGGTTTCATTCCAATGATGTTTCTATATTGTTAATTAGGTTTGGAATAATGATAACCATTTCTTTGGCATGCTATATAGGTTGGATATTTTTTAACCATGTTGAAAACTTTATAATAAGTTGTATAAGATTCCATCTATCATTCTTTTTGGTATATGGGTTGGGTTTGATTCCAACCAAATTTTTGTGGTTATGTAGGTTATACATGATTATGACAATTTATCGTGGTTTTACATAGATTGGGCATAATTCCAAATATTCATATGAATTCTTATATGGGTTTGGTACAATTAAAACTAGTGTTCTTGTTAGTTACATGGGTTGAATGTAATTCCAACTATTGTTATTATTTATTATATGGGTTGGGTGTAATATTAACCATTGTTATCTTCATGTATATATGTTGGGTGTAACACCAAACCTTCTATTCTTTGATAGTTATGTTGGGTGTGATTAAAACCATGAATGTTTTTAGTACTTGTGTTGGTAGTGATGTTAACCATGTTGGGTGTAACACCAAACCTTCTCTTCTTTGATAGTTGTGCATGCTATTCATCATTACGAGGAGACATATATTTTTTAGTTTATCATGTACCATAAACCATAATTCCATAGTGAGTTGATTAGTTGATGGTTTCTAGGAACCAAAACTATTTATCTGGCCCATGGTGAGGTAGACATTGGCCTATGAAATATTTTTAAGCTTGGGGGAATACTTTTATTAGTGGAAACATATGATGAATTCCTTCCCATTGAGAATGTATGGCATGATAAATGGTTTCTTGGTTTGTTTGTTTTTCAGGGCAGTGGTGCAGTATAAGTAGAAATGCTATTTTTTTTTCGGGTCAGCATTTTGCGGCGGTTTTATCTGCCACTAATGTTTTACCACGTATACATTTATCAGCGGTTTAAACCGCTGCTAAATTTAATCGGCAATACACTTAGCGACGGTTAAAACTGACGCGAAATCACGCCGGAATTAGCGGCGGTTTTAACCGCTGCTAAGAAGACGCATGACACGCCTGAATTTCGCGGCGACTATAGTCGCTGCTAATTAAATACCCCATAAATCTGCCGCTAAATTTACCAAAAACCGCCACGAAATGAGGTACTATGATGCTTTTCTTTGACCACCGAGAAATGAATAAAACCGCCGCTAATAGATTGTCGACGCCCAGTTTAGCGGCAGTTTTTGTAAACTGCCGCCAAACCATATAGCGGCGGTTCTCTTGTAGTGACACCTAAATAATTTCTTGGTTCCATTAAGACACTTTCCAATGTGTCTCCTTCCACATTTCATACATAATGGTAATTGATATTTCTTTTCTCCGTGGTCACCACCGTCATATATCTTAGCGTGCCCCACATTTCTCTTCATTGGTGAATTCAGAATTTGGTTAATGTATATATAGTTGATTATATTTTTTGGAAAACTGATTAGGCATGAACAAGATATACTGCACTCCTATTAACATTCCATTTGGTTTCACATCTAGACCACCTTTTCTTCCATTTCCAACATGTTCTATGTTAACATATATTTTTTAGGATCTATGGATTAACTAAAATAAAAAATCATATTGTGAGTAACAGCAGTCATAAAATCATTTAAAGAATATCATGACACCTTATTTTCAATAGAAAACACCATTGGTTTCACTATGGTTATTAATTTTCATATTATATTAAAATATTTCATATTGGTTTGTAATGAAAATTTAAAATATCCTAATAATATCGCTTGGGAGTGTCAAACCAGGTGCATAGTAAGGCCCATTGTTGTGTACTAGGTTACCCAGAGTCATGATTGGAACATCTTTTGGTAGTTATTACTCTTATGTACATCTTTTCGAAGACCATGTCCACTTGTACTGTCTAGAAAGAGATGTATTTACTAGGAATTCCCACATAATATCCATATTACCTAAATTATAGGACGTTATTCATTACATATCATTAATGTTTATCTTAGGGTAATGTTACCTAATCTATGTTTTCTAAGTTTAGTTTCCATGGATTCTACTAAAATTTCATTGATTCCAATTGTAATGCTCAGACCCTAAAAGCCTGTTGTTAGTGCATTATTTTAATACATTGAAATGATTATTAGGAATCAAAACCGGAAGGACCAAGAATTTTATCAATCTTGAAAATAGATAACATACATGAAATTTACAATACAATTCAAAACATAACATAAAACATAGGTAATTCATTGAGAACACCATTATTTTCCTAGCATAAAACAAATTATCAATCAGAAAACTCTTATTAACATCCTGGGAAAATAAAACATAAGAACGGGGGGAGTATAGATTCAATGTAAGGTTAAAAAATGTAGTTGAATCTTTCATATATAAGAATAAACTTTTAAGGTAAGGTATAAATCTGAAAGAAAATCCTTTTAAACAAATCTATAGCATATTATTTAAAAAATAAGGAAAATAATTCCATATAAACATTCATATAAATATTATACTAGTGGAATAATCACAAGTAATATTAATAACTAATATTATAATGAGGGAATGCATTATTTCAGACAACAAAAACATAACAGCACTATCTCATTCCAAGACCTATGATAAGCGTGTATGTCATTAGTCAAAAACAAAACAAGTTTGGCTAATGAGAACTAACGATGCATCATGGGGATATCATTAATCAGTACCCCATCCCAAAGGGATTTCAATAAGTGGTCCGTAACCAATCACATACTATTTCTAATTCATTACTCGTATGAAAATGGTGAAATATAACCAACAGAAACATTTATATTAAATGTACAATACGAAATGTTAACACATTAACCATAAACCATGAATGGTATAAAACTAGCACATTTATAGTAAAAAATATAACAAATGTTACAATAAAATATAGAAGATTGTATCATCACAAATCGTCTTCAATTAAGAAAAAAATACAGCAATGGATGATTACATATACATAAATAATCTAAATAAATCACTAAATCACTATAAGATAAATTACCATTTTTTACTCTGAAATCATTTAAATGTAACACAATTATAAAATAAAAAATTATTTTATAAATAACATTGTATTCATCCATGGAAAACATCAAAATGTTATGGTGTTATGATGAAGAAAATATTCACTCATGCGTTATGAATTTAAAACATTCTTTCCAAAATTTTGTCGAAAAGGAAATAAATTACCTCGTTTGGAAAATGACAGAAATATTCCTTTGAAAACATTTTATATAAAGTCAAACAAAGGTAAAAATGGATTTAAAAAACCATCCATAAAAATTTAAATACATTTTTATAAAACATGGACATGGATAATAAAATGTTTCCTAGTAGATACTTATGTATAAACAACATCAGATTATAATGAAATTGAGAAATTAACCCTTACATAAATCTATAAAAGATAAATTTTTAAAAATAATTGAATGAACTTCAAAATATACAAAAAATGTATTTTATAATCCTTTTATATCTATTTAAATAGTTTTGTAAAATAAAATCAAAGATAATGAAATAGATAAGTGATTAATTCTTTAATCATTCATAGTGTCCCATACCACATTGAACATTTAAAGCATAATCCTGATATCTTCAAAAGAATATCTAGATTTCATGAAGATAAATGTATTCATGATATGAAATATAGTAGGCGTATTACAAACATACCACATAAGATATAGTTGGTGAACATGGATTCTATCTCATGAAAATTAATAGTGTGATGGAAATTCCATTACAAAGATCAAATCATTAGTGTGAGGAAAAATTAGCAAAATAATTATGTGTGAAAAATATAAATCTACACAAAATATGTGAATATTTTGTATAAAAAAATCAAGGTTCACTCACATATATTCATCAAATATCATAAACAATGATAATGATTTTTAACTTAATGAATCATAATTATGTTAAAATTGTCCTTACATTAAGTCTGATACTCTTTGTATGTGTCTAAAAATCCACTATAATGGTTTTAAATAGTTTATTAACTTATAAAAATTATAATAACATTTTTAATATCATATATGATTCATTTAAGGCTTTATATTACATTTTCATTAATAATTTTCATGTTAAAGATATATTTCAGGTAATAATCGCTTTCTTTATCATAAGTGTTTGAATTGTTATTTGTGATTATATTGCAAAGGTCATGATTTACATAATTAAATAATGTAAAACATGATTTATATATGATAAATATCAAAAATTTAAATATATATAAATGGTGAATATTTTAAATGGGATACATCATTCAAGGAAACGATAGTCCGTATGTATGCTTGAACGTTATTTCCATTTTCATATCGTATTGAGTGGCAGTCTGTAATTAAAATATACTTATATATTAATATATATATTCTTATAGTAGAATTATTATATCATATATTTCTTTCTTACTCATTATATTTATATATATACACATTATAATCATTATTTAATGGTCAACATGACGAATGAATCTCATTGCATCATGGACACGGTAGGTCATACATACACACGAGAGACTGTATCATTATATAATGGTAAATAGGGTAAAGAAATATATGATAAATTAATTATAAAGAATAATTATAATGCCGTATAAATTATTTATATCCATTATATTCATCGTTATACCCATTTAAATAATATATATATGAAAAACGGTTTACACCATAGTGTGGAGAAGGTATGTCATATGCCCGCACACATGGTGACATTTTTTTTCATAAGATGGGTAAAAAGAGGAATATGGTTGTCCCAAAATCATTAAAAAATATCAATAATTATATAATAAAATATTTATTACTCTATTAAAAATACAAAATAGTAATACTATATAGAATAAGAACTAAAATTGAATTTAATTGGTAAAACAATAACCCCTAATTCGAGTGTCCCCTTTTGATTTGCAGATAAGGACTCCTTAAGTTGGATTTATACCAAAAGTATGGAATTTAGGATTATGTGATGGAATTTTCTTGGATTAATGGTCAGGTTTTGGCCAATTTGAAGGAAATTTTATGTGTGAATAAAAGAGAATGAGAGGTACCCTTTTATAAGGGCGGGTAGGGTACTTTTGGAAAATAAAAAACCATTAATTTATTATATATAGATATTATATTTAAATTAGAAAAAAATTGATTTATATCAAAGATAATTTGAGTATGAGGTTAAATCATCTCAACCAATTAATTTTATACATTTTTATGTCACACAATTAGACATACCTTTTATCATAAACCCTTAGTGAAATAATTTAACTCTTACTGTGACAACTTGTCTCTTTACAATATACATTTAATATAGTAACTATGAAATGCCAAAATAACCCCAATTAGATCATTTGTGGAATATTTAATATTATCCTTTTTAGTTGGATAATTATATATTTTTATTAATTTTATAACATTTAAAAAATTATAATTATTTTAAGGCTTTATTTTTGTCAATTTTGATACTGTTCATTATTTACGTTTTAGAAAATATCATGAAAACATGAAAACATCGAACCAATACATAAAATATGTCACTTACATGTTTAAGATAAATATAAATTAAGTGGATGTCATTAATTAGTTAAAACTATATTTATTTTAATATTTTTATATCATTTATTTGATATCTCAATTAATTAAACAATTATTGTTTCATTATTATACAACGCTCTAATTAAGTTATTTAATCTCTAAAAAATAAAAATAAATTACTCTGATGAATATAAATTTATTTTCTTTAAAATAAATAACTACAATGGAATATATATAATGTATAACACTATATTAGAAATGTTTTAGTTACAATAATTTGAATATGAAATTTTAACTCTTCTTTAAATTAAATATAACAAATATCATAATATTACACAAATGGATTAAAAGGGATCATATTTTTTATATAAGGATTTATAGGGTCGAAATAAATTTCCAATGAAATTATGAAAAATTTTATGGTAATTTCATATAATTATAATATTATATTTACCTTTAATTACCCTATTAACCTTTAACCGTGGTAAATAAAATTCCAAAGTTACTAATCACCAAAAAAATATTTTCATTTTATTAGACCAAATTTTTCATTTTTATAACAACCAGTTATGTACTTTTATTGAAATTTCATTCACATAAGTGATAATATTACATATAATTCTAATCCAACAAATGTGGTTTGATGGTGGGTAAAAGAGACATTCAAAATATTAATAAATTTTTATATCTAATTCTATTATAAAAATGATTAAAATGTCCTAAATTGGACTAATAAATGTATTATTGATCTATTTTGACATTAAATTCAATTAAAAGAAAAAGAATTATTTAAATGGAAACTTTTTTTATAAACAATAATACAATATTTTTCTCCATTCATCAAAAATTGACACTTTTAATAAAATTAACATAATTTCACCCTAAGCTAATTTGGATTATCATAACTCAAAAATGAATTCAATTTTGAAAAATAAAATTTTAAAGTTTCATTGTGTGGTTAATATAATTTATAACATCCCTTTAAATGTCTATTTTGATAGGTCATAGTGCACTCGAACTCAGTATTGTGTGAAATGAAAGATATTGAATTTATTTTAAAAAACGATATCGTAGAATCCTGGGGCGTTATAGAAATGTAATTGGTTTTTTGAAGACTATTTTTCCTAATGGTTCATTTTTGCGAGTGCATGATGGATTGATGGTGGTCTCTATGACTACATGAAGTGAATCATCATTCATTCCAGATGCGTTGATGGAGATATCAACGATAGCAAAAAATATCCCTGGATATTTTCAATAGGAGGAGCATTATGAAGATGGTTTTAAGAATCATAAAAATTCACCAAAGGATTTATAGAATCAAAAATGTCTGAGCTTAAATATATGATTCTCCCCCACTTCATTCCACACGAAACTAATTAGAAAACATAATGAATTGGTATGATTTCATGAAGGTTGGGAGCATTGTGAACCTAGATTTTTGTGTGAGCTTGAGCATTGTGAAAAGATTATTAAGTTATTGTATGATGGTAATTCTTTTGAGTAACGGTTGATTTGTAATGATGGGTTATTCTGTGATGGGTCAGTGAGCTTTGGGAATGTAGTTTGTTCCGTGAAGGTTGTTTTCTTAATGGAGGAGTGAGCTCCATGAAGGAGCTTCATAAACAGTAGTGTTGAACATCATATTTAGGTGAAAAATTATTTCAGGTGCATCCACTCAGGTCTTTGGTGAAATAAAAGTCTCATGCTAGTCATAGAAAAAGACATAAATTCCAATCTCCTAAAGTGAAATTCTAGTCGATAAACTACGTATGAATTCACCCAAGGTAGTGAACTAGGGGGATTCGATGTAAGTGTTCAGAGGGGTGAAGTGGGTTATCCATAAAATATTGTAAATTTATTTTTCCTAGTATATACTGACTATGTATGATCTTCTATATTCCACAACTAGGGAATGTTAGGGTATTTATGTATGTTCCACACAATTTCGGCTTGTACTCCATGGACTAGCCCTTAGTGGTGGGAGAAGTAAAATTGATGTGTTTTAACTATGCATGTTATTTTTTTGTTTTGTGAAAATTCCAATAGATAGGTTTAACAGGTTCCTACCAATGTGAGAACAAGGTCCGTCACATTAAAAGAAAAATTTTACACCCTGATTCACCCCTACCCTCTCATGGTGTTGCAGGGTCATTCAATATAAAATCCACCATTTTACAGTATGCCGAACCTTTTGGATGACTCATTTATTTTTTCAAATTAATTAAATGTAATTTCTTAAATATACTTTAACAAAAAAATCTATTGGATAATATAACCCTAGGGTAGTTCTCCGTGTCTTTTTCTACACAATGGGTGAGACACACCGTATAGGCCTATTACCCCATTAACAAAATTGTTGAACACCCCATTGAGGTCTGTCTTTGCCTAATTAAAGCATTGATCCTTTTGATATAATTTAATAAAATGGTGAACCATGAGTTGGAATTCATAACACATTATATAAATGAAATGAACGATCTAGGTGAGTTGGTTAGGTACTTATACCTTTTACCCCTAACCCGCAAATGGTTTCTTCATTCAGTGCCTTAATCAATATATTAATTTTGTTATAAATAACTGAATTAAATGATATGGGACCTCTTGGTACACTTTTTACAAACATGTTATTCTTATTAGATACATTCACCTTATTGTCTAGGGTTATAAAATGGGTTCCAATTTAAGGACCCCTTGGATTATCAATCATTACTTTCTGGTATATTTTCAATACTTTTTAAACACATTGGGGTTGACACTAGCTATTCATGGGATAGGATCACAGGGCATTATCCATTTTTACCTCCAAATTAGTGATATAATTTACCCTAGGGGGGACACCTTATATAGGCTTAATGTCACAATGTTTGAACCATGTCTTGAGAGAGACTCGTGCCTCTACATGCAATACTAGGTATGAAAACTATGGTTAGTCTTTGAAATTTATCCAACAATGTCTGGTGTGATATGTATGAATTCACTCTTGGGCCACTTTCTTTGGACCCAATGACTTGATCCTTTTACCTATCCCGTTGAGCGAAACATTGAATTCTAGGGGACAACCATGGATGGGCTCATGGTGAATCACTATAATACACAAAGTGGTTTTTCTTATATTTAATAAAAAGTAAAATAATTTTTTGAAATGAGAATTGATCCTTTAGTTTTGGAATATAGGGATGTTTCATCCAAGACCAATTACAATCTTGGGGAAAATAAATCCTCTAGAACTTTTTTCCACTCACATTAACCTTGCTAGTTCCCTTGGTACAGACTCACCGGCTTAGACCGAAGTTGGTAACTTTAAAGGGTGTCAAGGTGGAACCCATTCCAACGAATGTAATTGTTTATTTCTCATTTTCATTTATTACTATGGATCACTATTTATTTCATATTTAGAAAAATGGATTGTCCTAGACACTGTGGGTGGAGGCCTATGGAGATTTAATCTGACACCCTTATGGGGCCACCATAGGAACCCATGAATACTTTAGGGTTGTAGATATTAATAGAGTGAAGCAGTTAGCTTCAATTGCATGAATTTATGTTATAGGACTAATATTGGGGTAGAGGATCAATCCAATGATTGATATTCTAGACATAGATATTTTTTTAATTTTTATTATGTTTTATAGAAAGTTGTATATACCTATATCTCTTTCAATTGTATATTAATTTTTTTATAGTTACATGAAATAGCATCATCATGTCGTATCTTCAATTTATTTATCTTACACTTATTTTTTATTTACCATTCATGTTTTATAATAATTTTTTGTAATGTTATCTATATTCTTTTGACATTTATTATATTTCTAATATATGTATTCATATATATTGTTGTTCTCCACTCTGATCAATGAGGGAATAATCTCTCAATGGACACACCCTAGGCCCTCGTTGTTATTCATAAGAATCTGGCGTTTGGGGATTCCTCCTTGTGGTCTTGGGACCCACCGTATTAGGGTATTAGTAAGTGACATCTTGGATAAGATGCTATATTAGAATTATGGTTTATCAGTTATGACTTCCCTAGAAGATGACCCAAATTCATGATTCCTTCCCAATAAGATTTCTTCATTGATATCTTTATAATGACTATCATATAATTGACTAGGGAAAGTTAAATATTAAGAATGGTTCTAACAATCATGAATGTCCCGTTAATATTCCGGAAAATTAAGATAATGTGTTGTGGAGATGATTTATTCATTTTTTTCTATGTCCTGTGGCAGCACAATATCTTGGAGGAGAGTACATCAGGACATGAGTCATAGATGTGTGATAAATTTCTCGATTTTTTTAATTTTTTGTTATATCCGAGTTGAGATTCTTTGTGAACATTTATTTATTTTATGAGATTATTTCTCTATGTTAGTGGGGTTATTATTTTATACTTTCCCTTTCAAGGTATATCCCCTAAGAGATTGTTTTGTGATTTCTTGGTGACATTTTTTATTTATTCAACTTGTTTCTCAATTGAGACAATTGTGATCTTGATGTAGTGAGACCCTTTAGATGTATCTCGTAGTATTGTTGTTCAAAAAACCTTTTCTTTTACATGTTTGATTTAAATTAATGAGTATAAGAATTATTTTTTAGGCCTCTAATGATTGGGCCTAATTTTTTCCACATATTTTTATTTATCATTTCTGTATAAGAGATGGTTGGGTGGGATATTAAAATTTGGAAATATGGTTCTATGAGGAACTCACTGTGTGAACACATATCTCACAACATGAATTCTGATTCATCGCATGAAATTTAGTTTATAAGAAAAAGTGTTTTCAGTTATAATTCAGTGGTTCTACCTAGGTGGTATTTGTAGAATGAAAAAGTGATTCGAAACATGAATTGTTTTTTGGGTTTTAGGCATGATGTGACTTATATTTCAATAGATTCCTAAACCATGTAATTCAAAACATGAACTAGACTTTTAAGCCAGAAATAAGTATTTATTTATATAAGTTTTAATTTGGGGATCCCTTTAGGATTTCTCTTACTTCCGCTCTCTTATATTGAATCATGGGTGACCAGGAGATCTTTTTAAAATGCCTTTTAATATCCGATAATCAGATTAAACCCCCCATAATTATATAGATTAATATATGGTGATCCAAGGTTTGTTTTACATTCTCATATGGTTTCATTCCCTTTAGTTTTTCCCTTTTAATATTTTGGATAGTTCTTTTATTTTTGTTTATTGTGGTTTCTATCAATGATTGATAGATGGAACTTTTTGGGTAAGTGTTTTAGTAATCATTGGTTATACATGGAATTGGTAATTAGAGTTTTGTCCTATGTTTTTCATCATTACTCATATAACATCGATATCTTCATGTTGATGTAGGGGATCTACCACCACTATCTAGATTAAAATATAATGTGTGATATTTTTTTCATTAATCCCTTCGTTATTGGTCTAATTAACCTATTAAGGATTAAAATAAGGTAATTTAATAGAATAATGAAGTTGGGGTACAAGTTTGTGAATGATTTTGGTTATATTCTTCTTGATTCCTCTTGATTATTTACATAGTGTGTTCTGTATACATTACATTATTTATTGTGCCTATCATGGTTATTTTTTTAGAAGTATAAAAATAAACCTAAATACAAAATCATGGTGATGTGATTAAAGATTGGGGAGTTTTTATTTGATCATTATTCTTCTCTAAATTTAATCAAAGATAAATGTAATGCTAAACACATGTCTATATTGATTCATCGATATCAATAACTAATAATATATAAGTTTTATATCACTAAAGACTTCTGAATAACAACCCAATAAATTCAATATAAGAATTGAAATGATTATTTTTTAATGTCAAATTCTCTATGGATGAGAAAGACCATTCTTATTATGAACGACTTGTTTGACACGGTTCTATTCCCAAATGGAATTTTTTTAGGGAAAATATATTTAAAATGTATTTTTTCACAAAAAACATTCTAAGACTTGATGTTATTCTTTGATAACCATGTAACATCCCGACCTGACTGACCACTAAACTCGTAGCCAGATAGGTAGCCACATGGCCTCAAGAACATCTCCACATACACTAGAGGCCACCAAATTGTAGTGAGGTTGTTAAGGTAATTCAGTGAGGAGACTACACCATCAGACTCAGAGCTGAATAGTGGTAATCAAATAGAAAATAACAAGAAATAAAAGATGTAGTCTATAGTAATGATAAAGTTGAGGGAGAAAAAGATAATATTAACTGAATATAGAATATGTTCAATGTTAGTTTATAGAATGAATGATTGAATGAAGATGGTACATAAGATAAAAAGTAAACATACATCATGATTTTCAATTAAGTAAAATAAATGACTCAAGTAGTAAAACAACTAAAAATCCCAAAGGTTATTTATATGCGAATCATGAGATATGGATTAGTCTTGGTCTCCCAACTCCCTAGGTACATGAAAAAACCCCATGAAAATTTACATATCCCTACAAACAAGTAGGTCCCACTACTGAAAATGGATGTTTTCCTAACGCTTTTATCCCAACGGTTTATAAAAACCATTGGAAAAAGGGTGGCTATACTAATAGTTTAACAAAACCATTGGTATAGGCCTATTTGTAGGAGCCTTTACCATCGGTTCTAGAGAACTGTTGAGAAAGGCTTGTTTATTGGAGGATTTACCAATGGTTCCACAGAACCATTAGGGAATGCCTGCTTTTAGAGGATTCTACCAATAGTTATATATAAACTATTCAGATAGGAACTCTTTCCAAATGGATTTTATAAACTGCTGGGAAAAGTTTTCCCCAATTAGAAGCCCCTCCTCAATCCTTAACAGAATTGAATGTGCAGTAGCAGCAGGACAACCTCGCTCGACTTCCCCCATCCGAACCACTAAATATCCATCTTATCCACCTCAAATCAGGTATTTTCTTCTTTTTAAACTTATAATATTTAAGTGTTACCTTATTATTATTGTTATTTATCTAATATTTTAGTTTATTGTTTTGATTTTGATGTGTATGTTCTTTTCCTATTTTTATTTAACCTATATGTTCTACATTACATCGGATCCACTTAAATAATTAAATCCTTAACCCTCCATCAGAGGTGAAACATCTTAGAATCACTGTAGTTGGGGGGATGTCCAGGTTGAGGGAGGGATGTACGGGGGGTGTTGGGCTTTTCAGGTGGTGTGGGGGGCTGTACGGGGGGTGAAGGGCTTTACCGGGGGGTGGGAGACTGTTCGGGGGTTGGGGGAATGTCCAGGATGGGGTGGGGTTGTGGGGGGGGGGGCAGTCCGGCCGAGGGGGGGGGGGTTGTCCACGGTGTTGGGGGAATGTCCAGGGTGGGGGCTGTCCGGGGGGTCGGGGGAGCGGTCCAACTGTGGGTTGGGGGAGGGGGTGGCGTTTTCTAGGGTGCTGGGGGGCTGTTCGGTGTAGGGGTTGTCCAGTGGGGGGGGGGGCTCTCCAGGGTGTTTGGACCATCTGTGTGGTGAGGGGGGCTGTCCGGGGGGGGGGGGGTGTTTGGGGGTTGGGGGGGGGGCTATCCGGAGGGTGGTTTGGATGTTAGGGTCGTGCGGGGGGGGGGGGGGTGTATGGGTGGTGTGTGAGGCTGTATGGGGGGTGGGAGGGATTTCTGGGGGTGGGGGATGTCTGAGGTTTGTGGGGGGGGGGGTGGGCTGTCCGAGTGGGGGGTAGGGGCTATTTGGGTGGTGCATGGGGTTGTTCGGGGGGGGGGGGGATTTCAGGGGTGGGGCTGTCCGAGGGGGGGGGGCTTTTTGGGGGTTGGGGGTGCTGTCCAAGGAATTGTGTGGCCAGTACCACTCAAAGTGTCTCACTTTTTTTAAGTGGACATGATTCTAAGTGAAAACAACAACTGGAAAACGAAAAACTGATCAAACGCATTCAGATTGTGTTGATAATTTAGGGAAACGATACATTGGTCCTTTTTGATGGGTACGAGTCAAATCTACCTCAATCCGAGGCACAGTGTGGCCGGTGTCACTCCAAGTGTCTCACTTTGGTTTGAAATGGACAAAATTTTAACTGAAAACAACAATCGACATACGAAATACTGACCAAATATATTTGGATTGTGTTGATACTTTAGGATAACCATCCAATGGTCATCTGAGACATGTAAAAGGCACACCTGCCTCAATCCAAGGCACGGTGTGACCGGTATCACTCTAAATGTCTCTCTTTTGTTTGAAATGGACACCATTTATGTAAAAACAACTGGCATACAAAAAACTGACCAAACATATTCGGATTGTCTTGAAACATTAACACAAGGACCCATGTGTCATTCGTGAGGTGTATGAAGAGATGAGACATTATTCTGACTCGTGGTTTGTGCGGAATAGCTGAATATGAGTTTTTTAGGTGTTTGGAAAGCTGTAAAAGCGTGTGTTGGGTGGTCAAAACCGGCTGAACGACCTCATAATTCCATGAAATCGGACAACAACAAAGGGTGGGTCAATTTTAAAATGGTGGGAAAGTCAGCACATCAATCAGAGATTTCGTGTGATCGCAGTGGCTGAAAACACTCTCCACTTGTCGTAAATTTCCAAAACATTCGTTTAACGCTCAAATGCATACCGATAGACATCAGAATGACTTGAAATCACCCAAAAAAACCATAATTATTTTTTGTGAGGTGTACGAGGAGACGAACGTCATTCGGACATGTGGTTTGAGCGGTACAGCTGAATATATGTTTTTTAGGTGTTGGGCATGCTTGAAAAACGTGCATGGGGTGGTAAAAAATGGCTGAATGTCCTCAAAATTCCATGAAATCAGATAAAAACAATGTTTGGGTGAATTCTGAAATGGTCACCCAGATCACACCTCAATCGGAGGTGTCATGTGACCGCAGTGGCCGAAAATGCACTTCACGTGTCGTAAATGACCAAAACATGTGTTTTACGGTCAAATACAAACCCAAAGACATCAGAATGAATTACAATTACACGAAAACACCATAATTATTATTCGTGAGGTGTAAGAAAAGACGAAACATCATTTGGATTCATAGTTTGCGTGACACGACTGAATATGTGTTTTTAGGTGTTTGGTGTGCTTGAAAATCATGCGTGGGGTGGTCAAAACCAGCTGAATTATCATGTAATGCCATGAAATCAGATGAAAATAAAGGGTGGGTGAATTGTGAAATGTTCGACCAGACTACATGTCAATCAGAGGTGTCGTGTGACCGCAGTGCCTGAAAACGCATTCTCCGTGTCGTAAATTTCCAAAACATGCGTTTAACAGTCAAATGCATACCGAACGACATCAAAATAACTTCAAATCTCACAAAAACACCCTTATTTTTATTCATTAGATGTACAAGTAGACGACATTTCATTCGGAAGCGTGGATTGCACGACACTACTGAATATGTATTTTTAGGTGTTTGGTGCACTTGAAAATCATGTGTGGGGTTGTCAAAACAGGCCGAACGACCTCGAAATGACATTAAATCTTACTAAAACAATGGGTGGGAGAATTGTGAAATGGTTGGCTAGATGGCATGTCAATCAGAGGTGTCTTGTGACCATGATGGCTGAAAACACACTCCCCCTGTCGTAAATGGCCAAAACATGCGTTTAGTGCTCAAATGAAAATTGAATGACATCAGAATGACTTTAAATCACACAAAAACATCATAATTTTTATTCATGAGGTGTTCATGGAGAAGACACGTCATTCGGATGTGTGGTTTGTGTGACATGACTAAATATGTGTTTTTTAGGTGTTTGGTGCACTTGAAAATCATGCGTGGGGTGGTCAAAACTAGGAGAATGACCTTGAAATGCCATGAAATCAGACGAAAACAAAGGGTGGGTTAATTACGAAATGGTCAGCCAGAGGGCCTGTCAATTAGAGGTGTCATGTGACCGCGGTGGCTTAAAATGCACTCTACGTGTCATAAATGGTCAAAACTTGCATTTAACGCTCAAATGCATACTGAACGTCATCAGAATGACTTGAAATCACACAAAAACCCTAATTTTTATTCTTGAGGTGTACAATGAGATGACACACCATTCGGACGTGTAGTTTGCGCGACACGACTGAATATGTATTTTTTAGGTGTTTGGGGCGCTTGAAAATCGTGTATGGGGTTGTCAAAACTAGCCGAATGACCTCAAAATGCCATGAAATTGGACTAATGAAAAGGGTTGGTGAATTTTGAATTGGTCGGTGAAACGACACGTCAATCAGAGGTGCCATGTGACCGTGGTGGCCGAAAATGCACTCCACGTGTCATAAATGGCCAAAACATGTGTTTAACACTCAAATGCATACCGAACGACATCGTAATGACTTGAAATCACACAAAATAGCCTAATTTTTGTTCGTGAGGTGTATGAGGAGATGAAACTTCATTCGGATGCGTGGTTTGCGCGACAGGGCAAAATATGTGTTTTTAGGTGTTTGACACGCTTGAAAAGTGTGCGTGGGGTGGTCAAAATCGGCCGAATGACCTCATAATACCAGGAAATCGGACAAAAAACAATGGGGGGGTGAATGGTGCAATGGTCGGCCAGAAGACACGTCAATCAGAGGAGTCGTGTGACCGTAGTGGCCGAAAACGCACATCGCATGTCGTAAATGGACAAAAGATGAGTTTAACAGTCAAATGCATACCGAACGACATCATAATGACTTGAAATCACAGAAAAACTCCCTAATTTTTATTCTTTAGGTGTACGAGGAGACGTCACATTATTCAAATGTGTGGTTTGCACTTCACGGCTGAATATGTGTTTTTAGGTGTTTGGCATGCTTGAAAAGCATGCGTTGGGTGGTCAAAACTGGCCGAACGAACTCGGAATTCCATGAAATCAGATGACAACAAAGTGTGGGTGAATTTTGAAATGGTGTGCCAGACGGAACGTCAATCAGAGGTGTCGTGTGACCGTAGTGGCCGGAAAGGCACTCCACATGTCATAAATGGCCGAAACATGCATTTAACTCTCAAATGCATACCGAAAGACATCAGAATGAATTGAAGTCTCATGAAAACACCCTAATTATTATTCTTGAGGTGTAAGAGGAGATGAAACATCAATCAGATGCGTTGTTTTTGCGGCACTGCTGGATATTTGTTATTTAGGTGTTTATCGCGCTTGAAAAGCGTGCGTGGGGTGGTCAAAACCAGACGAATGACCTCAGAATGCCATGAAATCAGACGAAAATAAAGGGTGGGTGAATTTTGAAATGGTCAGCCCGTAGGAACATCAATTTGAGGTGTCGTGTGACCGTGGTGGCCGAATATTTACTCTATGTGTCGTAAATGGCCAAAACACGTGTTGAACGGTCAAATGCCTATGGAACGACATCCAAATGACTGGAAATCATACAAAAACACCCTAATTTTTATTCGTGATGTTTATGATGAGAAGACACATCATTTGGACGCGTGGTTTGCACGGTACGACTGAATATGTGTTTTTTAGGTGTTTGGCATTCTTGAAAAGCATGTGTGGGGTGGTCAAAACTGGTCGAATGACCTAAGAATGCAATGAAATTCGATGACAACAAAGGGTGGGTGAATTGTGAAATGGTGGGCTAGTCAGCACGTCAATCAGCGGTTTCATGTGACCGCGGTGGCCGAAAACGCACTTCGCGTGTCGTAAATGGCCAAAATATGCGTTTAACGCTCACATGCATACTGAAAGTCATCATAATGACTTGAAATCACACAAAAACACCGTTATTATTATTCGTGAGGTGTACGAGAAGAAAAAATGTCATTCAGATGCGTGGTTTGTGCCAGTATGGCTGAATATGTGTCATTTAAGGTGTTTGGCGCGTTTGAAAAGCATGCATGGGGTGGTAAAAACCAGCCAAACGACCTCAGAATGCCATGAAATCGGCTGAAAATAAAGGGTGGATGAATTTTGAAATGGGCAGCCAGCAGACACATCAATCAGAGGTGTCATGTGACTACGGTGGCTGAAAACGCACTCCCCATGTCGTAAATGGTCAAAACACGCATTGAACGGTCAAATGCATACCGAACGACATCTGAATGACTTAAAATCACAAAAAACACCCTAATTTTTATTCGTGAGGTGTAAGAGGATACGACACGTCATTCGGACACGTGGTTTGCATGGCATGACTGAATATGTGTTTTTTAGGTGTTTGGCGTGTTTGAAAAGTGTGCGTGTGGTGGTCAAAACTAGCTGAACGACCTTATAATTCCATGAAATCAGATGAAAATAAAGGATGGGTGAATTATGAAATGGTGGTTCAGTCGGCAAGTCAATTAGAGGTGTCTTGTGACCGCGGTGGCCGAAAACGTACTCCGCGTGTCGTAAATCGCCAAAACATGCATTTAATGCTCAAATGCATACCAAATGATACCAGAATGACTTGAAATCACACGAAACACCCTAACTATTATTAATGATGTGTACAAGGAGACTAAATGTCATTCAGAATGTTGTTTGCATGGCATAACTGAATATGTGTTTTATAGGTGTTTGGCTCGCTTGAATAGCGTGAGTGGGGTGGTCAAAACCGGCAGAACGACCTTGGAATGCCATGAAATCCAAAAAAACAAAGGGTGGGTGAATTGTGAAATGGTCGGCAAGACGACACATCAATTAGATGTGTCCTGTGACCGCTGTGGCTGAAAATGCACTCTGTCTGTCGTAAATGGCCAAAACACGTGTTTAATGGTCAAATTCATACCAAACGACATTAAAATGACTTGAAATCACACAAAAACAGCTTAATTATTATTCATGAGTTGTACGCCGAGACAACACGTCATTCAGACGTTCGGTTTGCATGGCACGACTGAGTATGTGTTTTTTAGATGTTTAGCACGCTTGAAAACCATGCATGGGGTGGTCAAAACCGGCCAAACGACCTAGGAATGCCATGAAATCAGATGAAAACAAAGGGTGGGTGAATTGTGAAATGGTCGACTAGACGACACATCAATCAGAGGTGTCGTGGGATAGTGGTGGTTTAAAACGCACTCCGCATGTCGTAAATGGCCAAAACACGCGTTTAACGGTCAAATGCATGCTGAACGACATCATAATGACTTAAAATCACACAAAAACACCCTAATTTTTATTCGTCAGGTGTACGAGGAGACGAAACGTCATTCTAACGCCCAGTTTGTGTTGCATGGCTTAATATGTGTTTTTAGGTGATTGGTACACTTGAAAAGCGTGTGTGGGGTGGTCAAAACCGGGAAAACAATCTCTGATTTCCATGAAAACAGATGAAAACAAAGGGATAGTGAATTGTGAAATGGTCAGCCAGACGTCACATCAATTAGAGGTGTCGTGTGACCACGGAGGCTGAAAACTCACTCTGCATTTCATAAATGGTCAAAACAAGCATTTAATGGTCAAATTCATAATGAACAAGATCAAAATTACTTGAAATCACATGAAACACCCTAACTTGTATTCGTGAGGTGCACGAGGAGACGAAATTTCAACCAGACATGCGGTTTGTGCGGCACTACTGAATATGTGTTTTTAGGTGTTTGACGTGCTTGAAAAGCGTGCGTGGGGTGGTCAAAACTGGCCGTACAATCTCAGCATACAATTAAATCAGACAAAAACAAAGGGTGGGAGAATTGTGAAATGGTCGGCCAGACGACACATCAATCAAAGGTGTCATGTGACTACGGTGGCCGAAAACGAACTCCGTGTGTCGTAATTGGAAAAAACTCGTGTTTAACACTCAAATGCATACCGAACGACATCGGAATGTTTTGAAATCACACGAAAACACCCTAATTATTATTCGTGAGCTGTATGAGGAGATGTTAGGAAACTCCCCTTCGAGGTTTCAAAACTCCCCGATCTTTGAAAATTCTTTCAACCTCTTCAATCAATAAATTATTTAGTTCTAATCTGTATGTCCTAATCTTATTCATCATTTTTTTTGATTTTCTCTAAACTAGATCCCTCTCTCTTTACCCAGGCTGGGAACTCCTTCCTCCCTATATATCCATCTTAATTCAATCAATTTTTTAGTTCTACACACCAAATCGTTAAGAATTTTCTTAGTTTTAATATTTTTCATCTATTATTGTTTTTTTTCTCTTTTGATTTGACATAAACCAGGTGGTGCCATGTATGGCATGCCATACCCAATAATTTCAGTTTAATTTGTTTTATATTTTCATTCGACAATTCAAGTGTCATGATTAGATGAATCAACTTGATTTGAATTCATCATAGCCACTACTTTTATGTAGTTTGTGAATCATATCGAGGCACGGTGTGGCCGATACCACTCAAAATGTCTCACTTTTATTTGAAATGGACTTGATTTTAGGTAAAAACTATAACTTTCATACAAAAAACTGACCATATTCTTTCATTTTGTATTAATACTTTAAAAAATTATATGTGGGTCATTTGTGATGTGTACTAGTCAACCCCATCTCAATCCGAGGCACGGTGTGGCCTATACCACTCAAAGTGTCTCACTTTTATTAGAAATGGTCAACATTTTATGTGAAAACAACAATTAGCATACAAAAAACCAACCAAACACATTCGGATTGTGTTAATACTTTATCACAATGGTCCATGGATCATTTGTGACGATTACAACTCAACCCCACCTTAATATAAGGAACGGTGTGACCGGTATCACTCAAAGTGTCTCAATTTGGTTTGAAATGGACAAAATTTCAAGTGAAAACAACAACTGGAATATGAAAAAACGACCAAATTTATTCATATTATGTTGATACTTTAGGAAAATGTTCCATGGGACATTTTTGACATGTACGAGTCAAACCTGCCACAATCCGAAACATGGTGTGGTCGGTACCACTCAAAAGGTTTACTTTTATTTTAAATAGACAGGATTTTATGTGAAAACAACAACTTGCATTTGGAAAAAAACCAAATTCTTTCATATTGTCTTTATATAATAGGAAAAAAATCCATGGGTCATATGTGACATCTTAGTGTCAACCTAGCCTCAATCTGTGGTAGGGTGTGACTGGTATCACTCTTAGTGCATCTCTTTTGTTTAAAATGGTAAAATTTAATGTCAAAAAAAACTGAGAAACGGAAAACAGACCAAACATATATGAATTTTGTTGATACATTATCACAATGATACATGAGTCATTTGTGACATGTATGAGTCAACCCCATCTCAATATGAGGCCCGGTGTGACCAGTATCACTCAAAGTGTCTCACTTTTATTTGACATGGACAACATTTTAAGTGAAATCAATAGTTGGAATATGGAAAAACTGATCAAACACCTTAAAATTGTGTTGATACATTAGGAAAAAAATACACGGGTCATTTGTGACGTGTATGAGTCAACTCCGCCTTAATCAGAGGAATGGTGTGTCTAATACCACTCAAAGTGTCTCACATTTATTTGAAATGGATGAGATTTCAAGTGAAAAAAACAAATGGCATACTGAAAACCAACCAAACACATTCAGATTGTGTTGATACCTTTTCAAAACTACCCATGGATCATTTATAATGCACAATCATGTTAGAATCCAAGCTTTTGCTTTGGATTTTAAGACACATCACATGATTCATTTCATTCATTAATTTATTTATAAATTTATCCATCCATGTAATTCCTATGTTAGAGTCCATGTATTGCTCCTTGTATAATATTAACCACCACCCTACCATAATTTCCCTTGAGAACCTCTCAAGAACATTTGATTTCTCTAGGTGTGGTATAATCTCTCATTGACTAGAGTCATTTATTTGTGAGTCCACTGATGGATCCAATGTATATCCCACGGTATTGATAATCAACACCATTTTTTGTATGTCCTTGGTATCCTCTATGGGATCCAAGTATCACTCAATATATAATAGTCTAAAGCCCCAATAATTCCATCCTTGGCACCCATGTATCACTTAGGCACTAATGTCAAGCCTCCATGAGTATATCCATGTAATTGTTCATTTAAATAAATTAATCACCCATTTATATCATTCAAACAAAATATTATTTATATATTTTATGGTTGAGTAAATAAAATCTCATGTAAAACCTCACCCGAGGTTCTATAAAAGAACATATCAAGATAAAATCACTTGGATAACAATTACTCACATGGATATTTCAATATACAAAACATCACATGAATA
This sequence comes from Viscum album, assembly GCA_963277665.1. NCBI lineage: Eukaryota > Viridiplantae > Streptophyta > Magnoliopsida > Santalales > Viscaceae > Viscum > Viscum album. The sequence goes on from OY728126.1 coordinate 1,166,815,539, forward strand.
AAAAATTCATTACATGGAATAAAAATCTATTAACACAAATTTACGTTTCATTATAACAAGCTTCTCACGCTTGAATAAACCACTATATGGAATTGTAATATCTATCTAACATGGGAAAATCAATAAAAATTCAATTTATTCTTAATCATGATATTAAATTATATGGGACAAGTGACATGTTCCCCAATCCCATCCCATTCAATCCATTTAATTTCTAATTCAATTTACAATTACATAACGTGTTTTTATCCCATGGCATGGGGTAAAAGTAACTCCTAAGGGTTTCCATGACAAAAATTCGTTCAAGATCCATTCATGAATAAACACCCAAATAGTTCATTCTTGTTCATGTTATTCAACCTATAACATACTCAAACATTCCTCTTTATAATAATATGTCTAGTCTAGAGATTCATGGATTTTAACTTCATTCCAAGATTTTTTTTGAAATAATAGGAGATGAAAAATGATGTCATGACTCAATTAAAAAATTTCAATCAATCATATAGAACATCCAAGTAGCATATAAAATTGTGATTAAAAATAACTATTCATTAGTTTTCATCTTTGAGAATAGCACACCTCTATTGGAGGGGTTTTAATATAAAACATGACTTTGTTTGTCAACACATCAATTAACCTCTTAAGAATTTCATTCAAGAAATCATAATCTAATTTTTCAAAGGAATGAATGATTAAAATTATTTAAATAACCACTTATAGATTTATTAACATTAAATTGGGCTATAGATAGGGATCCTACCTCTATAAGCAGACCCTGACAAGCTAGACACTCGACAGATGATGAAATTTTTATCTCAAAGTTTCTCCACACCTACACAAACATACATTATTATATATCTATATATCTCTTAATAGAATGCACATATTCCCATATCCATGAGAGAATATGTACATCGAATATATATATATATATACCAATTAATCTGAGTGAATTCCTTCAATGATGATCAAAACCCACTAATGATTATACAAGAAAATCAAAACACCAAATGAGATCAAATTTAATTGAGAAATATGAGGAATCAGATGCAAAAATTACCTTTAATTGATGATGGTTATCCAGATTGAACCAATATACTAACTCTTTAGTGGAGGACGTCAGAACATACAAGAAGGGGTCCAAAGAGACTATTCTCAAACCCTAACATCAGTGGAAAACCGAAAAATATTGGTTAACCCATACCTAGGTTTTGAGTGACAATAAAATGGGTTCTGTTGAGAAGAAAAACATGAATGTGAAGGAGGATGAGGATGGATAAAGGGATACATGCAAATGCCACCCATGAATCCCAAAGAGATATAGGTGAAATCACCATAAAAGGAGGGAGTCATAGGGAGGTGTGTGGCATGTCTAGGGAGAACCACAAGGGTCAATCATGTGTGGGTCTAGGGGAAGAAATTGGTAGATTAGGGTTTTGTATTAATTTCTTTTAATTTAACTAAATTAATACAATTTTTTTAAAATAGGTCATTGTTCACTATTTGGTCTGAATGGTTTAGAAAACAGTTCACCAACTGTGTGCCCTCTAATGGGCACCTGGGAACCCTGAATGACTTATCCCTTGTAGTTTAGATACCATGTACCAACCATGTGGTGAATAGTGTTTAGGTACTATCCATAAACACTAACCATTTGGTTTAGGTTCATTATTTAGAAAACTATGCACAGTCTATACAACAACTTATATACACCTACATTAGGCCACGCAGTTTCCTACAGTGGGCCTCATGGTCTCGAACATACTCTACACCATATGCAGGACCCATTAAAAACTGATTTTCAGGGTCCAAGGATTCGAAAACTCCATGTAACACTCAAGTAACCTCCCTGGCATTTTACAAAGTCTAAAGACAACCCTTATAAGTGTTCCAACTCTATGAATTATGTTCTAAGTCATGGTTTACAAAACGGACTATCTAGTAATGACAAAAATTTAAATTCCCTTGGAATTTTTTTAAGTATAAAAACACAAGTTCTTACAAACTCTCCACATTAGAAATTATCATCCTCGATATTCCTTGGGAAAAAATGAACACATCGACCAACCCACAGGGGTCATGAAGTTTTTTTTTCAAATGGTGCATTTTATTTCCAAATTCCCAATGCATATTAAGATACGTTTTAAGAACATGACACTAATTCTATCAAAACATAAGCCAATGCTTGATTTCTAACTGAAACATCAAGGTTGTTCATACTTGAGACTATTTAACATCTTTCCAAGGGTACATCCCACTTTATGATTTAACATTATAAAGAATCCAAAACCTAAAAATGTTTTTCCCCACTGTTGTAATTTCCTTTAAAATCATGCCCCTAAGTATTTTAATGATGCTCCAAATGTGGTTTCTTTAGGCAACTATCATACAATAAAAAACTAAAATTCCTTCCATTAATGAATCTATATTTACAAGAATGAGTCCACTGAAGCTCACACCTAACATACAGTGAAATTTCAAAATTAAACAAAAATATTTCCATGTAAACTCATAATAGATGATGGGATAACCCGGATCTAAACCACTGGATTCATTACCATTAAAAAATTACATCCCCGTCGAACAACATGTCAGGGTTAACCTCAGATTCATCCAAATGGAGTCCATGTAACTATCTCTAGATAGCCCATACCCAATGGTATAAGTTATACATTGGTACACATCCATGAAGTACACATAATAAAAATTGATGGAGCCTGGGGGGTATCCGCCTAGCGGTACCATCAATGGAATAATAAGTTGTACAGGAGTCCAACCAAGGACATCTTACATGGGAACCCATGTATCACTCAGGAAAAACCAAGCCTTGAAAAAACTCACCCATCAGTGCCAAACTCTAATAGTGATCTCATATGATGATAATATCATTAATACATTTTCAAATCATATAACTAATGGTCTCTTAGTACATCATGGATGATGTCATGTTATGGGAAAATATCATCATAATGTAGAATAATTAAGAGGATATCAAAGATTAATAGAAAAAGAGTGGTTGAACCACTATTGGTTAACCTATTGAATGAAAATTGGATTCACTCTATCAACACATCTCCATTAATAGATCATATGTCATTACCACCTGAGGAGTCTTGTGATCAATGAAGCTTAACCATCAAAGTCCCTTAAACAATAAAGGTGTCTCCAAGGATTACATACACATACCACATTAGTATTGTCCAAGGCATTGAAAAGAAGGCTAGATCAATCAATCAAAAGCATGATAGTTAATGTACACCTCAAACACACATGTGGTGTTCCACAATCCATGATCACCATGTCAAATCAGTTTCCGTGAAAGCTGAAATCCAATCAGCCGGTGTGTTAACAAATACAAGGCCTAGATATTCCTCCCAAAAAATGGGCCAAACCTATTTCATTAATTCCCAAGACACTCTACTATAGAGTTAACCGAACAACATACTAAACAACATAAAGATTAACAGTTTCACTGAACTCAACCAATTCATTACCACATTTAACAGCTCGATGGGAACCGTATATATTAATTCATATAACCCCAAGAACACGAAATGAAATGGATAATACTGAATACCATCTATAATATTTTCTCCCTATACAATCATGTGTCACATGTCTCATAAAAAAAACATTAAAAAGCACATCAGTTCCTACAACCATTTAATCGGATGATGACATGCCAAGTTATCCATCACTGAAGAAGAGACATGTTCACAAGACCACTTAAGTTGATGACCATTCCTGAGGCATGTCCAACATTATGAAATAATCTTTCCTTAATGCACATTCTTATATCATGATTCTAACTGTGATGACCACCCATCCAAACGAGGGTTTACTTTTAAAAAAAGTCATACTAGGGACAAATCGAACTAAGAAACACCAAGAGAAAGAAATATCATGTTTTTATCAAAGAATTTTAATCTCTAAGGGTGATAACTTCCTTTGGATATCCCTTCACGAATAATGATTTTTGACCATATCACTAGGTCATGCAAAACATATATCAATAGGTAGAAGAATTTTTTTTATTTATTCCATAAATAATAAGAAACAACCTACAGATAAATTCTCATTTATCCATTTTGAGGTATACAACCAATTTTTTTTAACAATCCTTAACCAAGGGTTTAAAAGATGAAACTTGTTTAGGATCCATTTTAAATTCATTTCATTAATTCACTTCAGCCTTCCAACATTGTAAATATTTAAAAAAATCAAGTAGAATTTTATAAAACAAGGCACTTGGTATCCAATTTAGTTAACATCTCAAAGAATAAATAAGATAGGCTCATAATCTCCCTTTTAAAAAATTTAGCATTCATTAACATTCCAGAAAAAATAAGAAATTTAGAAAAAAAAATCCATTATCCTTTTGGGAAACCTACGAGGTTCACATTAAACCAATTAGGGAGCATCAAAAAAGAAACCCAATAGATTTGTTTAACTATAGAAAGCGTAAACCCCATAATATTTCGTCTAAAAAAGTATCCCCTGACTGGCCTAATTGGGTCCATGTGAGAGTTTTAAAAGTTAACCAGACCATTTATGTTCAAAAAATAACAACTATCATATTTATAATTATCCGTAATCATTACATGGTTATATAATGGATCAGTTATATGGGTGGTCATCTATCAATCCATAAGGTGCTATACACCGTAAGGTTGGCATTTGGATCCCATTAATTGAAATAAATCAATTTTAACATTTTAACTTTAGGATTATTATACATTTTAACAAGGTATACAAACATTTATAAAGTAAATAAATGGTTAGAGTAAACATGGTAACCTCATATCAATCATAAGGTGACCATGCACCTTACAATTGAAATCTGTATCCTGCGTAAACCACAATAAAAAAAATTCATCCCTTTCACAAAATTTATAACATCATAACTACAAATTTTATAATAGTCAGTAAAGACATCGAATAATTATACTAATCAAATAAGAACTCAATATATATAGGGAATGAAAATATAACCAAAAAGCAGGGAATATAATCACTGTTGAATATAAATATACTAATTAAACACCCATGAAAGTTATCTTAATAGGAATCCCCTAGAATTTCCAATCAAGTACAAAAATAAGCATGGAATCACTAAAGGAACAAAATCATACATATTAGGAACCCTACTTATTGAACTAAATGGCTTCGAACATGCATGACAAGTGAATTAATAATTGTCTATAATGATTCTTATCATGTTACTTCCTTTACATTCCAGGCCTAGGGTAAAATGAAATAAATTTCCATGATCCAATATGTTGTGAAAAAAAACCATTCACACAAGGTGAAATAAAATCAACATTAACATTGATCAATATAAATAGAAATTATCTACCCTAAACCCTTGGCCATTTCCCCAGGAGTGGGGTGATTAGTCAAAGACATAGTTATTTTCCAAGCACTGAAAAACACCTAGTCTCTTTTTTAGACTCCTCATGTATTAATCATGTTTTAATGATCACAAATCTCATTAATGATCACAAATCTTATTCAACCTAGTTAACTATTAAATTATATCTAATCATGTGTATTTATGTTTCAAGTTCTCTCATTATTTATAATGGTAAAGATCAATCCATTTCATGCATATCACTGTTTGAGTCGGAATACAGTTGTTTTCCTAAGTACAAGACACCGTAAGCAAGACACCGTAATCCAGACACCATATGAAAGACACATTGATGCAAGACACCATGAAGCCAGACAATGTAAGCCAAACATCGTGAAGCTAGACACCGTAGAACAGACACTGTGAAGCCATACACCGTGATGCTAGACACCGTGAATAAAGAAAACGTGAACCAGACACCGTGACACTCAGACATCGTGACACTCAAACACCGTGACGCTCTGACACCATGTGAAGGAGACACTGTTTTCATAACACACTATTACACCATTCCATAATCTATTTTTTCATCTTTAAATTTAATTTTTAACGATCATATTTGATGCCGGTAATGCACTTACATAATTAATGATTCTTTGTAGACGTATTACCAGGTACGAGGTATGAAACACAATAAACCTATCGGCTAAAACTCATGATTTCAAAGATAAATATTGAAGTGTTCCCAAGAGTAATAAAGAACGATACTGAAAAAAATCCTATGATCATTACTGTGAAGAACATATTTCAAGATTTTCAAAAGCAAGCATTGTCACATGCATGCAATCTGACTCTGCTAAAGATCATACAAAGTACACTAGAATCTAGAGAACATCTTAACATTATCAAAACTCATGAAGAACACAACCTAAATCATGACACTCTGTTTTTCAAGAAAAAAACAAGAGAAGGACTCAAGAGAATTTCTGTTCATTCAATAGAGTCCATAGAAACACTTCAAATCACTAGAGCATTATAAAAGATTGGGAAAAGGAACAAACATATGTTGAAGGAAATGAGAGAGCTTGTGGTTAAACTTAATAAACGCACTGATGAGTATACTAGTTCTCTTCAAAAGGTACTAAATCAGCTCAAATCTATGACCATAGCTGTCAAAGCATCTAATACCTATGTTCAATCCTCTACACCATTCTTGAACATACTTTTATCAGATCTATATTAAAAGAAGAGATTCATAATGCTATTAATGGATTTAATATGGCTTATTTCATTTAATTTGTCAAGAATAGTGATAGAGTTCTTGACCTTGTAAAAATTCACTCTAAGATTGCAAATGATGAACAACATGAGATTTCTAAGAAAGTGGATTTCTATTTCAACAGAATTTTCTCCATGTCTAATATGAACAACCACATAAAATATCTTGTAAAGAATCTGATATTTCCTCCTCTGACTCAAGCCATCAAAACCCAATTCTAGAGGCTAATCGAGTTTACCTAATTGTTAGACAAGTTTATGGAAAACAAAGATGACATTGAAAAATCCATGCAGTATGGTGGAGAGATTCATGCAGACATCATCAAACTCTTGAGACCCTATCTTCATGTCCAGAGTACAATAATTGTTGCTCTAGCATCCGCCCCTCTCAGACCTAGGTTGCCTACCTTTTCATGTGCCTTAGCCTCAGCTACCATGTTTGTTGTCCAAGCTCTCAATCAGATCAGGCCTATGATTCTTGATCATCTATAGCCTAGATCTTCTACTACTCCTACCTTGGCTCCCTTAGTAATTGTACGTCTCTCTTTACCCTCTTTATCTACCACATCTCTCCCTTCTTCTATATCAACTACTTCCCCTATGGCTTCCTCTTCTACTACTGCTAAAGGTAAATAGAAGGCCAATCCATGAAAACAACTAGTGCTTACTCCTTTATGAGGGGGATGCCATTGTTATTTGTATTTCTCCTTTATTTGGTACTGAACTCTGTTTACTCTTAATAGAATGTGTACTGTTTACCCTCTCTTCTTTCAACTATTTGATAATCCCAAAAGGGGGAGAAGATTATATATGTTATATTCCCTATAGTTTCATCTAATTTACACGTTAACTGTACATGATTTATATTCCCTATAGTTTCATCTAATTTACACGTTAACTATACATGATTTGTGATAATCAAAAAGGGGGATATTGATGGATTCCTCATGTATTGATCATGTTTTAATGATCAAAAATCTCATTAATGATCACATATCTTATTCAACCAAGTGAACACCTAAATTATATCCAAACATGTGTATTTTTTGTTCATGTTATCTCATGCCTTTTAATGGTTAAGATCAATCCATTTCATGCATATCACTGTTTGAGTCTGAATACAGTTGTTTTCCTAAGAACAATACACCGTAAGAAAGACACTGTAATCCAAACACCGTATGCAAGAAACCGTGAAGCTAAACACTATGAAACCATACACCGTAAGCTAGACACCGTGAAGCCAGACACTGTAAGCCAGACACCATAAGACAGACACCATGAATCTAGACACCATGAAGCCAGACACCGTGAATCAAGTCACCATGAACAAGACACGATGACACTCAGACACCATGACACTCTGACATCATGACACTCAGACACCGTGACACTCAGACACCGTGTGAAGGAGACAACGTTTTCATAACATACTGTGACACCGTTTCTTAAACTATTTTGTCTTCTTTCAATTTTTTTAATGGTCATATTTATTTCCTTTACTACAATGACATAATTAATGTTTCATTGTAGACATAGTACGAGGTACGAGGTATGAAACACATGGAACCTGTCAGCTAAAACTCATGTGTTCGAAGATAAAGAGTGAAGTGTTCCCAAGAGAAATGAAGCATGATACTGAACGAAAAACAAGCCTATGAGAATGAACGCAAAGAACATATTGCAAGATTTTCAAAAGAAAGAATTGTCACATGCATTTAATCTGAATCTACTAAAAAACATACGAATTAAAATGGAATCAAAAGAACATCTTCACAGTATCAAAACCCGTGAAGAACACAAGAAGAATCGTGACACTCAGTTTTTCAAGGAAAAAAAAAGAGGAGGACTCAGAAGCATTTCTGTTCAATCAAAGGAGTCTGGAGCTGCACTTCAAATTACTAGAGAGTTATAAACTCATATCTACTCTCTCTTAGTGATTATTTTACATAATTTTTTTGCAGTGTGTGTACTATGTATATTCCATACACACATTGAATCCTCTGATCAACTGGAGGATTTATAAATAATCACACCAAAATCATTATACTTCTGTTTACCCACAAAAACTGTGGAAGTTGTCCATGTGTGGCCTGGTTATAATTTTTTTTACCCACTAAAACTATAGAAAAGGTCCCTGTGTGACCTGGAGAGTCTGCGTACTATTTTTAACCCCGATGCTGGGTGTGGATCAAATTTTATTTATATAAACTACTTGGTTGCAGTTGATCACCATGTGGACTGGATTATGTATCAGAATGAGACTAATCCACTTGCTTCATATCCACTTTGCTGTTTAAATTTAGTCTTCTCTATTTTACTTCATTATTTCATAATCCAGAAAACACTAATTTCACTTTGATAGTTATTCTTGGAAAGAATTTATAACTGATTTTTCTTAGTAGTATAACATCAAAAGTTATATTAAAAATACAAATTAATATTACTAACAATTAATCAATCTTCCAAGAAGTTGTTTAAAATGTAAAACTCATATAACAGTATAACCTTGATTAACCGGGATGTATCTATTTTTAGGGAAACCATTTTTTTTAAATAATATTCATTTAACATAAATTTTTTATAGTTACTAAATTCACTCCTCCCCTCTTGAGTAAACTACACCGACCAACATTTTCTATCATAGGATTTTTTATTAAGACTATATGTAATCTTACTCAACTTTGATTGTAGTTATAGTTTATAGATCATTAAATTTCTGTTAATTCAAAATTTATAGATCTTTTAAAGTTATTAGTTAGTATGGAAAATAGATTAGAAGGTTCTGCAACCAAAAAACCACCATTCTTTAATGGAACCAATTATTCTCAATGGAAAATTAAAATGAAAATGCATCTAGAGAGTATGATCTTTGAAATTTGGTCATCCATTACAGATGAATAAAAACATCCTGTGACTGATGGAATTACATGGGATGAACCTACCAAACATGATTATAATAAAAATTGCAAAGCCATGAATTCTTTGTACTATTCTTTAGGAGATGAAGAATTTAGTAGGATTTCTTCTTGTAAAACTGCCAATGATATTTGGGATACCTTGTCTGTCTAGCATGAAGTCACATCTAGTGTAAAGGAAATGAGACTTAATACTTATAATCTAAAATATGATAATTTTAAAATGAAACCTGATGAGCCTATTTCTAACATGTATCTTAGGTTAAATGATATTTTCAACACAATTATTTCTCTTGGAAGAGAAGTCACTTCCAAAGAACAGATCATGAGAATACTTAGATGTCTACCTAACAGATGGAGGGGAACCTCTATCTCAATTAGGTAATCGTGTGACATCAGAAATATACCTATAAAAGTTCTCATTTGGTAGCTCATGATGTATGAGGAAGAGTTGAAAGTCAACAATGAAGAGGAGGATGAACCAAAGAGGAAATCTGTAGCATTCAAGACCACCTTCTCGAAGCACAAAGATCAATGGAAACTAGATGATTATGTGGAAAGTTACACCACTGAACAATAATCACCTAACAATGATCAGGAGATGGCTCAACTAACCATAAGATTCAATCAATTTTATAAAAATAATAACTTTTTCAGAAATCATAACTTCAAGGGCAAGTATGATATAAAAGAAAACTGAAAAAATGACTAGAAAATAAGTCAAAAAACTGGTGAAATTGTATGCTATGAATGTAAGCGCAAAGGAAATATAACTGATGATTTTCCAAAGCTCAAGTATAAGAAGAAATATTGAGGAAAAGGATAAGATGTAAAAAAAGGAAATGAAACCAACCTAGAGTGCCTTTTAGGATAGTTCAAGAGAATCAGAGACATCACATGATGAACATGCTGACAAAACCAATATGTGTTTTATGACAAACACATCTGAGGTAACACTAAACTCTTCTGTTCATAATTATTCCTATTATGAAGATTAAAGTGACTCTGAATATATGAATAATGAAGATATGTTTGAATATTGTAACATGCTTGAAGAGACATGCAATGGATTAAAAGATAAATATAAATCATTTAAGAAACAACATGATCTCACTGTAAATGTTAAATATGAACTTATTATTATAAAGGTGAAAACTGCTCAACTGCTCAAATTGAATTAAAAATGACTAATGAGCAATTAATAAGCGACTTAGAAAAGATTGTTAATGGGAAAAATACCATTACCCAAATTCTAGGAAAAAAAAATTGCCCCCAAATACAATACTGGCATTGGCTATCAAACTAGTAAATGAAACCTTGGTAGAACGAATTTTGTTTCCAATTCTAGGACATATAATTTTGTTCCCAGTTCTAGACACAACTCAACTGGATCAAGTAATGATATATATTCTACTGTATCAAATTTTTGTGGACCAAATACAATTTACTTTTCAAATACTTTACATAATAATTATTGGAAACCTATGAGACAAATATGGGTTCCTAAAGCACTTATTACTAATGTTACTAGACCCAAATGAGTATGGGTACCAAAATCTTCCTTTTCTTGATCATGTTATAGGAAATCTGCTTAAAGAGATCCTGCAAAAATCTATGGTAGTTGGACATTGGATGTTCAAGGCACATGACAGGAGACTACTCATGCATCAATTACATGATAAATATAGATGGAGGACATGTCATATTTGGTGACAATTCCAAAGGGAAAATCATTGGCTTAGTCCAGATTCGTAACTCTGATTCGATTTTAATTTCTAAAGTACTATTTGTTAATGGCTTAAAATATAATCTTCTTAATATCTCAAAATTATGTGATGATGTATATCATGTTAAATTTGAAAATGATTCTTGTAATGTCTTTAATTCTAAATATGAATTATTATTTTGTTTATCAAGGAATGAGAACATTTATTATGTTTATTTATATTCCTTAACTTCTCGAAATGTTTCATGCTTAAGTGTATTTCATATAGAATCTTGGATCTGGCATATGAGACTAGGACATTGTAATGTTCACTCCCTTAGAAAGCTAACTAGAAAAGGCCACGTTAAAGACTTAACCAAACTTGAGTTTCCACATGAAAGAGTATGTAATCCTTGTCAAAGGGGAAAACAACAAAAAATATCTTTCAAAACAAAGAAATAATTTTCTACTTCTCAACCTCTCGAATTGGTTCACATGGATTTGTTTACACCATCTAGAGTTTCTTGTTTAAATGGAAAGCACTATGTTTATGTTCTGGTAGATTATTTTTCTAGATATACCTGGACCTTCTTCATGGCTCACAAAAGTGAAGCCTGCACTTATTTTACTAAGTATGAAAAGTATGTAGAAAATATTAGTGGCCTTAAAATTAAATCTTTAAGAAGTGATCATGGCCTTGAGTTTGAAAATCAAGAGTTTGAATCCTTTTTCTCACAAAATTGTTATGGTCACAATTTTTCTGCCCCCAGAACACCTCAGCAGAATGTTGCTGTAGAAAGAAGAACAAGAACCCTCCAAGAAATTTCTAGAACAATGCCTAGTGAATATGACTTACCTATTTACTTTTGGGATGAAGCTGTTAATACAACATGCTACATAATCAATAGAGTCTTGTTTAGACCAATTCTCAAAAAGACCCCATATGAACTCTCCAACAATAGGATACCTAAGTTAAATTACTTTAGTGTTTTTGGTTGAAAAGTATTTATTCACAACACTAAGAATAATCCAGAAAAATTTCCATCCAAAAGTGATGAAGGAATTTTCCTAGGTTACTAAATATTAAGTAAAGATTACAGAGTATTCAATAAGAGAACTAAATCGGTGGAAGATTCTATTCATATCATGTTTGATAAAATATATCCACATGAACCTAGAACCGTCCTAGAATATATGGAGGATGATGTATCAAATCTGAAAATCAACTAAAAATCATCAAATTCCTCTGTGAAAGAATTTGTGAAAACTTCCAATTCTGGAAACTCTCTACAATCGAGTCATAATGAACCTGAATCTATTGATGAACTTGAAATCACTAGTCCCTCTTTTTCTAGAAATATTATAACCCTTAAAAACCATCCCTTAGATGATGTTGTAGGAGACTTAGAGAACGGAATAGAAACTAAAGATTCTATTAGAAATCAGGTTGAACATAAAGCCTTTTTGACACAACTTGATCCTAAACACATTGATGATTCCATCAATGATGAATTTTGGGTAATGGCTATGCAAGACGAACTTCATCAGTTTGAAAGAAACAAATTTTGGAAACTTTTTGAAAGACCCATGGACATATTCATCATAGGAACGAAATGGGTGTTTATAAATAAGGTAGATGAAGATTGAAATATAGTTAGGAACATGGCTAGATTAGTTGCACAAGTCTATAAATAAGAAGAAGGAATTGACTATAAGGAGACCATTTCTCCAGTAGTCAGACATGAAGCCATCAGAATCCTACTTGCTTATGCTACACATCTAAATTTCAAACTATATCAAATGGATGTTGAGAGTGCAATATTAAAAGGGTATATCGCTGAGTATGTTTTTGTTGAACAACCCATGAGATTTACAAATCCTTATTTTCCCAATCATATTTTCAAAATATCAAAAGCTTTATATGGTTTAAAGAAATATCCAAGATCTTGGAAAGATATATTGAGTATTTTTATAATTTCCAAAGGTTCTACCAAAGGAATAGATAATCCTACCCTCTTTATAAAACAAATTTTTAATGAGGTCTTAGTTTTTCAAATCTATGATGATGATATTACTTTTGGATCCTAAAAAAATTCATTATGTATTGATTTTTTTAAAATGATGAAAAACGAATTTGAAATGAGTTTAATGGGAGAACTAAAATTCTTTCTTGGATTTCAAATCTTTAAAAATATTGATGTAATTGTTTTAACTCAAAGTAAACACACTAGAGATCTTCTAAAATTTTTTGGATTGGATAGCACTAAAAGTAGTGACACTCCCATGAGTACCACCTGTAAGTTGGAACTTGATGAAGATGGAAAATCTGTTGATCAAACAACTTATATATGAATTATTTGAAGTTTACACTACTTAACTGCGAGCGGTCCAGACATTATGTTTAGTGTGTGTATGTTTGCTAATTTTCAAGCAAATCCTAAAGAATCTCATTTAAATGTTGTAAAGAGAATTTCCAGAAACCTCAAGCATACACCTAATATAGGATTGTTCTATCCTAAAGGAAAGTCATTTGAACTAGTTAGTTATTCTGATGTTGACTTTAGTGGATATAAGTTACATAGAAAGAGCACCAATGGAACATGTCACCTTTTAGGCAAGTCACTAGTATCATGGTTTAGTAAGAAACAAAATTTTGTTGCATTATCTATTGCAGAAGCTTAATACATAGCTCTTGGAAGATGTTGTGCACAAATTTTGTAGATAAAACACACATTACTAGAAAATGGATATCAATGTTGAGATGTACCAATAAATTGTGACAACATAAGTGATATTAACATCTCAAAAAATCCGGTTTCAGATTGTAGGACAAAACATATTGATGTAAGACATCACTTTTTGAGAGATCATTATCAAAAAGTTGATATCACCTTGGAATTCATTGGTACTGAATATCAAGTTGATGATATATTCACCAAACCATTAAATTGTGAGAGAATATACTAAATCATACATGATATTGGCATGAAAAATCTCAAATAGATATCTTACTTGTCTTACTGTTCAACGTCTTACTATATTTTACTTTACTGTTTCATTATTATGGTTTCTCAGTTACTGTCTCTCATGTTTACTATCTCACTGTTAGCACTGTGTACTTACGGTCTGACATTTACTGTCTCACCGTAACACACACAGAAAAGTTCACTTACTGTGTCGTCCTAACGACCATTGACTATGTCACTGTGATGACCACTAACTATCTCACCGTGATGACCACTCACTATCTCACTGTAACGATGATTCACGATCTCATTGTGAAAATTCATTATCATTTCTTATAAACCCATATCATGGTAATTATTATTTCACCTCTTTTACATACCCTCGTTTTTAGTTTTGTGACGATTGGAATTCCTAAATGATAAAAAAATGTTTCACTTGGTTCATCACTTGGAATTTCAATTTTTTCGAACCCTTTCATCCTTGAAACCCTTCTCTCTCTCTCTCTCTCGAACCATCAGTGGATTCCAATAATGAAACGTCCATCATCATCCACACCTGAGAAGCATAGCTCGAAGAAGATGATGATTTCACCTTTGCTGACACCCGAAGGACCTTTAAATATGAATCTGGTAAATCGAAGTGTTGTTTCTGAGAATGAAAATTTTCCCGAATGGCTTCTATCTAGAAAATATCTGGTCTTGAAAGTGTTAAAAGAACAAGGTTGGTTGGAGTGGTTCTCAAGGGAGAATAGACCCATCTATCCTCGGTTTGTAGCTTAGTTCTACCAGTACGTACAGTTCTCCTTTGAATCTGGTAAATGTTATGTTGTGAGGAGATGGATTAATGGACAAAGATGCTCTTTCTCTTCGAGGTTATGGGCTTCATGCCTTAAGATACCACGTGAAGGTATATGTGAGGATTATTAGAGAATAACTCTTCCTTAAACTTATTTCTTTGATCAAGAAGAAGCTCTAAAAACCCTAACCAGAAATGGCACCAAGAGAAGGGCCATCACTGCTGAACTAGATGGAGAAACAAGACTTCTATTTAATTTTGTTCAAAATCTGTTTAGTCCAAGAAAAGGTGATTTTTATGTGTTAATGTATCAAGTTGTGATTTTGATTCTTCTTATGAAAAATGGACACAAGATCAAATTGTTCAAGTACATCATTCACTATATGTGTGAGTTTATCAAGGTTACATCCATGTCCACTTATTTGTTCTACTCTCTGCTGAAATTAGCCATGCTTGTTGAAAAATGCGTGGTTGGACCTAATAAAGAAGTTATTATGGACTATGAATACTATCTCTCTAAATACACCATGAAGATAATGAAGATAAACTAGAATCATTGGAAAAAGGAATGGGTGGAAGACAATGATAAGGTGTATGAGAAGTTTAATCCTGTGGATTATCCCCCAAGGATGAAAGACATTTCAGATCTTGGTTTGGAACCAGATGAACATGTTGAGTATTTAGAAGAATAGGAAGAAGAGGATAAAGTACAACATAGGGAAGCATTTATTGTTGAGGAAGAAAGGAATATTGTTCCTCATGTTGTCCTTGAAGAAGAAGATCCTTCCCTTGGAAACGATGTCAATCTACAAATCCAACCTGAAGCTGAAAAAGAATCAGTTGTCACAGAATCTGAGCAGCAAGCCATGGAAGAGCCTATAGTAGAAGAACTCCCTATTGTGCAAGAGGCGAATCTAGAAGAACTCCCTGTGGAACAATATTTTCCTAAAATAATACCCTCTATTGAAGAGAGGATGGATATGGTCTTTCAGCTTGCTAGACAAGAAATGAATGAGGAACTTAGAGCTGAGTCTGTCGATTTAGACCAAGCAACTGAGCCTCTCAGTCCTGAGAAGGAGGCACCTGTTGAGGGAGAGAAAACACAAAATCCTGAGTCTGATGAAGCCTCACATCCAACTAAGTCAAGTCTTGTGGACACTCAGTACAAATTTCCTAGTTTCTATGATGTGAATGAGTCTAAGCAAGTTACTACAAGCGGGCTTGATCTTTCGTCCCTGTTTCCGTTGAAATCATTCATAAACTTTTCACCTGAGAAGGAACCTGGACCTGAACCTATCCATGTAAAAATTCATACACCTGATCCTTTATCTTAAAAGATTGCCTTTATTAGTAAGGAGGATCTGAAGGAATTTGGATATACTCTCTTATCTAGAGTTGAGAAACTTATGAACTCCCAACCTCGTCCTATGAAAAATCTAAGTGAGAGAGATGCCTCACTATTTTTGGAAAGGATCATTTGGGAAATACAACCTAAGATACTCCATGAGAGTAAATAAGCACTATTTAAAAATAATTTTATTTGTAATGAAGTTCAAACCCTAAGAAGCATGGTTGAAGACATGCACAAAGAGCTGTATTCGAGATCAGAGCCTACTACTGCTCCTCTAGCACCAACTATTTCTCAAATCTCTCGAGATGTTGTGTCTCAGATTCACCCTTATCTGGCATCCTTCGATGAAAAGATTTTGGGAAGGCACAAAAAGATGTTAAAGGAAATGAGAGAGATTATGGTGAACCATAATAAACTCACTGATGAGTACACTGGTTGTCTTCAAAAGGTACTAAATCAGCTCAAATATCTGACCTCAACTGTCAAATCTTCTAATACCTCTGGTCAATCGTCTACACCTTCCTTGGATAATAATTTTCTTAGTTCTATAGTCAAAGAATATCTTAATAATGCTTTCAGTGGTTTTAATGTGGCTTTTTTCTCTAAAGTTGTCATGAATAGTGATAGAGTTCTTGACCTTGTACAAAATCACTCCAAGATTACAAATGATGCCCAACATGAGATTTCTAAGAATGTGGATTTCTATTTCAACATAATTTTCTCCAAGACTGATATGACCAACCACTTCAAATACCATGTAGAGAATCCATGAATTCCTCATGTTACTCAAGCCTTTAAAACCCATGTCCAAAGGCTAATTGAGTTTACCTGATTGTTGGGAAATTTTATAGAAAAACAAATATGAAATTGAAAAATCCATGCAGTATGGTGGATAGATTATTGTAGACTTCATAAAACTCCTAAGACCCTATATTCATGTCCAGAGTACAACAATTGTTGCTCTAGCAGCTGCACCTCTCAGACTTAGGCAGCCAACCGTCATCTGTGCCTTAGCCTCAACTACTAAGTTTGTTGGCCAAGCACTTAGTCAAACAAGGCTTGTGATTATTGATCAGCAACAACCTAGATCTTCTACTTCTCCTACCTTGGCTCCCTTAGTCATTGAAGGTATCCCTTTACCCTCTCTATCTACCATGTCTCTTCCTTCTTCTACATCAACCACTGCCCCTATGACTTCCTCTTCTGCTACTGCTAAAGGAAAAGAGAAGGCCAGTCCCTGAAGATGACCACTGCTTACTCTTTTCTAATGGGGATGGCATTGTTTTTTGTATTTCTCCATTACTTGGTACTAAAATCTATTTACTCTTAATGGAATGTGCACTGGTTACCCTCTCTTCTTTCAACTATTTGATAATCCCAAAAGGGGGAGAAGATTCTATATGTTATATTCCCTATAGTTGCATTTAATTTACACATTAACTGTACATGATTTGTGATCATCAAAAATGGGGTGATTGATGGAATCCTCATGTATTAATCATGTTTTAATGATCACAAATCTCATTAATGATCACAAATCTTATTCAACCTAGTTAACACCTAAATTATATCTAATAATGTGTATTTATGTTTCAAGTTCCATCAATATTTATAATGGTTAAGATCAATCCATTTCATGCATATCACTGTTTGAGTCTGAATACAGTTGTTTGCCTGAGTACAAGACACCATAAGCAAGACACCGTAAGCCAGACACCGTAAATAAGACACCGTGAAGCTGGAAAATGTGAAACCAGACACCATAAGCCAGACACCGTGAAGCCAGACACTGTAAGCCAGACACCGTAAGCCAGACACTGTGATTCCAGACACCGTGAAGCAAGACACTGTGAATCAAGACACCGTGAACAAGACACCATGAACAGGACATCATGACACCCATAAACCATGACACTGAGACACCATGACACTCTGACACCGTGACACTCAGACACCTTGTGAAGGAGACACCATTTTCATATCATACTATGATACTGTTTCTTAAACTATTTTTTCATCTTTAAATTTAATTTTTAATGGTTATATTTGATGCCTTTACTGCACTGACATAATTAATGTTTCTTTGTAGAAATAGTATGTGGTACGAGGTACGAAACACATGGAACCTGTCGGCTAAAACTCATGCATTCGAAGATAAAGAGTGAAGTGTTCCCAAGAGCAATGAAGCACGATACTGAATGAAAAACAAGCCAATGAGCACGACTGTGAAAAACATTTTTCAATATTTTCAAAATAATGCATTGTCACATGCATGCAATCTGACTCTACTAAAAAATATACGAAGTACACTAGAATCTAGAGAACATCATCACAATATCAAAGCTCATGAAGAACAAAAGTTGAATTGCGACACTCTGTTTTTCAAGACAAAAACTATAGAAGGATTCATAAGAATTTCTGTTCAATCAAAGGAGTCTAGAGCTACACCTCAAATCACTAGAGAATTATAAACTCATATCTACTCTCTGTCAGTGTTTCTTTTACTTAATTTTTGAGCAGTTTGTGTTCTTTGTATATTCCATACACACACTGACTCTTGTGCTAAACTGGAGGATTTATAAATCCTTAAACCAAACTCTTTATACTTCTGTTTACCCATGAAAACTATGGAAGTGATCCCTGTGTTGCCTGGTTATTATTTCTCTTTACACATGAAAACTGTGGAGGAGGTCCCTGTGTGACCTGGACAGTCTGCGTACTGTTGTTAACCCTGATCCATGGTGTGGATCAATGTTTATTTATATAAACTGCTAGGTGGAAATTGATCACCATGTGCAGTGGATTAGGTCTCGGCATGAGACTGAACCACTTGTTTCATATCCGATGTGATGTTTAAATTTTTCTTCTCTGCATTACAGATTTATTGCATTATCCATAAAACACTAATTTCACTTTGATAGATAGTCTTGGAAAAAAGTTATAACTGATTTTTCTTAGTAGGATAACTTAAAAAGTAATATTTGTAATACAAATTAAGATTATTGAGAATTAATCAATCTTCTAATAAGTAGTTTAAAAAGTCAAACACTTATAACAATATAACCTTGATTAACAAGGTTGTATCTATTTTTGGGGAAACCATTTTTTTTAAAAAAAATATTCTTTTAACAGAAATTTTTATAGTTACTCAAATCACCCATCCCCTCTTTAGTAAACTACTCTGACCAACATTATTATTCAAAAATTGAAATATTAATGGGAAATAAGTTTCCACTGATATCCGTTTATAACATCCAATAACAACTAACAGCTAAACAGATAGCTAGAACATTTATCCTATGGCCTCAAGAACGTCTCCCCATATGACTGAGGGTCCAGACAATCAGGGTGAATGTCATGTTTGCTCATTGGGGAGATTATACCCTCATACTCAAAGTTTCATAGAAACAAGTAGATAGTAAATATAAATAAATAGTAGATGAAATCTAATGTTATAATAAATCAGTAGAAATAAAAGGTAATGTCAATTGAAAATATAATGTAGTAAATTCCTGTTTATACAAGGAATGATTGAAATATTTTGGAACATGATCAAAATAGAAAACATACAACATGACTTTAAATTCAGTACAATACATGAGTTACGTATGAAAAGAACTAAAAATCCCAATGGTGATATCGACAAGCATCTTGTGCTTCAGATCTATACTATACTACTAAATCTTCCGGTATAATTAAAACAACACAAGAAAATGATTATATCCATACAAAAAAGTCGTTCTACTAAGGCACCAATGGTACTCGAGCATGGTGTGAGATATAAATCCCAGAAGGCCGACACCCATGGTGTCTATCCTAGTCCATCTTGTGCTATGTAAATTTTAATGTGTCCAAGAAGTTATATGACAAGTAAATAAGTAATAAAAAGAAACATACTATAATGTATAGGTTCCCAATTATACCCAAATACATTTAATAAAATTAATTTTAGAAAGAAGTATCAGATTTAATAACTATGACATGCTCAATCTAACTATGTTCAAAAAGTTATTTCAACCCAATAAATTAATAAGTCTTCAGAGCTGGTGCATATCCCAGTGTCCCTTGTAATTATGAAATCTAATATTCTGAACCAGGTCATCTATAATGAAAAATCAAGAATGAATCCCAGATTTTTATTTGGATTGATTGATGTGTCACAAGATTCTTTTCATTCATTAATCAATTTAGAACTAGAGCCCCTCCAAGGAATTCCTAAGTCAGAATCCAGGTATTGTTATTGGTATAATATAAACCAACACCCAAAAATCTAATCCTTGGAAAATCTCTTAGGAACCCAACATCACTCTAGGTGTAGTAAAGTCTCTCATCCACCCATGTCTGTCCTTGTAGGTCCACTTAGGGAGCCAATGTATCACCCATGGAATAAATAGTCAATGACCTTTTAGAGTATATTGTCAGAATCCACTATAGGATCCAAGTATCACTCGACATATAATATTCAAAATCACCTATGAGTCTATATATAGCATCTATGTATCACTTGGGAATATTATTCAAGTCTCAACGAGTTTGTCGAGGTAATTCTTCATTTATATCCATGTATCACCCATGGCTTATAAAATCAAACCACAATATCAAATATATATATATATATATATTTATGTATGTATGTATGTATGTATGTATGTATGTATGTATGTAGGTATGTATGTATGTATGAATGTATATATGTCCGGCCCGAACCAGTAAAATCTCATTTCAAACCTCACCAAAGGGTGGTTAAGTGAATTGATTAAGCTAACAAGGCTTGCCTCACAATTACTCACATATTAATTTCAATATACCAATCATCACATGAAAAACAAGACAATACATGGTATAAACATTAATTAACTCAAATGGGAATTTATTTATAACATTATTATCTATATTAAATAAAAAACTACATGGAATAATATTATCTATATCACATGGGTATATCTATACGAAGGTAATTCATTCTTAATCAAAAAATGACATAACAAGGGCCAATGGTCATGGCCACTCATCCCTTCCCATTCAATCCATTTAATTAAAAATTCGATATAAAATTCTATTACATGTTTTAAATCCCATGACATGGGGTAAAGGACACACTTAAGGGTGTCCAAGGTCAAAATACATTCAATTTCCATTCAATAAGAATCTTCCAAATGGGTGCTTCATGTTCAAGGTATTCAACCTATAACATACATAAGTAGGCCTCTTTAAAATAAAAATATATTCATAATGATTCTAGGATCATAAATTCATTCCAAGAAATTTATTTTTTAAAAGAACAAGAGAGTATAAATGCTATCATGAATCATTACAACAATTTCAATCAAGAATATATAATATCCATGAAGTACAACAAATAATGATTAAAAATATCAAATCAATACTTTTTATCTTGGAAGACATTGCACCTTCGTTGGAGGTGTTTTTTTATATAACATTACTTCCTTTATCATAAAATCATTTAACCACATAATCATTTTATTCAATAAATTAAAATACAATTTCTCAATAGAATCCTTGATTCATTTGTTTTAAATAAGCACTTAAAGAATTCTTAAATTTTAAAGTGGTCACAGATTGGGATCCCACCTCTAAAGAAAAACAAAACCAAGCCAAACACTCGTCACATAATAATAAATGTAACATAAATCTCCTCTACACTGTCATGAACATCAATTATTATGTAAATATATCCCATAATCCAATGTACATATTCCCCTCACCATGAGAGAATATGTACAAGGTAGATATATATATACATACCCACGTATGTGATTGAATTACTCCAAAAATTATCAAAACACACTAAAAATTATACATGAAACTCAAAACACCAAAACACATAAAATTCAATTAAGAAACAAGATACAAAAGATGAAAACCAAACTATAAATGAATGGATTCATGCCAAATAGAACCTATTTTCATCGCCTTTGACGACAGATTCTTGAACACACAAGAAGGGTTCCTGAGAAACCCTTCACATACCTTAACATTGATAGAAAAAAGGGTTAATTGATACCTAGGGTTATGGAAAAAATTAAATGGGAGATGGGGAGAAGAAAAAAAGTCAAATAGAAGGAGGAAGATTATGGAGAGAAGTTTACCTCCAAAAGATGACCAAAAACCACAATGAGGTTTGGTTGAAATTTTCATAGAAGGAGGGATCCAGAGGGAGGTGCGTCATGAGGCCAGGGAGAACCTCAAAGGGATGTCATGTGCGGACCTAGGGGAAGAACTGGGTAAATTAGGGTTTTTGTTTCATTTATTTTAATTTCATTAAATTAATTTTTATTTTTGAAATAGGATATCACACACGGTTTGGGTTCCATGGTTTGGAAAACTGTGTGCCAACCGTGCGCCCTCTATAGGGCACCTAGGTAAACCTCAGGGCATGTACAACATGGTTTAAAAACCAAGAATGGAATATTGTTTAGGTAATTCATAAACTACTAACTGGGAGTTCTAGGTGCATAGTTTGGAAAACTATATGCAGTTTCTGAAACTTCTTCTGTCCTCCTGCATAAGGCCGCACAATTTCCAATTGTGGGCCACATGATTTCAAACAAATTGTGTGCCATGTGAATGCCCCTTTAAAAAATAATTTTCTAGGTTTGATGCTTATGAAACTCCATTGAACACCTGATAAACCTCTTGGTAATTTTCCCAAGCCTAAACACATCACTTTGAATTGTTATAAATCTCAAAATTATATTCTAAACAACAATTTAAATAACAACCATTCTAATATTCAGAATAAAATTTAAATTCCAAATGATTTTTTCTCAGGCAGAAAAACATGGGTTATGACAAACCATGTGTCGTTGGTTTCCTTAACAATGAATGGTGTGGGGTCCATAGGTTATTTATAGTCTATGGTAGACGGGATGTACGACTGATAGCTGTTTTGATATTTTTAAGAACCTAATATGAAAAATTGGTTGGTAAACTATGGTGTAGTGATGGTTATTTTGGGTAATGACGAGATGATTTTATACTATGCACAATGGTATGGGATACTAGAGTTGTTGGGACAAATTAAAAGGAGTGATTTATCATTGATATGCCTAATTACTCATGATTCTTAATATAGGGCTCATGGGATATATGTTCCTTATTATTAGGTTCCCATTGTTGAGATATTCATATTATATACACTGTGAGTCAATATTTTATATGGTATCATAGGTAGATTCGTAGAGTACCTAGATAATATATGGTGGATAAATTAATAAATAATTTAACACATGATATGGAGAGTTTTTATTTTCTATGAAATTTATTGGTTTAAAACATATTAATGAAAAACCATGGGATTAATAAATGAGATTCTCTTATAATAACAGTTTCAAATAAATAATTTGTTAGGTGGTTAAAGATGGTGATGCAATTTAGAATATAACAAAGAGAATTATTAGTTTCATGGTAATTGTCTAAAAAATATTGAAATGTTAATATCATAAAATGTTAATATGAATTAAATAATATGGAACATTGATGCTTTTCTAATTGTTTTATATAAAGTTTTCAGTATTGGTAAATAAGGGTCCTAAATGATGATAGTGGTAGATGTGTCTAAGGCTAGGTTTTTTCTGATAGTGTATTTTTGTCTATGAGAATGTTATTATATATTATAATTTCATATGCCTCCCTACTCTTTTTGGATGGAAAACCAACAAACAAATGTTTTTTTTGGGTTTTTCCAGAAACATATAGGAACATGTGGAAATAGATAAATTCCTTATCTATCTCACTTTACCTCCCATTTTATATAGATATTTGTAGTCAAATATCAGGAAATAATTTCTTATGGTATAGGGTGTGTTCCTACCCAGCATGTGATGACTTTTGAGTTTTCTATAAACAAATGTTCAAAATGTAATGGTGCTATGGATTGAGGTATTGTGCATTACATTATTTAGTTGTGGTGTCTTTAGCTTCCCACTGGTGTACATGAATAAGATATGATGCATTGGGGAATAATTTATTTGTAGATGTTGTAGTATCTTTCAAATATACACATAGTTACATATGGGATGCGTTTTATGATGAGATTCATATGTGGACTAATGGCAATATGAGATGTTGGCCCCTACACATGATTGATGAATATATCGTAGAGGCCTAACTAACATCAATGGTGACTTACGATAAGATGGGATGATCATAGGATATGTGGAATTGGGGCATGAGAGGTGGATACCTATGGGGAAGTTGAATTGGGTTTTATTATTTATATATATATCTATGTGTATGTGTGTGTGTGTGTGTGTCTATGTATTATTCTGATTAGTAATGATTTATTTATATGAATTATTTTGTGAGTGAGGCATATTAAGGATGAGGAAAAAATTATTACCAATTTAGGTAATGAATTAGCATCATTTTATTATTCACAATTATTTAGCCTGCTTCTTTTAAATTTTTATTGAGAGTTTTTATGGAGGGTCTTGTGGATTAAATCTATTATCATCACCATACATATATATTTATAGACTATTTTTTTGGAAAAAATAAAAACATTGGTGATAGGGCTAGATGTCAATAGCTCAGAATATTTATTTCCGATCGATCTATAGATGATGGTTTTCATTTTCCATTAATAGTTTTACTTTTGGAACATTCAGTATTGTCTCTCAGTTGTTCACCTTCTATATGAAATAACATATGTTTAGAATTTTTCCTCTTCGTGCATGGGGTTGGTTGTTGGTTTTTATTTTTATCTCTTAATCCTTTAAAATATATAGAGGGAAATTCCCCACAAATTTTTGATTTCTAAGAACTCAATGCTAGTGTCTGGCTCATGGCCTACTCGAGGCGCAATTTATGGGTATTTATCTTAATTTCATTAATGAAGAGTAAAAATAAGAGAAATTCAATGATTTTCATTTCTTTTCATTAAATCAAGTAATTTAAAATTAACATTATATTTTTGATTTTTTAATAATGTGTAATATGAAAAATTTTATTTAGAATAAAATATTTAATATCATTGTAGTTAGGATTTTTCATGATTTTTAATAAGATTATTCTTAACAATAAAAACAAGGTTTTCTATATACAATTTTATGGTTCCAGACGATAGTCCTTGTTAATTAATTAAAATGACCCCAAGTAAGGAAACATTTAAATGAAATTTATAGATTTTATATACATTTATATTATTTAAAATACATATAACAATGGATTATATTCATATAGTTAATACAAGATCAACCATTTCTAGAAAAATTTATTTTCCAAAAAAATATCTTGTCATCATATTTTATGAGATTAATTTTAAATTAAATTCTTCCAATTATTTCAATTTAATTTATTAGAATTTATTCCATGAAATTAATTAGTATAATTATTTTTAGAAATTAATGTTAAGGTAATTTTTGGACAAAATTATAGTAAAAAAAGGAAAAATCAACTACCATAGTAATGGTCAAAATTATGTTTTATGTATCATATGTGCTTATGTTAAAATTAAATTTCCAAAAATATAGAAATATTATTTGATAAATTTGTTTAAATATTTATAATTATTTTTTAAAATTATCTAAAAAGTATCATTTTATTTTTTACGGTAAGTTTTTGGGTTACGAAGGTAAAAATTTGTTACCATGGTGAAAACTAAAATTGTAAAAGTGAGTAACCATTGAGGTAAAGGGAATGAAATGTGTACAAATTGATTTATTTTTAATTTTTTCGTGTTTTATCAATATAATATTCCTAAAAATCAATTATTTAATAATTTTAAATGCACATGATTAATGACAGACTTTTAATTATTAAATTGGTTTCCTTATTTACAAAAATGATTCTCTTTCTCACTTATAAAAGGGAACGTCCTGCCCTTTTTTATTCACATAAAAACTCAATTTTGATTATAAGATACCTTTCCAAATATGTTCCTTAACTCTCTTACCACGTATTATAGTCCATTTTTATTATAAACCCCCTTTGGAAGTCTTTGGTAGAAAACAGAAAGAGGTTATCTGAAGAAGAGGTATTGTTCTTAACCGAGCATTTTGTTTTATTTGTTCTTACACCTCCTTAAAATATTATTCAAAAATGAATATATAAAAACAATATTATCTCAAATATACCAATATTTTAAAAATTTATTTTGATAACATACATCAATATTCTGATACATCAATTGAGAAACATATCAATAGTTTCTGTGTATGGTGAACTACAACATCATAAATCGATGTAATTAATTTTCTATCATCGCCTCTAAAAAATATTTGTGACGATGGATTATATATATATATTATATTAATAATTTATTTATCATTCAATACAATTTAAATATCATATATTTTGTTACTTTTCTATTCATTAATTGATACTAATGTCGTTTGTGCGCAAGTGTGGATTACAACCTCTATAAAGTTATGTGAATCATTTTTCATTACCAAATTACATGGATAAAATATATAACTATATTTAAATGAGTATAATTATATTTATAATATAATTATCATTATATTAATATAAAATGACACTTAACTTATTTCCATCAAGATTATTGAAAAACGGGAATGTTACTGATGCATACATACGACCTTCCATCACCATGATTGCATCGTTGTTCATTTTTTATAAGCATATTTCATAGTTGGATTTAAAATTAATATTTAGTTAAAAAAATTTAATTACTTTTTTATTATTATTCTAGAGATGATAAATTAATAAAATATTTGACAATATTCAACCAACTAAAGTCATTTTGGACATATGAACTGAATATCATCAAAACATCCGATGTGAAATTAATTTATTAAGTTTTTGATTATAACATGGTGAAATGAATAAAAAATGTGAAATTTGTTCTTATTAAAGGAAATAATTAACATCGTTTTATTATTTAGGAATATAATAAATTCAAGGGATGATTCATGTGTGAAGTAACAGATCTCTCTAAACCACAATTTTTTTCAGGTTATGACCATTCACTCTCTGTTTATCTTTATCTATCTCTACAGGTTTATGGAATTAATAAAAATTATGTGTCTATATCTAAGTAAATTATATAACTAACATAATCTCACTTAATTTTATGGGGTAATACATACAATATTGTTTTCTCAAATGAAACATACTTCATTCCATGGGTAATTTTTTTGTTTATGACTTAAGATTGATTTCCTTTTTTGGAACACATAAAAATGTATATATTATGATAGGTACCCCTAAATATATCACTAACGTATTGGTTAATGTTTTGGGCTCATTATATGATATGTATGGGATTATGGAGTATACATAATCCATTATTAGACTTTGTACACCATGTTATATTGTCTTGGAAGTTACCCATGACTCATGTTTATGTCATATTATATGTTACCTCCAATTTACAATGTTTCTATTATTTTTAATACAATTTTATTTACATTATTCGTCCACTTGATAAATTATTATCCTTCTATTTTATGATATTATTTATACCGTTGATTCACACATTTTATTTCTTTATCATGTTTATTCCATTAGAAGAATGTTTACCTCATCCCTTTATTTTATGAATTCCCAAGGTTATCTTATGACGATTTAAGAGATAAAATTCATTTAGGGTCTCATTATGGAGAATAAAATAACTATGTTGTTTTAGTTTCTTTTATATACATTATAAACCTATTTCTCTAAATTTACTAGGATTCACGATCTTTGTTTGGTGCTTATTGGATATTTATCTTTAAAGAATATATAATAATATGTATAATCGTACTAGGTATCTATATATTTTCTTAGAGAAAGGGGTAGTTATATTTCAGGACTAAGAAGTATATTAAATTTTTTAGAACCCTATTTATAAATATATGTATTATGAAATATCATGGAATTTTGGTAATCTTTATAGCGAGTGGTTTCCATAAAATTACATCCCTTTTTGGTTCTATTTGAGGATGTGGATTTGAAATAGTTTTAACTAGGATTAATAACATTTAAAAGTGAATATTGGGACTTTAATTTACCATTTCCTAGTTATAATAAAATAGGCCCTTCTGATAAACTATTTGGAAAATCATGAGGGATATGATTTGGAAATTCAGAATCTCTTCATGAACCAGTACGATGGAATTAACTAAATTGTTATATTATAAAAAATAGTAGGAGAAATTATCATATATAAACAATATTTATACCAAGATACTCATATTTTTGGATAAATATATAATTTCTTTTATGTTAAAATTTTTTCATTTTTTATTTCACTCTATTTTTATTTTTTTCTAGTTAATGGTGTGAAATATGAGAAATTGTGCCAATAATCAATGTGATCAGAAATGTGATGATTTCCCAATGATATGTCAAACCTTATGGAAGTGGGTGATTAAAACTACATGTTAGTACTAGATAAAAATATCAAGTTATAAATAATAACATGAATCATGTCTAATTTCCTCATCCACCTAAGATAGAGAAAGTTGGAGTTGAGTATATTATGTGACAAAAGTATCCTACCATTAGTGGATCTTATAAACCCCTAATAAAGGAACTAAAAATGAAATCCATTGAGGAGATAATATATTTCCTCCAATAATATTGAATTATAAAGTTTTTTGTTCATTTATTTCATTAGTAGAATAGATGATCACTGCTGGAAACTGATCATGAACAAAATATTCAAGGAGGATATTGATTCCATGGAATTGTAAGTCTTTAGAAAAATATTTTTCAATAAATATTGTTCCCGAATTATATATGTTAAAATGGATAGGTAGTTCTTTGGTTTGAAGAAAAATTAAGTAGAATCTTTCATGTCATATGAGGGATGCTTCATAAGGATTTCTCAGTAGGCCTCCAACTCTATCATCAACACTGAAAGAAAGGTGTTCCATTTATTTAGTTGGTTAATGCCGTGTCTATAAAAATCAATACAGATTCATGACCTTGAAAACTATGAATATTTTTGTTCCCTAAATTGGATATGGAGATTTATGAATCTATGTGATCTCATGGTACTAGGTAAAATAATGTAAAAATGATTATTCTTTGATAGTATCATCAAATATATCCAATGGAGGAAATAAAATCCAACATCGAAAATACCTAAAGTGTTGGAAAAATAATCCTTGAAACTATATTAAGGGAACTTAAATATATTAAAATTTTTTAAAGGAGGGGAATTAGTCTAAATAGAGCTAAAGGGAAATGAAGAAACCCCCTAATGAGTAGTAATAATAAAAGGATCAGATCAATAATCAGCATGCATGGTAGTGTTTAAACAGTATAGAACACCTTCATTTTGAAGACACTTCCCTATGATAAGGGTTGTTAGAGAAAATAATGGACAAAAATATCCATGTAATAAAGAAAAAAGGAATATGATATCACTAATTTATAGGAGGATCTAGAAAATAATGTGGAGATAGATATACTAGTTATTCATTCAATAATAGAAAACATACTATTTGATTATAGTTAATAATATTTTTTAGTATATTTCAAGTTTAGAATAACTATTCAAACACATCCAAAAAACCTGGGGGTTGAGATATTTCTAAGAACAAAAAATAGGGAATTTTTTGAATCCCAAGTATAAAACGCATACCATATAAATGGTTGGGGATGGAATCATCCAGAAAATATCATATGACAATCTTTAGTGGAGTTTAAAGGTATGTTGGCATTGAGTTTATTATCTTTATATACATCTAACATCATCATTAAAAATAGTTAAAACACTCTTCACATCAGAATTCATCCTAAAATTTTATATTTGTTTATGTAGTAGGATAAACCTTCCCTAGAAACTTCTTTTCAAGAATGATTATTATTGCCTTAAATGAAAGCATATCTATACCATGTGATTGATACAAAATATGGACCCAATAATACAACAAAAATATTTATGGACATAATGAATAGTTTCATAAAATATTATTTAGAGAAATATTTGGATTTCATTATAGTTACAATGTTATATAACCCAAAAGTAATGAGTAAGTTGAAAATAACCTGAAAAGTGTGATAAAGAATTTCTCAAAACGAATATTTAGGAATAGTATAGTACATTTAAGTACTAGATGAATAAATTTATTCTTGGAGAATATTATCACTATTGACAGGATATATGCAGACCCTTATAAGATAAAGGCTATTGAGGAGTATCCTAAATTGACATATTTAAAATAGATTTGTTGTTTCGTTAGAATAGATTGATATTATTGATTCTTTGTGAGAAACTTCTCATTATTTTCAAACCTGATAAAAAAGGTAACTTAGAAAAGGGTAAAATGTTTTGGGACTAGTGAATGAAAAAGAGAGGTTTATGGAGTTGAAAAAGGTGATTATCTGTAACACCCCGAAATTTTATGAAAAATATTCTTTTTAATTTCATTAATGTCTTGTGTTGTATGCTACACCATAAGGAGCTTTCACAACATGCATCCTTGACTTGCCTTGCATTACACGCAATCGCGACCTTCCTCGATAGCGTGTGTAGTACGCAATACCGAGTTTTATTAAACAACGATATGCTATTAAAATATTATTATAACTAGCCATTATGAGTAGTAATAACCACCTTTTAAAATTTTAAAAATTTTAGCTCTCAAAATGGACTTCATTTTTGGATTCGGAGTATCGAATTTAGCCTAAGGTGAAATTTTGGTACTTTTCGGATAACTTTCATATTCTGATGAATAGTGAAAATTACTAAATTATAATTACAAACAACTTTTTTAATAAAAATAATTAATAGTGATAAATTATTAATTTGAGTTGTTTTAAAGTATATTAAGAATATATTTTTCCAATTTAATACAATGTTGGTCATTGGATGTAATTTCACATTTAAACCAGACATAAACAAGTGTCAATCTTTTGATAGATATTGTTTCTTAAAAACACACTATTTGTTTTAACAGCGGGATTTAATTATAAAATTAAATAATGCAACTTCTATGTTATGAATTTGGTAAAATAGACATCATTTTTGAATTCAGAATATGAAATATAGCTTAGGATGAAATTTTGGTATTTTTCTGAAAACTTTCAATTTTTGATGAATAGTGAAACCCCTAAGTGGTGGGTGAAAAACTAAATTTTGCATAAAACTTAATTTTACCTCTTCTGTGAATGGAATTTCGAAAATCCGATAGACACGGTTAATTTCAAGGACTAAAATGTGGTTCAATGAGATGAAATTAATTTTTGGTGAATAGTAACTTTTTACTTTTTTTACCACGGTTAATAGTAAATAGGGTAACTAAGGGTAAATATGATATTACTATTACCCTAAAACATGTCCTAATTCTATTGGATAAGTGTAATTAGACCAAAAACAACTTTATTAATATAATATGACCATTTAGGTCCACATGGATTAGATTATGACATTTAATATTATTTTATTTAATGAATAGTTAAAATAGTTAAAATCAAAGTTTAATAACTAAATCATTTTTAATATGGGGTTATACATAAGATAAATTCGACTATAAATATTCATTAGAAATCTAAAAATATTTACTACATAATTATATTTCATTTATAATTTTTAGACTTAACATAAATAATTTATTTATGACACAACGATGATGCAGTAATTACCCTTTTAAGGAAATATTAACATAATTGATGTTATAAATGCTCAAATAAATGTAATTTGAGACTTTTTATGAATTCCACAAATTTTCTAGGTTACTATGATATATTAGTGTTGATTTAATCAACTTGGTTCGAACATATAATTCTGTTATGACTTTCACAAAAATCATGTATCAAATAGTGTCAAAATTGACACAAAATAGTTTTTAAATCAAATATTATATTATTAATTGTTATTTTATTCCTAAAAATATATAGTTCGGCAAAATGACATAGATAAGGATATATATATTAATAAAAAACAAATTTGGGTTCGTTTGGCATGTTATAGTAAGTGTATTAACCATATAGTGAAAGAAAACAAAAAGACACGGTAAAAGTTAAATTATTTAACTTAGAGTTAAATCTAATTGATAAGGTTAAAATAATACCCTAAACTTGTCCAAATCCTATTGGTTGATAGGATTTCGACCCATCCCCACTTTAGCTTCGAAATAAGACCCTTTGGAACCATTATAAACCGATTTTGACTTTAATATAAAATAATATTTTGAGATATTCCTAAGGTGCCCCTCTCCTCACACCAATTTGAGCACTCAAGCTCGGCCAACCCCTGCCAAAATCCCTTCTCCACTTCCCTAGAATAATCCTAGAGGTCCTGGTCTTCTTCAAAGACCAATCTTAGTCCCCTAAGTGGAGGATTCAAAGAGGCGTTCCAAAGAAGAGGTAATATCCATTACCGATCTTTTCAATTTCTTTCTTCTTCAACTTCTTCTTCTTTAGTTGTTTCATGATAAAGTAATAACATAAGTATTACTTACATACTGATATGTTATTATAAATATGAAACAACCCTAATTCACCTTCTATCCATCCTACGGAAAAATTAAATCAACGCGCGTGCGTACGTACGGAATACCGTCTCCACGCCGTGGTGTAATCTATTTTCCGCCACCACCTTAATTGGATGGGTATAAAGGTGTAATGAGTAACTATATATGATTATTATAAATTGATATTGATAATGAAATAGTATACATACACTTCAACACAATTCCACGACCATGGGAACGATATCATCGCTCGTGCGTACGTACGGACTACCGTCTCCACGATGCGATGAGATTCATTCTCAATGATTAACCATTCATGAATGATTATAAAGTATATATAATAAGTACTAATGAAATATATGACCTAATAATGATACTGTATTTATTTATATTTATATGTATGTCATCTACTTAATTCCTTTCAATTCAATAAGGAAACGAAAACAGCGTTCATGCGTACGTACGGACTACCGTCTCCATGAACGGTGTATTTCTTTCCATTTACTGATTTATTATATATGTATATTATGAATATATATATATATATATCATGTTTTATATTCTAGAATTAAGTAATCATGATCTATGTAATCATATGAATAATTACAAGTTAAAAACATGAACGGCAAATGAGACGATTTTACCAAAAACGCTACTTTAACATGAATTTACAAAAGAACGGGTAATATAAAGTCATAAGTGGACCATATATGATATAATAACAATGAATATAATTCTGGAATAAGTCAATAACATGATTTAAATCATTATACAGGAGGTTCAGACACTTACAAAGCAAGTCGGACCTACGGTAAGGGAAATATCACAATCTCATTTTTATCCGAGATTGTTTATACTTTGGCATTTACTGGGGTGTATTTTATCATCCACATCCATGTTTCCTCAATATGTAATATTTATTTCCTTCTAAAATAGTTTATATCCAATTTTACCCTTCGGTGAGTTTTTAGTAAAAGATATGAAAGGAATCTTTTGTCGTTTTTCGTACGAGGTACTTTTTGACTTTCCCGACAAAAGTATGAGAAGAATGTTTTTTTAACTTATACGGCATGAATGGATTTTTAAAACATTATTTCCATGAAGCTTCCTTTACACGTTTTCATGTTTATTTTTAATCAACTTCTTTTCGTTATAATTTTATGACATGTTAAGAAATGAAAAGTGTTTTTGAATTAAAAAGGATATTTTCCTCAAGAATGGAGTTCAAGTGTTTTATCAAAATTATTTTCCATATAAGATAATAAAGGGTTCTGTTTCTATCCATATTTTTACATGGATTTGATTATGTTGTGATGGAAATATTTTTTTATGAATTCCTTTATCTTATATGAATTTTTTTATGATGTCATGATGTTTAAGAATCCCATTTTTATTACATGGGTTATGATATGATATATGGTTTATGATTTTGTGGCACACATAAGAATGGTATCATTATGAGATGGGTGGGACCTATATCTCCCTCCAATGCATTGGGTAAAGATTTTATATCTCATGAGATAGACATGGTTGGAATGGTAGGTTATACCGGTTCAGTGAAACAGGACTGAAACGAGGGTTACTCGATTCAGAAAGGGACTTTGTCCACTAAGATAGTCTTGACAATGAGTCTTGACTAACAAGAAATGATTCTCTATGATTATGTGTGTATGCCACAAAGTTTCATGTTTTAAGTTATGATTATTGTGATTACATTTCACTGCCATGATTTATCCCATGTTATGAAATTATGATCTCTTTTGCAGGATAAGATTTCAAAAATTTATGTGCTTATGTATATGATGTGATTGATATTTCTTTTGTTTACCCTTACTGAGCATTTGAGCTCACCATTTTATGTTTTCTTTTCCCTAGGATATAAAGAAAGGTTTTAGGTATAAAAAAAAGAAGATCTTTATGGGAGATGTTGAAGATCTTTCACCAGGAATTAGAAGATTATATTCCGAGTTTCCAAAGACACTAAACTATTACGATCCTTGTATGTGTGTTTTTGTTATGTACTAAGTATTCCGCAAATGTAATGTAATGTCAATGTACGTCAAGTTTCGGGTCTCTACATTATCACTACAGTAGTTCTCATAGTTCCCTAAATATGGAAAATTGTTATGTTATACAGTGATGGTTACAAGAAGGTATTGTATTGTGTACAAATGTAGAATGATAATGTGATAGACTATGCTTCATGATAGATTAAATTTCCTCAATAGAACTACCCTACACATGATCTGAAGTTGGTTTTAGAGATATTTTCATTGAAAATCAAGATTCATTATCTCTTTGTGGATAAGTGTAAAATATATACGCATCATGGGAGCCTGAAAGATATACTCACATAGAAAGATATTAATATCTATCATGAAATATGGTTAGAGATGATCTAGGAATATATCTAATAAATCAATTTCCAACCAAGGAAATAAAACCAAGTGGTAGATGCTCTATTTAATAATGACCTGGAAATATTATCAACGATTATAATTCAAAAGGATATAATATTCTTAGACATTCAAAGTATGTACATGGGGATCATAATGGAAGGAAAATAAACAAAACATTCTCAAATGATATCTCCAACATCCAGTCTATATAACATAAAGGACGCTCAAAAATGTTATGTGGAAATGGATTAGAAGGTGAAATATTTAAGAAAAGGGAAATCCTCTAAAATCAGAATTGATGGAGAAGGATTTGTAAGATTTGGGTCATTACTATGTCTACAATTAAATATTGTTATAAAGAAATATTTTTGAATGATTCATATATCTTAACCTTCTCCCTTCACCCAAGGAGCATTAATTTGTATCAAGATCTCCTAGATCATTGCTTGTGGAACATTATGAAGAAGGAAATCATCGAATTTACATCAAATTTTGTTGTATGTTACCAAGTGAAGGATAAAATGAATAATTATAAGTGGATGATATAACCATTTCTCATACATATATGTAAACTCGAAAACATAAACATGGAATTTTCATTGGTCTTCGAATTAAGGAAAGAGGAAATAATTCCATATGTGTTGTGGTTTGACCATCTTGTAAAGAATACTCACTTAATTGAAATTAAATAGGATTTATCAATCGATAAATTTAAAGGATATACATGGGATAGGTGATAAAAATACATGGAACACCAATATATATTATATCTAATCAAAGGATTATATTTACCTCTATATTCTATAATACCCTCCAACACTCTCTAAATACAGATTTGATATTTTGTATTGATTATCACACACAATATGATGATCTATCTCTTTATTACAAATTATTAAACTATTTATTTCACAAGATTACTCCAAATACAACCCATAATATAAAAAGGTATATTGTATTTTATAATTAGGTATATATCATAACAACGTTAACATGGGATATGATAACATTATTGATATAATTCTTAACATTATCTTAGATACAATCCATCCTCTAATTCTACATGGGATAACCTATGAATGTAAATAATTAAGGGATGACCTAAAAAGTCTTGTAAGGGAATATAAAAGAATCATAACATGAAGGAATTATTACATGCTTAACAATAGGAATTAAAATTGAATATAAAGGCATGAAATTTATAATCATGAATGAATAGGCATGACATAACATGGTAACATTATGAAAACATTAAAAACATATAACCAAATTTAAATATGAAATAATAAATATAGTTCATGAAGAACCTCCAAGACATATTAACATGGTTGAAAATGTCTTTTGATCAATTAGGTTAACGTACAAATATATTTCATGACGTCTCATGAGACTAAAACATTACCAAATTCATTGGAGTGCTATATAATTTTTGGCCCAACGAACACTTCCATATCAGGTATATTCATATGTGTTCCCCATAGATCATTCAACATAGGATAATATTTCATCACATTTAATTACATGATCATGGGGTGTGGAATAAATACATGTAACTCACCATTGAAAGAAGCATAGGTTTTTCTTGGTGAATAACGTTGAGTTAGAATATAATTGGAACTCACGATACAAAGCATAGGCCTGTAAAAAATCACTGTTAAATTTCGACAGTATAACGGTAGTACCTGAAGATTCATAAAATGGATTCACAAGTGATAAAGTGGTATCAAATAACTTGTAAATAAATTTTATAGTTCGGGATATGTGAAAAATAATTTCCAAAAAATAGGTATTGGAAATAAAAGGCATAAAATGAAGAAGATTATCAAATAATGAGGTAAAAATAGAGCCCTTAATAAATTTAATCATATTAATGACTTAATTAAATGATATAATGAGAGGTTATAAAATATTTATATGGAACCGTGATTAAAATAAATGGATA
Source organism: Viscum album (assembly GCA_963277665.1). NCBI lineage: Eukaryota > Viridiplantae > Streptophyta > Magnoliopsida > Santalales > Viscaceae > Viscum > Viscum album. The sequence goes on from OY728126.1 coordinate 1,166,852,632, forward strand.
TTACATAATTTTGGACAAATACTCAACAAATTACAAAAATACATTCCTGTGGACCATAATAGTTTTGTGTCTTTGGAAACCTGGAAACAAAATATTCTATCCTTGTGAAATATCTTCAACGTCTCATATAATGATCTCCACCTTTAGTAAATCTACCTAAAATCATTCTTCATAACCTGGGGAAAGGAAATATAAGAAATGGGTGAACTAGAATTCTCAGTAAGGGAAAATAAGGGAGATATGTAAGTATAATTGTGAGGATAAGGGTATGAGAGCAAGATTATGAAAATTGATGATCATACCCTTCTTATCAAATACCATTTACATTAATCATGGCGCAACACATTCTACTTAATAATACATTAATCAAAAGAAAACAAATAACATAATCCATGAAACCATAACATTGGAATAAAACATGAATTATGGTAGACACATAAGCATATAATATGATTTTATATAAAAGACATGACATTGCTGCCAATACTATCTTGGTTGTATGGGTTTAATCCCCACACCATCTTCGTTGTCATGGTTCACTCACATGGACATCTTAGTATCATTTCTTTTATCTTCATACCCTTTTGGTAGTAATGGTTCACTCCATTTGACATATTAGTAGTCAAGGTTCATTCCCAAGATAATATCAATCAATTTTGTGAGATATAAATATTTAACCAATGTATTGGAGGGAGATATAGGTCCCAAATGTCTCATAATAAAATCATTAATTAATGTTCCAAAAAATCATAAACAATCATAACATAACCCATGAAATGAAATGGGTACCATAAACATGAAATCATATCATAACATGTGGTTAATGTTAAATGTTTCATAATCATTTCATCAGAAGAATAACCCATGAAAAAATGGATTCTATAAATATATAACCCAATAAAGATAAAATCATTTCACAAACATATAACCCATGAAAGAGAAATGGGTAATATAAATACCATGAAATTAATTACAATCAATTCAGAGAAAATTTATGAATTTAACCATTAGATCATTTCCTATAAAGGCATAAGTAACATAAATTAATGACAACTTAGATGGAAAATAATTTTCAAATAACTTTAATGTAATATATTTGATGAAAATATCACTTATTCTTCCAAAAATAATTCTTAATACATAAATCCATTTAAAAAACACTTTCTTAGATTATACCAGGAAAACTATTAAAGAAGAATTGAAATCATTTTGAAAACTTATTATCGTGAATACTTATAAAGTGCGATTCAAAACATTTTAAAAACATTTTCTTAAGATAACACTTTTAAAACTTATAATTAATTATTGAAAACGTTTTAAAACAATATGTTTCAAAATACTTTTAAAACATATAAATAATTCATGAAAATATTTTAACAACCACATTCTTTTAAAGTATATAAAAGGAGCTTGAAAATGTTTTAAAAATAATTTTCCCAAAAAATTCATAAAATAAGTAATAAAAAATTCTGAAAACCATTTTCTATGAAAATATATTTGATAAAAATTATTTCAAAAAGTTACCCTTAAACCTGAAATGAATGTTTCAAAGGATTTCTAGTGGATATATCCTTGAATGTAGTATGAGGTAAAAAGAACATTCCTTTTACATTGTAAAGGCTAGAAAATGCCTGGTTCGGAAAAGCAAAAAGATCATTCCTTTGTAAAATATGTAAAAATAAAAAAGGGAAAAATTGTAATTTAAATATTAAAGTATGATGGTACAATATTCTTTGAAACCCTTTTTAATGAACATGGGTTTTAAGGAACATATATTTCTGACCAAAGAGAGGGTAATATCAGGATTTCTAAAGAATACATTATTAAATATATTATATACCAAAGAGTTGAATAAATGGTAGAAATATCTAAAAAATCATTAATAACGATTGGAAAAGAAAATTCATTAATTTTCCTAAGACATGGTTCATAATAGTTATTCAAATGAAGCATAAACATAAGCATTCTCTAAAATCGATGATATTGTTTCAAAAAACTATTATAACATGGTATATTGGGATCATACTCTCCATGTTGGAAAATAAAATTAAATGAAACAAAAAATATCCTTAAAAATATTAAATTCATTATATAACATGTAAAATGGATGTATATCCACCTCAAAAGATAATTTAATTGTATAATAAAATGTTAGTCTCAAAGAAGGAAAATCGATACAATACTATTCTATATATTTAGTAACTTCTGAAACTTAATACCCCTGAATTAAATATCATAAAATTGATATATGAATAACCATAATTTTAATAGTATGAAACAGAAAAAAATAATGTGTAGTACATACACCCCACCAAAGAGAATATTGGAGAATATGTCATGTATCTCATAGAAAATACAAATGGAGATGAAATCCCCTTACATTGTGTCTCACCTTTCCTCGTAATTATTCAAAACACCGGTATAATGAATATAAATTTGTTATAAATATTTAATATAACCATATTATTATATATAATAGAATTTTTTTTAAAATATATTACAAGTTTTTAACAATGCTATGTTACGGTTTCACTTCGGGTAATATTTCCTTTATTCATTGCATGTGTCTTATCTTTTTATATCTTTGGTACTTATACATTATATAAGGATTCCTATAATTTAAAATTTGATCTAAATAACATGTATATCTTTTATATTTGTATTATAATATCTATATAATATATATGTATAAAATGGAATACACCATTCATGGAGACTGTAAGCTATACACACACCTAAATGTTGTTTCCATTTGTATTGTCATATTGAAAGAAATAATGAAAATGATATAAATTCATATATGTATAAAATTATTAAAGTAGATTTATGATATCATATATATAATGTATAATAACTAAACCAATACTTAATAAATTCCATGTAGTGTATGAACGAATCATTTCACTTTGAGGGGGCAATAGTCCACGCTTCCTCAAACAGAATTATCGTATTAACACAAAATGGAAAGTAAAAAGATATATGTTTTAAAATTTAATACAGAAGCTTAAAAAAATAATAAATATAATATATTAAATATATAAATATAGTTTCCATCATAATTTTCACCTGATATGTGGTAAGGAAAATTGAACAATCATTGTTTCGTGAGGTGGTAGTTCGTCATACCCATAAACTGTATGTTCGTTAAACATTAGATGGTGGTGTGTGTAAGTGTAGGTAAACCATTATAATAGAAAAACTAGTATATTTAGGTTATTATAGATGTAATATAGTAATTTAATAAATATTTTGGATGGGTTGGATAAGAAAAATAATATAAAGCACATGAGGGGAGACATTACCTCTTAATCAGGTAACAACTTTTAATTTGTGCCAAAGGGATTCCTTAGAGGTCTTTATTCGCAGAATTCCACTTCAAAGTGGAATTTAGTGAATATGGGAGCTTATTTGATTATATTTTGGGTGAGACAAGGGTCTTGAGAGGTGTTAGGGATTGGGAGGAAATGAACCCTTTTTTAGTGGAGTGGAACTCTTGTAAATATTGGAGGAGAGAATTCCAACCATATATTTCATGTTTCATGTGGATATAATAATGATCCGAAGAATATAAAATTGATTATAGAGTCTAATATATGCATAAAAATAGATTTTGGAAAATTTTATAGATCTTTATTCCTTAATGATATTGTTTAGTCCCTTATTGAGCTTAATTTAGCCTTAATCTATGCAAATAATTTTAATTGCATTCACTAATATTTTTTGTTGAAAACTAGATTAAAATTATTAAAAATAATAAATTTTTATGATTTAATATATGGATCAGTTTTTCCATATTCAATTCACTGAATTTAATTAAATTAAATTAAAATTAATCTGAAAGACGTGATGACATTCCGATTTTTTGAAGTAGAAAATGATCAAATGATTGCTATGTTTTTATATCCAATATCAATTTGAAATTGGTTCCAATTACCTAATTATGATTAATATATAAAATTATTATCTAATTTAAATTTTAATCCAATTTATAATATCACTTAAACTAATTAATAAATTAAATTAAAAATAATATTCGAATTAAAATCCTATATTTTAACTATTCATTAAATGATGAAACCTCATAAAAAAAGACCAAAAATTTATATTGACCTCATTTTGATATATATATTACAAAGAAAGTTTTTATTTAGAAATATTTAATCTATAAAATTTTCAAAATTTGTATATAAAATGGGTTCTCCATTAAAAGGCGATAAAACTATTTTTTAAAAAATAGATGTTTTAAGCATAAAATTAGATTGGTTCTTTATCTAATGTATATATAATCTATTGAATGATTAATAAAAATAAAATATTTAATATATAACATATATATTAATTTTATATCACCAAATAATTTTACTTAATTTAATTTATGAGGGTAGAACAACTTTATCACCATTAAAATATTAATATTTTTCTTCTATATTATATATGTTTTCATATTAATTTCGAATTAATTGATAACCTATGAATTCATCTTAAATTTTTTAAAAACATATATTCTCATAAATTAGTTAATACTATTCTTAACTTATAATTTAACTTTTAATTTATTTCGTATTGTTTTAAATAATAATATTTTAATAATATAATATGGTTTTGTAATACTCGGCTAAGAATGTTATGAAATCCATTGAGGACTATAATCGTTGTGGGTAACATGATCTTACCTTGGTGTTCCATGTAGAGAAAGAAACAAATTATGTTTTTTATAGTGAAATATTATCATGGTGTTGTGTATAATGCAATACAATCATAGATATTTAATATAAAATTTACTATTTTCAATGTTTTGTGAAATGAAAAATATTGCAGTAGATAAATTAATTAGGAAAAATTAAATCAAGAAAATATTCTGGTGTTACATTATACCCCCCTTAAAATGAATTTTCCATTGAAATTTTCTGTGTTTTCAAAGGATTTATACTTGAATATTTAATTCATAGAAATCCACATCGTAAAAATGGGTACTAAAACATACCTTAAAAAACAAAATTTGGAACCATAATCTTTACCCAAAGTAACATATAACCGTGTTTTAACCTAGGAGAACATTTTTTTGGATTAAATATTTGACATGGAGGAAAAATATAAATATTTATAGGGAGTGATTAATGTTATAAATCACAAACTAGTGAATGACCAAACAAATTTTCAGGGCCTCAAATTCATAAATCTATGATGATTTAAAAGGCCATCAGTTCAAAAAATTACAATATTCCGACAAACCAATTTATGTTGATCAATATCCAATCATTGAGTAATTATTTTTATGAAAAATAATATAACGAACTACACTTATATGATATATTTCTATAAACTAAATTTTATTTTTCATTGTTCTTTGAACTATTTCTAATTAATCCATTACATCATGATATGGTTGCCCATAAATTAACATTGTTGTCTGAAACACTAAAAAACTTTTAACATATAATAAGGCCCGTAAAATAATGACATGTATACATACTTATCTTTAACTATTCATAATCATTAATATTTTTAATCTCTAAACATAAAAAATTATCACTACAATTTCATCAAAAAAATTTATTCATAAAATATAATTATAAATAACCAGGACATCACTTGGGGTGGAGGTTCATATGAAACCCATATCATCCTTCGATCATGGGTTCAATACCTATGGCCTTTTCAGACATGATTGGTTGTCACTCGACATAAATTATTTTCTTTTTTGAAAACAACACTAATGTAATTTCAAAAATATGATGGAAATCCTTGAAATAAGGATAATCCCAAAATAGAATTTTAACAATGGTTTAAAATGAAATCTCAATACATAAATACTTCCTCTATTTATTAGCATAATTTTATCAATAAAGTATAACCTTAAAACCCTTCCAAAATCTGAAAATCCAAATACTTTGAAAAAAATCAGGAAATCAACCTAACATTGATCAACCATATATCAAAAATTAGATCTTGGTTTTCATATTACAAAAAAGTGAATACCACCTTCATAAATTCACATGGAACATGTTAAAAACCGTAATTACAATAAATACCTCTAGAAATCATGAATTCTTCATTATTCCAATGTTTACTGTATATATTTCATAACTCGAAGAAGTTATGACCTTCATCCTTGATAGCTGGAACTTGTTTCCCCATGTACTTAATTAGTTCAAAGGTAATTGAAATCATCCATTTTACATATTCATATCCCATATATCTTTATAAAAACAACAATATGTTATCATAAGTGACATATTAAGGGTCATATTTACCTTAATCGTATATTTTCAATGGACATGACATTTCTATTAAATCACTTTTATATTCCTTCAGAAACATTCAACATGTTCCGGTAAATATGTAGAAAAAAAGATAAATTGAAAAATATATACATATTTCACATTTCATATAACATAATTTATGAATCAAGATATGTAAAACATTTATTATCCTACTTCATTCTAATTCCAGTATCAAGGCTACCTCACCATATTACACAACACCAATTTCCATTAACTGTTCATTTGTAGTCACATTATCATCATCAATGTAACGATTACTCATTCCACCTTGTTGATCCTCATTAGGATCATTCCCCTAGGGACATTTAGTTTCATAATGAAAATTTAGCCATAGTTAAATCATTTAACCTTTGATGATATCATAAGGATGCCAACATTCCCATCCATTCCATTTACTAAACTCTTAATTTTTCCATTACCATCACTTACATTGTGTCCTTCTTTTCCAGAGTCAAAACACCTTCTTGTTCCACTAAGACATTCAATTAGGTGATTGTTTCAGCATAAATTGCACAAAGGAAACCAAATATTCCTTCCTCCATGGTGTCCATTACTCTATATCTAAGAAAAATCCTTTTTTCACTTCCTTGGTGAGTCATAGAATTGGTTAAGCTACACATTGTTAAACTCGTTCCGTGATAAATGATTAGGAATGATCACAACATCTTTCACACCAATGATCATCCAACATGACTTATCACCATAAGATTTTCCATCACATTCAACATAAATAAATTTATTTATATTTCCTGCCATTTACTAAAACCAAATTCATAGTGTGGGAATTACTTATCACAGAAAAAACCACATTTTGAGGAAGATAATTAGTTATAGGATGTCTATATATTGAAAAATTTCTTAATTCATAACTCTCTAAGATCATAAAAGGTTATTTATATCATACTTATTTTTAAATCCTTTATGATGGTTCGTGAATATTTTAAGAATTTCCAAAGTATATCCCTTAGGAGTGTCATAACTTTTGTGAACCAATGGCTGTTGTTATATACCAGATTAACCTGAGTTAGGCCTGGAACATATTATTAGATGTGTTATACCTAGGTGCATATATTTTAGACCCACATACATTTATTGTATCTAGAAATGGATGTATTTTTATGAAACCACTTACTCTATGATTTACCAAAATTCAGGGACATTTTCTTAAACATTGAGTTATCATTATTCTTATATTAATAGAAATTTCTAAAAAAAAACCATAGTAATGTAACTAGAGATCTCACTAATGTATTATCATCTTATATTCAAATGGATTAATAAAATATTCCTTTGATACCATCTATAGAGACCCATAAATAACATACACAGATATTACATAATTTTAGATGAATACTAGTACATTACAAAAATATATATATGAGAACTATAACTGTTTATTGTCATTAGAAAATTGGAAACAAATTTTTTAACCTGGGTAATGTTCATCAGCATCTTCCATAATGATCTTCACCATTATTAATTCTACCTAAAACCTTTCTACATAAATTAATGATATTAGTCATAAGAAATGGGTGAGATAAAGTTCTCTGTAAGGGTAAATACAGGAGAATTGTATGTAAAATTACATATAAAAGGGTATTTGAAAATGATCATGAAAATATAAGATCATAACCTATATATAGAAGATCATATACATAAATCATTTCATAAATCATGGTAGTTAATAATAGAAGATTCATAAGAAAATAAATAATACAAGACATGAAATTATAACATATGAATATTACATGTAATTTTGGAAGACAAATTTGAATATAATATGATTTTCATTGTAGCAAAGGAATCCCTGCCAATGGCATATTGGTATTATGGGATAACTCCCCATAACATCTTGGAAGGAATGGTTCACTCACATTACTATCTTAGTAGTATTAGTTCACTTCTAATACCATAATGGTTGTCATGGTTCAATCCAATGACCTCATAGTAGTCAAGGTTCATTCCCAAGATCGTCTTTGTCTTTTTCATGTTATATAATTATTTTCCCAATGCATTTGAGGGAGATATAGGTCTCACTAATCTCATAATGAAATAATACATACATGTTCCAAACAATCATAAATGATCATATCATAATCCATGAAATGAATCACGCATCATAAATATGAAATCATATCATAACCAATGGACAAAGAAACAGGTTTCACCATCATTTCATCTGAAGCATAACCTGTGAATGAGAAAAGGATTAGATAAACATATAACCTATGAAAGAGAAATGGATTTCATAAAAATATAACATATGAAAAATATATGAGTTTTATAATGAACATGAAATTAAAAATAACCTATTTAAATAATGAATGTCAGTGGAACATTTTGATCATTTCCTATAAAGTCAAGAGTAACATAAACAAGTGTCATCTAAGATATATTTTTTAAAATACCTTTCAAAAATGTTTCTTGAGGAAAATATTCTTTATTATTTGAAAAATTATTTTTAATACATAAAACCATCTGAAAAACTATTCTCATTGAAAATGCCTGGAAAACATATAATGAACAATTGAAATCGTTTAGAAAAACATTATCTTTGAAAACGTATAAAATAATCTTCAAAAACATTAAAAATAGTTCTTAAGAATCCTTTTAATGAATATAAAAAATACTTGGAAATATTCTAAAAACCATTTATTTAAAAATAATTTGATCCCTTATAAATAAATAATGTAATATTTTTTATAACCATTTTCCTGGAAAACATATAAAAAGATCTTGAAAACATTTGGAAAATAATATTTCATTGAAAACTTATAAAATGAGATTTAAAATATTTAGAAAACCATTTTCCTTGATAATATATTTTTAAAAAATTCTTTTAAAAACTAATCATTAATTATGAAAATAAAAATTCAAAAAATTTATGACATATAAATTTGTATATATAGTATGTGGTAAAAAGAATATTCCTTTTGCAGGGTAAAGGTTAGAAAATTCCTCATTCTTAAAGGGTCAAGATGAATCCTTTGAAAATATTAGTAAAATAAAAAAAGGGAAAAATGTGTTATAAATATTAATGGGTAATGGAAAAATATTCATGGAACCCTTTTTTAGAAAACATTGTTTTGAAGGAACATAGATTTCTGACCAAATAGAGGTTAAAATTACGCTTTCTTAAAAACCCATTCATTATTATATTATATGCCAAATAACATAAGAAATGATACCAATATATGAATAAATAATTCATAACTATAGGATAAGAAATTTTTTCAATTTTCTTGAGTTATGGGTTATATTATTCTATTAATGGAAGCATAAACATAAACAATCTCTAAAAATGGTGAGATTCTTTCAATAAACTCTTATAACGTGGTAACATGGGATCATAATGTTCATGTAAGTAATGGAAATTAATTGAAAAAATAAATATCATGAAATGAAGTAAATTCATGATATAACATGTAAAATCGGAGTATATATAACTTAGAAAAGAATTTAGGTGCATAACAAATCATGAGTCTCAATGAAGCTATATTGAGAAAAATCGATTTCAAAGATTTTCAAAATATTAAACATAAAACCCATGAAAGAAATATCATAAATTGGATATTTGAATACACTTAAATTTAACTATAAGATACTTAGAATACAATGATGTGTTTTAAATACACTACACATAAGAAAATTGTTAAAAATATAGCATGTAGCTCAAGGAAATAAAAAAAGAGATGAAATCCCCTTAACTCGTGTCTTAACATTCATCAAACACATTCAAAAAACATATATAATAAATTTCGAATTATTTTAAATATTATAAAGATCCATATTATTATATATAATAATATATATGGTTTGATTATGACCTTATATTACCCTATAGTTAACAATTTTATGCTAAGGTTTCATTTCAGTTAATATTCCCTTTATTATTCGCATGTATCTTAATTTGTTATATCTTTGGTAAATATACTTTATATCATGATTCAAAGAATTTAATGCATGATATAAATAATAATTTCATCTTGTATATGTTTATTATAGTTACCTATTGAATATATTCAAGTAAAAAATTGAATAGACCGTTCACGGAGACAATAAGTCATACAAACGCATGGACGTTATTTCTATTTTTATTGTCGTATTGAATGAATGAAAGAAAATTAAATATATGTACAAATTTATATAATTATTAATTAAAATTAACAATATAATATATATCTTATATAACCACTAAGTCCATCTTTAATACATTCCATGTAGTATATAAATGAATCATATAACTTTGATGGGGCGGTAGTCCACACTTCTTCAAATGAAATTACCTTATTAACAAAAAATGGAAATTAAAAAGTTATGTTTTTAAAAAAGGAATAAATAAGATTAAATACATAAAAAACATAATATATGACATATATAAAAATAATGTCCATCATTATGTCCTCCATGGGAGGTGGTGAGTAAAATTGAACAATCATAGTGAGGAGATAGTTCAACGTACACGTAAACATTATATTCATTAACCATTAGATAGATGTATGAGTAACTATAGGTAAAAACATCAGAATAACAACATCCTAGTATATTGAAGATATTGTTTGGTTTATATAATAGTCTAATAAATGGAGTGGAGGTTTTGGGTAAGGAAAATAAAACAAAGGACTTGAGGGAAGACATTACATCTCAATCCATAAATTCCTTTTGGATTGTGTGAAAGGATTCCTTGCAAGACTTTATTTAAATAAGGATGCAACAATGACGAATTTAGGGAAGTTGGGAGCTTATTTGAGTTTATTTCTGGAGAGAAAATGGGTATGAGAGGTGTGCGGAATTGGGAGGAAATGATTCCTTCTTATAGTTGAAGAGGAGTGGCACTCTAGAAAATATTTGAAGAGAGAATTCCAATCACATTTTTCATGATTTATTTGGATCCAATAATTATCAAATGTAAGGGAAATGGAGGATAGGGTCTAAATATTTCAATCCAAGGCATTTTGGAAATTTTTATAGGACTTTTTGGGAATTATGTTTATGGTTTAGTCTATTATTAATCATAATTTAACATTAATAGTTGTAAATAAATTTAATTTCATTCAATAATATTTTTGGTTAAAAAATAAGTTGAAATTAATAGACATTATAAATTATTCTGATTATAAATATGGAATCCATTTTTCCAAACTTCAGTCACATATGTGTAAAAAATAAATTTAATATTAATCCTACAGACGGGATGACACTATGGGGTTTTAAAGTAAAAAATGATCCATTTATTTCTCTGTTTTTATTTCTAATTACAATGATTAATTTGTTCCAATGACCATCATTGGATTAATTTATAAACCTATTATATAATTATACTTTTAATATAATTTAAAAATTCAATTAACCTTATAAAAAAAATTAGACATTTGTTCTGAATTAAAATCCAATATTTTTATCTATTCATTAAAAGTGAATCCTAACAGAAAAAGACAAAATATTTATAACCTAATTTTTATTTTTTTACTTCTAAATAATATTTTTATTTGACATATTAAACCTATAAAGGGTCAATATTTTGATTTAAAATGGGTTTTACCTTAAACGGTTGTAAAACTACATTTATAAAAATATATCTTTTTAATCATGAAATTGGGTTTGTTCTTAACTTATGTGTATGTAATTTTTTGAATGAACACCAAAAATATTAGATTGAATAAATAACATATATATTACATTAGTATCACTCACTAATTTTAATTAATTTAATTTAGTAGGGTAAAACTACTTTGTGATCATAAGAATATTAATATTTTCCTTTTTATTCAATTTGTTTTCATATTAATTTCTAATTAATTTATAACCTATAAATTCATCTTATATTTTTGTAAACCATATATTTTTATAAATTATTTAATACTATTCGAAACGACCACTTTAAATACTAGTTTTTTACTTCTTTTGTAAAATAATAATGTTTTAATAATATATTATTGTATAGTAAAAATTGGTCTTGTTTGTTTGGGAAGCCATCAAGGAATGCCATTGATTCATGTAACGCAAGCTAACCTTAGTGTTCTGTGTGGAGAATGAAAAAAAAAACTTATGTTGCATATAGAGTATGATTATCTTAGTGTTACGTATAACACAATCCAAATATATTGAATTAATATAAAATAAACCATTTTTAGTGTTATGTGAAATGAAAAATATCTCAGTGGATAAATTAATTCGGAAAATATTAATTCAAAAAATATCATGTGTTACATTCTACCCCCTTAAAATTAACTTTTTTCTCTAAATTCAACTGGGTTATCAATGGTTTAATACATGAAGGTTTAATTTTTAGAAACCCACATCTTAAAAATGAATACTAAAACATCCACTGAATAGGAAAAGTTGGAACCGTAATGGTTACACAAAGTAACATTTAACTGGTTTTTCACATAGGATAACATAGGATGGGAATTAATATTAGACACAGAAGAATAAGATATATATTTATAGGTATTTATTTAGGTCATCAATCACAAACATTTGAATGATCAAATAAAATTATCGGGTCTCAAATTCATAAATTTATGAGGATTTAAAATGCCATGAGTTCAAAAAAATTACAGTATTTGGACAACAAATTTTCTTTTGATCATTATCCTAATATTGAGTAATTATTTTAATGACCAAGAATATTGATAAATATATTTACTTTATATATATCTAAAAAATCATTCTTTTTTTATTCATTGAACAATTTCTAATTCAAACATTACTTCATGATACAGATGTCCATAAATTCACATTGTTGGCTAATGTTATAAATACACGTTTAGCAGATATTATGGCCCTTAAAAGAATGAAAAGTATAACTATTTATATATAAGTATTCAGAAAAATCAATATTTTTAATCTCTATACAAAAAAAGTTTCGCATTTGATTCATTATAAATAATTATTCATCAAAAATAATTATACATAACCTAGACATCTAATTAGGTAGTGGTAGGTATGACACCATTATCGTCCTATAGTTGTGGGTTCAAGACCCGCAACATTGCCAAACATTATTGGTTTTCACATGACATATATGATGTCCATTTCTATAAACACACTAATATAATTTCAGAAATTTTATGGACATCCTTTACTTATGGATAATCCCAATATAACCTTTTATTTATGATTTTATATAAAATATGAATACCTAAATACTTCCAACAATGTTTAACTTAAATATCTCAAGAATGGATAACCTTATGATAGTATTGAATAATGACAATTCCAAAACATCAAACGAAATTCCTAAAATCAACATAAAATTGATCCCCCATATATTAAAAAGTAGATTTTTGTTTTGATATCACAAAGATGTGAATACCTCTTCATAAATACTCATGGAACATGGTAAAAACCCGAATTACCATAAATACCTTTAGAAAAAATTCATTCTTCCTTATTACATAGAATACTATATATATTCTATCTTTCAAATATGTTATAAAATTCATCCCTGATAGCATGAACTACATTTCCACATGTCCTTAATTAGTTCATCAGTAATCAGTAACATCTGATTTACTTTTCTTATCCCATATATCATTATCGAAACAATAATATCTTATCATAAGGAAAATATTAACTATTATCTTTCCCTTAATCATGTTTTTTATTTGTAAATATCCTTTTCATTAAATTACTTTTCTATTCCATTAAAACCACTCAATGTGTTCTTATAAATTTTTAGAAAAAAATATAAAATGAACAATCCTTATATATTTCACATTTCAGAGACATACTTCTTTTATCCAAATACATAAAAATTGAATTATCCGACTTCATAATTATTCCATTAGCAGGGCTGCTTCAGATTATTACATAATATCTCTTTCCCCATAAATTTTATCTATAGTCACTTCATCCTCAAAAAAGTTACCATTACTCATTCCACATTGCTGATCCTCTTTAAGAGATTTCATCTTTAGACATTGAGTTGCATAATGACTGTTTTCTCCCCACATAAACAATTATCCTTTGATGATGACTTAGGGAGGAAAAAATTCTCATCAATTCCATTAACCTAACTCTTCATTTTTCGTTATAGTTACTTGATTTTTGTTCTTCTCTAACATAGTAAAAATATATTTTTATTCTTCTAAGACATTCACTTTGGTGATGGTTTCCACATTCCTAACACAAACGAAAAGAAATAGTCATCCCTGTCACGAAACGAATCTCGTCACCATCAAAACCAGCACCATAGCTGACCCATGTCAAAGAATGAAGGGAATTGAAAATCTCCATGGTCTAGAGAATGATTCTAGGTATCATAAACTGAAAATTGGGAATGATTTACCCATGTTTATAAACATACAATGACAAACAATTCCAAAAAATCCAATCTGGATTTTTCAAACAAAACTATCTTTTAAAAAATTTCAGAACTGAATTACATGGTTTAAAATAATTATAGAAGATTAAAAAATGAATAAAACCAAAAAGTACATCCCATCGACCTCCACATGGATAGAGGCACCTCTCTCAATCTATCTCCACAACACCTCATCAGAAAGTACCGCTAAAAACCCACACCAATGGAACAAAAGTTGTACTCAAACCCGCAATAACAAAATAATAAAGTCAACTTACACCCAATGGTGTAAGTAGGGTGTGAGAAAAAGACCAGTAGGATACCACCAATAAGAGATTTTATGTGATAAACATTCAATGATGATAAGAATGCGAGTTTTGGTAAACAAGAAATGCTAGTTATAATTTCTATTGGATGCAACTTTAAATAAAATCATTTTTCAAGGGGGTTATTTCAATGAATAAAAAATTTCAAATAAAATAAATATTCTAATGAATTTTCCATCCCAACATACCTTATCTTGATGGTATGCATAAATAAAACAACAAGCACAAGCAACGTAAAATAATTCAAAGGCACTAGCTTGCTGTGGGTCCTAGGATCCTCGAATATTAGTGAAAGTAACCATCACATATATGTATTCTCATGCATGATCCACTAGTAGAGAACATACCCATAACCTAGTGGCCTCACAACAACAACATCATCATCTATTATTTAGTTTTTTAAATGCCAAACTTGCTACGTGAAACTGAGGACAAACCCCATGATATCACTAGCAGACTAGTACATGTCCACCCACCTAGATACTTGGGATTCCCTCTTGTGCACAAACAAGATCAACAGTCAATTAAATATATTTTTCACATGAAAATAAAACTTAAACATCAAAAATTCACCAAAAATCCCACGTTTACATCACAACAGCCACATCATCCCCCTTTTCATTCATATTTATTATGAAATCAAACTCACACCAAATTAGCCCACAACACATTTTGCATATCATTCAAAATTTAAAAAATCCATTAAAAATTTTATAAAATCATTCCATAGATGATAAAAATAACATAACAGACCACTCACACGTTACATAATACCATTTTCATAAACAAAATCTATTTTTCACATCACACTCACGCAAAAAATCCAACAAACATGTTTCACACCAACATCACAATTTCATAAATCACCTCGAAAAATTGCAAAACATTATCAAAATGTTTGAAATCACAACTGACCACATTATCATTAAAAAACACATTAAAGGTTAACACACTCACCAAAACAGTACATATACATCCTTTTACCACCTTCATTAACCCAATAAAACATTTACAATTTTCATAAAACAAACCCAAAGGGTATAACGATATTTTTCACACAAAACCCTCTTTCAAAGACAAAATAACAATAATACCAATCTCTAACAAAGTTGGAAGCGCTAGAAATATATATTAAACCACTCTCAAGTATTATCATATCTCCTTGAATAATACCAAAAAATATTCACATGAAAAAATCACATTTTTATAATACACTTTCAAGAGTCATAACATGCTTTTACCCATAAAAAAAATTCAAATACCATCTTTGAAAGAAAAAATCACACCAATACCAATCCAAAATAGAATTTACAGCCTGAGAAATATTTATTAAACCACTATCATGTATTATAAAATCCCCCCGAATAATACCACCGAAGATGCACAGGAAAAAGACACATTTTCATAAAATACTTTCGAGAGGCATAACAAGGTTTTGCACATAAAACCCATTCAAAAACCCTATTTTAAACCCAAATTCACACACTATAACCTACTAAAGTTTAATTTTCATCCCAAATTTTTTTAAACCACTTTCAAATTTTATAAAATACACTTGTTACTACCCCTAGAGTTACACATTCAAAAAACCCAATTTAAAGCTAAAATGAAACTATAAAATTATACGCTTACCCAAATCCATCAAAAATAGTTTACAAAAAACATATAGAATATTAGAAACATGAAAATCAGGAAGTAAAGTATGAAAACTCATCAATAATTTCTTATATGTGGAACCATCTACCTTTTGGTGTCGAAACCATGAAAACTTGGTGTGAAAAATCAACTGCACCACTACCGCACCACAAGGGGTTGAAAACCAACCCTTAACCACTTGATCTCACTAGATAGATCACTGGTTAAACCCTATGTACGAACCCTAGGATCTGGACACATTATAAATTCATGAAAGGGGGAATGAAACCCTATGGAAAGGGAAGAAGTCAAGGAGATAAAGACTTACTATCATGGTTTGTGTGTTTCCCTTGTCAAATCTCCCTTCAATGTTGAGGTCCAAAGTAGGGTGAGCGACCATGGAGGCTTTACATGGTGGTAGGGAACGAAATGGGGAAAAATGGGGAGGATTTAGGTTTATTCCACTAGGGAAAATTTGTAAATTTAAAATGTTTTTAATGACCTAGACACCCTTGCATGGTTTGGGTGCACGGTTTAGTAAACTCTACAGCCCAACTATGAGGCCTATTCTGGAATCCCAAAAACAATTCATTCTCCTCCAATTTTAGGGGATTTTAAGCGGGAAACCCAATGGGGAATGTTAGGGCAAGGATATGGAAGAGGAATACCCAATATAAACCATCCTCTTCACCCCAAAACTCATCCAACTCTAGGGTACAATCCACCTGAACAAATTACCACACAAGTGTTGCCACTAGGAGAGTCAAAAAACCAACTCCAAAACACAAGAACCTAATACCATCCTTTAGAAAACAGAGGAGGCCAAGTTCCAAAAATATCCCCCAAGAATAAGGCCAAAGATAAATAATACAAGAGGAACCTCAATTTCAATCTCAAAACACCCAAAAACCAAGTGGAAGCTATGAACCCAAAGAGTATTTTAATAAAAATATGGAATGGAAAATCCATGTGTGAAAATTATCCCCACCATAAATCTATCCACCACCAGAAAACCAAAATAAGGCCAAAAGCAATAACCAAACCGAACCGATAAACCAAGATGGACTCCCTTTCCATGTTCCGCCCCCAATGGAAAAAACACCTCCAAAGATCAATTAAATAAGGAATGCTCTCACAAAAAAAACTAATATAACGTTCCAGAAATGATCAAGCACATTCTAACATTATCCCAAAATAAAAATCCTTAAAAACCATCTGATCAAGACTCCAACAATTTACCCAAATGAACAAAAACAACAAAATAGGTTAGACTTATGTTGCTTTAACCAACTTGTTGGGAATTCTGTAATCCAAATGTTTACCCAATGAAGATGTAGGTAGTTAGATAGCTCTGAATAGGACTACCTACCGCCATGCGAAGACCATGGACCAATCTAAGTTACTATTATGGGGAGACACAAATGGGATCTCCACCATAAGAGACAACTCGAATTTCCCTAAGATAGGATTGGGACACTAACAGGGGAGGCCTGAACAGACTCCCTTATTAAAGGGGAAAACTCCAATTAGAACATTCCAAAAGATCATAAAAATAATTCATAGTGGGTCTCCTCACCATATGAAACAACAAACTTAACCGAAAAACATGGGCTGACATGGAAATATCCCAAAACATAATGAGTTGGGACAGTCGCATGGTTAGTCCCTATAGTGTGGGAAGTCATGTGCTAACAATGTATATCATCCTATAAGCATAAATTCATGTCACACAGTCACTACTAATCATGAAAAAACATTGTGCTCAACCCTGATGACACTAGAGATTTAAACTATTCCCATCTTTCATACTAAGGATAGGGATTGGTACAAGGGTTTGAACTACCCTACATGTAACACAAAATACATGTCATCATCACTTTGGAATCAATGGCCGGAGATCAAATGATTGAAGCATTAGTGGGTGTGTAGTTAGGATTTGGAAACCCCCTGAATGGAACTTCTTCTTACGGTGCTACAAACAACTACACATCATTCCCCGATACGTTTAATAGGACATAACACATTCTAAATTCCCATTACCCTAACCCAAAATTTCCCTAAAACAAGGGAATATGAGATGAACACACATCACACCATCTTTATTTGGGAGAAAAAAAAACAGAAGGAAAGGGCACAAATAAACACCTTTCTCAGAAATGGAGGTTTTTGATGTATTTCCAAGAGAGACATACTCCCAACATAATAGAGATTCTCAAAGGATTTCACGACCTTCACCTTTACAGTCCAACGACCACATGACATCACAAGGCATCACCAAACATGACCATTGCAACTGATAAAAACAATATAAGGAAATGGATCTCATGCCAAGTCCCAAAAAAATGATTCCGGAAAGTGATCATTATATCTACTCATGAATAGATTTCCTTTTTTGGTGGTTTAATATGAACTCATGCTTCAAAAACACGTCAGGTGGACCACCCTAAATGATTCCAGATCTTTTCTAAGAAGATAACACTAGCCTTCCCTTCAACCCTACTAACCAACCAAACACAAACCCATCACACTGTTCAAACAAGAGGGGTTCATGGACTCAAAAAAATCCAAAATAACAATCCCAAAAACACATAAGCCACACCTCCCAACCACACATTATCAAAACACAACGTATTCTTACATATGAATTTTAGTAAAAGTAGTGATTTTGGGTTTTTCATTTACTAATGATATCTCTTGAGCCTCACACAAGTATTTTTACATGCCACACCAGGCACCCACCTCATATCCATCGTAACAATCATCCAGTATTACCATTAACCATCCATATTCCCATATAAACCCATGAATGTGGTCAACCTTGAGAACACCAAAGACCAAAACCAAACCCTTCCTCTTTCCAAAATCAAAACCTTTTTAACCACACATTCCCTTTCTCAAAACTTCTAACCATAAAATTGAAACCCATTTTAAATAATACAAACCAATATAGAAAATTACCCATAATTATATTAAAACACACTTTCATTCCTTAGATAACCATTTATGATCATTTTAGCCAATTTCGAAACACTTCTAATTTCATGAAAACACCATTTCATAAATCTCCACTTAGTTAAGAACTCAAATATTCTCATTTGAAAACAAAGTTCTAAAATTTCCTAAAACTTTTCATATACTCAGTTGTTACCAAATCAATATCCATTTTCAACCTCATCACATAAATTAAATAACACAAAATTCAATTCAAAACAATTTTCCCTGGTTTTGAAAAGTCTACTGGAAAAACATTTTTAATACCCAAATTTACATAATTCATAATTCTAAAAGAGGTGTAAACACATACCTTAACCTTTTGAAATAACTCAAAATTTTCATTTCTATACATTCAGAAAAAAACTATTTTCACTTTACTAGAAAATCACTTCACATAAATTCACAATCCCTAAAATAAAGACTTATTTTCTATAAAAACTAGGTTTCTAAGATTCAAAAACAATGAGACATAAGATTATGTGAGAGGAAACTAGTTTCTATGGGTGACTTGGACATATGGTTGGTGGCCTTATTCAGATCACTTCAATTTCACATTGATTTTTTTGGTAAATATCTTTGGCTCCACATGGATTGTCCGGACCCGTGAGATCACGGAGACCATTGATCCAACTCTCTTTTCATTTACCCCAATAATCAATGAAGCATGAGAAATAATTAACTTAGATAGAACCCGAAATCCTTAGAGACTAGAATCCCATAACGAGGTGTGATGTCTAGGAACACTACCCATAACTAGAATTCCATGTATTGAAAATCCAAGCTCTCGACAATCCTGCCTCTTCCCCAAATAACATGACCTGAATAGTGAACCTCCTTTCATACCATTTTTGCAGGAACCTATTATGGTCACAATCAAAACTGGAACCATACCTGGCCCATGAAAAGTTCCAAAAGGCATTACTGATTCTCATGGGCTAGAAAAAGTTCCCAGGTATCATAAACTGAAAATTGTTATTGATTTACCTGAGTTTATAAACATACAAAGACAAGAAACTCCAAAAAACCAATATGGATTTTTCAAACAAAACCATATTTTACAAAAATTCAGAAAATAGTTACAGGGTTTAAAACAACTCTCAGAAATAATAAAAAATGAATAAAACAAAAAATGATAGCTCTGGAACCTCCACATGGTGAGAGACACAGCCCTTAATCCATTTCCACAACACCTCGTCATGAAGGACCGCTAAAAACCCGAAACATTGGCACAAAATCTATACCCAAACCTATCACAATAAAATAAGAAAGTATACCTACACCAAAACGAGTATGTTGGGTGTGAGAAAAATCCGAGTAGGAGACCATCACTAAGATATTCCATGTCATAAACATTCAATGACAAAAAGCATGCAATTTTTGGTAAACAAGGAATTCTATATACAATTTGTAAAGGATACAACATTAAATAAAAACAGTTTTCAAGTGGGGTACTTCAATGAATTAAAAATTTAAAATAAAATACCAAATCCAATGAATTATCCATCCTAACCTACCAAATTCCAATGGTATGCATAAATCATCCAATGAGCACAAAAAACAGGAAATAGCCCCTAGGATCTAGCTTGACGTGGGTCCCAAGTACTTCGTATCTCAATGAAATTAACCATCCCAAATTTTTGTAATCAGGCACGATCCATTAATAGGGAGCATAAAACTAACCTAGTGGTCCCCCACCATCATCATCATAGATTAGTTAGTGCTGCATCCATGAAACATGCTATGTGAAACTGAGGAAAACCCACTCGGATCACTAGCATTCTAGTACAAATCCACCCACCTAGATACTCATCTTTCGCTCTTATGATCATACAAGTTCAACATGCAATGAAATATAATTTTCCAATGAAAATACCACTTAAAAATCATGCATTCACCAAGAATCCCACATGTACATCACAGAAGTCACATCATCCTCCTTTTCATTCAAATTTATTTTGAAATAAAACTCGCACCGAAATAGCCCACAACACATTTTTCATATCTTTCCCAATTCAAAAAATACTTTAAAATTTTTATAAAATCATTACCATGATGTTGAACATCAAATAGAATCCCATTCATATGTTACATAATACCATTTTCATAAACCATATCCATTTTTCACATCACACTCACACAAAACAGCCCACAAACATGTTTCGCACCCACATCACAATTTCATAAATCACCTAGACAAATTAGAAAACATTATAAAAACGTTTGACATCACAAATGACGAGTTTATCATTCAAAAAACTATTTTAGATGAACAAAATGACAAAAACAATACATATACATCCTTTTCCCACTTTAACCTAATCAAACATTTAGAATTTTCATAAAACAACCCCGAAGGGTATAACTATATTTTTCACACAAAACACATTTCAAAACCCTCTTTCAATGAAAAAATCACAACCATACCAATAAAAAACCAAATTGAAAGCCCTAGAAAATATTTACTAAACCACTCCCATGTATTATAAAATCATGTCGAATAATACCAAAAATGATTCACATGTAAGAAAACATTTTCATAACACCATTTCAAGAGGCATAACATGGTTTAACATATAAAAAGAAATTAAAAACCATCATTCAAAGCCAAAATCACAACAATAAAAATCCAAAATAGAATTTTCATCCCTAGAAATATTTATTAAACCACTCTTAAGTAATATAAAATTACCTTGAATAATACCACAAAAGATGCACATGTAAAACACACATTTTCACAAAACACATTCAAGAGGAATAACATGGATTTACACATAAAACCCATTAAAAACCCCTCTTTTAAAACCAAAGGAATTCCAAGACCATACCAAATTAGAATTTCATCCCAAAAAACATTTAGTAAACAACATCCATATGTTATAAAATACCCCCGAATACTACACCAATAGTTATACATGAAAAGAACCCAATTTAAAGAAAAAATGAAACTATAAAATTAAATGATTAACTAAATCCATCAAAAACAGTTTTCACACCACATACAAAAAATGAGGAACATTAAAATTAGTAAAATAAGAATGCAAACTCATCAGTTATTTATTACACAAGGATCCACAAAACTTTTTTTGTCGAAGCCCTCAAAACATGGTGTGAAACATCAATTTCACCACCACCTCACCAAAATGGTGTAAAAACCAACCATAAACCACAATATTTCACCAAAAAACCCAATGGTTAAACCCTAGGTACAAACCCTAGAAGCTGAACACATTATATCTTCTTGAAATGGTGAAATAAACCCCATGGAATGGGATGAAATCAAAGAGAGGAAGACTTAATTGTATTGGTTTGATGTTTCCCCGATCAAATATACATTCAATGTTGAGGTTCAAGGGATGGTGACAACCCTTGGAGTTTTTCCATGGAGGTAGGGAACGAAATGCGGATGAATGGGGAGGATTTGGATTTATTCCTAAATGGAAAATTTGGAAATTCAATATTTCTTTAATGACCTAGACACCATCACACGGTTTGGCCGAACTGTTTAGTAAACCATGCTGCCTAACCGTGTGGCATGTTCTGGCCACCCAATAACCATCAATTCTCTCCATTGTTATGGGTGTCCAAGGAGGAAAACTAGTGGTAAATATTGGCCAAGGATTGTGAATACTAATTCATAAAATAAACCAACTTTTTCACTACATAACTCATCCAACTCAAGGGTAAAAACCACCTCAACAACTTACCCAATAAGTGGGGCCACTAGGAGTGTCCCAAATCCAACTCCAAAACACCCTAAACTTATACCATCATTTTCACAAATTTGGAGGCCAAACACTACAAAAGACCACCAATAATAATGTCACATATAAACAACACAAGGGGAACCATAATTTCAAACCCAGAACACCTAGAAACCAAGAGAAATCTAAGATCCAAAAGATGATTTTAATCCATATATTGTATTCTAAATCCTAGGGTGAAATTTAATCTATGTTTTACATTATCCTAAATCTCAGAAAATTCATTATTTATCTTCCTTAGTGAGTTTGGTATTTGTTTAAGGTACACATTGTTAATCATGTTCCATGAAAACTGATTAGGAATGATTGCATCACTCTAGTGATCATCCCACTTGATTTCTAATCCCTAAATTATCCATCACATTCAACATAAATCTTGTTCATTCTATTTCCAACCGTTTATTAAAACAAAAATCATAGTGTGATAATTTATTATCATAGTAGAAAACCACATCATCAGGAAAAGTGTTAATTATAGGATGTAAATATCATGAAACATTCCTTAATCAATGACATCCTATGTTAATATGAGGTTATTCATATCTATATTTTTTTAAGTCCTTCATGATGGTTCGTGAATGGTTTGTCAATTCCCAAAATTATTTCCCCTGGGAGTGTCATACCTGGGGTGTAGTGAGACCATTTGTTGTGTAATATATTACCCTGAGTCTGGCCTGAAATTTCTAGTTGGAGATATTACCGCTAGGTACATCTGTGTGAGAGGCACCTCCAATTGTAGTTTACATACATTGATGCATTTCTAGAAAACAACTCACTAAATATTTTAACAAAATTCTATTATATTTTCATAAATGTCGACTCATCATTATACCTATCCTTAAAGACATCCCTAGACATAAAAATAAAAAATTTCCTAGGGATCTCAATAATATTTTCTCATCTTAGTTAATGAAGGTTGACTAAAACATTTTTTTATATAAACTATAGAATCCCAAGCTTAACATACATGGATATTACATCATTTTAGATGAATACTAAGTACATTACAAAAAATACTTGACCGAGGATATTAATTGTTAAATGTCTTTGGAAACATGGAAAACAATATTTTATCCTATTGCAATATCTTAAACATCTCCCATAGAGATTCCCACATTTAGTAATTCTACCTAAAAGAATTCTTCATAACTTGTGGATAAGAAACATAACAAAAGGGGTGAGCTCAAATAAACATTAAGGGTAAATAATGGATATTAGTAATCATAATTATGAGTATATGGGTATAAGAACAAGATCATGTAAATATAATACCATACCCTTAACATAAAAGTTAATATACCAAAATCATGGCATAATGAATGTATTTTCATAAGACATGAATCAAAATGAAATAAAGAATATAACCCATTATAGAATAACATAGGAATACACAAACAAATTGTGGATGACAACTAAGAATATAATATGATTTCCATAGTTGGAAAGGAATCACTTCCAAGACCATCCTAGTAGTATTAGTGCACTCCCCAGGCTATCTTGGTAGTCGTGGTACACTCCAATGTCCATCTTAGTAGAATGAGTTCACTCCTCCATCTATCTTGGTAGTCATGGTTCACTCCCATGGTCATATGAGTAGTCAAGGTTCATTCACAAGACCATCATAGTTTATCACATGATATAAAAATCATTAGCAAATGAATTGGTGGGAGATATAGGTATCACCGATCTCATAATGAAATCATACATTATTTTTCCACAAAATCATAAATAATCGTATTATAACCCATGAAACGAAATGGGAATAATAAAAATAAAATTACATCATTAACTATTGACAAGGATATGGGATTCATATACATTTCATAGACATTTCATCATAAGCATAACCAATGAAAGGGAAACATATTTCATAAACATATAACCCATTAAGGTTAAATGGATTTCATAAACATATAACCCATGAAAGGGAAATGGGTTTTATAAATACATTGAAATTAATAATAACCCATCCAATTAAAGGATTTTAATTGAACAATTAGATAATTTACTAGATTGGCATGAGAAAAATCAACAAATGTCATCTTAGATGGAAAAATAATTTTGAAATACATCTCAAAAATATTTCTTGAGGAAAATATCATTTCTTCTATGAAAAAATAATTTTATAAACATAAAGCCATTTGACAAATCATTTTCCTTGAAATTTACTCAAGAACATATTACGAAGAATTGAAATAATTTTTAAATCATTTTTCCTTGAAAACATATAAAATAACATTCAAACATTTTAAAAAACGTTTTTCTTCAAAAAAACATTGAAAAAATATAAATAATTATTGAAAACATTTCGAAATAAATTTTCTATGAAAATACATTGAAAATTTATAATTAAGTCTTGAAATCAGTTGGAAAACCATTTTCCTAGAAAACATATTAGGGGAGCTTGAAAACATTTTTAAAATAATATTTCCTTGGAAATATTTATAATAAGCCGGAAAGTATTTTGAAAACAGTTTTCCTTGAAAATATATTTTAAAAAAATATATTTTATATATTACACATAAAACATAAATATAATGTTTCAATGGATTGATGGTGGATAAATCCATACATGTTGTACAAGGTAAAAAAGAACATTCGTTTTGAATGGTAAATGTTAAAAAATGAATCATTCCAAAAGAGAGAAGAAGATTCCTTTAAAAAAATTAAAATTAAAAAGGTGAAAGGAATTTTAAATATTAATTTAGGATGGTACAGTATTTTTGGAAACTCTTTTTAGAAATCATGGTTTTTAAGGAACATAGATTTCTGACTAAAGAGAGGGTAAAGTCATGATTTCATAAAAACATGCTCTTAACGATATTATGTAACAAATAAGTGAATAAATGGTACCAATATATGAATAAATCATTAATCACCATTGGATAATAAAACTCATGAATGTTCTTGAGATACGGGTCATATAATTTCATCAAAGGAAGCATAAATGTAAACAATCTCTAAAAGCAATGAGATAGTTTCAATAAGCTCTTATAACTAGGTATCTTGGGATCAAACTATCCATGTAAGAATTGGAAATTAAATGAAAATGAAGTAAATTTATGAAAAAACATTTAATCTGGATTTATATAAAGCTCCAATGAGAAATTAGGTCTATAAGAAAACTTGAGTCTCAAAGAATAAAAATTGAGACAGAACTGTTTCAACGATTTGGTATCTTTTAAAACAAAAACCTAGTGCTAGAAAAATCATAAAATAGATATGTGAATACCTATAAATTTACTTATAATATATATAATATAGCCATAGGTTGTATTCACACCAAAAAAAATTAATGAGTGGAGAATATATCATGTATCTCATGGAAATAAAAAGTGAGATGAAATCATTTTTCCCTGTGACTTCACATTAATCATACTCATTAAAAAAACCTATATAAAAATTATAAATTTATTATATATATTTTAAAAAAACAAATTAGAATACATAATGACATATATTGGTTTTATTACATCCTTGTATTACCATCTTTTTATGAATCCTATGTTAAGGTTTCACTTCGGTCTATATTTCTTTTATTCTTTACATGTGTCCTAATTTGATATATATTTGGTAATTATAATTTATATCATCATTAACAGAATTTAAAAAATGATATAAATAAAATTTAAATACAATATATTTGTTCTATAATTATATATTGTATATATAAGTGAAAAATGGAATACACCATTCATTGAGATAGTTAGACATGTGAACACTGTTTCCGTTTTTATTATCATATTGAAACAAATAACTAAATTGATATATATGTATATATGAATAAATTTATTTTATTTTAATTATTATATCATATATATGATTTATAATCACTAATAACATCATTAATATATTACATGTTTTGTACAAACGAATTATATCAATTTGAGGGCGCGGTAGTCCAAATTTCCTTAAACGAAATTTTCACATTAACATAAAATGGAAATTCAAAAGATATGTATTTTAAAAAACAAGAAAGAATATTGAATAATTAATAAATATAATATATTAAATATATAAATATATTTTCCATCATAATGTCCACTATGATTTTTGGTAGAGAAAATTGAACATTCATCATTTAGTGTGGTGGTAGTTTGTGGTACACATAAATAGTATGTTCGTAACTAATTAGATAGTGGTGTGTGTAAGTGAAGGTAAATATATTGTCCTAAAAACAACTTGGTATATTTAGGATTCTATTTATGTTATAATATATTGTAATAAAGAGTGTTTAGGTGGTGGAGAAGGAAAATAAAAGAAAGGAATTAATGGATGATGCTACTTCTTAATTGGGTAACTCCTTTTGGTTTTTGCTAAAAGGATTCCTTGGAAGACTTTATGAAAAAATAGATGCATCAAAGGGTAATTGAGGGAAATTTCTATCTTATTTGAGTAGTTTTTTTGGTGATCCATGGTTCTTGAGAGGATTGAGGAATTGGGAGGAAAGGATCCTTTTTTATATTGGAGTAGGAGTGAAACTCTTGTTAATATTTGTATAGAGAATTACACCCACATTTTCTGGTTTCATGTGGATATAATAATTATTAAATGTATATAAAAAGGTGTATATGGAATTATATGTCCATAAAATGTATTTTTTAAAAGTTTATAAGAAATTTTGGGTCTTATGGTTATGGTTTATCCCCTAATTAACCATAATTTAACTTTAATTAATATAATTAATTTTATTTGTATTCAATAATATTTTTGTTCAAAATATAAATTTGCCTTATTTGAAATTATAAATTATTCTGATTCCAAATATAGAATTCATTTTTACAAATTCCAATCATTGAAGTTGGTGAAATTAATTTAAAATTAATCACGATAACGAGATGACACATCAGGTTTTTAATGTAAAAAATCATCAAAAGTTTATTATATTTTTATTTCCATTTAAAATTTGAAATTAGTTCCAAGGAGCAAAAATTTATTAATTTATAAAAATATTATCTAATTAAAAATTTTAACCAATTTAAAATATCACTTAACCTTGTAAATAAATTAAATGAAAAATATGTTTTGAATTAAATTCAAGTATGTTTAACTATTCATTAAAAAATAAAACCTTATAGAAAAAGACAAAAAAAATTTAATTCCTTAATATATATGTTCCAATTTAAAATAATAATTTTATTTTAACATATTAAATCAATAATAGGGTTAGAATTTTGATTTAAAATGGGTTCTCTATTAAAATGTGGTCAAACTATATTTATAAAAGTATATGTTTCTAAGCATGATAGTATGATTCTTATTTTTCTCTTGTCTATAAAATATATTGAATGAAAAAGATAACAATTTGACATAATATATAACACATATATATTACATTATTATCAGAATTTGTTTTTAATTAATTATATTTAACAATGTAAAACAGCTTTGTGACCATAATAATAATAATATTTTCTTTTACATTCAATTGGTCTCCATTTTCCTTTCTAATTAATTAATAACCTGTGAATTATTATTATATTTTTGTAATCCATATATTTTCATAAATTAAGTAATAAAATTAATACAAATAATTTAACTTCTAAGTTATGCATTATTATAATAAATAATAATATTTTGATAATATATTATTCTTTTGTAAAACTCGGCCATGTGTGTAATGAAAGCCATCAAAGAAAGTCATTGTTGCATGTAATCAAAGCTAATCATGGTGTTCCATGTAGATAAAGATAGATTTTATGTTGCATGTAGTGCTTGAATAACTTGGTGTTTCATATAATGTAAGCCAAAGAGAGTGATTTAATATAAAATAAACTATTTTTAGTGTTATATGAAATGAAAAATATTGATAAGGTAAAATTAATTCAAAAAATAATAATTCAAGAAATATAAGGGTGTTATATTTTTATTCATTCAGAAATTAGCTGGATATTGGTGGGATATTTATAAATTCAGGAAAAGAAAACCAATTTTATTCAAAATTCCAATTATAAAGAAGGCTCATAAACTAACAAAAAATGAGAATGGCCTCTTACTAAATTTTGGCATGGTATCAGGGGTATATAAAGAATCATGGGAGGAATGTAGGAAAATTAGAGGGGTATATAATTACATTTAAATAAAAAGGCATTAATATGGAAGTGACAAAATATACCCATACAAGAAGAAATTTAAATTGAGAGGAATAATATAAAATAGGTTCATAAATAAAAAGAAGAGATGAATATCCCTTACAAGGAGAGGGTGATTCAAAAACATTGGAAGAAGCTTCATAAGAGGTTATGGGATCATTGGGAAGACATTATAGGGGTTATGGAAGAGTAAAAACATTATAAAAGGTTTTTGAATCAAGATAGTGGGTATCTTAAGTGGGTTTATATATGAATAGAGATGTGAGTTCTTTTTTATATCACAGAATTATGTTTTGGACTCTATAAAATTAAATAACCAAAACCACAAACCATCCAATGGTTTAGGGAAACTAAACATGGTTTTTATTGTTTGAAATTGTTAATTAATTTCCCTATTAAAATATTAATATAGATTATGTGAATGTGAGCCAGGTTTATAAATAAATGACTTTAAAACCATATAATGTAATATTAGTTTCGGAGGATTCACCAAGGTTTTTTAAAATTAATAAAATAAACTCAAAGTAACATTATATTAAAGGATAAATATATATTTTTTCTTGGAAACCCATTATTTCATTTATAAAATCACATCTAGTTTTTTAGGATGTCATAATTCACCCTGTATATTTATACCATTTTGAATTTTAACCTGAAAATTTGATTCAATTAGATGATTATGACAAATTCACCATTGGAAAAATTCAATACGGTGATTCAAAAAATAATATTGATTTTATAAAAATAATTTTTCTAAAAATTTGAATATTTAATTTCAAAACAATTATATATATTTATTGAGAAATGATGTGTTTTTTTGACAATAATCATTTTCTAACCATTATAGAAAATTACATCTGACTTTGTTAAAATTTATTATATTGTATAAAAATTAAATAATATTATAATTTTATCAAAATATATTTTATTTTGGTAATTATATAATTCATCAAAAATTGATACCATAATTGAAATTGATTTTTACACAAATCTACAATATGAGTTCAACCACATTAAAAACCAATTTTATCCAAACTCATTACTCAATCTTTTATAAGATAAAAAAATATGGAATAAATATAATAATTATATATTTGAAAAGAAATATAAATATTCATATATTTAGGGATAGTATTTTTTCCATTTCAAAGTATTATTATCTTTTTACCCACAATTATCGTATTTTACTTTTACTTTGATAATAAAAATTTTATATTGATAATATTAATAATTATAAGTAAGTAAGTTCAATTTTTTTAAATAATATTAAATATTCTGTTTAATATTATAGATTAAATTTAATAAATATTATTTCATATATTTTGATGAATTAAATTTAATATAAAACTTGAAAGACCGATGTAAATTGGTTTTTTAAAACATGCATTTTTCATAGAAAATATGGGATTAATTTAACTCTAAAAAAATTATTATTCATTATATGATCTTAAAAAAAATAAAATATTAATATTTCGTTTAAATATTTACTCAATAGAGTATATTTTAATTAATTATAATAGATAAACATTAAGAATTTTAAAACAATTTTTAAAAAATGTGGTTTTCAGCCTGAATATAATCTTGTTCTTAATTCCTTTATAAAGATGACTTAAATAAAATTAATTAGACTAAAAATAAATAAATAAAATTATTTTTCCTTGAAATTATATTTAAAATATAATGAGACTTTTAAAGTACATAATTTAACAAATAAAAATAAAGTAATAAACAAATGAGTATTATTAACTATTCAATAAAAAATTAATATATCCGTATAAATCCTAATATTTTAACCTATGTTAATGTTGATATAATGATATTGAAATTGAATTCTAATTTTATGAAATAATTTTTTTAAATTTTATATTAAATAATTATAATATTTTTTTACAAAAAGAAATAATTTTGTTGAAGAAAATATATTTTGTAGAACAAAAACTCATTACCAAATATTGAGAAAATATTTCTTAAGAAATATTCAAAAAAATTATTTTGATTAATATATTTATATATATATCCAAATATTAAATCATACTAATATCTGAATGTTTAATGTAATGCTTAAAATGGTTATATTTAAATAATCTTTGTTTTTCCGGGTTTAGTGATCTGTATCGCGTACACGATCAAACATAGTTCTCTACTTTAAATAATCTGGATGTTACATTCTTACTATCTTTAATAAATTTCATCCTCTAAATTTGATATATAACTCATTAATAATATTTTGTACACATGAAAATATCTTTATTGGAAACCCACATCATAAAAAGTGTTAATAAAACATTCAATTGAAAAGAGAGAAAGTGAAGTACAAAAGTCATCACATAACTATGTTTCGAAGTAGGAAAAATTAGTGGGAAATGAAAACATAGACATAATAGAGTAAAACAACACCAATTAACTAATAGAGTTTGATATATATCATGGTCATTTGATAGTCAATTATGACAAACCCATAAATTTGTGATGGGTAAAAAGACCCTCAATTCATCTGAAATGATCGTATTACGACAACAGTTTGGTTTTAAGATTATTTTCCAAGTTATAATGAATTACATAACCATATATAATAGGAATATAATTAAATATATTTTCTTTATATGTATAATTTCATTCTTTAATAAATATCCACTACAATATATTCCTTTTAACTAAAATATGAGAACTCAACATTAATTTTTTATACCTAATGTACTAGAATATGCTTCTAATGGATCACATAATCCACTAAAGAATACAAATGTATTTTTATATTAATTAATAAATAAAATATATTTAGAATAAATTAATATAATAATAATAATTAATAAGCCATGATACACTAATCTTCCAAAATCCCATAAATAATACTTATGATTTAACAAAGATAATTCTGAAATAAATACCACTATATCCCAAATAACACCAAAAACCTCAACATTAAAGAACATTTTAGAATCAATGATTTCTTCATAACTTTCATCTTAAACCTAAAAAACATAATAGTATTGTTATCAAATATTACATCATATTAAACCTATTTGGTATATATACCTCAATCAAAATAAAACATCTCCTTAAATATTATTAATCACCCAATAATAAAAAATATTTGACCCTGTAATATGTTTCGCAAATATGACACAAAACATCTATCATATAAATCTCTAAAAGTGGTATCAAATATTTTAAAGGTTATCAAACTAATAATAAGTAGGTTTATAGAATAATCAAAAACATATTAAGGATTTTCAATCCTTTAATATGTGTTTTAAAAAATATCACTTTATTAGTAAATCACTTTAATAAGTTATTAGTACTATCCAAAATATACTATAAATGAAAAAAAATCTACTATAAAACAATAGTTAGATATTTCAGGAATCTTATTTCCAAAATGACATTGATAAAATACTTCAACTACATAAAACATCAATACCAATACATAAAAATTATAATCCTTACACTTCAATGATTCCCATAACAGATGTCTATAGTCTACGATTTGACCTTGGGATTAGGGAGTTGACAAAAATAATTCCCATATTCTCCGCACCTAAGACATTGAACAACAAAGGGTTCTATATGATGTAATTTAATCATTTTCATCAAACTCAGAATTCATTTTTATGGAAAAAAGATACATTATAGCCTATTATTTCACACATAAAACACCTTCATGTTTCTTTTTGGCATTTCACATAGTGGCCCATTTCACATATTTTGAATGCATCTGAAATGATTCTTATTTCCTATTTCACATTTATTATAATAAAATCCTTGTGATAACGTCTTTATCTTCTTTTATTTATTAGGAAATTAAAAAAATTTCTAGTTTTTAATTGTGATTTTTGATAGCTATATTGGCATAAACACAATATGATTTAATTGTCCTCCCATCATGTAAGGTATCTCATTTTGGAAGTCATCACATTGCCCCCAAAATTTATTTTTAATCTAGTTTCTCCTATTTCAACCCATTGACTAAAATAAATGTAGAAATTAGTGATGTGTAATTTTAAACTATTAAGAAAATAACAGCGAACAAAGTAACCTTAATGGTATTACCAATGAATTAAATTCATTTCATTAAAAAATTATAATCCAAGAATCGATCAATATCATACATGATATATTTCTTATCAAAGAATCATATAAGAATTCTTATTCCCTTAATAAGGATTCATAATGATATTTTGAAATTACTAAATAATATACCTCAAGTGTGTAAAACCAGGTGTGAAGAAGTGCATGTTGTCGTGCACGAGGACTTGATTGAGTCTTTCTCAATGTGGTGTTTTCAGTTCTAGATCCAAATCCACATGTCTTATCTAGACAGGGATATATTAAATTGGAAACCACATACTCTAAATTTAGGGATGTATTTTATGTTTATTCTTATCCGTAACTATTTCATTAATATTTTTTTATTCTATTCCCAAAAAATAAATAAATATTAATCTTATACCTACTATATTGAACTGTGTCATTATTAGAGATTATTTAGTGATTTATTATTTAATATTACACATAATAAAATATTTATGACTGATAATATTGTGTTCTTTTCTAGAAACATAAATAGAATTAAAATTTGATCATGGTATACAATAAAATTACTATAAACTTCTTTAACATTATCTTAGAAACCATTTGTCTTCTAAAACATCATAGGGTTACTTGGGGATGTACATAACAAAGGCGAGAGATATAAAGACATCTATAGGAAAATAAAATATGAATATCATGAATAAAATATTATATATTAGTCAATAATAATTAAAATTCAACGTAAAATGGGTGATAACTATATACATTAATAGAGAGGCATTAAATGGCATGGTAAAATAAAGGAAACATACGAAATGTGGAAACAAAATTGAACATGAAATCATAGAAGTTGTTCAAGGATAACCTCCAAACATTATAACATTGTACAAAAATCCTCATCATACATTGGTTCACTCCCTAATAACTTTAATGATTTTTAATGATAATATAAAATTACCCATTTCATTAGAGTGCTATATAATTTCGAGCTCACCCGTCACTTTCATATCACGTGCATGCATAAGTGTTCCAAATAGATCATTCCAAATGGGAAAATATTTCATCAAATGAAATTCCAATATCATGTAATGTGGAATAAATATGTAAAATTCCCCAATAAAATAATTACATGTATGTTTATGTGAATACCATTGAGTGGAAATAGTGATGTTATTCACGATACATGGTTTTGGAATGGAAAAATTGAAGTGAAATATTTCCAGCATAACAGTGGTAGTTAAAGATCCATAAAATGGTTTCCTGAAAGTTAATGGAGTATATATATATTTTTAAATAATATTTAATGTATTAGGGTTGTGTAAATGAATTTACATACATTAGGTATTGGAAATAAGAGACATAAAATGATGAAGATTCTTGAATAAAATGGAGAAGGAAAGCACACCTTAATAATTTTTCGTATAGTAATGACATGGTTATAGGCTATACAAAGAAGGGATAAATGAATTATAATTAACATTTCATCAATAGGATAATATTTTTATCTTTATAAATTCTTGAAAAAAAAAACCAATTTATATTCAAAAGGATAAATTCAAATAAGCTTCTTGAACTGAAAAGAATAGAGAAAAAGCCTCCAACTAAATTCCAACAAGGTAACATGGGTATATATTGAATCATGGGAGGGATAAATGAGAGTTTAAGGGGGTTTATAAGAACATGGAAACAAAAATGGAATTACCATGTATGTATAAATACATACCCAAATAAAAAATGGAAATTAATAGTCATAACAGAATATATGTGTATCAATAAAAAAATAAGTGATTGAGATTCCTTTAACTTGAAAGGCAGATCCCAAAAGATTGGGAGGTGCTTAATGAGTGATTTGGAGACCCTTTGGAAGATTATATATAGGGGAGGGAATATAATTCACGTGATCTATGGTTTTTAGTGTAGAAAAAGGGGGATGTTTTGTTGTTTTGTATAGGAAAATAGGGAAGTTCTTTATTATTTCCAAAAACATAGTTTTTAGACTATATAAAATAAAATAACCAAGAAAAAAAACCTTACCATGGGTTTTTTGCAATGTTTTCTGGAAAAGAGAGGTGGTTTTAATTATTTTATTAGGCCATGTTTTAACTTATTAAAGTATTACCCTTTCGGATTTGGAAGTGAATCATGTTAATAAAGGAATGATTTTAAAACATCAAAATATAATATAGGATTCTACGGATTCATAATGGTATTATAAAATTAATCAAATAAATTTTAAATAAAATTAATATACATTGGAAAAATATAATTTTCTATGTATACTGGTTATGTCATATATTGCATCACTTTTAGGTATTTATGATTTCAAAATTCCCACAACATATTTATAACATTTTAAATTTTTGCCTAAAAATTCGGTTGTCTCAGCGATATTTTGAAAATTACTACATGGATAGTTTTGATGTTATAATTCAAAAAATTGTATTTATTTTATTAAAATAATTTTCTAAATATCTTATTATACACATTGAGTATAAAAATCTACATTTATTAAGAAATTATGGGTTTTTTAAAACAACAGTTTTTAAACCAGTATAAAAAATTTCATTTGATTTCATAAAAAATATTATCAGTAATAAAAATTAGTTAACCGTATAATTTAATTAAAATAAAATTTCTTTATTCAATTCATGAATTCATGAAAAATTAATATCTTAATTGAAATTTATCGTAACACAAATTTACAATTTTATTTCCATCGTATTAAAATCTAATTTTAATCAAACTCATCACATAATCAATTATAAAGTGAAAAAATAACGAATTAATATAATAAATATGAAATTGAATAGGAAATATAAATATTAATAATATTAGGGTTTCCATTTATTTCATTTTTAAATTATTATAATCTTTTTTACATTAAACTATTCTATTTTACTTTTAGGATGATTATAAATATTTAATATGGATACTATTCATATTATCCAAAAATTAAGCTTAAATTTTTGCCTAATATAAATTATAAAGATTAAAATTTTTGAATCCATTTAATCAAGATTAATTCCAATATTTTTATGAAATTAATTTAATATATAACTTGCAATAATGATGGAAACTAGTTTTCATAAAATAGTAATTTTCACTGAAAATATTATTTTACTTTTACTCAATAAGAGGTAATATTCATTATATGAATTTCAATTAACAAATATATATTTATGATATAAAAATTTCATTCAAAACATTTCTCATTAATTTTTAATTTAATCAATTATAAATGAGAAGCATTATTTATATTAAAACAATTTTTTAGAATAAACACTTTTTGTGCCTAATTGTAATATTATTCTAAAATACATTATCAAGTTGATTTAAATATAATTAATTGGAATAAATATAACTAATTAATAATTATGTGACCTTTAAATGAAATTAAATTAATAATGGGACATTTATATTTCATGATTTATCAAAGGAAATGATAGTTTTAAACAACTCGGTATTTGCAGAACTCACTAATAAATAATTACTTTCTGATAAATCTGAATATTTTACCCCATTTTAATCTATATGTATTGATATGAAATTTTTTTTTAAATATATCAAATAAAATTTCTATTAAATAATTGTAATATTTTTTATATAAATATGTAAATACCATATTTGAACAAAATATATTTTGGAGAAAAAAAATTCATTACCATAAATTATGTTATTATTTACTAAGAATATATCAATACATTTATATTGAGTATGAAATATATATACTTCATATTTTTTTATGAATACTCATATTCTATAATTTAATAGAGTAGTTAATATGGTCATTTTAAAAAAATCATTATTTGTTTGGGTTCGGTGTTGCGTATCACATATGCTATCAAACACAGTTTTATCTTTTAATAACTTAGGGTGTTACAACCAAACTAACATCCAATATGAGTGAACTATTTTTTCACTAGAAGGCATGTTCAGAGCATTTTTAATACACTTTCAAGGAATATGGGATCAATATCATCTCTTGGTCATGTTCTCACACAATAATAACTTTTACCCAAGCTTCCAAATAGCTCATTTTAAAGCCCTTAATTGGAAGAGATATGGACGTCCAACATACTGGGATGAAGTAGTTGAACTAAAGCTGTTGGGAGATGAAATGGTAGTGGAAATGGTAGGAATGTTCAATATTATTAAGCGATATATCAATAAATCTTATAGTCAATAAATGATGCATACTGACAATTGTCGATGAGACCTAGAGTTTGAGGTTTCATATAAAGTGTTTCTATACATATCTCTATGTAATTGAGTCATGAGATTTTGGAAGAGGGTAAGCCTAAGCCCTAGTTATATCAAACCCTTTGAGATTCTTGATCACATCAGAGCTATGTGGTATCGACTAGAACTACCACCAACCCTTTCTAATGTACATGATGTATTCCATGTATCTCAATTAATGAAGTGCAAATAATGTCCTTGACATGTACTAAATTATATGGTGGGGTAATTGGAAAATTATCTCTCTTATAAGGACCGTTCGGTGAAGATATTGGAACATAGAGAAACAGTTTTATGCAACATGACAACTCAAATAGTAAAAATATTTTAGTGGAAACATAAATATGAAAAGGAAACATGTGATCTATAGGAACCCATTGAAGTTCCCATTGAAAAAATATTATTTTATTAATGAGTCTTTATATGAACATATCAATATGTGTTGAGGCTATAAACATGACAATTGTAAAAGTAGTCATATGCTTGAATACATATCTCAATTAGTATTGAGGTTGAAACTTTAACCAATATGAGAAAAAATTACTTGATGAATGTTTGATGAGGAAGAGGATATTGAAATTTATATTTGAACATTTTTTGAAATATTACTACATGATTTTTATTATTGTGGAACACACTATCTTTCCAAGGATGACTGCATCCACTACTTAAGTGGGAAATCTACTCCCTAGCCATCTAGCATGGTATGTAGTAATTGTGCATGTGAATAGGCATGACATGGGAAAGAGAAAGGAAGAATAGGAAAACCACTATGTTTGTTTGAACAATGTGGAAATATGATTCTAGCATGTGATGGTGCTACAAGGTAGTGTGAGTGGACGCATTACTCACAACTGTCCGATAATCTAAGTGAGTTTTATTATAATGAAGCGCACAACCGAGATAAAAAGTGATTATGAAAAAATGTGATATAAAATGTTATAAAATTTTAAATGATATAGAAATAAAACCATTCATCCAATGATATCATCTTGAGCTACATGATCAAGCATTGTAGTTGTATTCTTCCCTGAGACATCGGAGAGCTTATGTGTGTGAGGTATTCTTCATATCTGAATGTTTGTTTGATTGATTTGAATCTAATGAGAATATTTTCATCATTATGATGAATCTAATATGATAAAATCAACATTAAATAGGATTTTTATTAATTATATAAAATCTAATTGTGGTTAAATAGTGTGAATAAATTATGACATTTACCGTGATGGTTATTCTCATTTTCATGTATGGTTTTGAGGTAGTGCGCACATTAAAATGTGTTAGTTTGCATGAGCTAAGTCAATGGAGGGTTTATTATAAATAAAACAAGAATTGCTAATTTTTTCTATGATATAATTTCCTAATTAAAATATAATTTAAAGAGAAAAATACTGCAAATCAAGTGATCTGATTTCACAAGAAATGTCCATGTATTCTGGTTGAGTTTCTACATTCCTGGTCACATTAACAAGATATGATTCTCACAAACTAGTGTAGAAATTCACACTATGTTCTGAGATGGATATATGAGAGACCTTTCATAATATTATGTAAAGAATCCCAGTCATCACATATTCTATTTCATGATTGTGTTTTAGCATTATACATGAAATGATAATCATGCATGAAGAGAGTATCAAGTGAAACAATATTGGAGAACATGAGATATCATTATTTGAGTGAAGTTATAATGAAGTATTATCACATGATAATAAATTGTGAAGATTAGAGGTTATGTTTTCTGATGAAAAAGGATTTCATAGTGTGTTTTCATATTATTTTCAGGAGCAACAGGGTTTGAGAAGGTTGCATACATACACGATGAATGAGCAGTGTGTTCATGAATGTGATTAAGTTAATGAACATGTGACTACTTAATAATTTGATGGAAAAAAGAAGTAGAAAACTTGAGGCAGTGTATATGTGCTTCCATAATTCATAGTTTTCATGAACATGATAAAACAAATACAAGTAATAGTGAAACGTTAGTGCATTTGTATTATTTCACATATTTAGTTTTGATGACCATGCAATGTATTATATACATGCATGGAGTTTCAAGAACTGCACATGAAATATACACAATGTAGTGTAGAGTGTTTTGAGAATAAATTTGGGATTTAATATCAGTCATTCATTCAAAATGAATTAATATATTTCTTTTCATCATTCTGTGAGGTTCTGTATTCATAAGAAGTAATAATTATTTCAGGAAAATTATTGCACTAAGGCAGCTTGTTATATAACATAATCATAATTTTTTTGATAAATACCAACATTAGTGAAATGTTCAATTAACTATCAAATGAGATAGTTTTATCCAACAAGATCATATAGTGGGATCTTTAAAAGAATTTTTATAATGGATCAAGCCATCTGAAGAAGAAAGATGTAGTTGGAGGGTCAAACCAGTTTCTGGAATATTTTAATTGTGAAGTCTATCCAATCACTTTAAAAAAAGGTGTAGTTTTGGGGTCTAGCCAACTTTTTTTTCTTATTGAAGTTAGGGGAAAAACATGCTTTTGACTTGGGGGGGGGTGGGGTCTAACTAGTTATTGTTGTAATTACACTTGGTTTAATGAATATCCATGTTGGGGGGTATAACAAACTTGGAAAGAAGTAGGTATTTTTTTCAAAACCTTTTATATCTATGTGTGTTATTCATTATTTGTTATTAGATATTTTAGGGAGAGGATTGAGAATAATTGTTTTGTATCAATACATTAATCCTTTACATACGTTTAATAAAAAGAAAAACACTTTGTAAAAACTATGTACTAATGATTAACCACCTCCCCTATCAGTAGTAATTGAATTATCATTAGATACTAAAATTGGTATCTGGGGAAGGATGATTCATTTGAAATGAAAAAAATTATAATAAATAAATAAGTTTAATTCAGTTGAAATAAGATTAATGCTTACTTTTAGTGGCATGAACTACCGTATCTAGAGGAATATGATGCTCCCTTAAATTAAATCTCTTGGATTAGGAGTGAGAGTTGCAGCAATATTGGATTTCCCACCTATTGATGAGAATGTTTCTATGACTCATGCTAATAAGAAGAATTTTGATTTTAATGATAAGGTTTCTGAATTTAATCTTAAGAGATTTCTCATAAATGATATACACTAAAGTGATGGGTCTCCAAATAGCCAATGAGAAAAGGGATCAATCAAGAAACTATTATGATGAAAATATTAAAGTAAAATAATCCAGGTTGAAAATATGGGTAAGTGTGTTTGAATATATAAATAAATATTATGATGAAACTATTGTTGACTAATTCATATGAATAAATGACATTTTCATCAATATCATAGGTTTTTGTTAGAATTAGATGATTCCACTATTGTGAATCAACTTTTGAGAAATTTCCCAAATAGATTTGTCTTAAAGGATTCATCACTAGAATAGAGGGATGATCTATCTACAAATAAACATTAAAAAATATGTATAACATATGAAATAGTAAATTTTACATCATTCAAGAAAAATAAAAGAGATGGGATGGAATTTTAATCCAATATAAAAGGTAAAAATATAATCAATAATGAACCTAAATCATGTCATTTTGAGTATGAGGAACCTATAGAGTACTTTGATAAAATAATGTCCTTGTTTAAAAGAGTGTTTTAAAGCTTAATATATAAAAATAGATAAAAATGTTATGAAGGTGTCCCAAGAGTTTTAATTGTACTGGTTATTGTCTAAATAAGAATGATGATGACACTAACTCGGATGAAAAAGAACCCATACAAATATGATATTAAAAACGAAAAGTGAAAATCAATGTTAAGAGGAAACTCAATGAATGAGTTCTATTTATGTGAATAAAAATTTTCTTCCATACTCCCTTATATAAATTCATGTGAATTAACATGTAGAGAGTCGAAGGAGATGAATTCATCCCTTGAGGTAGAGAATATATGACTTGTAGCAATAGGGGAGCTATATATTTCTCACTCGTAAAATTTATGATATTTTTATTGAGATGTGTGTTGGAATTCTCTTTAAATCCTGATAAAATATCCCTTCTAATGAATCTTTTGAGTCAATTTTGAGAATGGTATTACATTACATTATTTGAATATCCTTGATGATTATGTGAAATTTATCTTTCTTTTTGACACTGGTTTTTCCCATGAAGACATATTGTTGATTAATTAAACCCTATTACTTTTTAGTGTAATTTCAGTCTTTGAGAAAATAAATAAGTTGGTGTGAATTTTTTTATCACAGGAACTCTGAATACATCTTTTTATTCATTTCTAATATGGGGGTGAAAGAATATAAAACATACTAGCCTAAAAGTATTGTAGAAAATACAGGGGGATATTGAAGTTCCATTTCAGTGAACTTCATTATTTGTAAATTTTTATTTTTGGGAAGATATCAATTTGTGATGAGGTTATAAATGATAATATTGTTGAAATGGACTTATGTTCAAATACATAGATCAATTGTTCTTAACATTGACACATTGATCTCTATTTGAATGGAATTACATGAAGAATGATTGAGGAGGAAGAGATGATTTAATTTTGGTTTTCATGTTATATGAAAAATGGATAAGTGTCTTTAAATTGTGTTCAAAACACTATCTATATAATGATGACCACATCCACTACTAAGGAGGTAAGTTAACTCCATAACTCGCCAGTATGGGTGGCAGTATGTTTTCATGTGAATAGGAACTCCATAGGTTGTCAAAATGGATCATAAGTGTGCCACTGTATAGAGTGGCATAGTGGTGGAATAAGGTCTCAACATGGGGTGTTGCTAGTGGGTATTTGCATTGAAACCCATACTCTCAACAGATCACTATTGGTGGTGAGTTTTATTATAAATGAGCATAAAACCAAAATCTAAATCGATGTGGGACTAGGATTTGATGGAAATTGTTCATCCATATGAGATGATATAGAAATAAAACCAAATATACGATGACATCATAAATAGACATCCAATCTAGATATAATGTTTTATTCTTCCTTGATCCATTACAGAGCTTATGTGCTTTGGGTATTCCTTATGGATGAATTTATATCTGATCGAGGTGAATATTTTGGGCATGTTTTGATCATTGTACTAATTTTAATATGATTTAATAAGAAATAAATTGTATTTTCATTATTTATATAAGATAAATTGAAGGATTTATAGTGTGAAGTAAATATGATATTTGTAGACACAGTGATTCCCGTTATCACATAAGTCATGTAGGTAGTGTGCGCATAAAAAAGAGGTGGTGTGTATAAGAAATATCAATATAGTTTTGTTTATAAATACCATTCTAGGATCTAATTTCTTTCAATGATATAAT
Organism: Viscum album; assembly: GCA_963277665.1. NCBI lineage: Eukaryota > Viridiplantae > Streptophyta > Magnoliopsida > Santalales > Viscaceae > Viscum > Viscum album. The sequence continues at coordinate 1,166,895,633 of OY728126.1, forward strand.
TTTATATTCTAGAAAAAAGTTTTAGAGATAAATAGATCCAATGAAATACTCTGATTTCTCTAAAAGGTTCCATACATTCATGTTGATTTTAAATCATCTTGATCACTTGAAAATGATTTGATTCTTTCAAACTAGTTTAGAATTTACCACTTTGTTATACAATGGGGATATGAGAAACTGCATATTTAGTTATGTGAATAATATAGAGGGGTATCTTATTATATTATGAAAATGACTTTGAGAATTATGCATGAATTTATAACCATTAATGATGGTACTTTCATGTGAATCTATATTTAAAATATTGGGAGGGAATGATTTGAATAAAGTAATAGTGAAGTAGTATCACATGATATAATAATGTGAAGTGTAAAAGATCCATTTATTCATGAACAATTATTTCACAATTAGTGTAAATAAAATATTATTGAGAACCTTAATTTGAGAATCCAATATACTCACGTGATGAATGAAATGTTTTTTCATGAATCTGAGTAAAATCATATACATGTTATTACTTAATCACTTGAAGAAACACAAAGGTAGTAAACTTGAGGCAGTGTATATGTTCATTAATAATTCATCATTTTAATGGAAAATGATATAATATGTTTATGGAATAGTGAAGAGTTTGTATATTTGTATTATTGTACATGCATTGTATTATATATGTCATGACCTGCCCCAACGGGGCCTGTAGCATTACTACTCCAATCCATCCTCCAATAGGCCATGGGACAGTGACCAGTGTCATGTACACATATCACCCACATGGGGGGCCTTAGTCTACTACATCTGTACAACGTAGACATACACACATACACATATCTATGCCCATGTATCACAATGATGTAAAAAAACTAAAACTATTACATGAATACACCTATGATACCACAATCAGAGTACTACATAAAGGTAATGAAAGTAAAAAAAGTGATAAAAAAAGAAAAAAAAATAGTCGGTCCATCCTTCATAAAATTAGATGAATATTATCAATTATGACCACATAAGAAACAAAATTAGTCTATCTATCTCAATCTATGATCGACCTGCTCCCTATCCTCCCAAGACATCGTCAAATGGGTCATTTCTATATAATACACAAAACATGCATGAACATCCCATGATTGGTGAGTATAAAAATACATAGTAGGACAACATGAAAATAATAAACACAAAGAATCCAGAATATAAATTTCATATTAGTGATATAATACTCAATGCACAAAAAAAATCCCAAATATACTCAAGACAAACACCATACCTCTGGGCGGATACAACAAAAGTGCCAACCCCATGATTCTAATTGAAGTAATGCATGTTTAGTGATAATATTCATAATATGAAAGGACATAATAATATACACTCATACAAGTGTTATTGATCATTGGTCATCATCCAAAAAATCTCACTAGTCACTGAAGACCCTACTACATGGATAGGGGGTCACACCCAAAACCACTAGGAAATGACGAAAACCCAATATGGATCATCCAAATATATTGGGGACCATACTCCAATGATAATGCATACCCTATTGAAATGTAATTCTTGAAGGAGGATCAATACCCTTATCATAAATGTTACACTAATTCCACAAACCCCACCGAGTGTAAAAAAATAAGTGATAGAGGATCAAACTCTAGTCTCATTGAGGGACACAAAAAACTCTATCTGGAAATCATCATCCAGAGAGGATTACAATCTAGATATTTAAACATAATGTGGTATTTTATACATGAGGGGATAGACCAAGGGTACACAATAAACCAATAATGGTAAAAACAGAAGAAAAAAATGGATCCCAAACACCTTAAAAGGGGTACATATCATGTACTAGGGGTACACATCATGTCCATCCAACCCCTCGACTAACCGTGTGGAGCTTCCTCACATGACATGTAAATATCCATAAAAAGGAATGTGATGATCATATATTACTTTGACCGTGACTCCTAGTATTTCCCATGAACCGTTGTACTTGCTCATGTACTACCCTATACACACTTAGTGGTGCCTGTTAACTCCTATCCAAGTTATTTTCCATGTATTTATGCCTATCGAGGCCCATATTTCCTCTAAGATGCATTATGAGTTTCAAAATTAGGTCACAAGTCATGTGACGGGGGTTATAAAACATGTGACCTTTTCCTCTCTACAGAAACCTGGGTGACACATAGGCAGGGGTTCCCACACATGCTATAATTATCGATTACATGCCTTATAACCTGTTTTTTACACATCCATCGGTTTCCTCTGGAATATAATCATTTTTGGAACCACCACCTCCTTGATCACTTGAGAATCATAGATCTAATGTCAGAATAATTTCTAGTTTCAAAAAATTGGGATTCAAAGATTTGAATATTCTCATTAAACACCACACATTCCATATGTAACTGTACCACCATATATGGGACGAATAGAAATTAAGAGTCCATTCTAATCAACCTTTGTTCATCTGATATTGTCATTGCACCATTATATCACCATCAATATCAAAACATTCACATAGTATTGATTCATTTTTATTAAGAATGCTTGTGAAATGATAAAATATTGGGTATTCATCAAACCATAGGCCAAAGGAAATACAAATGATGAATGTGTGAATAAACATTATAGAAACATATAAACCACAGGATTTGAGGAACAAACCTCAACTTTTTTTATTTGTACTTGATCTGTTGTCATAGATTTAGATGAAAGAAGAGGAAATTGACTAAAATAAAAATTAAACAAATGTAAATAAAATGAATCCTCAATGCACAATTTGATTCTTGTTTCTTGGATTGATATGCATTTGACTGGGAAAATTAATGGGATAAAATCACTCAAATAAAAAATCCTAATTGGGGTTTCGATCAATCAATAATGAAGAATTGTTTTTTATTGTTAATTTAATTGGAAATATCTAATAAATTTGCTGGCCCACAATCCTCATTATTATTTGATCCAAATAAGGCTACCAATGAACTTCTAATAAATCATATCCCAAAGCTCATATCAACTTCATAAGTTAGGTGGATAACCTTATGTTTGAGGATGAATATTTTTAAAAAAAGTAATCAGTTTTCTAAATAAAATAAAATAAAATAAATTTTTTTATTATAGGTATCCGCAACAGATTTTTTCACAAAATCCTAACTCTGATAAACATTATTTCATGCCTAGGGTAAAACCTGAATTTTAATGTCAATGGTGCCCTTTTATTTCTGATGCAGGCCTCCGTTCTGGATTTATTCTAGTTTATAAGAAAGTTTAATTCATGTGATGTTATGATATATAATATATTTCAAAATTTAATTCAAAGAACATTAAGCCACCTAGTCTCACTCACTATTAAGTAATCTCTCAAAAAATAATCCATATAATATTCTAAGGGAATAAATGGAATAATCAGTGTCATCACATTCCCCCAAGCATTGGGATTTTCATCCTGAAAAAAGAGAAACCTACTCATAAAGATGGGGGTATTATGCTATAATTATAGTATCCCACTCATATGTGATCTTATGAATATTCACATGCTGTTATCAGACGCGCATGAGTGTAATTGACCCCCATGATGAATCATCTTCTTCCATTGCTCTATATTCATTGAATACTCAACAAAGTTAGCTCTACCCTCGATGTGCAATTACCAAAGTCAATAACATGTGATGAGTTGTGCATGTAGCTACTCTACTGTGACACATGAAAAATAGTATGTACCTTGTCCAACTACAGAGGTAGATCTTGGGGGTACAAAATCTTTCCAATTATACATAACATTTGGAACGCTCTAATGAATATCAGAGATATAATTTCACCTTGGACAAATCTCTATACTCTTAGTCAAGGTGAAACCCTAGGGAACACATAATATCCAACCATGAACTATAGAGGTATCCGTTTTTTGTATTCATAGGACATCTAATAGATCCATATAGTCCTCATCAACTCATGGATGATATAAAAATTCTCTATAGTAGATCAAAATAACTTTAGGCCCATGAGTTTTTACTTTCTTATATTAGTCCAACAATGTCATTACCTACATGGTCATCCATATAGGGCCTAAAATGGTGTTATACCTTTGGTGGAATGGTAATTGTTCTTGTCTAAAAAATCCATAAAAGGTAGGTTATCCAACTAATTACATAAAAATCTAGAATGTAATCCCTTATCATGTCCTCTAAGACCTGTATGGTCATCTCAGTCTAGATTTCAGTATGGGGTGGAATCTCTATTCTCAAATGAAACTAAGTCCCAAAGGCATCCTATAATCCTCTCTATAATCGTGAAATTAATCGAGAACCATGGCCAGAAACAATAATTAATGTAACTCAATGGATCCACAGTATCTCATACAAAAAAGTGTCACAATATCTCTACTGGACTTTGCTCAAAAATATATTGGAAGTTGGCTGACTTAGTGTGTCAGTCTATGATTACCCATATATAATTGTATTCCATGGACATACATGGTAAACAATACATTATGTCTATTGATATACCATCCCCCATCCACTATAGAAACATTAGGGGTTTATATAAACCCATTGGCACCTGATGCTTAGCCTTCACTTGCTAACAATCGAGACATCAAGATACAAAATCGACAACACAACTCCGTATGAATGGACCCCAAAACTAAAGTTGGAGTTAAAAAATACTTCCTTCCAACACATGGATTTACTTCTTTAGGGGATGTAATAAACTACCTCATTAACTCCTCCTGAAACATCAACAGTACTGTCACTTGTCCTCCAAATAGGATAAAATAAAATCCTCAATAATATCCATCAAGAGAATGTCCATTGGAAATATATGTATATAATGTCTCATAATCGGAATTTATATTATTAGATTCTAGTCCATGCTATATAAATAGTGGGGTAACAACCATCACTTGAATATATGAATCACCATCCTTGTCCACTAAGGACAACTTCAATGAAGAAAACTATGCTGACACCTAATCTGAAAAATTAGTATAATATCTTATATTGATAGAGTCTTCCACCACATTATCATTCCCATGAGTATCAAAAATATAAAATTTGTAATCACGGAGGAACTTAATCCATCAACTCTATGTATTATTAAGATCCTTCTAAGAGAATATATAATTGAGACTCTTGTGGTCCTATAATATGATCAACTTATCCCTTATAAGGCAGTGTCACCAAATACGTAGGGAACTACTACAACTGCTTACTATAGATCATGTGTCACAGAGTTAATCTCATGTTTTTTAAACTACCTAAACCCATGGGAATATCTACTGAACTCTACATTAAGAAAAAACCATTTCAATTCCCCATGACATCATAGAAAACAATGTAATTGACACTCTCTTCTAGAAATCTCAAGATGGTAACACTCATCATCCTCTACCCCAACTCCTAAAAAAATTTCTGGAAACGTTTTTTCAACATGGAAGGATGCCCTATTTGGTTAATTATATCAAGGGTGCTTCCACTCTAGGGAAATCACATACAAAACACTGATATTACCATTCCATCCCAAGAAAACTCTACATCTGAGAAACATTATTGGGTGCCTCCCATGATTTCACTATGTCGACATTTACCAGTTCCAGCATTACTCTTTCCTCTATGATGAGGTGTCCTGGGAAGTGGACCTCTTGAATCCAAAAGATAATCCTCAAGATAATCCTATAAAGTTGTTTCTCTCAGTGTGTCTCATTGAATATCCTTAAATGTCTAATGTGCTCTTACATAGATGTTGAGTACATTAGGACTTCTATGATGAAGATTGCAAAAACAAATTATGAAAGGTTGGAAGATATGGTTCAAGAGTCCCATGAACACTACAAAGGAATTTTTAATACTGAAGGAAATCACCAAATACTCATATAGACCAAAACATCATTTAAATTTCATATTTGATATGTCCTCATATTCTACTCATAGATGGTGATATCCATACATGAGGACAATCAGTGAGAACCATAGTGTCCCTCTGAACTGATTGAAGAGGTTGTATGTAGGATCATGATTATAGTTCCACTCACTGATTCTCAATGATGGTTCACTATGTGACCTTAGGTGTGCCTCCCCATACGCTATAGGCTTCTAACTAGCCACAAGGGTCAATATCGATAATGGGGAGACTATATCCTCTTTATAAAAGTAACACAATAGTGGAAATAAACAAGAGTAAACAAATACTATAACCATAACCATATTCATAATAATATCACATGATGAATAAAACATGAAATACGATATCCAAAATTTAACAATAGATATTTAATTCCAATACATGCCAAGTGTCAATTTGAAAAACCAAAAAATAAACAAAGATACTGACAACTCCCAAGAGGGTCTCAAAAAAAATCTTCTTCCTTAATTCATGCTCTATCCCAACATATCCTTCTAAAAAAGGGACCTTTCCCTTAATATATCTTGTGACCATGAAATCTATCTGGGTACCGACCAGACAGCCCGAGTAGGGTGTGAGTACAACTTAGTAATCCTCCACAAACGTTATCTAAAAGAATACCCATACCGAAAATATGAATTTATTGTTATTAAAAAAATATGTTAAAAATTTACATTTATTCAGTTACTCTTTATTTAACCAAATAACCTCGGGTTCTCTAGGACACCCTGAATCTCAACACCTACTTCAATACGTGCCATAATATGAACCATATCACATACTCAATGAAGAATTAATTATAAAAAAGGTATTTCATTATCCAATTCAGTTCAATATATAATATGGAAAATTGGAAACATGGTCCAATATCAACAATTTGGGTCTAATTCACCATGCCTAGGTCTCGGTGGGTTTTTGAAGCTACAGTCTGTGTCCCACAGTCATTTATCAAATGATCAAACAAGTAGGATTTGGAATTTGTAGACAATGAATCACATATGTTTATCAATTAAATTATCACTATGGGATTTGTAATAAATAGACCATGTACCATGAATTTTTTTTGATCAATTTATCACTATGTGTTTTGGAAGTAGTATACTATGTCCCACACACAAATATAAAAATATATCTCTCTTGGTTTTGGAAGCAGCATACAATGTCCCACACATAAATATCACAATAACACTTACACCACAAATATCATATAATTTATTGTTAATCAAAATTAATCTTTTTATCACATTTCATAAAAAAATAGTAAATTCAAGATTTTATTAATCCATTTCAATCAATTTCATAATCACACCAATTTCGATTAATTAATTCTACAATTAATTAATATTAATTCACAGTCTCTATTTCTGAATAATTAATTCACTGATTAATTATTCAATTATATTTCACAATATCAAAATCTCAATAGATAATTCAACAATTAATTATTAAAATCAATTTCTTAATCTCAAAATCTCTCTAATTAATTATACAGTCAATTAATGAAACCAATGATTTCAATATGACAAAAATAAATCAAAAATTAATTATTCCAATTTAAAAACCCTTATTTATTAATCTACCAAATTAATTAATTTAATTTAAGAAATTTAATTACTAATAAACCCTTACAATCTATACAATTACATATAAGTAATTGAAATAATGACATTGGGATTTGAATAATAGACCACCTACCTCATGTTTGATGATGAATATTCTCCAACGGATACACCCAATTGGTTATTTAACGATTGAAGTCACAATGATGAACAAGATATAGATAAGAAACCTTGATCTAAGATCGAATTAATCAAGATATAAAAATCTTATATCTATATCTTGAACCAATAGTGGATAAACATCCATCTTTTATCCAAGAAGTGGAGCATAAGAGAGAGAGAGAGAGAGGGAGAAAGATCAAAATTGAAAGAAAACATATACCCTAGGAGGTGTAGATCTTCAATCTACCCATTGAGTTGCTAATAATGGTGTTCAGGATACTTATGAATGAATCCAAGAGCCTCCAAAAAGGATAAAATCTGATAAGGGATGAGTTGTGGTCAATTTAGGGTTAACACAGAGGTTTGTGTAATTTTAAAACCATGTTTCAGGTTAACTAAAACCACCCATACGATTTCCTAGGCAAGAAGCATATATTTCCAAATTGTTCACCTTTGGGGGGGATGAATGATTAAACCTAAGATGGAATTCATTTTGATAAACTATGCTCCATCCATGCTATACCCACTATAATGGTTGCCATGATTTTCTTGGATGGGTGAAAGTTTTTGAAAAACTGTGCTCCAACCATGAACAACTTATCCTTCTTAAAAATCACTCAAATGCTCACCCAAACACAACTAAGATAAGACCTATCCAAGAATTTCTACAAACATGGAAAAATTTACTGGAAAACATGCCCAAAAAATCTCCAAAAATGTTTGAGATATTACAATCTCTCAACCTTATAAGAGATCATCCACATTCTATATTTCCATGTATCTCTATGATTCTGGGCGAAAAATATTAGGCGATTGATCCATCATATCTTTTTTCTTGTACCCTGATTTCTCTGGAACACATGAATGTTTCAACAATACATGAAATATATACATTTTCATTCATTATAATAGTTTCACAATGCGATCCAGAACTCATATCAAATTCTCATAAAAGGACACATCTATCTCAATCTCGACATAATCCTCATCAGTCACATAATATGGGCCAGGGTGATATCACAAAATTTGTGACACATGAAAAACATCATTCATAGAACTATACCTCTATGGAAGAGATCGTCGGTATGCCACCTACCTGATTCATTCCACAATATGAAATTGTCTAACTTACCTATGTGTAAACTTGCACTGTATTCATATCTTATGGTGACCTAATATAGGAAACACTTGAAGGAATACAAGATCACCCTTAAAAACACTATGGGTCATCGATGTCTATAAGAATATGGCATCTGTATAATCTTAGCCATTATATTACTCTTTTGAAACAGTTAAACATATACTTACATCTCATACATGATACTTGATCCCAACATCTCTGACTCACCTCACTACCCCCAAACCAGAATAGAGGTGATGATGATGGCTTACATAAACTACCTCATATGATCTCATCATTTTTTTATAAATTTTATTATAGGAGAACTCCACCAAAGATAGTTTCATCTCCCAAGACCCAAAAAAGTCTAGGAAATATGCCCAAATAATATGTTCTAGAACCTATCTCGTATGCTCTAACTACTCGTTTTCATATGGGTGTAATTTCATACTCATCAGAACTTATGTTCCAAGAACCTTCTATAATCCCTACCAAAAGCATGAGGTAAAACATGGTCATAGACTAGAAAAATATTCTATGAGACCCCATGGAGATATCATATATCCCAAACATATAGGTCTCCAAATTCCTCCACTGATAAAGTATCCGATATGGGAATGAAATGCATGAAATTTTTCAAACAGAACACAATCACCCTTATTTTTCATCATTTTGAAGCATCCTTAAGATACCTACCACAAAATCCATTCTAACATTTTCGCACATCCATTATTGAATGGGAAATTGATTATATAAACCACCATGTCATTGATTATCATCCTTCACTTGTCTACAGGGTAGCATCATATCATGGATAATACAATCTTATTTTTGATGACCAGGAACCAAAACTATCAATGTAGTTCATGGTACATTTTCGTCCCACCTTGATGCCCCACCTACTTTAAGGCATGAAATTCATGCATCAGCTCCTCCAAAATGATTTTAGACACAAAAAACTATTTCATAACCTATATGATATCATAATCATCTATGGTAAAATATGAATGTGAATCAAAACCTTCAAATATTTACTTCATCTCTTGAATCCCCATTCTACTTATCAATGATACATCTCAAATGTATAGAAACAACTAAAACTGAAATGAGACTCATCTTCTCCTGAGACTATAGAGCCAAAACATGTAACTCATCTATTAAATCCATCATATTCCTATAAATACTAGATTCTTGAACAACTTTTTTTTTGAGATTTCCTATTTGACATGCTAGTCGCACTATTTCCCTTCTTTGGCATATATGCTAGCTCAAAATCAACTGACTGCATATCCTCAACTCATCTATACTACTGAATACTAAAATCACACTAAAATAGATATAATTGAATATAATATATTCAATATACATATAAAACTTTCTAACCAATTGATATTATTTCCCACACATCATAGAATTATCCACCGCAGCAAATTCGAGTTCTTATGTAGTGTATTTCTATACAAGTGGCCTCAAATTCCATGACCTAAACCATAAAAATCTACCTCTCTATATCAAAAATACTTCTATTATGATCCCATTAGACTCAAAAAACATTGTATACTACTCCCCTTTCTTTGGTAGGTACAATATTGGTGACGTTGTCAAACCATTCTTCAGATCTTGGAAATAATTATACTATGTTTTTTTCCTTTCAAACATTATAACCTTTTTGGTAAAACATAAATGAGGATCATACAAATAGTAAAAGTCCAAGATGATATTTTGAAAATTGTACAAAAATCCAAAAAATATGTTGATATTGAAATCATTCTTGGGATGATCCCGAGAAATAACCTCATTCACATTTTATAGATCCACTGATACACTTTCCACTGAGATTATTTGAACCACAAAGTTTACCTGATCAATCTAAACGTGAAACATATATAGATTTGTGTATATTTGAATCTATATTAGTTCAGTTAAGTTGATTTACAGAAGTTGGGAATGATCATCACGAGTCTTGGAGTACACAATGATTTCATCGACAAACACTACAATAAACAGATCTAGGTATGGATGGAAGATTCTGTTTATTAAGGCCACAAACTCTACTAGTTCATTTGTTAGCCTAAATGGTATGAAGATAAAATAATAACTTCGATACCTATTTTTAAAAGTCTCATGAGGTATTGAAGAAGGTCAAACTCTCATATGATGATACCATGATCTCAAGTCAATCATTGAGAAGACACAAGCTGCCCTCAATAGGTCAAAAACATTATCGATACATTTAAGAGGATAATAGTTCCGCATAGTCATCTTTTTCAACATCCAGTAAAAACACACAAGAATAGAGTCCCATAAAACGTCTTTGCAAAAAAACTGGATAATGCAAAGAATAAATACTCATATGAATAAACCACTTATCCTTAAATTCTTTTGGCAGAGTCTTGAGCACTTGACACACTGTATTTTCAATTTTTTACAGTGGAATAGAGAATGGATCATCCTTTGGAATGATCTAAATTGTAAATTTAACATATATTTCATGTATAATCCTTATGAATTACTTGGTAAATAGTTACCTGATTCTATAAATCATGGGTCGAATACCTCATGATTTACACCTCCTTCATCAAGCAACAGACTACCAAACTGGGCAGTGACCTCCCCAATTGGTCAAGGAAGTTTACCTATAGGACCCTCCTTGATGTCCCACTAACTTAATGTACGTAATTGTCACCCTAATGATATGTAAAATTCAATATATTATGATAAAAATCAATGTGGTATCATTATGATATTAACCATTCCACACCCAAAATTATGTCAAATCCAGAAATATCAAGGATATAAAGATCCCTTTTAAATGGATACTCTCCATCATCAATAGAACACCACTTTAATTGGATGATTTTCCACAACCGTACTATTAAAATTGTATCTATCATCACAAACCACTCTTGAAATCAACCAGTACGCTCAAACAATTCACAAGTTGTGTAAAAATTAAGGAAAGAGAGGCACTAATATCAAATAAAGAACTACAATGTGTAGAAGCTACAAGAATATTACCTCTAATTATTGTTGGTCTATAATAATTATCCACCAGTGTGGGCTAAACGATATGGAACTGTCCCTCCCCTTTTTCCTATGATGTGGTCTATCTACCTTGAATTGTACATGTATGCTAATATATTATCACTTTTCCATAATATTCATGTCTACTACCTCCACTTCCATGGATAGTATAACTCTAATAACTAAACTAATAAGGTGTACCAGATCCCCTTCCCACACATGGTATAATCCAAGCTACTACATCACTACCCACATGTCATGGGCTTGAATAGAACTTCTATAAATTTCTCATCCAATTGTAGCTACCACACTTTACAAGTTTTCATGGGAACTTTTTCTGGAAAAGTTCCAACATACCACACTACTGATAGGTCACATTAGCATGGTCTAATGTAACTGACCCTTCCCCTGGCCACTCTTCATGTTATCACCATAGATAACATTCTCTAAATGATTATTACTTCTTTTAGAAGTCTTAACTTATGACTGTCTTGATAAAACCACTTTTCCTCCATAGGAATCCTTCTCCAGGTTGCTCTTAGATTTGAGAGCTTGATTCACCACTTTTGATAACTTATTCAACCTAAATATATTCCCTTGGAAATTTATTTAACATTTAATCGCATCCTGAATTTTTTTTTCTAAATTTGTCTCCTCCCCATCCAACATTTTAGATTAAATTTATAAATCCCTAAATCATCCAGCATAGTCCATCATAGACATGGTCTAATGAGTCAACCACATGAAATTAACTTCCCTCTATTTCTTGAGTATCTCATGGTAAATATCATCCATGAACTTCTCATAAAAGTCAATATGCTTGATATTAATATTCTATTCATCTCGATTCTAGATGTACCACCATGAAATCACTTTACTCTATAACATGTATGAAGCTATTTTGACTATCTTCTAAGTAGGTGTCTCCATGTAGTCAAGAATGGTCTAGATATACTCAATCTAGAAATCAACTAACTCATGTCCACACTTTGCTAAAAATTAGTAGGTGAAAGTATTGGAACTCCCTCATCATATCATAAATACTTTTCACAACTGAACCCTAATCTCTTTCCATAAACTGCATGAAGTGATCTATTTTCGCTTAGAAATTCTCTCTAACTATAAGGCCCCAGCCTTAAACCATACTTAATATTGAATTAAATGAATAATTCACACTGAGTATCTTTTCAGGTTTAGAGTTTTAGAGAATTAGATCATAACTATCACATATCAAATGATTACAAAGTAGACACTTCTACTAAGTTTCCATAAAATAAAAACTTTTAAAAATAATCATGTCTAGTTCCATGTTTTAAAAAGCATGACTTTCCCTTGATCCCATCCTTGACCTTATTCCACATTAAGTCCTGTGAAAATCATTTCAAAAATACATGGGGTGAGCATAAAAAGATTAGTAAGGGATACACAAAGAATGAAAACTGTTAGTTTATCAAAACAACAAGTAAACCATGTATATTTTATCAAAGTAATACTTTTCACCATTATGAAGAAGTAAAAACTCTTCACTGAAAAAAAGATCATTACTTACCCTTTTTTAACCAAAATATTGCCATAAAACCCATATAAAGATCACATAGCATATAAAGGTAACTTGGGACATAAACATACTTAAATGGAATAACCATACAGTCAACTTCCACACATATCACTTAATGGAATAGCCATACAGCCTGTAAGGGTTGGTGTCCTCAGAACCAACTGTTTTGTACTTTGATTACATAAATGTTCACTTATTATATATTGTTCATTGTTCTGCATGACTATAATATAATAATATCCTGAAATATTTTTTACATTGATAAGGTCATAGCAGATCCCCACTATGATGAGAACCTTGAAATTCTATAACAACATTCTTAAATAATGTTCTGCGGTTGGATGACAAACTATGATAGGACACATAGTATACACACCGTCATGTGCGAGTACTCGTAAGAAGACAAGACTCTCTCTCATGGAGTTCGCACTTGCTAATCTCCAAGATGGGTGATTATGAGAACAGACTCGCCAGTAGTAATTCCACATTTCTTGGTGTCATCGGATATTGCTATCTACGAGCGTGTGTAATGGTCCTTATACTGGAAGATTATCATTAACTCATGTCATGACCCGCACACTTAGATTTACTGACAAAAACCGTCATGCAGACAGTTGGCGGGAAGTAGGGTACGTTGGGTGCGTCACGAGTGGAACGTTGTTAATGGATAAGTAGAGGAAGGATTTTTCCCTTCCATTTATGGATAATGATATCTCAGCCCTTTGATTGAAATAGAACTATTGCATTAAATTCAATGGCCATGGTGTAAATGATGAGTTTATTTTAGGTAGTCAAAGAACGACATATCAAGCATATAGGTTTATGAAACCTCCATGAAACATGCTTGATGAGATATCGAGACAAAGGGATTAGATTACACAGTAAGTGTTCGTATGAGGTGATACGTCAATGTGGTGTTAACTTCTTTCTCTTGGGTGCCTTGACCCGTTGCTAGAAAGTAATCATGGACTTTAGGCAAGCCAGCCTAATGCCAATGAGAAAGAGTCCTAGAGGGTCACACACTAAGTGTATCCAAGTATCTCATGTTGAATAAAGATTATTCTCGTACGTTGTTTAATAATTATTAAAGGAATCCTAAGTTGTTTTTAATGATCGAGGAAAAATAAAATAAAACATGTACACGCCGTGTATTATTATTACTCACCATGTAGTTTTATTTTGGAAAGGAAATGAATAAATGAAAACAAGATATACACGCCGTGTACATTTAATGTACACACCCTGAAGTTTTCAATTAAAAACAAGTACATGCCATGTATTTATTATTACACGCTGTGTAGTTTTTAAAGTCGGGATTTTGAGTATATAATATTGTTTTAAATGATATTTATTATAATCAGCATGGGCACATGTCAAGGAGTTATTTATTCGACATGGGGGTTTTTAAATAAAGAGTCAATGAAATAAATAAAACACGTAATGCGTTTATTTATTTTCATAACTCTATAACCCCACACAGCCGATTATAAATATCCTCACAACCCCAACTCTTTTCCGACACACAAGAGAATCGTTGGACACAACATCTCTGGAGAATTCATTCAAGGCCGAAAGAACCTTTTCCTCCAAGATTGCTCTCAAGACCGAGAGAGATCATCTTCCATCAGATCAAGACAATCTAAGGAAGACAATTCAAGCAAAGGCTTCTCCATGCTAGAACCCAGAGAATCCTTTGGCAACGTCCAGAGATACGAGGTACACGTTTGGATCACCGCTAGAGGGAGTCTAAACTTGTCTTCTGTGATGCAACGACGGATCACATCCACAACGTGGTAGAGAACATCAACGAAGAAAGAACACCCAAAAGGTATTTATTTATAATTAATTAAATTAATTATAATCAACCTGTAATGATCCTTGTTTGTGGTTCTGGGACAAACCATCTTCTTTGTCTTTTTCTATGATTTGATCCGTGGAGACTGGCATTTATCGTCATATTGATCCCGGATTGATCATTACTAATGAAAAAATGCCAAGTGGGCACATCCACCCACACGCTTCCACTGGGCCCGGAACCTTCAAATGGTATCAGAGTAGGTTACAACGTTGATTATAGTTATTTAATTTTCATTGATAATTTACGCATTCATATTTGATTCAATTCAAAATAAATCGTTCTATAAATCTGAATTAACGAGATCTATTCTTCCTCATTCGTTTCTAGATTCATGTCATAGAAACAACCTTTTAATTTTAATTTTGATTAAAATAATAATGAGGAACTCATCCAGAGGAGCCGCTCTTTCTGTCTGTACAACACAGGATTACACGACGTGTAATTAAAACTACAAGCCGTGTACTTAGGTTCAACGAACCGGCATTGGTCCGCCAAACCACACCGTGTGAATTGATTATGCCTAAGTTTTAATCACGCTATGTTGAACAGAATAGTATGACGCATGGAAACCGGAATACACGACGTGCTGTTCCGACATACACGCCGTGTAGTCCGTTCCGACCCAGGTGAAACTGTGTACAAAGATAAGCCGCGTACCGCGTACATGGGATCGCCAGGCCGGATACCGCGTAACAAGGAAGTACATGCCGTGTATGATTCATCTACACACCGTGTACTCTAAAATTTCCAAAGTACAGAAAACATGCCAAAGCCCCGGTGTGTACTTTGAATAAATGGTGAAAAGAAAATAGACGCCATGTAATTCTAAACTACACGCCGTGTGCTTTCCATAAATGGAATTTCACCAGGTTTCCTCCAATGTACAAAGATCCGTACAAGAAATATGGATGAGAAGAATCTCATGGAAATTCAGAAAGGAATTTAAGATAAAGAATTGATTAATTATAAGATCATAATTAATTGAATTCGAGAGCATCTTATCTTAAATAAAATAACGATTAAAAGAATTTGAATTCTAAATATGCGTAAATGTCATTGCATACTATGGATGATCATGAGCTAGACCAAGGAACCTTTGTATGTTTATGGTTTCATTTAAATTTATTTAATTTAAATTTTTTGGCCTCCGAGCCTTCTTCCAATAAAATTTAGGGCCTGCATTCCCATGGATTCTTTAATATAAACCCATGTAATGGAGGATCTCCCAAGACATAGGAGACGGTTCAAATCCCAAAGCCGAGGTGAAACCGACACAAGAAGACACAAAGGTGGATAGGTGGGAGCTGCAAAACACGAACCATCAGGTTCAAGGTGTTTTCCCCAGGTCAGGGTTAGCTTATCAAAACCGCTAGATAAGATAACCAAATAAAACCTCATGATCATGCCATCTTATTTTATTTCTGTCTGATTGCATGGTTTATTTATTCTTTATGTGTTGTCGCGATCACATAATTAATAAAATGAACAAGCATGCAATGATGGAATAAAATTAAAACCGGACTATGCGTAAACATTTTCAGAACATGGTTAATCACATAATCAATCATCACTTAATATTAACAATCATGTGATAATGCAAAGATAATCATAAATAATAAATTCCCTCAAATACCATATTAAGTCAGACCAAGCCTTCCATTACTTGATTATGGTCAAGACTCATTAAAACTATGTGTTTGACCAACCATTTTTGGGACACTTAATTTTATAAAGAAAGCCCTTATGAAAGGTTTCGGGTTGACTTAACCATATTACATCAAGAGAAGTAGCCCTTGCTAGACTTGATGTAATATTGGAGGCAGGAGTTGAGGAAATCCAAGTCAGGATTTCAGGATTGGGGAGTCCACTCAACAAATCAAGGAACTATAAGATCACATTTGGCAAAGAACTGACTACCTAAATACCTTCAAATAGCTTGAACAACCCTTGTTGGGGTTATTCGAAGGGGAATATGGATCCTTTCCACTAGAATGTCAAAGAAACTGGACATTCATTGTTCAATGGTGAGGGCCATTGGGACTTGATAAAATAGTGGGAGACTTAATAAAATTTATTATTTCTCATAAAATGTAATCATGAATGTACTGATGAATCTGCTCTTTTAAATTGTAGAATCAATATAACAAACACATCAACCACATTTTCTCTGCGATCAATTCTGGATAAAGAAAAAATCCTCACAGGCAGTAACATTCAGGAATGGTTTAGGTGCCTGTGGGTTATCCTACGCCATGAATGGAAGTTTTACGTGATGGAGTCCTCACTTCCTGATTCTCCTGCCCTAGGGGAAAGTGATGATTATTTCAAAGTCTATGATCAACATTTGAACGATGCTCTTGATGTTCAGTGTTTGTTGTTGTCATCTATGTCTAGTGAGCTCATGAAGTCTCATGAAGACATGGATTCCTACAGCTTGCTCGAGCACCTCCGTGGTTTATAACAGGAGAGAGCAAGACAGGAAAGGTTTGAGATCTCCAATTCTTTGTTTCAGAGCAAGCTTGGAGAGGGTGCCCCAGCTGGGCCTCATGTAGTCATGCTCATTGGCTACATTGAGCACTTGGAGGTTCTAGGGTTTAAACACCCTGAAGTACTGGGTACCGATCTCATTCTCGCATCACTCCCCCAGAGCTTCTCAAACTTTGTTGTTAATTTCAACATGAACAATATTGAGAAGTCTCTATCTGATCTTCTTATCCTTATTCTCCAAGTGGACAATGACATGAAGCGTGAAAAGACTTCTATTCTCATGGTGAATAAAAGGATAGGGAAGGTGAAGAGCTTTAAGCCCAAATCATTTTCAAGGCCTTCCATGAAAAGGAAGATCAAAGGGGAGGCAAAGGAACAGGATGTTGTTTCTTTCGCATGTGGAAAGAAGGCCCACTAGAAGAAAAACTACACCCAACGAAGGAATCAAGGGGAAGCTTCAGGTGAATTTGTTATCGAATGAAATCTCTCTGTTTCTACTAATTGGGTATTAGATACTGCTTGTGGTTCTCACATCTGTATCCAAATACAAGAACCAAGTAGATTCAGGAAGATTGATCAAGGGGAGGTAGATCTACAAGAAGCCAACGGAGCCAGACTTGCTGATATTGCTGTCGGGGACTACCACCTCACATTGCCAACAGGAATGATCTTGGTGTTAAAGGGTTGTTATTATGTGCCTTCTGCTACTAAAAACATTATTTCTGTATCTAGATTAGATACTGATGGATTCATATTCATGTTTGGAAATGAATGTTGCTACTTTTATAAAGATATCATTTGTTTAGGTAGGGCACATTTATATAACAGCCTTTATGTGTTAGACTACACAAACCAAGTAATGGAAATCGATAACAAATTTTATTCACATGACTCATACCACACCCAACTTTGGCATCACCAGCTAGGTCTTGTCAATGAGAAACATTTGACAAAATTACATCAAGATGGGTATTTAGATTCTTTCAATCTAAAACCACTTGGTTTATGTCATGCCTGTCTAAAAGGCAAAATGACCAAAGCACCATTTAGTGGGAAAGGTGAAAGAGCAAAAGAGCTTCTAGAATTAGTTCACACAGATGTGTGTGGACCATTTCCAGTTCAAGAAAGGGGTGGGTTCTCGTACTTCATAACTATTACTGATGATTTTAGTAGATATGGATATATCTATTTAATGAGGTATAAGTCAGATTCTTTTGATCGGTTCAATGAATACAACAATGAAGTTGAGAACCATCTTGGTATGAAGATTAAGAAACTCCGCTCAGACAGAGGAGGAGAATTTCTTAATCAAGACTTCATTGATTTCTTATGGGAGTTTGGGATTCTATCACTACAGGAAATATAGGCATTTGCGACGGGTCATTTGCGACGGGATCCCGTCGCAAATGCCTTTTTGCGACGGGGATCCGTCGCAAATCGCCCGTTGCGGAAAACGCCGTCGCAACAATTTTTTTTGCGACGGGCCCGTCACAAAAACACTTATTTGCGACGGGAAAAGGACCCGTCGCAAATAGATTTGTGTTTTTTTTTAAAAACTTATTTGCGACGGGCCCGTCGCAAATAAGTTTTTGCGACGGGCCTTTTCCCGTCGCAAATAGTTCCTTCGAAGCAACTATTTGCGACGGGAATATATTCCCGTCGCAAATAATAATAAAAAAATTTAAAAAAAATTAAAAATTATTTATTTATATATAAATCAATAAACCTATTTATATTGATATAAATATAATATTTATTTTTAAAATATGTTTTAGAAAGGATGAATAAAAATCAAATATGAATGTATAAGATGTTCAGTAAATGTGGGTTATAAAATATTTTACAAAATATTTTTAATTAATAATTACATAATTTTTATCAATTAATAGTCATTTAATAACTCTTTGAATATAAAAAAAATAAAAAAATTA
The DNA here is from genome assembly GCA_963277665.1 of Viscum album. NCBI lineage: Eukaryota > Viridiplantae > Streptophyta > Magnoliopsida > Santalales > Viscaceae > Viscum > Viscum album. The sequence goes on from OY728126.1 coordinate 1,166,915,224, forward strand.
AAGAAAGATGGAAAATAAGAAGAAAATGAAACCCAAACTTCAAACGGCCATAACTTTTGATCCGGGACTCCGTTTGAGCTCTACAGCATATCAAATCGAAGCTTGCGACGAGCTCTACAGACCTATGGACCAGTCGAACCCGTACAAGGTTTTTTCGAGGCCCAAAAAGGCCCCGAAGGCCTCCAAAATTGAGTTTTTAGTCGGGGCACCCCAGTTTTTCACCGTTCAAACAGCTATAACTTCTGATCCCGATGTCCGATAAACCTCTACCATATATCATGTCGAAGATCTTTTAATGTTCTTTGATTTGACTGATTGTGGAGCTGAAACGGACTCCTGGATTAGAAGTTATGGTCCTTTTAACATTCAAATGGCTATAACTTCTGATCCGGATGTCCGGTTGGCCTGTACCGCATATCATATCGAAGATCGTTTCATGTTCTTCGATTTGACTGGTTTTGGAGTTGAAACGGACTTACAGATTAAAAGTTATCATCATTTTAACATTCTCAGAGGATTTTCACCCCCTCATTTCTATGTATTCATTCATAACTATACATATATATATATATATGTGTGTGTGTGTATGTGTGTGTGTGTATTGTATATATGTATTTATTTATTTATTTATAAATACACATAAAAACACATATTTTATAAATTTATTTAAAACTAATCTTATAAATATATATTAATTAATATACAAATAAATATACGAATAAAAACTTATAACTACATATATATATATATCTATATGTATATATATATACAAATAGAATAAATATATATTAATATACGAATAAATATATATTAATATACGAATAAATATATATTAATATACGAATAAATATATATTAATATATGAATAAATATATATATTAATATATGAATAAATATATATATATATATATTTATTCATTCATATAACCAAATATATTTATATTAATATAAATCTATATTAATATATGGCTAAATATAACTATATATATATAACTATAATTATTCCTAATTATGACTAATTATTATTAATTATTCCTATTTATTATTAATTATTTCTAATTATTATTAATTACTCCTAATTACCATTAACTATAAACAATGAATACTAATAATTTAAATTTATTAAATAACAAAACAATCTAAACATAATTAAATTACAACTAATTAAAAAAAATTAAAACTAATAAAAAATTAAAAATAAATATTAAATTAAAAATAACATAAATACCTTCAAAATTGATCTGAGGTTGATCTCCGATAATTGTTGAAGACTTCAATATCAAATCTGCAAAAACAATTAAGCTTAAGAAACTGTGAACACTAAAATTAGAGAAGTTAAGAGTGAATGGAAAAAAACGGCTCGGTGTATTTATAAGTTAGATTATTTGCGACAGGACTATTTGCGACGGGAAACCCGTCGCAAATAATACTATTTGCAACGGGACCCGTCGCTTGTGACGGGATTTATTCCCGTCGCAAATAACCCGTCGCAAAAAGACCTTTTTCCCGTAGTGTATCTCAACTCACTCCTCCTTACACACCGTAGTGGAATGGTGTAAGTGAAAGGAGGAACCGCACCCTGTTGGACTTGGTGAGACCAATGATGAGTCATGCGAGTCATCCATTATCCTTTTGGGGATATGGATTACAAATAGCAGCGCACATACTAAACCAAGTACCAACTAAATCGATAAATGGAATTCCATATGAATTATGGAGTGGAGGCAAAGCCATGTTATCGAATTTACAAGTTTAGGATACTGAAGCATTCGTTAAGGCCTCTTCAGGTAACAAACTTGCACCCCGAGGCACAAAGTGTATCTTTATAGGATATCCCAAGAAACAAAGAGGATATTACCTATAAAACCCCTCAGACAAAAAGGTTACTTTGGCAAGACACACCATATTCCTTGAGAGGGAGCACATCTCCAAAAGAGATAATGGGAGGGAGATAGACTTCGATGAATTCGATGCTCAAGATACACATGAGTTGGTACAAGAACAGATTCCACATAGCCCCGTGGAAGAACAATCTATTCTAGAGACACAAGAACTGCGTAGGAGCATGAGAGAGGTGAGAGAACCAGAACAATATGGTTTTCTTGTCACTGAGGATGGTGACTCATTATTGGTTGACAATGATGATCCTCTTACCTACAAGGAAGCAGTTGAAGGCACAGACGTTTCCAAGTGGCAAGAAGACCTGAATTCTGAAATGGATTCCATGTACCAAAACCAAGTCTGGATTTTTGTAGATCCTCCAGTTGATGTAGAGCCAATTGGTAATAAATGGGTATTCAAGAAGAAACTGGACATGGAGGGGCAAGTCCACCCCTACAAGGCATGACAGGTTGCAAAAGGTTTTAGACAGTGTCAAGGAATTGACTATGATGAAACCTTTTCACCGGTTGAAATGTTGAAGTCCATCAGAATCCTATTGGCCATTGCTGCTTACCATGACTATGAAATATGGAAAATGGATGTCAAAACAGATTTCCTTAATGGGAACCTCCAAGAAGATGTCTACATGACACAAACAGAAGGGTTTGTGACTCTAAATGATGCCAACAAGGTATGCAAGTTGCAAAAATCCATTTATGGATTAAAGCAAACATCAAGGTCATGGAACATTCATTTTGATGAAGCTGTTACGGAATTTGGCTTTGTTAAGAACGAATGTGTGCCTTGTTTCTACAAAAGGTTTAGTGGAAGTGCAGTCGTTTTCCTAATAGTATATGTTGATGACATATTGCTAATTGGAAACGAAGTACCTGTCTTACAGTCAGTTAAGGCATGGTTGCATAAATGCTTCTCCATGAAAGACTTGGGCGATACAACATATATTCTTGGGATCAAGATCCATCGTGATAGATCTAAGAGAATGATGGGCCTGAGTCAAAGTACATACATCGACAAGATACTGAAGAGATTTAGTATGAAACCATCTAAGAGGGGATTGTTACCAGTGTCACATGGCATTCATCTTTCCAAGAAAATGTGTCCTCGGACACATGAGGAAAGAAAGAGAATGTAAAAGATCCCTTACGCATCTGCGATTGGGTCAGTCATGTATGATATGCTATGTACGAGGCTAGATGTTGCTTACGCATTATGTGTGGTAGGCAGAACTCAAGCTGATACAGGAGACTGCCATTGGATGGTAGTCAAGACTATCCTCAAGTATATGAGGCGTACTAAGGATATATTCCTGGTTTATGGAGGATATGAGGAACAAGTCATCAGAGGATATGTAGATGATAGTTTCTAGACTGATCAAGATGACATGAAGTCACAGACTGGATAAATCTTCAGTTTGAATAGAGGTGCAGTGAGCTGGAAGAGCTCAAAACAAAGTGTGGTGGCAGATTCTACAGCGGAGTTCGAGTATATCGCAGCTTCTGAGGTAGATAATGAAGAAGTATGGATGCGAAGCTTCATCCAAGAGTTGGATGTTGTACCAAGCAGTAAAGATCCTACCACACTCTATTGTGATAATACTGTAGAGGTGGCACATGCAAAAGAGCCAAGGTCACATCAGCGGACAAAGCACATTCTTCGGAAGTATCATCTCTTGAGGGATTTTTCTCAGAGAGGTGAAGTTGCAGTGAGAAGTTTTTCCACAGAAGACAACGTGGAGGACCCATTGAATAAAGCCTTGAATCAGCAGAAACATGATCATCATATGAGGTCTAGAGGACTAAAAGTCCTAGACAGTTGGCTCTAGTCCAAGTGGGAGTTTCTAAGGGTTGGTGTCCTCAGAACCAATTGTTTTGTACTTTGATTACACAAATGTTCACTTATTATATATTGTTCATTGTTCTGCATGACTATAATATAATAAAGTCCTGGAATATTTGTTGCATTAATAAGGTCATAGTAGATCCCCGCTATGATGAGAACCTTGAAATGCTATAACAATATTCATAAATAAAGTTATACGGTTGGATGCCATACTATGATAGGACACATAGTATACAGACTGTCATGTGCGAGTACTCGTAAGAATACGAGACTCTCTCTCATGGAGTTCGCACTTGGTAATCTCCAAGATGGGAGATTATGAGAACAGACCCTCCAGTAGTAATTTAGCATGAGTTGGTGTCATCAAATATTGCTACCTACAAGTGTGTGTAATGGTCCTTAGACTGGAAGATTATCATTAACTCATGTCATGACTCGCACACTTAGATTTACCGACAAAAACCGTCACGCAGACATTTGGCGGGAAGTAGGGTACGTTGGGTGCGTCACGAGTGACATGTTGTTAATGGATAAGTCGAGGAAGGATTTGTCCCTTCCATTTATGGAAGTTTATCTCTCGGCCCTTTGATTGAAATAGAACTCCCGCATTAAATTCCATGGCCATGGTGTAAACGACGAGTTTATTTCAGGTAGTCAAAGAACGACATATCAAGCATATAGGTTTATGAAACTGCCATGAAACCTGCTTGATTAGATATCGAGACAAAGGGATTAGATTACACAGTAAGTGTTCATATGAGGTGATACGTCAATGTGGCGTTAAATTCTTTCTCTTGGGTGCCTTGACCCGTTGCTAGACAGTGATCTTGGACTTTAGGCAAGCCTGCCTAATGCCAACGAGAAAGAGGCCTAGAGGGGAACACACTATGTGTATCCAAGTATCTCAAGTTGAATAAATATTATTCCCATACATGGTTTAATAATTATTCGAGGAAGCCTAAGTTGTTTTTAATGATCGGCGAAAAATAAAATAAAACAAGTACATGCCGTGTATTATTATTACACTCCATGTAGTTTTATTTTGGAAGGAAATGAATAAATGAAAACAAGATATACACGGCGTGTACATTTAATGTACACGCCATGTAGTTTTCAATGAAAAACAAGTACATGCCATGTATTTATTATTACACTCCATGTAGTTTTTCCAGTTGGGATTTTGAGGATATAATATTGTTTTAAATGATATTTATTATAATCTACATGGGCGCATGACAAGGAATTATTTATTCGACATGGGGGTTTTAAATAAAGGGTCAATGAAATAAATAAAACGTGTAACACATTTATTTGTTGTCATAACTCTAAAACCCACACACACGATTATAAATATCCTCACAACCCCAACTCTTTTCTGACACACAAGAGAATCATTGGACACAACATCTCTGGAGAATTATTTCAAGGCCGCAAGAACCTTTTCCCCCAAGAACACTCTCAAGACCGAGAGAGATCCTCTTCCATCAGATCAAGACGATCTAAGGTGGACAACGTAGGCAAAGCCTTCTCCATGCTAGAACCCGAAGAATCCTTTGGTGACGTCCAGAGATACGAGGTACCCATGTGGATCACCGCTAGAGGGTTTCTACACTTGGCTTCTGTGACGCAATGACAGATCACATCGACAACGTGATCGAGAACATCAACGAAGAAAGAACACCCAAAAGGTATTTCTTTATAATTAATTAAATTAATTATAGTCAACCTGTAAAGATCCTTGTTTTTGGTTTCGAGAAAAACCATTTTCTTTGTCTTTTTCTATGATTCGATCTGTGGGGACTGGCGTTTATCGTCGTATTGATCACAGATTGATCATTTCTAATGACAAAAAGCCAAGTGGGCACATCCACCCACATGCTTCCACTGCGCCCGGAACCTTCCCGACCGACTTCCATACCCAATGCATTGGAGGTTATAATGTAACCACCCGTCCTGGTATTCATGACACCACCCATCATATGGTTTATCATGTAACCACTCGTCAAATGTCCAAGTACCATTATAAAATCATAAGACATAAAACAAATATAATGGAAAGAAAAAATTTCCACACTTTGATCACAATATATCACATAAATATATTGACATAACAAATCCATTATAAAAACAATTTTAAATACCAAAATACATAAAATAGTATATAGTATTTATTTCACTTTAAAAATAATACGGCTTGTTGAGGAAGCCAAATACAAAATAATACTCGCGGCGGAGGAAAAGGCCGTTGTCACCGCGTACATTAAAAGAAACATTCCTTTTTGACGTTTAGTAAAACGATTCATAGAAAAAGATTCCTTTTGTATAAAAGTAAAAGTAAATGGGGTTTATACACCATATAAAAGAAATTTTTGTATAAAACAAAATATGCCTCAATGAAAGGAGATTGAAACGAAGTCCCTTACCTCGGGTCCGACTTGACTCGATCGTTCTTTAACATCCTGAATAATAAACTTGAGTTAATTTCTACTTTCATAAGAACCTTTTTCAAGTTAATTATTCCTTTTATATCACTTATTTCCATGTTATAAACATTATGTAATGATTTATGTTAATAATGTTTGTTTTGTCGATATTTGGTCCTTAAGTCGAAAGTGGACTTCTTACAATTACATGTTGTTCGTGTGGTCAAATATTCATTATATCCAGAATGATATTCATGATTTGGATATAATATATATCATATATATCAAAAATATACATGAATTTAGAATATTACATAATTATTTATAAGTAAGAAATTAAATGCACCGTTCATGGAGATAGTAAGCCGTACATACGCATGAACACTACTTTCATTTCTTTGTCATATTAACAGAATTAAAACTAAATGAGTGGTATGTATATTGTAATTCCAGAATTATATTCATCATTTAGAGGTAACATACATAATACATAATAACTTTAAATCCATCCTTTATACGTCCCACATATGGCATTAACGAATCAAATCACTTTGAGGGGGTGGTAGTCCGCACTTCCTAAAATGAAGATATCGCGTATACCCATAATGGAATCCATAATGGTCAGCCATAAATGAAAAATACAGAAGCATAAGGAAAACATAAACATAATATATATCATATATAAATATAGTTTCATCTTAATGGCCACCATTGAAGGTGTTATATCTGTGTTGAACAATCATCGTTTCGTGAAGCAGAAATTTTCCATCCACAGAAACAATATGTTCTTTAACCATTAGATGTAGGTGTGTGTTAGTGTAGCTCTAAAACATCTTATAAAAAAATCCTAGTATATTTAAGATACTATTTTTGTTACAAAAGAAAGGAATAAAAAGAGTTTAGAGGGTAGGAGAAGCAAAATAGAACATAAGAACACAAGAGAAGACACTACCTTTAAATCGAGTTACTTTTTTTGATTTGACCTCAAAGGCTTCCTTGGGAATAGTTCTGCCCAATGTGAGGCTTCTAGGATTTAGAGAGGGATGTGTATAGACAAAATGGGCCGGGGTTGGACGAACCAATGGCTTTGGATGTGTGGGTAAGGTGGTAGAGGTGGGGGTATTTTATAAGAGGATATGAGGGGCACTCTTGGAATGTAAAAGAAATGTTACTTTATTTTAAAATGATTTTCGGATTTAAAAGGTCCCAAATCGATATAATTCGATGTTAAGGTGATATAGTTTCGAAATATACCCATACAATATGTTTTTGACAAGTTTAGGTCTTAGATTTTACATTATATTTTCATTTTATTTTAATCGTTAAGTAATTAGGTAACCACTGCACCATCATGGTGTCATAAATAATTTAATTTATTCAATGTCTAAAAATTATAAAAATATATCACGCTGTAGGAAAACGTTTTAGCTTTCTAATGAATATTTATAGTAAAAAATATGACTTTTATAACCCCATGTAAAAATTGTTTTAGTAAAACAACACATGTTTTTGACATTTTAATTTTAACTTTAAATAAAAAGGTATTGATGTCATTTTCCTACCAAAGTGGCTCCATGGGGTCCCCAAGTTGACCCATGTATTTTTTTGGTCGCCCATGACACATAAAATGAGGGTAGGATATGTTTCTAAGTCATTTCATAATATTAAAACATTATTTTAACCTTAAACCACTCTAATTACCTCTAATCGCGATTAAAAACTTAAAAGTTACAATTCACCAAAAAATTATTTTAATCCCAATGAACCAAATTTTACTTCTTAATGACAACCATGTATGTCGGATTTTTGAAATTCAAAACACAGAGGTGGTAAAATTTCATTTAAACGAAAAATCAGTTTTTTAAGTACCACTTAGTGGTTTCACTATTCATCAAAAATTGATGTTTTTCAGAAAAATACCAAAACTTTACCCTAAGCTATATTTGATATTCTGAATTCAAAAATGAAATCCATTTTAAAAAATTCAAAAGATAAAAGTTTCATTAATTAATTTAATAATTAATTCCCACTGTCAGAGCAAATAGCGTGTTTTTATGAAACAATAAGTATCAAAAGATTGACACTAGTTTAAGTACGATTTCAAAGTGAAATTATTTCCAACGACCACTATTGGATTTAATGGTAAGAATATATTCTAATTTCACTTTAAAACCAATTCAAAATATAATCTAATCATGTAAATAAATTATATTAAAAAGAGGTTTTGAATTAAAATACAATATTTTTCACTATTCATTAAAAAAATGAAATTTATCGGAAAAATACAAAAAATTTACACAAAGTAAATTTTGATCTCCCGATTCTAAATGAGAATTTTAATTGTTCCAATAAAATTTATAAGAGTGACCAAAACTATATTTATAGACGGTTTACCATCAAAAGGCGATAAGTCGACCTTTTGTGAATGTTAGAGTATATATGCCTAAAATTGAATTCTTTTCATATTTTAAGCCTTTATATTTTATTGGATAAATGTAGAAACATTTAAAAAAACATATATAATCATATTTTAGTTATTTCTATTCATTTCCTCCAATATAATGTCTATGTGTTAACTACCATTTAAAATAATATTATTTTATTACTAGTGTGCAACGTAAGATTTCAAAGAAACTATTTGTTGCGTATCGGGTACGCTATCGAACATAGAAACCCCTTTAAAGTAAAATTAAAATTTAATTTGTAAATATAGATAATTATGAAAATGTATTATTCTTTATTTGCTTGGGATGTTACACTAACATCCTCACCCTCCACTATTGGTACCTCAAGTTCCACTACTAAATGAGAATCTCCATCCAAGTCCTTATGTCTTCTACTCAACAAGAATACTCATAAAGGAATATATCTATAATTCCAAACATACATATTAAGGCAAATTTCTCAATATTAACTCTTTTAACAAGATAGGTGCACACATGGCTATAACAAGTCATTCATCTTTTTTCGTCCACACGTTCATCACTAAGGCACTATCACTAGGATAAACAATCCTAAAACAAGGTAATAATTAAAAAGGGTAAATTCATTACCATTATTCATGTTTCACATTAAATACCCATTTATTCATATTATTCTATATTTTTCAATTTCAATTTCACATTAGGTACCTTTTCCCTTTTAATTAACCATGTATGGAAAACAATACAATTTTCAGCACTTACCCAAAACCTGTTTTCCCATCCATGCCTAAAATGATGCTTGTAACAAAATAATATTGCGTTCCTAGAATTATTTATCAATAATAATCATTCATCCATATCAGGACACAAGTCAACTCTAAAATAATCTTAAAAAATTATTCACATGACGCGACAAGTGAATCAGCCAAGGATAACTATTATCAAATAAAACAACACATATTAATAACAAAAATCCATCCCATGGTACTTATCTTTCCACTCAGAACATGGGTAATCTACTCCCATGCATGATCTATTATCCATGGACAAACTCATCCCATTATCCTATCGACCTTTTACAAATGTTATGTCAAATGAATGAAAATAAACCACCTTTAATGCCACTTTGTAACATCTAGACCTATGTGCCACACACTGGTTCTATGAGCCAGTTCACTACATGACCTCAAGTGCACCTCCTTGTATTCTAGAGGCTACCAACTAATAGTGAGGGAAAATATCGATCATCTAGAGACTATATGATCTATATTAATATAGCACAACAGTATAAATAAATAATATTAACAAAAATAAATAAGCATAACCAGAATAATACCAAAATCAATTTATGACCAAAATAGAAAATACAATATCAATATATAAACTATATATGTTTCATTGAAATAAAATTCATGATTCAATATGAAAAACCCAAAATAAATAGACATTGAAAACTCCCAAGTGGGTCCCAAGACTTGTCTGATTCCCTCATCCATGATCCATCCAATCACATACATATGAAACGGGGAAATTACCCTTAACCTATCCCACAACCACAAAATCAATTCGGGTACCAATCTGGCAGCCCAAGTAGGGTGTGAGTACAACTTAGTAGGCCACCACCAATGACATTTAAAACAATATCTAGTAAAACAATGTATTCAGTTATATAGATATTAGAAAAATAAATATGGTAGACAATTAACATAAATTAAATTGCACTTTATTTAACCACATAATCTTTGTGTTCCGAAGGAGCCCTGAATACTCCATACCTACTTCAAATCATGATGGAATCAGAACTATCTCATTTATTCAATTCACAATCCATTATAAAAAGTGAATTTTTTTATCCATTTCATTTCAATTTATAACATGGAAATTTTAAACCATGGCCCAACACCTATATTTTGGGACTAGGATGCCAAGAGTAGGACCCCATGGGCATTTGAAGCAGCAGAATTAGGCTCAAACTCATTCTTAAAATAATAACATATGTGATATTTTAAAGTAGCAGACCATCTCCCACACATGTTTGTAAATATATTTTTCACTATGTGTTTTTGAAGTAGAAAACCATGTAAACCACATAATTATAAATCAATTTATCAATATGGACAATGGAAGTAGTATACCGTGTCCCACACATGAATATCACAATTTATCACCATGGGATTTGGAATTAGAAGACCATGTCATACACACGTATATAACAATCGCACATATACAAGATATATCGCATCACTTAAGGATAAAAAAATAACCTTATTATAAACTTATATAAATAAAAAATCTATTTAGTAATTTAATAATTAATTAATCCATTTCAATAAATTTCATAATTAAAATAATCTATTATTTAATTCAACAAATAATTAATCCCAATCCACAATATCTATATCCTAATAACTAATTCATTAATTAATTATTAAAATTTTTTCAGAATCTCAAAATCTCATTAATTACATGAACAAACTACTAATAAAATGAATTTCACAATCTCAACATCTAATTAATTAATTCGATAATCAATTAATCAATTAATCAATTTCATATTCCATAATTAATTCATCTAATTCAAAATCCCATAATTAATTAATTTACAATGTTAATTAATATAATTTAAGATATTCAGTTACTAACCATACAGTATTAATTTTACAATTACATATCAATAATTGAAATCATGACTTTGGGAATTTAATAATAGACCACCTTATTCATGTTTTATAATGAAAAGTCTCCAATGGATATAACCAATTTGAAGCATAATGACTGAAATCATGATGATGAACATGATCTAGTTCCAAAACCTTAATCCAATATCAAAACAATATAGATCTAAAAATTCTATATCTAGATCTATACCCAATAGCAGATAAACATCCTTCTTTTAAAATGGAATAGATGTGAGATTGAAATATTTGAGTGTTCTAAACACGAAGAAAACACATACATGAGGAGGTATTGATTTTAGATAAACCACTTTATTCTCCCCAATTAGAGGTCTGGAGCCCTAGGAATGTGCCATTAAGTCTAAAAATTCATATAATTGGCTAGGGTTGAGTTCAGGTATATTTTGGGTTAATATAAGGGTATGGGTAATTTTAAAACCAGTTTTCATGTTATTTAAAACTACACACATAGTTTCCTAGGTTGGGGAGTACTGTGTTCTACATAGTTTGCCTACAATATGTACCTCTTTTTAGGGGGGGACTAGATACTCCTAAGAAGGCGAACCGTCTAAAAAATTATTCACCAGATATGTGAATAATCACTATCTGGGTTGACACAATTTTATGGACAAGGCACATGATTTGTGAAAACTGTGCGCCAACCAGGTACGATCTCACCTCCATCGAAATTTTTGAAATTTTCACCCTAAGACACCTATGTTAATACCCAAGAGAAGTATTAATAAAAATATGTAAAAAATATCACATAAAAACATATATAAATCACCATAAAATTTCAGTATCTTACATCGTGGATCCTTGGTAATGGATTCTTATTATTCATGGTCACCTGGTTCGAGCACTGGTAATCCAAACATATCCTCAATATCATGTCCAACTTCTTATCTAACAATGTTGGGGATGCCAGGGGAAAAAAATAGGTCCTAAGAACCCCTTCTCCTACAACTGTTTAAACAAAAACTTCATCTCATTGTGCTTTGTGGGGTCCATTTAATATGCTTGTGTAGATATCATGATTATTCAAGTGTACAGGTCAATATAGAATTCTAGCTCTCGATAGAGAGGTAATACTTGAATGACCTTAAGAAAGACATTCCCATACTTCACCAGAACAATATTGAACTTTTATACCATAATATACACTACTCAAAGAGTCAATATATATAACTAGTGAGTAATTAGTATCACTCTCCTATTATCAATCCTACCCTACTCGTCCAAGGTTTCCTTTTCACCCATAAAGTATTACATCATCTAATAAGTGTGGAAACCCGCATCCTCTACATAAAATAATAAATCTATGATTGAACTATAGATTTCAATTCCATACTCATGATAATTTTATAAGTCCTTATCACTGCTACAGAGAGATCTCATACAAATCTCTTGCTAACTAGTGTTAGATATAATTGTTGGTAGAAGTGTAAAATCACAGAGTCACCTCCCATCAGAGTCTCAAAGTGCATGGATTGAGCCAAATTATCAATCAGAGTTGGTAAATTTATACCTACATAAGTGGAAAGAATGTAATGTCTCAGACTTATGTCTACTAGTGATGCATATATGGTATAAAAGAAATTTATCATAACTTGTATCATCCCTAGAGCCTCAGGGTAATAGTCCCCCATAGCCTAAAAATATCCTCATCCATGAACACCAGCTACCTGAGCTTGGTGTGGACTACCTTATGGTGGTGGTTCTTATATGACATACATTCAACCATCATATGCTGCTCTACCAACCACTTTCTATATCAACCACCCTACAATCCTTGATTATCTTTCCTCTATCTCATCCTCGGCGGTCCATCGACCATCCCCTGGTCAATTGTACGATGAGTTGGAAAATATCATGCTATATCTCCCCAATAATCACAAGTAAAATAACACATATCCCAGAGTTGACTTCTTCCATCTTATGACCCCTTCAATACGAATCCATTGTCGTTGGATTGTCCCCATAAGTGTTTGGAATGCCTGGATCACTGTGAATTCAATTTGATATCTGTCGCCAAGGTCATATCTCCTAGGTTTCCACTACCAGTACCCATTGTCAACACATACCCTTCCATGAATCTCTCCACCACTATGTATGAATTAAGACCACATCATTGGTGTATGTGTAGATATATATCATGTAATCTATAATATCCCAATGTAATCCTTACATAATTAGTTGATATCTAAAGATTGGTTCTCACAACGTATTCAATGAGTATCACAAGAGATCATTAAACCTCACTAAATAATATACCATAGTCATAGTAATGGTAAAGACCCAGTCTTGACACACATGGACATTATATATCTCTTTTAATAATAATAAATACATGAAATAAACTGACGGCCAAGACTATATTAGTTTAGTGCCTTTGGAAACATGGAACATAATCTCTTAACACGGTCATAGTATTAAACATCTCTCATAAGCTTTTACCCTATTGTTTTCCTAACTAAAACCTTTCAGTACATCCAAGGGAAAATAAAAACTAAATATGGTGAACTCAAATACTCCGGAATGGTAAACACGGAGAACATAAAACAAACCATAAACATTAGAATGAAAAAAATGAACACAATGTTTAAATATCAAAATCTTGAGTCATGAAATAAATCTTGGAAGTACATAAGTCATAGATCATAAAATAACATTAACTAGGATAAAATATAATTGGTATAAAACATGGAATTGTGGTAGAAAAAATATCACATAATATTATTTTTATCGTATCCATTTTATTTCTAGAAAGACTGTCATAGTGGAAAAATTCCACTACTGAATTGGTTTTACTTGTCGTTCCCGCCATGTATTATTGAACTAAATTTGCTTACCCTTCCACCCCAGTATAACTGAACCATATTTCCTTGTCATTACAGTCATATCTAACTCATGAGATATAAATCATTACCCAATGCATTGGTGGGAGATATAAGTCCCAGCCATCTCATAATAAAATCATTCTTACATGTGCCATAAAAACATAAACCAGATATCATTGCATAACCCATGAAAAAATGGGGTTTTAAACATTATTCCATTATAATCAATATATAATAAAAAGATTTCATAAAAAAAATTACATCATATACACAATAAAATAAAAGTAATAATATGGATAGAAACCAAACACTATGTCATCATAGATGTGAAATAATTTTGATAAAACACTAGAACTTAATTCTTGAGAAAAATATCTTTTCATTTTTCAAAAACGTTATCTTTTCTCAAAATGCCATAACATATAAAGAAAATAATTTACTTGGAAATAAACATGAAATATTATAGAGGATTATTCATGGAAATAAGGCGTCATGAAATAGTAATATTTCATTCTTGCCATATAAGTTAAGAAAACATTATCCTTATACGTTTTCTACAAAATTAAATAATTACCTCGTACTGAAAAAGAAAAAATATTTCATTCATGTCGTTTAGGTAAAATTGACATTAAATAGTTATATAATGACATAAAGATTATTTTTAAATACATATTTCAGAAACCTGGTTGTGGATGATTAATAAACCACAGTAAATACTTACAAAAAACAATCTTTGTTAAAAATGAGATTTACAATGTTATCCCTTACCTTAGGTCTGAAATCCTTTATATATATCTAAACCTAATGTATAATGGTAAATGTATGTTATTAAAATATATTAATACAATATTCAAATATATGATATCATATATGATTCTATTATGTTGTTTTGTTAACAGTGCTTCAATATGACCATTATATCGAGTATTAACTGCTTCGTTTTCTCATTCATGTTTTTCCCTGTAAGTCATGTTTTTTATTCTTTGGATGTATTTTATTCATTTACATAATGAAATTAAGTTCACAAATAATATTTTCACTCATCATATAAATTTTATAATCGTTTTTGAATTGCTAACGCAGAGAATGAATCTCCCAGCATCGTGGTGACGGTAGGTTGTATGTACGCACGAGCGATGATATCATTCCCTTTTAAGATTAAATGGAAAGGAATTTCATGGTATAATAATAATAAAGAATAATAATAATTTTATATTAAGTAATTAAATCCATTATACTCATCATTATACGCATAAAAAGATTGTATTGTTGAATAACAGTTTACACCACAACGTGGAGATGGTAATTCGTACGTACACTTGCATGGTGATATTATTATTTGTAGAGTCAATAAAATGAGGTGTAAAGTTGTAACGTTAATATAGAAACATCTTAGAATTTATAATATATTATATATATTTCATTAGTGTGGATTCAACATAATAATAGAAAGTATAAGAAAAAAGTAATTTTGAAAGAGGTGATAAAACAATTACCTCTTTTTTATGTATCTCCTTTTGGTATGTACAAAATGACTCCTTATGATGGATTTATTCTTAATGCATCACCTCTATAATTAAGAGAGGGATGTTGGGAGGATATTATGGTAGGGGATGGCTGATTCATAGGGCTTTTTAGGTGTGATTAAAATATAAGGATATGTGCCCTTCTAGAAGAGAGGGGAGGGGAACCTAAAGAAAAGTCTTGAAATATTAGTTTATTATCAATTTATTTTAGGTTTATAATGCTACCAAACTCATTTATATCAAAGTTAAGAAGAATATGTGTCCAAATCCTCTCAACCAATAAAATTTATAGTTGTTTTAATTTTATTTAAAACGTTACCTTTATGATTTTTCCTTATTTAATCTATTTAATATAATTTGTGGTAATAATATTATAAAAATTAAATGGTTATAAGTATTTAATTATGTGTTCTTAATTATCCATTATTAGATAAATTTTGGAATTTTAGACCATTTAATTTTCACATTGTATTTTTTAAATATTTTTGTGAATATTAAATAATTTAATAATACCTTATTTTTATAAAATATCAATAGGGTCAATTTTGAAACTATTAATTTTTTTAACATTAAATAAAATCAAAAAATAAGATAAACTCAAAAAAACTAACATGTCATAGTCACCAATTAAATTCATGTGGAACATTAATTATTTTATATGATTTTTATTTAAAAAAATTAAAATCAATTTAATTTATATTCTATCAATAAAATAAATTCTATATTACTATTGTGTCATCATTAATGGCAATTATTTAATATCTAAAAATTATATACAAATTTCGTATGATGTAGGTAATTTCATTATCTTTCTGCAAACTTTTTATGTTATAAGTTTTAACATGTTTATCACTATATTAAAATTATTGTACTTATAAGATATATGAGAGTGACATGTTGTCACAATCTTCTATTTTAATTATAATTACATCACATTCATGAAAAAATTAAATAAAAATGTTTCAATTATAACCCATAAGTGATATTGGTCGACCTTAATTCATCAAATATTATTTTATTTGGTGTTAGGGTAATAATATTTTCTTTATCCTATTGTTAGTTACCCAAATTTACCTGATTTATCTTTAACTATGGTAAATAAAAAATATCATAGATACAACTCATACATTCCAAAAAAATAAATCTAACTTATTTACATAATTTGGACCCAATAATTCCAAATTTGGAATGAGTTTTTTATAATTAAAAATACAATATTTTCAAAATTTAATTTAAAATTAAATCTCATTGACAAAATCCAAAAGCGGGTTTTTTAATAAGTAAAATCTTATCAACATATTTCCATGAATTTATGTCCAATTTAAATGTGAAATTAGTTACAATGACAAGATTTGATTAAATATTAAAAAAACAATCCAATACACCTTAAAACCAATAAAAAAGATAATCTTAATATACAAATAAATTATATGAAAAGTCATTTTTGAACTAAAATGTAGTTTTTTCACAATTCATTTAAATATGAATTTTATCAGAATAAAAACAAAAAAAATTAAAAGAGAATAAATTTTGATGTATCTTTTCCAAATAAAAAGTTTTATTGGACAAATATCATATATAAATGTGTTAAAAACTATATTTAAAATGGGTTTGCAATCAAAAGGTGACATTACTGCATTTATTTTTGAAAAATACTTCATTTATCTGAAAAAATTAATGTCTTATTATATCATTTCTAGAAAACAAATAAGAAGTATTTTAATGGGATATAAAATTAAAAATGTTGTTAATACTATTCATAACGTCTAGTTCATATCCCATTAAATAATAATATTTTAATAATATATTGTTGTTTAGTGAAATGTGGTATAAAGTACAACACGAGCTATCATGGAAGGGAGCTCTTGCATGTAATGCAAGACAAGAATAGTGTTTCATATAATTAAAGATAATATGGTGTTATGTATAGTGCAAGCTAATATCAGTGAATCGGACAAAAATAACATCAAATAAATTAAAAAGAATCTATCTCATAAAATCTGGGGGTGTTACATTATACACCCTTAAAATGAATATCACCCTAGAAATTCATCAGGGTTATACAAAGGATTACTAATTAAATGTTTCTTTCATTGAAACCCAAATCGTAAAATGGGATACTTAAACATCATTTTAAAAAGTAATGATAGATTCATAATGGTTTCCTAAAGTAACTCATCCCTGGGTTTCCACATAGGAGATCATATGAGTAAAGTGAAAACATGGATATAGAAGAAAAATATAATCATCAAGTTCTAATGGACAGTGATAGAGAATATGGTTTGGAGACTACTAAATACAAGATGGCCATAAATTCGTGATGATTTAAGGGACCATAAGTTTCATCATATAATAAGGTACTTGGATATCATTTTCAGTTTTCAAGATCCATTTCCTAAAGTTGAATAATTTTACATGAGAATAAATGATTACCTAGTTTTGGTACCTTATCACTATTTCTCATGCCTTGAATAATTTACACTTCATATCTAACATAAAGAAATGATTTTGAATTTTTAATTCATGAATTGTTAGCAATTCATGCGATAGAATGACTGGTCATTCAATCTGTCTCAACAAAAATGTTTGCACTTGGAAAATAATATGCATAGAGTCACCTATAGTGATATAATATGTTAATCTAACAAAATTCAAAAAGAATATAACTTATAATATGCATAAACAATTAACAATACAATCCTTCCAAAAATAGAAAATATAAAACCTTAGAAAGAGGTAAACTAAATTTACATAACATTTATCTCCCAAATCTCATAAGGTAGATCTTAGTAGTCACATTCTAAACATGTTAATACCTTAACCATGTATTCAATTGAAATATGATAATATCATGTATTAACATATAACCATAGAGAAAACATGCATTCATTCAAAAATAACTCTTCCCCACCACCAAAAATACCATAAATTCTATATACCCAAACCATATTATCAGTTTGTGCTTATATTAGTCACGTGGTCATTAATACTACAAAACATAGAATTATCTATGTGTCCCTTCATTATGTGCATATCATGCGCTTCCCCCAAAAAAATAAATCATATTTAAGGGTTACTAGTAAAATATAATTATGGAAAACCACAATGGACCAAAACATAGATTTCCCATATTCCATTATACTATAAAAGATATTCTACAACACTATTTTAGAATCCCATTACATAAACACCTAATCATTCCACCACGTTGTTGTCATAATCAACATCTATACCAGTGATCACATGTGATTTTCCTTTCTCTTGGGCCATAAGAGGTTGTTTTCATCAATAATTATCCAAAACCTTGGATTAAGGCACTGGTTTGCATAATTCCTCATTTTTATGCACTTGTAGCACTGATGTGTGGGTGGTTCTTTCTCTGTAGTCTTTTCTCTATTCACACCATTAGTAACAATTTTTCCATTAATTCAGCACTCAACATCTTGATAACGTTATTTTCCACAAAGAAAACATTTTCTTGTAACTTTAAGACAATCTCCAGCATTCTTAGTTCTACACTTTGAACATATATAAACATTCATCTTCTTTTCACCATTGTTTTATGATTTTCCCTTAAACTCCACCTTTCATTTCTTGTCAAAACTATGAGATTTATATTCTACACAAACTTCCTGGTATTCCAAGATAGAACAACTCATTATTTATTCAAATATACTATATTACCTTATAACAACGACCTTAGATGACTTGGTTTTGGTCCACTAATGAATCAATCAACTTTACTTTCAGGTTGGATGATAAAACTAGAAGCATACCTTGAAAGTCTTGTAAAATATTCCTCACATATACCAACATATTAATCATCCTCTTAATTAATCTCAAGGAACTAATTTTCCAAATATGTTAGAAGATTACGAGGGAAGTACTTATTGAAAAATAAGTTCTTGAAATCATCACATTTCGTGTATACTATTTCATCTAGCTTCCTTTTATTCTTGATACGAGTCCACCACTAGACTACTTCACATTCTAAATGATAAAATTCCAAAATGACATTTTCATGTTCCAAAAAATAAATGATGTAAAATATATTTTCAATTTTAGTGATCCATTGTTCAGAAACAAGTAGATCTGAAGACCCACAAAAAGAAGGTGGACGTTTCCTCATGAAGGACTCAATATAATGTTGTTCCCTTCTTTGCTCATTTGGTTGTCTAGAATTATTCATAGATTGTGTTAGTATAACAATAATGTTTTTAATTACATATCCCAGAAAAAAATTTCTCATAAGGATGATCATTTCATTTCCCAGTGCATTGATCCTTTACACGGTTCCATTCGGTTCCATCCATTTTCTAAAACCCAAAAATAACTGTGTGAGAGGAAAAATTCATACTATGAAAACCACATAATCATGGGGCAGTACTTTAAATATCTAACATCCTAAGTTAATAAGACGTTATTCATGATTGTCAACATTATTCTAGGAGTGTAACCTACTGGTAAACATAACCTTAGGAACATACCAAGACATACCTTATAAATATTTATAGGGATGTCACTATAGATTTCACATCCTAGTTTCTAAAGGTTAGCTTAACCAACACTA
This sequence comes from Viscum album, assembly GCA_963277665.1. NCBI lineage: Eukaryota > Viridiplantae > Streptophyta > Magnoliopsida > Santalales > Viscaceae > Viscum > Viscum album. The sequence goes on from OY728126.1 coordinate 1,166,935,422, forward strand.
TGATACCAACTATAAAGAACCAATCTTGATACATAGGTAAATTAAATTTATTTTTTAGGAATACAAAATACAAGTCCGAAACTAATACCCAAGACCATATTAGATTAGTGCCTTTGGAATCATGGAACATAATCTTCTAACTGGTTGAAAGATCTAATAAATCTCACATAAAGATCTTACACTTTTTTTCCTATATAAAAAATTTCATTATATCTTGGGGAAAAGAAATCATAAAAATTGTTTAATCAAAATCCCAATAAGAGTAAAAACGGAGAACATAAAACAAACCATAAACATAATAATGTAAAAACCTAAACATAATGATTAAATATCAAAATTTTGAGTCATGAAATTAATCATTGAAGTATGTAAGGAATATATCATAAAACAACATTAACCATGAAATAATATCATTGGAATAAAACATGGAATTATCGGAAACAAATAAGCACATAACATGATTTCTATAGTAGCCATGGCATTGCTTCCATGACCATCATTGTAGACAATTTCCATTACTGAACCGAGTTTACTTGTCATTCCAACTATGTATTATTGAAGAAGATTTACGTGAAAATCCATCCCTGTATTACTAAACCATATTTACATTCCATTATGTTCATTTCTATCTAATAAGATATAAATCTTTTCAAAATGCATTGGAGGGAGATATAGGCTTCACCCATCTCATGATGAATTCATTATTACATGTGCCAAAATACATATATAATTCCTCACAACAGAACCCATGAAATAAAATGGGTTTCTGAAACATCATTCCATCATTATCAATATAAAATAAATTGATTTCAAAAATATAATTCCATCAATTAAAAAATCAAATAAGAGTAATAATAGGGACATAAACATAACCCTATGCCTTCTTTTATGTACAATAATTGTGATTAAACACTTGAACTAAATTCATGAGGAAAATATACTTTTTTTTCAAAATGTTTTCTTTTATCAAAATGACAATAAATTATAAATGAAAAAAAATTATTTTATAATAAAAAATAAATATTTTAGAGGATGATTCATGGAAATATGGCATCACAAAATAGTAAAAATCCATTCATGACGTATAAGTTAAAAATCATTGTCCTTATACTTTTTCCAGAAAATTAAAAATGTACTGCGTATTGAAAATGAAAAGAGATTCCATTCATACCATTTGGTAAAAAAGTCACCAATGGGTAAAATTGACTATAAAATTTATAGAAGAATATAAATTTTATTTTGGAATACATTTTTTGGAAGCATGGATGTGGATGATAAATATATTCTAGTAAATACTTAGGCATAAATAGTCTGGGATAAAAACCAGATTTTAAAAGTTATCCCTTACCTTAGGTTTGATATCATTTCTATGTATCTAAACCTCTTTTATAATTCATCATAAATTTTATTAAATTATTCAATAAAAACATTCATATTTATGATATCATATATGATTCAATTAAATAATTTTCTTAACAGTGTTTCAATATTTCTATTATTCTGGGTCTTAACTGCTTCATTTTCCCATTAATGTTTTTCCTTGTAAGTCATATTTGTTATTATTAGGATATGTTTTATTCATTTATAGAATGAAATTTTGTTTATAATTAATTTTTTACTCATCATATAAATATTATAATCATTCTTGAATTGTTAACTTGGAGAATAAATCTCACCATATTGTGGAGATGGTTGGCCATATGTACGCCCGAGCGACGATATCATTCCCTATTATGTTGAAATGGTATGGAATTTGATGGTATATTAATTATAAAGAATAATAATTATTTTATATAGATTATTTAATTCCTTCACAACCATCATTATTCCAATAAAAATAATGTATTTTTGAATAATAGATTACACCACAATGTGGAGATGGTAAGTTGTATGTACACACACAATGTGATATTGTTATTGTAATGAATAATAAAAGGAGATATAAGGTTTTAATAAAACAATAGTAACATCCCACAATGTATAAGATATGGAATTTATTACTTTATTATGGAAAAAACATTTGAAGAGGATGTATAAGAAGTAAATAATTTTGAAAGAGCTGATCAAACAATTAACTTTTTTGGGTATATCCTTTTGATATTAACAATAGGACTCCTTAATATTGCTTTCTGCCCAATGTATGGACTCTAGGATAATGTGAAGAAAGTTGGGAGTAGATGTGGGTAGTGTTTGTCAAATCCAAATGGCTTTAGAGGTTCGATTAAAAGAGAATGATTTCTTCCCATTTATAAGAGAGGAGAGGAGAACCTTTGGAATGCATTGGAGTATTAATTTATTATAAATTTATTTTCTATTCATAACGCTTCAAAACTCATTTGTCGAATATAAGATGAGTATAAGTCAACATAATCTCAAAAAATAAAATTTAATCATGTTTTGATTTTATTTTAAAATATATCATCTTGATTTATCCTTATTTAATCTATTTTATTTTATTTGTGGTAATCATATTCTAATTATTAAATTGTTATAAATATTGAAATGTGTGTTTTAAATTTTACCTTATTGGATACTTAATTAACATTTAGACCATATAGGTTTCACTATGTAATTTTTAAATATTTGTTTAATGAATTTAATAATAAGTTATTTTTATAAAAAATCAATAGTGTCAATTTTGACACTATTCATTAATTTGACATTAAATAAAATCCATAAAAAAGATAAATTCTAACATAAAATTTTAATACACTTCTAACATGTAATATGCACCTAAAAAATCTTTGTAGAACATTAATTAGATTATATGATATTTTTCTTAATATTTTTTATATCATTTCTTGGATACTTCTTTCAAAAAAATAAATTCTATATCCCTATTTTGTCATCATTAATAGTTACTATTTTATCTCTAAATATTCTAAATAAATTAACATGATGTATATAATTTCATTATAATCTTATATACTATTTATTTTCTAAGTATTATCATGGTTATCACTATATTAAAATTATTATACTTATATGATTTATGATAGTGACATATTGTCCACTTCTTCCCTTTTAATTTTAATTACATCACTTTCAAGGAAAAAGTTGGTTAAATGAATAAATTACGACCCATAAATTATATTGGTCGACTTTAATTCATCCAATAGGATTTTGGTAGGGTTTAGGGTAATTTTATTATCATTATCATGTAGTTAGTTACCCTAATATTCTCGATTTACCATTAACTACGTTAAATAAAAATTACCGTAGTTACTATTCATAATATCCAAAAAATTAAAGGTGACCTATTAACATAATTTGGACCCACAAATTCCAAATATGGAATACATTTTTCATAATTCAAATCAAAAAATTGGAAAAAATTATTTTGAAATTAAATTTCATTGACAAAAACAAAAAAGCAGGTTTGAAGAAGTAAAAACTTATCAAAAGATTGTCGTGCGTTTATGTCCAATTTAAATGTGAAATTACATCCAACATACCAAATAGGATTAAATTATAAAAGATAATCCTATTAAACATTAAAACTAAATAACAAATAATATATCTATATAATTAAATTATATGAAAATGCAGTGTTGAATTAAAATTTAATATTTTTTCACTATTCATTAAAATATGAATTTTTCTAGAATATTAGCAAAAATTTATAAAAAGAAAATTTTGATGTCTCTCGTACAATTAATTTTTTTTTCAAATATAATAAATAAATGTATTAAAATGTAGATTTAAAATGGTTCTTCCATCAAAAGGTGGCAACCGAACATTTTTTAAAAAATACATCTTTTATTCAAAAAATTGAATTTGTTATTATATCATGTATTGAAAATTTGTAATATGAGTGTTAATTTTTTATAAAAAACAAAATTTGGTCAATACTATTCATAACGGAAAGTTGATATCCCATTAAATATTAATATTTTAATAATATATCATTGTTTAGTTAAGCTCAGTATGGCTTACAATGCTAACTATCGTGAAAGGTCTCTCTTCATGTAATGAAAGCTAAGAATAGTGTTGTGTATACTGCATGATAATATGGTGTTTCATATAGAGTAAGGCAATATTGGTTTATCATAAAATACAATACATCAAAATTATTAAAAAGATTCAATCTCATAAAATATATGGGTGTTATAACAACATATTTTAGATTCTGAAGCTCTAGGATGTGCATTTATCACATCATGGCTAAAATACACCTACCTTAATTGATTCTCGATGTCTGCCCAAGATTCAGTTGAATCATCATGTAAATGAGTCGCTAAACTCCCCCATCACTGAATGGTAAACTGAATGTGACTCACCATAAGGAAACCCATCCTCTCTATCGGAATCATAATAACATATAATACATAAGTGATGGCCTCCAGCCAGTCCTCATCCACCAGCGGGTCAAGCATGCCCCAAATCCTAAAAGGTCACTACCTCTAGAACTCATGTTGTGAACTCATATTGCTTGAATACTTTTCTAGATCCACCAATTCTATCTTCTTCTCAACAAGTGGTGGGATATCTATTAAACCACGAGGATGTAGTACCATTAGTATAATCCATTTTACTGAATCATTTTCCCTCGAAGGATCATCCTTAGAATCATTTAGTGGAATCCTTGCAGTCTACCATTATAGATAAATCATAAATTAATCAACGTATAAAATTTTGAAAGAGTATATATGGGGTGTTGAATTATGAAGGGAATAAAAACCACAACACAATTTTATATGATGAATGTAACAATGTATTCTTTACAACCAATGTCAACATATACATAGTCTAATGACATGTGATCAAAATCCTGATATATGGATACATCGGTCGATGCACTAAAACAGAAGTCCCTAACCATAAATCCAAAATCAAAACACTGAAAATTTCTACCATAAAACTCATAACAGTATCAAAAAATCCAATCCTATGTTTGAACCTCATTTTATTCTACTCTATCATGACCATACCTAATGGGGTTCGTGTTGCCACTACCCTAATATCACCTCCAATTGGACAACGTTTGGAAGCCAATGTTGAGTAGGCATATCACACACATCAGAGGCCTTAGTTTAATTTACATGTAATCACTCAAATCTACAATCCCATGCAATGATTTCATTAAAAAAACTAAAATAATTTCTTGAATACATATTTGATCCAACAATAAGAGCATGATAGTAAAGTGCTGAAAGAGTAAACGGGTCCAATAACAAGCGTAACCAAATAATGGGGAAGGTACAACCTACAAAGAAATTTAGTAATTATATCAAGTTAAAAAATAAGGAAAACACCTTAATATTTCTATCTCAATCTATGCTCCACCATCTCTTTTACCTGCCAAGACACGGTCAAAGGGGTCATTGTCTGCATAAAACACGACTTGTGCAGAAGAGACAAAGCATGGGTGAGTGTATGAATAACAAATAAGACACAATTAAAACTCTAAAATAGAATCATCAATAATAATTAGCTCATAAAAAAGATTTATAAATGAATTCATAAACATAAATCCAGATATACTAAGGAAGGACACTGTATCTTAAGGAGGTCACAACCAACCCAACACCCAAAAGATTCTACATGAAGTAATTATCGTTCATGTAGTATCCACTTCAAGATCCATTACATCATTAGAAATACTCATCAATGAAGTCATGATCAGTGGGCCACACCTATGAAATTGCACTAGTATCTGAAGACCCCAATACATTGATAAGGTAAATCACCTAAGACTACTGGAGGACACCACAAAACCAATATTGATCATCCATCTATATAGGTGATCATAATCAATCAATACTATGAACCCTACTACAATGGACTACTAGATGGAGGATTAACACCATGATAAAGGATTTTATGTTCATTCCACAAACCCTACCTAGGTTATAAAAAATGTTATAGGATCACTCACTAGTATCTTGAAGGGACACCACAAAATATATATGAAACTAATCCTCCAGAGGTAATCACAATCTAGATATGCGAAAATAATTCCACATTATTCCCATGAGGATATGGGCCATGGTAATATACTAAGTAAAGACTATCCCAAAATAAGGAAAAAAGTGTTGAACAACCCATAATTACGTACATAGAATGTACACTGGTTAACCGACAAATACAACCAGCCTGTGGTTGGTCCATGTGATGTTGTCTCACTCGTCATTTAAATTTAAATATACATGGCATGTAGGAATAGTAATTATCATGTAGATATTGTCCACTCTAAAAGTTCTTCTAGTTTGTTCATGTGTACTGTTGGCCATTCCCGTGTAGACTTGGTTTTGATAGTGTAAACCCAGCCATGTCTGTTTAAATGTAATTATCAATGTCCAGGCCTGTTTATCATTTGAAATATATTTTGAGCCACCAAAATGGGTCACAAGGTATGTAATAAGGGTCGCATGGTATGTAATATTTTTCTCACTTTAGAAGCCCTAGATGATATGGAGAGGGTCCCATATTTTGTAAAATTCTATATTTTATGTTGTATAATTGAGAATATCCATATCCCTATAGTTCACTTCCATTCCATCCATCATTTTTTTCAGCCAACTAGCTCATTGAAAAATCATAGATTCTAGGTCAGCTGAAATTTCCATCACCAGATATTGGTATTCTGGTCTTTGAATCTTCTTCGAAATTCAAAATGAACCATCCAGAACTAAGCCCTTGAATCAGGGAAGAGAGTGAACTTCCAATTAATTATGATCCACCAGTAATAATTATTTTTGGTCCTAGCACCTAGATCACACCATTGATCACAAACTACACCTACGACATTCATCTTTTTCACCAATAGACAATCACGCAATTATCAAATATTGGGTATTCATCAATCCTTTTAAAAATATAAATACCGACATTGAACATGTTAAAATGATGGGAAGAAGTATGTATACCAAAATATATGAGGAATAAGGCCCTAAAATTGTTTATTCGACCTTGATCATTTACCTAGATTTAGGTGAATGAAGAAGAAATTAACCAAAAAAAGTTAATCAATTATAAATAAAATAGGTCATTAATAATAGAATCAATTTTTGTTCATGTGATTGATATGTGTTCAACGAGAAAAATGAAAAGGATAAAATATCACAAATCAAACATTCAACCAAGAGTTTCGATTGATTACTGATGAAGAATGATTATTCATTACTGTCATTGGATAGATCTAAAAAATCCATTATAGAATGGTCTGTGATCCGTTCCGATGTAATTTTCTAATGATCCTCTAATGAAACATCTCCAATTACTCCTCTTAATTCCCTATGTTATATGAATAAACCCAATGGTTGAGGCATATTCCTGTTAAAATAATAGAAGTGGATCATTGTGACAAATATAATAAAATATAAAAAAATAATTTTTTTTATTTTATTAACTATTCCCATGATAACTTTTTCACAATAATCTGATGACAAAAATGGTTATGTAACTCCTAGGTTAGAAAACAAATTCTAAACACAATGGTGCCCTTAGATTTATGAAATGAGCCTCTATTAAGGATGTATTCACCTTTTTCTAGAAAACATCATGTGCATGACTTTAATATATATAATATATTTCAAAAATTAATTCATGGTAGATCGGGCCTTGGAATCCCTCACTATTGTAGCACCTGGATCTGAATATAATCCATAAAACATTATAAAACCATACATGGGCAAATCAGAGTTCTTACAATATACATGAATAATGATTAAAGAATTAATTATGGAAAATTCCATCAATAGTGTATAGCATTTTGAAACTAAAGATGGGATATAATTTCATTTTTTTTTCAAAAAGGATTAATATCTATGTTTCTAGTATAAATTGAAGCTATTTATATAGAAAATGAAAGAATTCATGCCCGAATAGTGTTAAACCGAGGAATCTATTTATACAATACTGTTAATTTTTTTTAAAAGACCAACAACATTGCAAAGGTACTTTAATTTGTACAAAAAACATGTTCGATCTAACAAGTCCATGGAAGAGAAGAATTAATAGATCTATTAATAGTGGATTTAGCTAACTAAAGAAAAATACTACAACCAGAGGTTCTAACAAGTTTCGAGGAAATTTTGATTAGTTGGTCTAAACAATCATTTAGAATACAGTGTATTTCGGGGGAATAACCAACTTTTAAAGGTTTATTGATACTGGAGGAGAGGGTATAACAAGTTCTTAATGGGGGGGGGGTGGGTTAACAAATTACAATTGGAATCACTTTCTTTTTTAGTGGATAATCATAATTGAGGGGTTTATGAAACACATCCAGGAGCAGGTCTTTGTGCCAGACCGTAAAAATCCTAAATTTTTGTGATTTAATTGTTATTATTTCTTTTAGGGTGAGGCTAGGGACTAAATATGAGATATTGATACAAGAATCACTCATATTGGATAAATCAATATTAAATAAAATAATAAAAATAGCGTAGCACTAATGCACCCTCCTCTTGATGGTACTTTACCGATAATTGGACACAAAACCCATGAAGCCAAAGCATCCTCACCTATTTTCACCATAGCATGTAATAAAAAATTTCAATGGTAAAATTTCATAAGGGGTAAATAATTTAACAGCATAAATTTTTAAAAAGAAATGTGTGTTTTATATAATATATGGAATGAAAAAACTAAACATAAACAAAAAATTATTATATAAATATGTCCATTATATGTTATAAATTAAATTAGAGGTTATGAATTGAATTAATTACACTATGAAATATATAAAAAAAATAATTTATGTTTTTTAATTCCTAATATTAATCACCCAATATTTACTGAATAACTTTCATTAAGAAATATTTTTCATGAAAAAAAAATTTATTAATTTTTTTAATAAAATATTAAAATTTATTACTGGAACTTTTAGAAAATTTATTTTAAAAATTTAAATTCAATTTTAAAATCACCATTTAAAAATTAACATAGTCTAAAACATTGCGATTTTTCTATACTGTTTGTTTTTTTGGAATACTGAATATTACCAATTTTTCCAATACTATCATACTTTTACCTGAAATCATGAAATTTGGAACGATTAATTATATTTTATATTTTTTATTAATGTTTCCTATGAAATATTTTATTTATAATAATAAAATTTATTAAATTTAAACCAATAATTTTCTTGAAAAAGTATATTTTTATATTATTGATTAAAAACACATTGTTTTTTGCCAACTACGTTTAATATGGATAAATTTTATCCAATTTAATTAATTCAAATAACCACTAGAAAAGAAATAATTATATTTAAAAAATAAATTCTATATGTCTAATTATAATAATTTTAATTCATATACAATTTATTTTTAATCAAAGAGTTAGTATAAGATCATATTTTTTATGAAAAATGAATTTCTCTAATAAAACAATTTTCATCAGATTTTTTGTGTTTAATTTCAAATTAAATTATACCACATAAATGAATTGATTTTGATAAAACTTATTCTGTATTTTTAATCATAATAATTAATACTATTTATTATTTGAAACATATTTTTTTCATAATAAATAGTAAATAAACAAAAATAAATTAACGTGGTTAAGATTAAATTTTGGTTTTATCACAATACATGTTCTTATGGTAAAATTAATTTTAGACATGAATAAGATTATTATTTCATAAAATTTATATCATATTTTTAATCATTGGGTTTAAATTATCTAATACGGATGATTTTATTTTTCTTCAAAAAAGATAATTTACCTAGGTAAAAAGTAGTTTCCATGGTGAATACTAAAATGGTAAAAGTGAGTGACCATAGTGGTGAAGAGATTAACGTTTTTTAACCATATTTCATTTTTAATTTTTTAGGTTTCTATAGACCTTATATTAATCCTCTACATTGTTTATTAGTTTTGGATGGACATGATTTGATATTTACTTCCAATTATTGAATTGGCTTAGGTATTTAAAAAATTACACTCATTATCAATTATAAATGGGAACCACCTATCCTTTTTTCCTCACACTTAAAAAAAATATTTTCTAGAAAATACCTACAAATATAAATTAAATAATTCTCCAAACATTTTTAGAGGTCGTGGTTTTATTATAAATCCCACTTAAGAAGGTTTTTGGGGCAATCATAAAGAGGTTGTATTAAAAAGAGGTATTATTCTTAAACGATTGTTTTGTTATACTTATTATTACAAATAATTAAAATAGAATTTAAAAAACTAATATAAAATAATAATTATATACTATATACTTATAATTTTTTGTGTTAATGCAATAACCAACATTAATTTCCGCTTCTGTCAAATGGGAAATTAAACTACCATTCATGTGTATGACAAACTACCGCCTCACAAACTAATGTAATTCATTTCCCATAATCACCTCTCAAATATGTTTATGATTATTAATTTAATATATATATATATATATATTATTCATGAAATATTGTCATTATGTAATAGTAATATATCATATTTTTTTCATTTTCTTCATTAAAATATGACAACATTGTTCATGTTCACATGTAGATTACCACCTCCACGAAGCAATGAGATTTGTTTTCATTCACACATAAGATGAGTGTAATTAAATAAATGAAGTTATATTTATGAAACAATTATCATTATTTAATGATAATAAAACACTTAACTTATTTCCATCATGATTATCAAAATATTTAAATGTTACAAAAGCGTAAGTTTGACCTACCATCTTTATGATTGTAATGTTGTTAATTTTTCATTTCCATATTTCATTGTTTGTTTTAAAATTATAATTGATGCATAAAAATATTAAATATGAAATTATTATTATTTTTGATATTTCAAATCAATAATTTATTTGATCATTGGAAATCAACTGAATTAATTTTGGACAAAAGATCTGAATATCATTAAAACATCTGACATGAAATTAACAGATAATGTGATTGAACTTTACAAGTCAAATTTAATAATAAAACTCAAAAAGATTTTTATGTATGAAAATAAATAAAATAATTTTATTATTCTGTAATATATTGAATGCATGTGATGACTCAAGCATAAGGTAAAGGATCTCTCTAAACAAACCTTTTCTTCAAGATATGATAATTTTCTCTCTAACTCACTTTATCTATCTCTTTAATGTTATGGAATAATTATAAATAATATATACATGTTTATAAAATAAATAATTATATTATTTTCCATTAATTATTTATGTTAATACATTCCATAGTTAATTTTATCAAATGAAACTCCCTTCTTTCCATGGGTAATTTTTTGGTTTATACCTTAAGATTGATTTTATTTTATAGAATATATAATCATGCACATGTTATGATGGGTGCGTATAAATAGATATCCAATGCATTAGGTAATGATATTTTTCCATTAGATTTAATTAAGGAAATTTGGGAGTAACGATAATCTATTTTGGGAATTTTTCCACCAAGTGATATTGTACAAGAAGTTAGGATTGACTCATGTTTATGTCATGTTATATGCTGCATTCATATTTACAATATTCCTATGATATTATGATTCCATGTTCTTTATATTATTACTCTATATGATTATTCTTGATCCTTCTCTTTTATGATAACATTTTATACCTTTTAATCACATGTTATGTTTCTTTATCATGTTCATTCCCTTTTGGGTATTGTAGATCAAACATTTCATGTATTCCCTGGGTTATCCTATATAGTTTGAAGAGCTCAAGTGGATATAAGAGATCATTATAGGGAATACAATACATTTTTCGTGTTTTTATGTATTATTTAACATTTCCTCTAAATACACTAGGCACCATGACCTTTTGGATTCAATTATTGGATAAATATATTTACAAATCATGTTATAATATGGCTTGGGTCCTTATGTGGTTAAAGGGACTAAATATATCCAACCTTCAATGAAAAAATAGTTGAATAAATAGATAACATTCATATGATTTTTTATATACAATGTGTTTTTATAATATTTTCTATTTACAATTATATTTACATATTTTTATTAAAATTTTAATGGGTACTATAGCTAGAAATGTTCGGTATTGTAGAATATGGAAGTATTCATCCATTTAGGATTTAGGGGCACCAGTTTAGGTCATAGGTCCTTCAAGGCCTTCAGACCACCCAAGACTTCAGGCCCGTAAGGCTTTTAGGCCACCTTAAGGCCTTCGAGCCACCTCAAGTCCTACGGGCAACATGAAATTGTGCACAATGACCAGAAAAATCTACAAGGGGTAGGATATAGATGGGGATTCAGAACAGGCACATTCAATAGAGAAGAAGCTACATGGATTTTTTTTAGAAAAAGAGGGTAAAGAATTACCATCAAGACCAGCATGTGCATGCATGAGAAACCTAGCCGTACAACCCATGCAAAGGAAGATAGATGACATCATGATAAAGAAGTTGGGGAAGAGCAGTTCCATGTAGTTATAGTATGTATATTTCTTAATAGCTATGGGTCATATAATATCTAGGGCTACGTACTTGTAAGTGTTCCCTATCTTCCAATGAAAGGGGGGTTATCAAAAATCAATTAAAATAGAAGGCCTTCGGGCCATTAAGGATAGGTAATTATATTTTCATGCAGTTATAAAGAGAATGGATTCTTCACTAACTGATATGTCTAATATCAAGGGAAAAATAATAGCAATATTGATATTGATAAAAAAATAAATTAAAATTACACAATAAAGGTGTGAAATAACTTTACGGTGAGAAAAAGGTTAAAATTTTATTTTTATGAAAATATATGAGTGGTTTAGCATGATAGTCTTAGTAAAAATAATTAATTTGAGATGTAGATATACCAAATATTTTAACGGATTGAATAAATGAAATCAACATACTGACCACAACATGTCCAAATTTACTATTTTTATTTGGTTCATTAATTGAATGCATTTTTTAAAGATATTGACACATGGAATAATGTTGTTCTATTATTGAAGGAAAAAAATTGGAATGAAATTTATGTAACCCTGTGATATTTTATTTTATCAAGAAAGAAAATAATGATTTAATGATTTAATATTTATTAGCCCTTATAAATTATATTTATATTATATAATATTAGGATGAAATTTATACTAATATTTGGTTGAAATGTTTATAGGTAATTTAATGCATATTTTATGAAACATTATCCTAGGGATTCATTGGTTAAAGTAAAACCACACCGATTACCTACACATATACACACCATACACTAATAAACCTATAATTCATTCATTGGTCAATATGAACAATAATAATTTATGGTATATTATAATTGACATTATTTTATTTTACATTATAGGTATCAATCATCATGATTCACAATTATTAATTTTTGAAATAAGAAATGAGTATTGAAAATAAACAACATGAGTTGAAACCACCTTACCCATTGTAAGGGTATGTTTTTTCAAAAGAAATGTCTAAATGTTTTATGGTTATAAGAGGTTTCAAATATTCGATGGAAGAGTGGAAGTGGTGTTGAGTTGAAATTTCAGCCAAAATTGGTGGTTTATGGTGTGGATATTGGGGTTTCATCATAGGGATTGGGTTTGTAGTGTTTCCATGGTACCTATGATTTAGTTCAGACATTGGTAGATTGGGAATCCTAATTGATGAATGGGTGGCTAGAGTGTGAAATTTGGTGTGTGATGTGGTGTATTTTGGAGATGGTACGACTATTATAAAATTGGTATTTGAGTCTTGGAGGCATGACATGATGGATTTCGTTTTTATTTGATTTTGGTGGAATTAACGATAGAGAGATTTGGAATATTCTATAGTACTTTCTATGGGTAATAGGACTAGGTTTGATCATATAATTAAAATTCATATATAATTTAGTACTTTCGAAATGGATTCTAAAGGTCATCTTTGACTAGAGATATTATGAAATGGATGTCCATTATGAACCGTAGTTTTTGTAGAAACCCTGGGGAAATGTTAGGGTAAAGAGTATTGCACAATGGTCTTATGTTTTATACAACATGGTTAAATTTTGAATTGTCTTGGAAATTATTTATTTTCCTCTATTATCATTTATATCAAAGGTGACTAGAGCTCCCCTTTATGAATATTTTGATCAAAAATAATTTTCTTAACCCCTGAATATTGTATATTGATTGATTCGTCAATCGAAGTTAGTTTTCTCCCTCTTTTCAGATTCCATTATCTCCCACTCTCATATTAAATTATATAGATTAACTTACTTCAAATTTAATATCTTTTATAAGGAATATTAGAAATATATTCACGGTGGATTATTTATAAGGGGATCATGATTTCATAATGGGAGAGGTTTATGTTGATCTGCACCTACTATTCAAATTATTCTAAGTGAACATTGAATTCTTTTTCTAATGTGAGGGAGTCACAGGTCATACTTATATATGTGAATGTATGGGATAATAATTCTTCATGTTCATTGGTTAATATTGAAATCCACCAAATATATAAAATAATTAAGAAATATAAGGATGAATGAAATGCTGACTGGGATGTAGTGATCACATGTTGTTTTAGTTATGTTATTGATTCCCCTTAATTTTTTCTTGATAGTACGCTATCTATTATTGTGTTTTTTTGTTATTTTTAGAATTTTTTAAGTATATATTTTATTAAAATTGTTAAATAGGTAATTTTTATTTGATTAATTATAGTGGAATGAGACTCCAGTTACCGCTCATCCTTAAAAACCACCTAATATGAAATCATTGATTGAAGCATGTTTATGGTTGACCATTATATTTTTTTAGATTTAGATTTTATCTTTTTTTACCAAAGATTAACCATAATGAATTTATTAATTCAATATGGTAACAAAAATTAATGTATGATAGAGAAAAATTTTTGGGGCTCTTTGAACCCATTCTTGTTTGTTAAATTCTTCTATGAAGTAGTGTTATAGCCATGATTTCCATGCGATTTTGTGTGATTAAAATACATTTTATTTTCTTCAATTAAATGTATATATGACATTATATAAATTGTTATGAATCCAATATGGTTGGTGAGTTAGGCGATATATGGATAATACAAGTTGATACTTGGACTTGTTGTTTGTGTATCTATTGAAATGCTTTTGAATTTATGATAGGGGTAGATGTTGGGAGCATGGAATTATTGATGAATATTTCTCAATGGATTTTTCTTTGACTTTTCTATTTGGTTAATAGTTGGTCTTAACAAATTTTGTTTTTAATTTTTTATTTTTAGGATGGTTTTATGGATGGTCTTTTGTTGATAATTTGAACCGCCTATTGTTTTTGTGTTATACACTGAAAGTACACATTCTTGGTTGTATCATAGGATGAGTCTTAAAAAAATATTATATTATGGTAAATGTGATATTATATGAATCTAGGTTAAGGGTATTTATTATGGTATTTTTGATTAATGGAAAATATGAGATCGTTGGAATAAATGCATTGATATAATTGGACAAAAATATAGAAATTTTAATATGAATAGTATTTCATTTTAGATTGTAAATTAAATTAAATGGTTAAAATAAAATTTATAAAAGGTTAATTAATTTTTGGTAACATAGATATTTATAAATTTAATTTCCTAACTTTTTAACACCCTGAAATATTTATGATATATCAATAATTTAACCTCTTTGATTTCTTGTGTTGTATGCTACACCAAGAAAATATTGTGCTATTCAGAACACCAGCTTAGGTTGCATTATATGAAACACTATACATGGATTGTGTTACACAAATTTTTATGTTCAATTGATAGAAATAATTTATTTTATGATCTTTATTAAGTGTAAAACTAATTACTATTATGCTACCTTATTACGTAGTCATTATAATTGCAAGTATCAACAATATTAAATTTAATTTGAAAAAATATTTAAATGAAAACTAGTGAGTTTATAAAATAATAAAATCAATGTTGATGGATTTTATTAATGTAATATATATGTAATATATTATATAGAATGTTTAAATTTATCTTATATGTTTTCTAGACATTATATAAGAAATAATTCAATTTTATGAATAAATAAAGTATAAAAGGATTGTTTTAGAGCCTTTTGATGGAAACCTCATTTTAAATAAAGTTTTTGATAGAATTATATATTATATTTTAAAAAATAAACTTCTTTTTCGAATCGCAAAATAAAAATTAACCTCCATGGAATTTTTGATATTTTTAATAACTTTGATGTTTTGATGAACAATACAAATATACTAAATTTTAATTGAAAAAAAACATATTTCATAAAAATAATTAATGTAGATAAATTATATTTTTTAATTTTTTTATTTTATAAATAGAGTATAATTTTTTTAAATAATATAATTTTTTCATTATCAATAAATTTACCATGGATTTTGTTGTAAAAACATTTCAATATTTTTTAATGTTTAAACTTTTTCAAAAATAATTTTTCATTCCAACAAAAAGATCAATATTAAATTAATTTCTGAAACTTATGTGTCTTCAATTTTTATAAATGGATTCCATATTTGGAATCAGTAGGAAAATTTTATATAAATAGATTTATTTTATTTTTTGGCATTATGAATATAAATTTTAGTAATTTTTATTAATATAGTAAAAAAGTGAATCAGGTAATAATGGATAAATATAATATTATAATGTTACCTTTAAACATTTTATAATATGATAGAATGTGTAATTTATGATGTAATACATACTTGGGTCTAAATTACACCCTTTTTATTCCACCTGAATGAGATTAATACATTTCATAAATTTTATTTAAAGATAAGATAAATATGTCTTACTCAAATTTTAATAATGTAATATATTTATAAAATAAGGTTATAAAGAAGATAAATTAGACAATAAATACTCATGTGAAAGATAATTGTTTTTAATTATGATGGTAATTTAATTTTTATTTTTGGAAAATAAATATTACATTAAATGCTTTTACATTGATGATGTAAAAATTATTTAATTGATGGAAAATCAATACTATTATATATATTAAATTGATAATAACCATTAAAATACCAAAAAATATGCCCAAATTTAATTGGTATAATATATATTGACAATAATCATTCATGAGTCGAGTTATAGAGCATTTGGAGACGCATATAAGAGATTATGACACTTCTAATATTTTATTTAAAGTGATGTTAAAGTTATGATGTTAAAGTTTTAATACATAAAACATTTATAAAGTAGTATTTTTAAAAAGATATATTGTACTAAATGTATTATTATGAAATATAGAGGATTTATCAACCTCATAGAATTTTATTTTTAATTATTTTTTCAAAAAACAAGTATATTATATAACCACACAAATCTCATATAGTAATTATATTGTTGATGGAAATATTAAATTAATGGAATTCAAAAATACTAAAATAAATGTAATTTGGGATAATTTTTATATAATTTTATTTTTCTAGATGACATTTACACATTATTAATAATTTAAAATTTTTTGTTTGAGGATAACATCCTATGTTAATATTTTTTAAAAAACATTAAACGAATAGTGTAAAAATTTAAACAATTGATATTTTGTCCACATAATGTATAAATAAATTATTTAAAAGTCATAAAATATTTTAAAAATAAAAAACTATTATTTTAAGAAAAAGGATCTATATTGTTCATTTATGGTCAAATGTACATCAAATAATGACAATATTACACTATTTTAATAACGAATTTTTTTCACCTTAGTTAAAATTAAAAGAGAATAATTAAGGGTAAATAAAATGATAAGGTTTAAAATAAAAAAACATGTCTAAAAATTATATGTTGATCAGATTACAACCTTATCTCATCTCATCATCTAAATAAAGGAATTTTGGAGGGTTTTTATCTATTTGATTATATTATAAGTTAATATTTTTTGAGTTTCCAAAAGCGCCCCACACCTCAATTATAAAAGGGAATCTCATCCCACACCTATTTAGTATACATTGATCATTAATGCTAGGTAATACCATACCCATTAACCTTACTAACATACCTAGTTACATTATAGATCTTATTTTCTTCTTCAAGGACCCAATCTAGTTCTTCAAGAGGAGATTTTGAGGGAGCACGTTAAATAAGAGGTAATCTCATCTACCAATTATTTCAAACATCGATCTTCTTCTACATCCTCTTCATGACTTGGTTCATTATAGTGTAATGAATAAATTATATATTATATACTAAGATGTTTTTATTATGAAACAACAATATTCCGCCTTCTGTCCATGTTATGAAAAATGAAATCACCAAACAAGCAAACGTACGACTTACTATCTCAATGCCATGGTCTAACATCTTTTTCACCACCAAAATACATTTATGGATATAATTATGGAAATAAAAACTATATAGTATTATTCTGACACAAAATGGATTTTTGGAATAACATATATACCATCCAATCCCATTCAATTTCACAATTATCAGAATGATATCATCGCTCATGTATACATATGCCAAACCGTCTCTACAATGTAATGGGATTCATTCTAAAAGATATACATTAAATAATAGTTATATAAATGCTATGAATTAATAAATATGGTATATATTATTTTAATAGGATTTTTTAATGATATAACTATGACCTAATAAGGATAACCAAAACTTATTCAACAAAAATTTCATGGGAACATAAAGCAGTTAACACTCGAATTAGGAGAAACAATAAAATGTTACAAACTAACCGATGATAATTTGATCAAATATGATATCATAAAAATGAATATGATTCTTCAATAGATCAAATATTTCTACTATATTAGTAATCTTGTTTAGTTTCCAGCTTACGTGTCAACTCTTCCTTGAGTCGCATCCCCCTTCTCTTCAATCCACTCACTCTACCTCTATTCTACCCCCCTCACACAGGGAAATTTACTCATATTCACATAGGGTTTTTGCCTCCACTACCTCCTCCACTACCCTCTATCAAATCCTCCTCCACCTACTCTGCCTCCCCTTGCATTATGTCTGGATCCTCCACCTTGGGCTCCTCCGCCTCCGATTACTCCACCTTCACCTGCTTCGCCTATTCTTACCCCACCTCTAGATCCTCTGGCTATGCATGCTCATCCTCTGTAACCCTCATCTTCTTCCATCTCTGAATCCCTATACTTTCCCCTTTATTCTTTAAGATCCTATAAAATTAAATCCAATAACAGGATGATATCTTTCATTTCCATGTGTCCACCGCCACAACCAATGTCCTTAGAGTCATTATTTCCCTAACTAAACTCATCTGTTCCAACGAAATCTCGGATACCTACCCTAAATCCCCTATTATCCAATCCCTCATATCAATCATCAAAATAGTAGCTTAGTGGATTAATGCAATTATTTTGGAAAACCAATCCTCTTTCTATGAAATTTTGTCATATCATGAAAGTCAATATCAACCACATACTAATCTATCTCCCACATAGGATAATTTTATCTTTCAATCATCTCTATAACATTAATATATAAATTTCACTCTTTAAACTCATTATATTAATATAAAATTTACATACCTTATTAAAATATTTTCATTCATGAACATAGGTTTAGGTATCTAATTTGTTCAGTTTCTATCAGGAATAAGGGAATCAAATTTAATCAACAGATGCACATTTTTTTTGTCTTTTTGTGGCTTCATGGACCCTAAATTTCCACTACACTCCATAATGTGCGTTATATATCCCCCTATAATAATTTTCTCCATACTATAAAATATTCATTTTTTATGTTTTCTTATTAATTTCTCATAAGTTATTATGATACATCTTATATTATGATTCAAAAATTAATCATTATGTATATGCCTACATGAAATCTAGAATTAAAACTATTATTTTCAAATTCAATGTGGATTATATTCTATAATCACTACATTGTTCTTCTAAATTTCAGTAAAATATTATCTTTTTTTGTATTTTATCACAATATTCACTATTCAATTTTATAATTTATATAATTCATTACATTTTATTTTTTTCTGTATGATTTAAATTTTAGGTTTCAATAATACAATATCGTTGGGTGTTATGTTTACTAAAATTCTCTCTTCAACTTCCCTAATCCCATTATTATAGATTCATTGAATATATTCCTTCCATGTGGGTTCATTCCACTACATCTATACTTCAGTTTCCTTTAGTTGGTGAATTTGTTCAGACAACTATTTATTTACCTATTCACTTTTTCTAGATTGACTAACCATTGTTCCATTACACAACTTCCACTTTCATTACAGGTATCCCTAACTATAATTATTGACCACATCCTATATAAAAATTATTTTATTACATTGATGTTTAATAACATAATACCGTATTATATTATAAGACCCTTAATGAAAATATTAGCTAATTATTATATAAAATAGTTTTCTTATTTCAATCTATGTATTTAGTCTTAAAATGATTATTCACAAAATTTTAATTTAATTAACTTACTAGTATGTTCATTTCACAGTAGAGGAACATAATTTTTAATCCATAAAATAATTTGGATTATATTTGTATTATTTAAATTCTAGACTTCTCATGATGGATAACATTAATTTTTTATGTGATCTCAATAAGATAAAATAATTTTATTTAGTTTTAGGTAAAAATGATGATCCTCCCTCCAACATTTAAATTCTGATTTTAATTATTGTTATTATAAAACATAAATCCATTGCCTAAATTAATTTTTATTATATTTTTATTAATTCACTTCCATATAATTTACAAAGGAGAACATTGATTTATGTTATCTCAAGAAGTTATGGTGGTTTCAATATAGTATTCTCAACTAAAAAATAAGTGTTGAATTTGAGATTCCCCTAACCATTTTTCTTATACCATGTGATTGAATGGAACCCACCATTTAGTATTCTATTATTGAAGATAACAATTGAATTATATATCTGTGAGAATGAAAAGTAGTGTATTAGTTATTTAAATCATTATACATGATTTCTGGATACATATAAAGGATATCGAACTAAAGGTAATGGATTATTTTATCTAACTTTTATTTCTATGGGACATATTTCTTATACACCACCTATTTCTTTTGAGTTTTTTTTATGCTACCAATGAATTATATAATGATTCTTATTATAAAGGTTACAATATTGATTTTATTTTCTTTATTTTATGAGGAATAAATTTGGCTGATTATAAATTGGAAAGCTATAATTTTATAATCTCATTGTTATCCATTATTGGTTATATGTTTTTATTTTCTGTGGTATATTTATCAACCACATCCATGTTTGTGAAATAAGAATTCATAATTATTAATTATATCAGTATATAGTAGTTTAATTTCAATTTTACCCATTGTATATTTTTTATTAAATGTTATGAAAGGAATCTTTTTTTCATTTTCATTATGAGGTACTTTTTGACTTTCCAAAAAAAGTACCAGAAATTTTTTTTATGTTAACATATATGACAGGAGAAGATTCATTAATATTCATAATACCTAACATACATGAAGCTTAATTTACAATATATCAAGTTTATTTTCAATGAAATTCATTTCTTTTAAAATTTCAAGGCATTTTCAGAGAATAAAACATTTTGAAGAAGAAATTATATTTTCTTAAAGAATTAATTTCATGTGTTTCATATAATTTATTTTCCATATACGATAGAGTTATTTAATATTGTAATGTTTGAAGTATACTATCCCTATTAATATTATGGATTTATTATGATTTTTATGGAAGGCTATTTATGAAACACATTTGTTTTACTTGGATTATGGTATGATGGAATGATATTTATAAAACCCATTTTATTCCTTATGTAACGCTATGATGAATGATATATGTTTTTGTGGAAATCATAATAATGATTTAATTATGAGATGAGTGATACCTATATCTCTCCCCAATTCATTGGGTAAATATTTATATCTTACGATATTGACAATACTAATTCAATAAGTAAATTCAATTCATTAATACATTGCTGGAATGATATGTAAACCCAGATTAATAATAAAGGGTTGGAACGACGAGTAAACAAGGATCAGGAAAGGACATTATATACTATTATTCTCATGGAAAAGATCCTTGACTAATATAAAATTATTATCCATTCATTTTAGTATGAAAAAATTTCCATGTCTTATGTTATGACTTTTTAGATTATGTTCATTGACTCTTATGATCTTTCCCATGACATGGTATCACGATATTTTATATGCATGATATGATTTTAAAATTTTATGTTCGTATGTGTTATGAATATTATATGATTGATATATCACTTTTTATCATTACTGGTCATCTATGATTACACTTTTTTTAGGTTTTTTTCCCACTGTCATGAAGAAAGGTATAAAGTAAGAGATATCAGAAATGGGTCTATTCTTGAAGGAATAAGCGGGAGACAATGTAGATATCTTATGAATCAGTTATTTTTTATTACCAGTTTCTAAATATGTTATACATATATGGTCCTTTCATGAAATTGTTATTTTTTCTAATGAGTATTCTTCAATTTTTATGTAATATCTATGTATGTAAAGTATGGGTCACTATAGTTTCAATTAGAGTAAAAGAATAGTTAACCTTTGGAAACTGTAATGGGAAATATTTAATGATATCCCTAAAGATATTTCTATGGATATTTCATGGGATATCCAAAGGTAAAGTCTATTTATAGGTTACAATACAAAAGTTTTTTTGTGATAATAATGAATAACCTATGATTAAACCTAATATATCATATATTCAAATATTATATGTAAATTACCTTACTTATGTGTTTTAGCCTCTTTTATTTATTTATAATACATTTATTTATAGTCCTAGTTAATATTCATTACTAGATTTAACATAATTAAACATTAATGTTTTAGATGTGAAAGGTATGGGAATTACGAAAACAAGTTTTCTTATTGGAAATCTCATAAATAGAATTATGAAGGTGGTTTGAGTATTGGTTATATTGATGAGAATAATGTCATTTTAAAAAACAAGTAAAAGTTAGTGGATTATATAGAATTTTTTTTATTTTAAACTAAATAATCCCAGTTAGATTAATGTTGAGGAACCTTAATACATGATTCTTATTTTAGGTTCGACTATGATGATGGATCGTGAGTAATGGTTTAGTACTAAAAATTTATGATTGCGGTGTATATGATTCAAAAGTTAATAATTATGATATATAAATTATGAAAGATACCACTATTTTTAGTAAAATTATTTCATTATGGTTTAGAAATGATATGTTTAATACTTATAAGGACCTAGAAAAATGATTTAACAGTAAGGTGATATACCTGAGGAAATCATGAATAAGGGAATGATAATCATTAATATGTACCTTTTGATATGATAATGATGCTTAGATAATGATATTTCGTATTTGAATAAGTAAATTGTATGATTATAATTTTTTGGGAACTAATTATGTATTTGTTCATAAGAGGGTTTATGTTTTCATGGATAAAGTATAATTTTTTTGAAACATAATGAATATTTTCGATATATTATGGAATAAGGAAACATGCATGATTTCAGGAAGGATATATGGTAATTCATGTTATTACCATAACCAAAGAGAATAAATTTTAAAGGTGTTCACGTGATTAGAATTTCAACAAAAACAGATATATTATGATATATGGGGGATAAATTTTTTGACTAGTTAGTGTACCTCTTTTTAATGTTTTGATTTTCATCTTTCGGAAGGATTAGAAGATTATAATTTTATGGATAGTGTGTGTAAAACTCTAGATGATGTTTTTTAGATTAAAGTATTAGGTCCCAAGAGGTGGAATTACGCATACTTAATAACTTTTGGTAACCTTTTAGTTGTTATAAAGATATATGGAAACCCGATCATTATATTGATATACTAAATCTTCAGGAATGAAAAATTCTACCTCATTTCTTTGAATAATATATGAATTGTAAAATTGTTCAAGGGATGACCAATAGTGAGATTGTACTGAAATAAAGTAGGTATATTTTCAAATAAAAAATATTAAACATTAGGAAATGGTATCCTGATGTAAAATGGTGTCTTATTATCGTCATTTTTGATGATATCAAAAACTTCTTTCACTCTTATTTAGTTAATGGTTTTGTGATTGTAAACATACTACAGATTACCAAAATTCAGGTGATCAATGTTCTTTATCAATATCATTTATTTTTTATTCTTTTCGTCCTTGCCCATATCTTTACCTATGTTCTCCTACGTAGGGACCAAGTTATTTTTTACTTTGGGTAATTATTATTTTCCAACTACTTCTTTTTAAAAGTAAGTTATAGTGTTTGTTTTTACATTGTGAGATTACTTGAACAAATAATTCAATTATTAAATTTTTTATTACACCAATTAATTTTGAGGGATAAATTAATTTTAATGGGGTTATAATGTAATAGAATAATATTTATATAAGATATATTTTTTAAATTTTGGTGATGTATTGTGTTGTACGCTACATCAAGATAAGATTGCTCTATACGCAACACCACATTAGCTTTTGGTATACGAAACACTATGGTTTTCTTCTGTTAAACATAACTTTATCTTCTTTTGATACATATCATTTCGCTTACTACCCTTTTTAATTGAACAACTAAATATTATTATGTTATCTTATAACCTAGTCATTATAGTGGAGGGTATGAACAATATTAACATTCTTCGACAATTCCATTTTAATGAAAATAAATGAGTGTAGAAAATAATAAAATCACTATTGATGGATTTTATTAATGTCATATATATATAAATATCTTATTCAATATAATGTATAAAATTCATCTTATATTTACTGAGACATGATATAAGAATAAATTCAATTTTTCTGATTTAAGAAGTATTTTTTAAAAAATGCAGTGTTACCACCTTTTTATAGAACACCCATTTTATATCTATTTTTTTGACACTTTTATATATTATATTAAAAAACGTTTTATTTGGATTTATGGTTTAAAAATTTACTTTTGATGAGTTTTTAATATTTTTCTGATAACTTTAATGTTTTGATTAATAGAAAAAACGTACAACTTTTTAATTGAAAACAATTATTTTCTTGGAAATAATATATGTGAATATATTATATTATTGAATTATTTTAAAGTAAAAAAATTGATATGATTTTAATAGTTAATTTAATTTTGGTCATTGGCAATAATTTTACTATGAATTTTGACATAAATTTTTTGGTTTTTTGAAATGTTTTATCTTTTAAAAACATGTTTTTCATTCTGAAAACGAGATTAATTTTAAATTAATTAATAGAACATATGAGTTTAAATTTTTTTAAATGTATTCTATATTTTAGATTTTTATTTCTCAAATTATATAAATTTATTTCTTTAATTTTTTGGCATTATGAATAGAAAATTCTCTAATTTTAATTAATACAGTTAAAAGGAAAATCGGGTAATTAAGGTTATATACAATATTATAAAACTACATTATCACTTTTACTAATATAATTTTAAGATTAATTTTCGACGTAAACATTTCTTGGGTATAAATGATATCATTTATTTTCCACTTGGATGAGATTGTGATGTTTAATATATTTTATTTAATGAAATGTAAAATATGCCATACTCAAATTCTAATAAATTAATCATTTTTAATTTACGTTTTATAGAAGATAAATACAACTACATACTCATGTTAAATATCAAATTTTTTTATTATCATGGTAATTTATTTTTACTATTTAAGAAATATGTAATTACTTAAAAAGGCCTATGAATTGATGATGCATAAATTATTTATCTAATGGAAAATCAATAATTTTTTTTAATAAAATGATAATAACAATTAAAAGACCTAAACCCCTAATAAAATATTATTGTTAGAGTATATATTGACCACAATCATCTTTGATTCTATTTATTTACCATTTGGAACAATATGAAAAAGATTATGGTGCTTATAGTATTTTATTTAAAACGATGTTACAGTTGTCACATTCCTGTTTTAATATATATAACATTTTTAATGTAGAATTTTCCAAGATATATATTTGAATATAAGTATTATTATTAGGTATATATTATTTATCTTCATCAATTTTTTTTATTTTTCACACTAAAAATTTTGTATTTTATATAATTACACAAAACTGATCTAGTATTTATTTTATTATTGGAAATATAAAGATAATGCAACTAAAAAAATACAAAATTAAAAATAATTTCGGAAAATTAATATATATATATATATGTATAAATAAAATTATATAAACTTGAACACTTATAAATATAAATACATATATTTTTGTGTTTAATATCATATATTGATATTTTAGAAATCCATCCAATGAATAGTTTCAAAATTGACACTATTGTTATTGTCTGAAAATATTGATTTACTAAATTATTTAAAAATCATAAAATATTTTAAAAAATATAAAATAATTTTTTTTCATCTAAACTGTTCTATATTGTTCATTTTTTGTCTAATTGAAATCAAATAAGAAAAAATTACACTATTTTAATATTGAACAATTTGTTACCTTAGTTAAAAGTAAAAAAAATGATTAAGGAAAAACAAAATTATAAGGCCTATATTGAAATAAAAATATATATATATATTTTTCTGATATTACAACCATAGAACATAAAATATTTTAAATAATAAGAATTTGGTTGTTTTTAGATGTAGTGTGATTTTATTTTAAATTAATATATTTGGAGTTTCTAAAATAACCCCTCACCTCAATTATAAAAGGGTACCTCCTCCCTCACATCTTCACAAATCATTGAGCCAAAAAAATCTACTATACCTTGTAAATGTTCCTTCTAAACATCATTATTTACATTCTAGTGGTTATGGTCTTTTTCAAAAACCAACTCTAGTTCTTGAAGATAAAATTTTGAGGGAGCATATCGAAGAAGATGTAATCTCCTTTATCAATTATTTCAAACTTCATTCTTCTTCTACTTCATTTTAATGAATTTTATCAATATAAAGTAATAAATCCAGTATCACTTATATAATAAGATGTCATTATTATGGAACCACCATATTCCACCTTCTATCCACCCTACAAAAAACTAAATCACAACACGTGCATATGTACAACTTATTGTCTGCAAGCCGTGGTGTAA
This sequence comes from Viscum album, assembly GCA_963277665.1. Classification (NCBI taxonomy): domain Eukaryota; kingdom Viridiplantae; phylum Streptophyta; class Magnoliopsida; order Santalales; family Viscaceae; genus Viscum; species Viscum album. The sequence goes on from OY728126.1 coordinate 1,166,962,398, forward strand.
TATGTTATTCACCACCACCATACTGAGTGGATAAAATGATGTAAATAAAAACTATATATGATTATTCTAAAATTTTATGGATTCTGGAACAACATATATACCATCAACTTCTATACCATCACACAATTATCAGAATGATATTGTCACTTGTGCATACGTTTGTCATCCCGTCTCCACGATATGATGTGATTCATTCTACAAGATATCCATTAAATAATAAATATATAAATATTAATAAAATAAATAAATATGGTATATATTATTTTAATATCATTTTTTAATGATATAACTATGACCTAAGATGGAGAATAGAATATTATTCAACAATATATGCATAATATCATAATGTATTTAATGCCCAAATAGCGAGTAACAAAGAAATGCTACAAAAAATAGATGATCATATGATCATATATGATATAATAACAATGTATATGATTATGGAATAAATCAAAAAAATTATTTAAATCATTATACATGAGTTTTGGATAAATACAATGAATATCATACCTAAGTAAATGGATTTCTTTTTCTCATTTTTATTTATTTAGGGACATATGTCTTATACAACACCTATTTATTTTTAGTCGTGTTTATGCTACCCATGAAAGTTTTTATTAATCTCATTATGAAGGTTATGATATTAATATAATTTTATTTATTTCATGAGGCATATGATTTGACTTATTATAAATTGGTAAAGGATAATTTTGTAATGTCATTATTATCTGAGATTCTCTATTAGTATTTATTTTCTAGGGTATATTAATCATCCACATCCATGTTTCCTAAATAAGAATTTAAAAATATTCATTATATACCAATACAATTGTCTTAGGTAAATTTTTCCCGTTATATATTTTTTATTAAATGGTATGAAAGGAATCATTTTCCCTTTTAATTATGAGGTACTTTTTATCATTCCAAAAAATGTAGGAGTAGAATTTTTTCTTCTAAATTATATGGAATGATGTGATTATTAAATTTTTATAAAGCCTTACTTATATAAATCTTCCTTTACAATATTTCATGTCTATTTTCAAAGAAATTATTTTATTTTAAAATTTATTTCTATTTTTATAAAAGGAAAAACATTTGTAGTAGAAGGGATATTTTCCTCAAGAATTAATTTCATGGGTTTTATGAAAATTATTTTCCGTCTATAATAGTATTTTATTAATATGTGTATTTTTCATGTATATTATCCCAATTATTATTATGTTTTTATTATGTTTTTATGGAATTCTATTTATTAATCCCATTTTTTACAAGGATTATGTAATGATTGAATGATGTTTAACCAACCCATTTTATTTTAAGAGTTATGATATGTTGAATGATTATTGTTTATGTGGATCATGTAAGAATGATTTAATTACGAGATAGGTGAGAAATGTATCTCCCTACAATGCAATGGGTAAGGATTTGTATATCATGAGATAGACAAGACTGTATCTATAAGAAAATCTAGATCTGTAATATAGGGTTAGAACGACAAGTAAATCGGGTTCGGTAATACATGGCTGAAATTAAGAGTGAAGATGGTTCAGTAAAGGACTTGGTCCACTATGAAGGTCTTAGAAATGATCCTTGACTAATATGATTTTTTTTCTATTTTTAGGTGTATGCAAAAAAAATCATGTATTCTGTTATGATTATTGGCATTACGTTCATTGATTCATATTAACTTTTATGATTTATCCCATTGCATGATATCATGACCTTTCATATATAGGAAAGGATTTTCAATGGTCCTTTTCTTATGTATTATGATTGTGATATGATATATATATATCCATATTTACCCTTACTGAGCATCTGGGTCACCCTTTTTTATGTTCTTCCCCAGGCCATGAAAAGGGTATTGAGTAAGATATGATAAAAAGGGTTCTAGTTTTGAATGAATAAGTGGGATACAATAAACATTCCTTATGAACTAGTGGTTTATGTTTCTCGGTTTCTAAAGAAACTATACCTATATGGTGCTATCGTTACTTTGTTATATTTTGTAATGAATATTATTAAATTATTAATTAATATACATGTATGTAATGTATCAGATTCTATAATATAGAATTGTGGGTCTTGTATTCCCTTTAATTGATCCATCACAATAAACTAACATCTGCAACCAGGACATCTTATGAGTTAATAGTTGAAATTGAGCATAAGGATAAGTAGTTACCCTTAGTGAGGTAATTTGATATATATTCCTTACATATTCTAATTTCATATGCTCAACCTATTAATTTGATAGGTAGATTTACACCCAAATGTTTTTGGGGGTGTTTTTTCCCCAACATAAATGTTTTTGAGTGTAATGACCCATGATTTTAGTGATTACTTTTTGTTAATTAAATATTGTTTGATTATATTTTCTTTTAAGCAATACTCAAATAAAATGAAAATCCATGAAACTATAATAATATATTACAATTATATTATAAATGTAAAGTTGGATAGTATCAATAGATGTAACAAAATTATAAAAACTATACTAAATTGAACAATTAAAGAGAGGTCGTTTTATGTTTAGAAAATATGTGGTTCTTAAAAAATTATTTTTATGAACTGTTATTTTAACATTTATTTTCAATAATTTTATAAAATAAATGACATAAAATTAACTTCATATTTTTTATTAAAATAATAAAATTAAGTAATGATTTCATTTTATTTTTGGTCACATAATTATGTTTCTAAATTAAATATTATTTAGCGTGGTAGAGAAATTATTTTTCAATGATTCAAACATCTCTAAATATTGTGTACTAAAATAATATATTTTTAATTAAGATACTAATAATATTTTTAAACATATGTAATGTTTATTAAGACTCATTTAATTTTTAATCAATGTTAAATAATATTTATAACACATAATTATTAAAATAACTTTTTCTAAAAACATTGTTTTTCAAAACATTTTATGATTCACTGTAAAAGTTAATTTCATCATATTTATATATTTAATTAGGATAAATAGATCACAAAATCTAATTCATATTTTCAGAATTGTTTAATAATGATCTAATTTTATTTTTAGTAAAAAATAAAGATGATTAATATTTAATTAATAGTAATAAGTGTTTTAATCACTAGTCATAAGTGGCTCAAATTTTTCTAAAATTAAATGAAAATTAGATTATATAAAATCATTTTTCTGTTATAATGTATAAAATAAATTTCTCAAAAACCATTCCTCCACTAACTCACCAAAATATCATTCCATTCCATTCTTACTAATTAATTACCATTCTTTTCCATGGAAGAGTAAATATTCCTCACATATAAAAGTTAGACCAATAACACCCTTTAAATAATCCAAAACTATTTCAATATTTTAATGACACCCATCCCAAAGGTTTATCCTAAAATTCTTTTACATTTCATAGATCCCCTAGTCACAAAAAATTATCTGAATTCCCAAAAACCTAAGGCCGCCATCAAGAGAATCTTAAAGATCTCAACATAGGTATAACATATATCATAACATTTGATACAAATTATTTTCTCTATAAATCATCAAAAACCACAGTATGATAATATAATTAGAATAATTAGTTTTTTTGAGATGTATTATAATAATGGTACAACCATTATTTATTCTCTTCCATCTACTAAGATAAATAGGAGTCATGGTAGTGTGTGTGTGCGGATTACCGCTTCCACCAAGAGATGCTTTCAATTTTTCATCATCACCCCACATAGATGGTCATAATTGTTATATAAAAGAATAAATATAATTTGTATAATTTATTTATGATTTTTAAATGATATATAACTATCTTTAGTAACCTCTCTCATTTCATGGGTAATAGAAATGTTAATCATGTCTTGTGTAGACTACTATCTTCATGAATAAATTTGCTTCATTTTCCATCACATACAAACAAAAATGGATATAGTTTATATTTTATGTGAATATAAAATATTTATGTATATATAATCTATATATATTATCAACATATATAATAAATCTTTTAATATTTATAAATAACAAAAAATTAGATCATCACCATTTTTTTCATGAAACACCACTAAAAATCCCATGTAATGGTATTATTACATTATAAATCCTTATTAAACATCATTTATAGTATAATTAATTATTTTTTGAGGATGATATTTTGGATAAAAAGGAATATCAACTACACTTTTCTGAATATAGTCCAAAAAGTATAATGATTATTAGCAACCTATGTTGAAATAAGATTACAACAATCTAATAAATGAAGACGATTATTATAAATAAACCATATAAATATAAATATATATGAATAGGGTTTGGAAATTAGTAAATATAATTTTTATCAATATGATATTAGAGGTTTAATAATTCTATGGAAATTAAAGGTAAATGAAGGGACATGATAACTCAAAATCCTTTCATTGAGTTTCACAATTAATAGTTTAGGATTGTTTTTACAATAAATTCTATTTTTATTGATGTTGTTTCCCTATATATATTTGTTTTAGGAAAAATCATGTTCTTTCAGGGTATTATTGTCAATTATCTTAAAAAATGTGTCATTTTGAAAAGGGGATATTAACTATAAATGTTATAATTAAGAATACAAAATACATTCATAATAATATTTTAATGGTTTTATTTTCATTATATTTATAAAATAAAGCTCACTTGAAGTAATGTTTTATTTTTAATTACATTATTAATCATTTATTATAATGATATTTTTATATACATTGATTTCTAAAGATTATGTTACATCATATGTTTATGAAACCAATTATTTTTTGATGTTTTTTTTAATGTTTTGATTATGATTCTTCTTAAGTGGAATACATAAAAATGGATGATGATGTGTGGGGTACTATATTTCCCAAGAATTAATTGTTATAATATTATATCTCATGAGACATCCATGCATTCACATAATATGTTTTTTCATGGAGGCATGGCTAGGATATTTTTATCACATTTTTAGGTGTTGACATAATTAATGTACCAAAGTAATGAAGTAAGTATTTCAATTGATGCCAAAGGATTAATATTTTTTTATGTTAATTGAGTTGAATAATTTTTTATTCTTTATTAATTATCATTTTTTATGAAGTTGTGATGATTTATTATAATGTTCTTAAATGAAATCATTGAATTCAAGTCCACTACGGCCATGGAAATATTTATTTGTTGGAGTATTTAAATGAAGGCCATGTTTTCAAAAGTAATATTTGAAGATGAATAAGTGTAATATCTTGTAATTTCAAAATTCCATGATTTTTATTTTATTAATATTTTTTTTAGTTTTCTAAAAAATTAACTAAACAAACCTAGCCAAACAAGGGGACCCCAACCACTTCCTCGGTGTGTAGTCGACCTCTAGCTATAATGGTGTGGTGGATGAGGTGTAGTGGTACATTTATAGTATAGAAAGAGTAAAAAATAGTTTGGAAATGATATATTTTAGAATAACTCTACTGGGAAATCATGGGTCATCATAGACCATGAGGCATGTATTACATGTGTTTCAGAAGTAAATCCACCCAATTCCTGCTCCAGAATATTGCTCCGTGAGTTGTATTAAAATGAAGCACTATAGAAAAAATTGTATTTATGTGGGATGTGAAATACTTAGGTACTATTTGTCTAAATTTAATGATGTTAAAATAACATTATTCGCATGATGTGACTAATATGATCCATCTAATCTCTTTTAGTGATCTACGTCTTCTTACCATGAATAATGGTTTTGCAGCGAGTTTTTTCTATCCATTTATACAGCTGATAAAATAAAATAGAGTTCTATTGTACATAAATGAAGGCCACATTGAGATAATATTATCTAGGTTGGACTTAGATTCTCATTACACATGTTTTCATGCAGACTGTCATGTATGAATAGGAGATGTTAAACTATGTCGTTTCTTGGTAAAGTTAAGCTGTATAGATGATGTTAACGAATGATTTTTTAAAAGGTATTAAAAAAGGAAATATTTATGTAGTTTCAATTTCATTAATATACATATAATTATGAAATAATGATTCGATATAATTAAAATCCATAGTTATGTAAATATGTCCTGTGAGAAACTTGAGAAGCTCTACATAGCTGAACTGGTAAAAAAAATTACATGGACATTATGAGTTTGTAAAAACATATCAATTTAGAGATTTATGTTACCTATCCATTTTCAAATGAGAGTGAAATATACATTTATAGAAGAAAACCACATAATTGATTTGTTTACGTACATGTTTTTTCAATGTAGTTGTTTACAGAACTGAAGTCGTAGTCGATTTCATGAGGAACTTCACATAGAAATTTTCATTCTGCATCAGATTTTCTAAAGGTGTTAAAATTTTAGTGCACTAATGAAAATATTTGAAATGAGGATATGTAAAAGATAAAATATTTAGACATCTTCTTCATAAAAAATGGGTATATGAGTCATCCAAATATTTAAATGATAATATATTTGAGATGATTTTACCACACATAGATCATGTGAGGTGATCATGAAAATTGGATAACCTCTCCATCAAATAAAAATCATAATATATTATGGAATAATTTACGTGTCTTGAATAATAGAGGATAGGTAGATAAAATTTACTTATATAAAATATATGCTATTTTTTATGAATTTTTTTCCGCTACTCAAAATATCTCTGAAAAATAGTGTTCTCTTGTGTACCAAGAAACCCGTGTAATCAATATACAGAAGAGGGAATCTTATATTATCTTTTTTAGATGTGAAATAATTAGGAAAAACTATGATCCTTATAAATATTTTAATAAGAAAAGGATATAATATCTATGTAGTTTAATAACATATATCCTAGAAGGTCTTTTTGACACTACTTGTTGATATACAGATTTTTACGTGAAGATTTCTGCTATCATGAGATAACGATACAACACATGAAGATCTTTTAAGGTAAATAAAATAACACAATGATTCATATATATATATATATTGTTATTCATGGTGAATAAGACATGAGATATTACATGCTTACTTTTATTTTATAATCCAAGAAGAAATATGAAGATCTTGAAAGTATTATTCTTACAAAAAATAATTTAGAAGAATTTATGTGATCAACAATCACACATTTTATTGAGTATGGATATTTAGTAAAAATAAGAATCAGAGACCAAGAATGTTTTCACTAATAAAATTTAATGCATATAGGTGACCAAATTTTATTTTCCAAGACCAAAAAGCTATAAAGTTACATGAATTGATACACGAGAAAGTCAGATTCATTGATCTATTAGAGGAATAACAATATATCATCCATAAGTGGATCAATCCCTGATGAAAAGATGAATTATCTCAGTTTTATTTGGGAGAATTATAATTCTATTGTGTGATTCAGGTTCATAGGTCTCTGGTTAGGATTTTAGAGTAGGATTGTGTTGATTTTTGTAACACCGTGTTAAGCACGATAAAAAAAATTCTTTGTGTGGATTCAAGAGTAGATATACTATGATTATATATCTAACATTATAATTGATAATAATATTTTATTTTTGAATCCATATGGAAATTGGGGGGATAACCAATATATAATGAAGTGGGTTTCTGTACCAAACCTTGTAAATACCTTGTATTGTGCTCGGTCATATTATTTCTGCATATAAAGAGAGACTATGAGCTATATCTGAAAAGATAGATCACCTTATCAAGTTGAAGTGGTTGAATTAAAAATATATTATTTATATAATATAAACCATTGTTTTACCCCATATTAGTGGCCTATCCAGTTTAGGTAATTGTAAGGGTATCCTTAGAAAGGTCACCTATAAAGATACCATAGAGCTTTTATAAAGTGTATATTTTAGGAACTGAGTGAGCTACCTATGATGACCAAAATGTTTGTTAACCCTGTGAATGATAATAATATGATATAATACATAACTAAAAAGAATATAAATAAAATATGGGCAATGAAGTGAAAGAAGAATCTTAATGTTAATACAAGTACCCCATTGAATAATTGTAATCGAAGTGATATATGTTGCAATAGTTCTATTAATTGTGAATCTTATATTAAGGCCTTGTAAGGATATGATGATGATGGATCACTTAGTGAACATCATTTATTATTTGAGAAAAATATGATTAACATCCCCAATTATGTTCTACAACATATTTTCAACGGAATCTATGTTCTTCAAGATGAAAAATTAAAACTATAAGAAGATGTTAATTCTAGTAAAGAGGAATTGGATAATAGCGTTGGAATATATATCACTCTTAAAAACATGTGAAATTAATAAAATGAAACAATTTTAAATTATAATTTATTATATTATGAAATCTTGAATGAATGGAAACATAAAATTTTGTGAGAAATGTTTCTTCATTATTGTGGTTGTGGAATCATTTTCTGAAATTGAAAACATTTATAGAGTTTTAATGGAATTCAAGAATTCTCAATTAGATATCATATCTAAAAAGATCAAAGTGATTGAACAATTATTTCCAGAAACAATATCATTAAATGAATTTGGTGTTGAGAAGATGTGTAAGGATTTTAAAGATAATGTGTACCCTTTTGAATATCAAAATAATTCCCACATAATGAGATATCTTGAATTTAAAATTAAATTAAATAATTTTGAAAAGATTCATGTTGATACTACACAATAAACAATGTTTTTTTACTTATAAAACATAGTTCTATTGTATGTATTATATATATTATAAATATTTTTAAAATAATAAGAAGATCATTCCATCATCTTATAAATTTTCCCATGCTGTTATGAATAAATGGGTACCGTCTATCAATGCAGTAATTTGTCTAAATCTACATTTTTAGAAACTCCAAGATTAAATAAAAATTATTTACAAATATATATGAGGATAAATATATAAGATCTTACATACATTTATATAGTTGAGAGTAAAAGGTTTTAATGTTTTGGTTCCCCAAAAGAGCCCAATATGTGGTGAAAAAGACCCAAACCGATCATGATCATTATGTTAGAAATTATGGAAAACAAGCCAAAAATAAAATAAGATCATGGTTTTTTGGAAAATTTTGGTTCCACAATAGAATAAAGAAATTTTTAATGGACTGTTGGTACAATAAATTTAATTATAAATCATAAAGTAAAGACATATCAAGTAGAACAGGCATAGGCTCGAGTCCTGCCAGACCCAGACAATATGAATTTTTTTTCATAGGGTGATTCGAAGTCATTTTTTAGTTGGGGAAAGTGGCACACTCTTGGGCTTGGGTCTGGCCACCACGTGGAGTTAGTTTTAGAAACCAAAATTTTAATCCCTTGGGCTGTTAGCCAAGCTATACATACTGGTTGTACACCTTTCTCTCCATGGGAACTGGAATATACTTGAGTCCTGCCAAACTCAGAAATTGTGGGTATTATGCAGAAGGCAATTCACATCCATTGCTTAGATAGGGAATGTGTCATGCACTTGAGATTGGTTGCGGCCCCCATGGAATGTCTGTGTTAGTAACCCACATTTTATTCCAATGGGGTGTTAGTTATGTGGTACCCATAGGTTGTACCACTTGATCTCCATGAGAACAACAATAAACTTGAGTCCTGCTAGACATAGACACTGTGTTTATTATGCATATGGTGATTCAAATACATTACATAGTTGGGAAATGTGGTGTTCCCTTGGATTTCATCAGGGACCCCACGGGGAGAGAGTTTTAATAACCCACATTTGGAAAACGATCATGTAAAATAGTGGTAGAGGCTTCTACTTGGCATCCAAGAGACCAATGATCAAATCTAGGTTGGGGTGAATTTCATTGTACCATTGATGTACTTTTTTATGTACTATTCGATACTATTATAGATGATAATTTTCACCCAATTTGGCCCTTCAGGCCACTTGTTTGGGCCTATAGGTCTCAAGGACTTTATGCCACCAATGGCCATTGAGCCAGAGGGCCTTCAGGTTGAAGGGCCTTCGGCCCACCAATAGTCTTTCGGCCAACAAGATTTTGGGAAACATAATAGACAATGGAGCATTGGAAGACCACACAGGATCAGGCCTAAATGATGATTTAGAGAAAAAATAGCAACCATCAGAGTACAACTAAACTGATTAGAAGAATGAGAGGGTATGGAAACTACCATCAGGACAAGGAATTGTGTAGATTTTGCATGTGGAAATTCTAGATGATCCTCCATGCGAGGTGGGGAGCTAGGAGCATTCAAGATGTAGATGTTGGGGAGGGTTTTTGTCAAGTGAATTAGTTCATAGGCCTTTATGGTCTGGTAATGTTTTGTGTATAGGACTTGTGACTTGGTACTATGGGTCATGTAAGGGTTCCCCTTGAATCCTTAAAAGGGGGATTATCTAATATAAAATAAAAATTCCTTCAGGACATTTGTATAGATAGAAGAAACCAATAGAAGAAGACATAACAAATCACAGACTATGAAAAATCTATCAATTTTAAACAGATATGAGATATTAGTTATTTCATTCATGTTTGTAATAAAATGGGCCCCACTAGTGATGAAGATACATACATACATCCATAAAGAATTAATGGGAAGAAAAGACCCTAAGATAATGAACTATTATCAATGGGAATAAATCTGTCAAATTTTTTAAATCCAATTATTCCCAGCATGTTATAGATGATGTCATACTTGGACACAATACATATGAAATATCATTAAAAATTAAAACCTATGAAAATATGTAATATTTATACATCTAAAAATAAATATGAGAATAAAGGAACTCAAATAAAGCCATTTTGAAACTCCAAACAAGATATCAACATTCCCAATGACATACTTTTCATTTTTCCAGTAGATTTAGTGAAATCTAGAAAGTTAGAAGAAGCACAAGAAAAATATAGTGGAAAATGGAAAATAAAAAAACAACATGAAGAAGATTAATATCATGAGATTTTGAAGAAAACAGAAAAATATTGTTATGAAAAAGTTCTATTTAAAATATGTAATAATGTTGGGCACAATGTAAGGGGATATTTTACCACATTTCCATCTGAAGATGAATCATTGGGAAAAATAAAGCTTGCATCATTAGAATTATATAATTTACTATATACATAGAGAAGAACCATCTAACACAATGAAATTTTATTTGTGATAAGATCAATGCTAATATTGGATAAATTATATATGAAATCAAAATGTGGATGAATGAAAAGTAGATAAATTGGATCAACCGGGTTGATAAAACCAATTAAACCCTACTTGTCAAATCAAACAACAATTTAATCCACATTGATCAATTACATAATTCACGTATTCTATTTCTGATTAAAATGCATGGAATTTAATGAGATTTATGATTCTGAGGGAGAACATGAGAAGTAGTGAACGCCTTTATAATCTAGATATAAAATATGTTGATGATAACATATGGGTTTTATCGTATATTTCAAACTCTAATATATATTCATTGCTGAAGATTATCCTTAGTGAAGTTGTAGGATCTATCAAAACTAGACCTCCACATTATTAATTCCTTTTTATAGTGTAATCATATTAGAATATCCTGAAATAAATTCTTCAAGAGATTATCCTTCATGATGATGTTGATGATTCCTTCCCTTGAGAGGAATCTATGTTAATAATGGTGGCTACCAAAAAAAATTTAAACATGAATCTTTAATTTTTAGGAAAATCTGATAAAATCGAAGTTTTAGGAATTTTAATCCCATTTTCATCCCTTATTCCTATTTTTAAAATTATTTAAATTACTAGGGGGAGTACTAGGATGATGATATGGAGATATAAAGGGGGTTCTATATCATTTCACTTGAAATTTATGATGTTTTTATTGATTTGTGTGCACTATTTATCATTTCAGCAATTAATATGGTTATTTGAATCCCATAATATCACAATTGAAAATTTCTAAGAATGATTTCACATGCATGGTAGTTTATAGATAGCATGGAAAACCATTGCTTTATACCTAAAATTTTTATACTGGGTTATCCCACATCAACTTAGAGATTATCAACTAAAGGCTCATTTCCTAGAGAAGCATGTGATATCATCTCTCTCTCAAAAGTGATCAAGAACATGAATTTTAAGGGAGAATGATAAGATTTTAGATGAACCATGTAAATATAGTATCCCTAATTTTACTTTTCATTTTATTTTATAAAAGGGGAAAAAGAAGAAATCTATCCAATAACACATATGGATGTTGAGTATTTTTATCTCCAATAAATTCAATGGGGATATTTTTGTTCTTGTGTATTGAAGTTAGTAATGATATTTTTGTCAAATTAACAATATGTGTTGTCTATGATGTTTGGTGAGTTGAAGAATTGGTGATGCATAGTGAATTATACAATCTCTACTAAAATGTGATGATCGATTGTTCTATTACTGAGAGAAATCATTTACCTTTTGATGAAGAATATAAAAAAAATATTTATTTACACGAAAATATAAAAGAAGGATAAATTTTAGAAAATGAATTTTGATGATGAGGACAGGTTTATCTTTTTTATTGGGAATTCCATGGTTTCTATTTTGTTAATCATTTTCACGATTTTACTTAATAAATTTTTCCACCACCATTATCCAGCGAAATGTATTGCATCCACTTCCTGGGTGGAAAATAAACCTCCTTGTAGCATGGTGTGGAAACCGTGGTTTAGTGGGATTCGTATATATATAAATGTGATCATGCTAGTGTATGAATAAAAGGGATTAGGATAAAAAAAATTGGGATATCATGGGTTTGTGTGTCCCATTATGCATGTGTTTTGAGTATCTAGAGTGATGCTCCCAAAGGTCATATCAAGTTTGTTGTAAACTGTGTAATAATAAAATGATGCACTGGAGAAAACATGGGATAGATGTGGGACACCAAATGTTGGGGTATTATTCCTTTGTGTTTAATGAAATAAAAATAACATGGGTTTAAAAATAAAGTGTATTTGAGAAATATAATCCCTTTTAGTGACAATCATATTCTTCCTTTGCATGAAGGTTTCACAATGAGTAGATATTATGCTATTTATGAAGCTGATATGATCTAATAGTGGCCTCTTGGACGTAAATTAAAACAATGTTTAACTCATATGAATTACAAAATTTTGAGATACTCATTTCAAATTGTTTTTATGTAGACTTCAATGAATTAACATGAGATCATAATCCATGTAGTCTCCTAATGAAGACAACACATATGGACCATGTTTAGGAATAAAATTATGAAAAACCTATTATCAAAATGAAATATTTATGTATTTTATCCTGAATAAATGTACATTGAATGATGTAATAAAATTTCAATGTTATGAAAATCCATTGGTATATAAATATTCTACATGAAGAAACTTGAGAAGATTCATGTTACTAAATTGATGATACAATTTACATAGCTGTTTTGAGTTTAGAACAACCTGGCCATTTTTATTTAGAAGTTGCATAGCCATTTTCAGATGAGATTCATGTGTTTGTTTTCAGAATAAAATCTTGCACATTATTTTTGAAGTATGATTTTTTTTCATATCCATTTACATAAATGACGCATATAGAAAAATTGCTGAGGAGATTCACATGGCCATTTCCATAAAATAGTATATTTACAAAAGTCATGAAAATTATAGTTCACTATTAACATTACATGAAATGAGTATCTACATAAGTTAAAAATTCTAGATTCCTCATTATAAAAGTGATGATATTTGAGTCTTCAACATAAATAAATGAGTATAAATTTCAGATTATTTTGTAATGATCATATCATCCAAATTTATCTTGAATGTTATATAAACACTCTAGAACACAAAAATACCATGACCTTAAATAATCCTTGAGTTGGACTGAATAATTATTGAAAAGTGGATAAAAATCACTTTTACAAAATACAAGTTTTTTTGGGATGATCTGTTTCTATCCTTTTAAATATTTCCTAAGGGAGAGTTAGTTAGTATACCAAGAATATCAAGTGATCTATACATAGGATAAAAACCCTGGAATATCATTGGTTATGTGAAGGAATAATAGATAATAATGATTTATACCTATCATTCATCGAGAAGAAGAAGAAATTTCACTGTGGTTCATTAACATGAATCCCAAAAGATATTTCACACAGTACTTATAAATATATAGTGTGTTTCATGAATATTTACAATATAGTGGGATACTATTTATACACATAATGAACCATAAAGGATCAAAAATTCTCTTGGTGTTTAAAATATATATAAAAATACTATTATTCATTGAGAATATGGTAGAAGATATTATATGTTTTCTGTGCGTTAAGAAATAATGAATAATGATTGTGATTGTGAAAGTATTATTCATCCATAAAATAATATTGATGAATTTTTGTATAAAACATGAACACATTTATTTGAGTTCAAGACTACAACTAATGGGCGAATCATAGCCAGAGTATTTTTTTACTAAGGAAATTGATCAGATAGGTGATAAATTTATTGAGTTCAGGACTTTAGCTATTGGGTGAATAATAGACTGAGTATTTTTTTACTAATGAAATTGATCAGATATGTGGTCAAACTTAATTGATCAAGACTAGAATGTTGCAAAGGTAATTGAACCGATATATGATAAAGTCAAATTTAGTGAGATCTAAGAGGAATATAAACAACTAATCATAAAATTGATCAATGATTGATGAAATGAAGAAGTTTCTCAGTTGAATCTATGATTAGTAGATGTAATTTTTGATATTCTGGAGTAAAAGTATTTATTGTCGATTCTAGAGCTGTCAATTGTGGGTTATGGTAACATAATGGGATGAAATATAAATAAAATCCTATGTTGATTCCGATGAAGATATGGTGTGATTCTATATCAACCATTTTAGTTAATAATATTATTATAGTAAATAATCCATATTGGGGGAATAACCAACATATAAAAGAGTGCATCTTTGTATTGAAACTTTTATGTAGCATTTTCTATGATATCCTTTATTATTTCATCATATGAAGTGAGAACGTATGTTATAACTTAGTGGATAAGTATCCATAAAATTTTCACATGTATTAACTCCAATGAAATAATTTTTTAAAATTAAATCACTAATTCACACCCTCTTAGTTGTCAATCCATCATGGGCCACTACAATAATGTGTTAGTTCTCATAAGCGTAGTCATAATGGGTCTTCTCACACATGTTTTCCTATTCATACTATTGTTAAATATTTTTATGTCTATAATGTTATAACTCATGGACAAGATTTTATTATCAAGTTATTCCATGTTTCAAGATTCATTTTATTTCTAATAAATGTTATGTTATCAGGATTATTCCTTTTCAGGTATCCATTGCCATATGTATTGTTCACATGTTAAAAGTTGTTTCTTTCATTTTTCCATAATTATATTTTTATGATCTTATTAGGATCAATTATGAATTTTCATTATCATACATATAATTATGATGTATTATCATGATATTTATTTCTTCCACATTTTCACCTTATGATTAGGATCTGATACTTTATGGTATTCATTTTCTCTTATAAAGCATCTTAGCCAACCATTTTTTTATGTTTATATTCCCTAGGTTCCGAAAATGATTTCTTTAAATTAGATGTATAGGAAAGGGTCTATATGATATCAATTATGAAATATTTTTTTCTTGTGTTATCGAATAAGGTGTTGATTCAAATAATTTCAAAGAAACACACTTTTTCTGTCTATGGATTATGTGACAATTGTGTGATGTCTTATTTAAATCACGAGATTAATATATTATTGAAGTAATTTTAACCATGGGTATCTATAGTTGGTATAAAAGGAGGGTTTATTTATTTTTAGAGATTGTATTCATGATGATTTTTGAAACCACTATGGAAAATTCTAAGGGATTACTCTATGTATAGGATAATATCCCAAAGTTTTGGTAAAGTAAAGATTAGGTGGTTTTCCTAAAATTATATCCTTATTTTCATACAATATGTTGATTTAGTTTTATCACAAATTTATCAAGGGGTAACAACATAAAAAATAGTTAGATTAGAATGTATTGTCCATCATTGTATTTTTTAGTGAATGGGCCCTTACTCTGCACCAAATTGGATCTCTCAGGGGCTATGGATTGGTAAAAAATTATCTTTACAAACAAAATTAAAGGATTTAAATATATATAACTAGTTCTGTTAAAACTCCATGCATTGATAACATAAATTTTAAACAAGATATTTATAGGGTAATGTATACATTTCATTTATGCAGTCCCTATATTTTTTTTGTTTTTTTGTAAAATTATTAATTTAGGTATACTCGTTCATGGTTTTACTTAGTTATGGTAATGGAAGGAACTCAAGGGAACCGAGTTAACATTTGGTAAAAGGGAAAATGTAGAGGTTTTATCAAGGTGAACACTAATTATATTGGAGAAATATAATGATAATGGTTACACAAATATTTAAATCTATGAGAAATAACTTAGATCATGTTGATCTCCAAAAAACACCAAGAGGGAGTGGATTAATATTGAGTTCCTTTTGATCCGAAATCCACCCAATTTTTTGTGGTCTTCTAATCCAATATTTGTGGGGATGTGGGTAAATGTAATAGAAAATATATTTTCCATTATATCGTTCCTAAACCATGAGAATGTTTTTTGTTCGTCTATCATTTAGAAGGTGTTTTGAACTATTAGTGGAGTTTCATTATGAACTCTACAGAAAAGAAGGATATAGAATCTATGGAATGGGAAGTGTTAAAAAAATTGTTTTCACTAATTATTTTCCATGAACTCTTTACATATTTTTGGAGAAGGAATTATTGGAATTGAATAAAAAACTGGATTATTATATACATTGATACGAGGTAAATTTCACAAGACTAGTGAGTTAAACCTCCAGATTTATCATTGATACCGAGAGTAAAATACATGGATTATTTACTATAATAATCTTGATACATTGAAGGGAATTATCCATAATAGACATCAGTAGCTAATAATATGTTATTCTTTTTGTTTTTAAGGTGGAGATGGAAACTAGAAACTATCAATACTAAGGGGACTAGAAATGGAACGTAGTGTATCAGGTAAGCACTTATGATAATAGATATAGTTTTAATAAAATCAAATTTACTACAAGAATTTGATATGGGAGAAAGAATCATCGTAATTCTATAAGTGTTAATTTTTTTTCTAGGGTGGTATGATTGGACATTAGTCCTCCAATTATGGAACCAATGTTAAGAGGTCGATTAACACAACAAAATTGACTAATTTCCCTATTAACAATCCAATTTCCCTATAATTATTTCATTACACGGATTTTTTAATTAATGTGAAAAAATTCACAAACCCTTGATCCAATGAAAAAAATAGTCCATAAAAACCCCGCATATGAAGGGAATAAATATTTGAATTCTTGATCAATACTGTTGAGTTAGAACATTATAATGGAGTGATTTGAGGTACATTTAATATAATTTATTTATTTTTCAATACCTTATTTGATTATGGTCAATTTTATAATTTTATATCACAAAATATTTCTAAGAAGTTTAAATCATAACATCATGCATTGGATACATAACTAGAAGTGAAAACCCATGGTAGCATAATGATCACATCAATGATTTAGAAATATATTTTGATTAAGATTAATGGGGGGATACTTCCAATTAATTATCCTTTGGAAGAATTTCACATAACATTGGGTATTAATTTGATTTAACTGAATAAAACATGTATCAAATGTTGAGATAAGTAACCCTCATTTCACATCTCAAATCAACCAATTATCATGTATTGATGTATGGATTATTATAAACAACCTATGGAATATAGTTCTATAATATGTGTTGTGGTACCCAACAATAATTCAATCTCAACTCAAATGATCCAAGAGGATTTCAATATTGGTGAAAAGCCTATTTTCTAGAAATATTTTTATGATTTTTTTTGTGAGCATCCCGGTCTTCCCCAAGACTGCGGGGATGAGTTCTCAATTGAACTTGTATATAAATCCATGCCTATCTCAATGATTCAATATAGAGAGGCCCTCATTGAATTATATGAGTTAAAGGAGAATCATCAAGAAAATTTAGATATGAGTTTCATATATCCCATTGCTTCATTAAAGGGTATTCCATACCTCTCTGGGAAAAGGATAGATTGATGGATATTTTTAATGATTATCACGATTTTTATAAAAACATGATAAAAATTTTCCTCTCCCAATATCGATGATCTATTAGATCAACTCTGAGTAACTCATTACCTCTCAATGATTCGCCATCAAATTAGATACCAGATTTTATGGGTTAAAAGGGATGATTTATCTTTTAAATTTTTTGGTACAAGGTATAGACAATATAATTTTATAGTAATTCTATTTAGCTTACTGATGGCATTGTTTTCTTCATAGAACTAATGACTATATTACTTACAGACTACCCTAATCAAATTTTGTTTGTATTTAAAGATCATATGCTTTTATGTTAAATGAGTAAGGAAGAGGTTGAAGATCAAATGGAATTTTTTTAAAATACTATGAGAGATGAGAAATTGTAGGCCTAATTCAAAAAATGTCAATTATGGCTAAAAAGGTTTCATGATTATGTCATGTAATCACAAGAAATAGAATATCAGTAGATCCAAAATTCCATAATTTCATGTGAAATGGTCCAGATCGACCACTACAACTAAGATCTGTAGTTTTCTTGGGATAGTAAGATATTACTGAGACTTTGTGAGATATTTATTATCATTTTCAAATCCACTAACAATGTTAACATGTAAAGGTACAAAAGTTACTTTTTATTGATGAATGTAAATAATATTTCAAAGATCCAAATAAGAGTTTGTTCACTACTCTTACATATTAACTACCATTTACTAAGGATGGGTTTTTAATATATAGGGATGCTTTAAACAATTTGGATGAGCCTTAATTAATAATGATAATTTTATGTCTTATGGTTCATTCTAATTAAATTCATATATTAAAAATTACCTGATGTATGACTTATAGTTTACGACAACGATATTCCAACTGATGATATGGAAGCATTATATAGTTGAATAGAAGTGTGATATTTATACTAATAATATGAGGCTAGAAATATATTCACACATAAAGAATTTAATGTTATCAAATGATATATTTTTTGTTTATAAATGATTATTACTACTCAATAAATTTCCAGCTATGGAAGGAAAATAAGGTGGATGGTACATTGGGTAGAAAACACCAATATACTGTATATATAATGAGAATTGGAAGATACCCAATACTCATGTATTTTTATAGATGAATCTTTTATTCCTAATGGGGGAATTAAATAATATGTTTCCCTACAAACTAGTCAACATTCCATTCATATAATGATTAATGAAGCCTAGAAATATGATAAAGAGTTTTAGAAAAAGGTAATTAATATTCTAAATTTAATCATTATTAAATATATATTTATAAGGTAAGGAAACCAAATATGTGTCCCATCAAAGATTAAATTTAAAAAGGAACTTTTGGAAGAGCCACATAAGTCATCCATTTATATATATCTTGGAAGTAATAATATGTATAGAGATCTAAAAAAAATCCTATGGTGGGATAATATGAAGAGAGAGATTGTGGTGTATATATCTCAATTCTTGGTATTCCAGTAAGGTATGTATTAATTATAAATGAATAAGTGTATTTTAAAACAATTACCCATACTATAATCGAAATTGGAAAAAATCAACATTGACTTCATTTTAGGATTCCCCAAAACATTTAAATACATAATTATATTGGTGTTATAATCAATAACCATAAACGAATCATCTTACGTACATAAAATAATATTTATTCCCTGAACAACTCACTATGATATCTATAAGTTATGTTGTAAGGATGAATTAAGTACCACTATCCATTGTATATGATCAATATCTACGGATTAACTAGAGAATCTAAGAAGTATTTATAAATATTTTGGGAAACAACTGAGTTTTATCACATTATATCATCATCAGATATATGTATATTCTTAAGAGATAATTAAAACTGTATATGATTTGCTAATATCTTCTTTAATGTATTTCCATGAATGTTGGAATCAACTCCATGCCATAGAAAATTTCTCATATAATAATAGATTCATTCTAGCATTCAGATGATAACATATTTATAAGAATAGACACTAGAATCCATCATACTGTGATGAAGTTGGAGAGAGTAATATGATAGGTCCCAACCTTTTCCATGAAATGATGAACATGGTTCAATCAATTTAAGTGCATATGAGAGAATCAAAAAATTAACCTAAGATTTATACAGATAATATTCAATGAGAACTTGAGTTCATATTCTTGATAATGTTTTCCTTTGAGAATATACATTCAATCAAATAATATGTTTTCAGAATAAATGGAAGATTATCCCTATATATATAGGTTTGTTTTAAATTAGCGATCATTTTATAGGTCTATACTATCTCTTAGTAATCCCACCACACATATCCCAAGTACATGATGTGTTCCATATTTTTTTGATAATGTATATATGAGACCATTCACTTATTATAATATTGAAATCTATAGAACGCAAAAATTACCCCTCGCATTAAGAAAACCCATTCAATATTCTGAACCAAATAGAAAAAGTGATACGTAACAGGACCACAAATCTAGTCAAGGTTCTTGTGAGGGAAATCATAAATTTGAGGAATCTAAATGGGTACTTGAGGTTGTGAATAAAGAGGATAAACCTTACTTATACTCCACTATATTATATAATTTGGAGGATGAAATTATTTTAGTAGGTTATAATGTAAAGATCTAAAACTTTCATGATTAATTTTCCTTCATTTTATACTTTGTGATTGGTTTTTCATTTATGAAACATTGAAATTAAAATAATAACCATCCTACCATAATAAAATATTAACATTATATTATATCTATTAAGATTGCAGGTTTAACTGGAACTAACCACTTTATAAAATCTATATAAAAGTGTCTAATAATAAAATGTTAATTTTTTTATTGTAAAATATATGTTTTAAAAAATTATATTTATTCACGACTATATTATAATTAATCATTACATATTTTATAAATTTTATAAAAAAGACGATGCACACATTTTTTATTAGCATGATTAAATTAAATAATGTGGTCAATTTATTTTTATTCATAGAATTATGTTTCAAAATTAAATATTAGTTACAATAGTAGAGAGGATATTTTTCAAAGAATAATAATTTTGTTAATAATGTAAATTAAATGTATTTATTTCAAATTTTGACACTAATAAAATTTTTAATCATATTGAACAAATAATTAACACTAATTTAATATTCATTCAATGTTAAAATATATTAATAAAACATAACTGTTAAAATGGATTTTCTCTATAAAAAAATTTCCAACGCATTATATATTTTGATTTGAAAGTTAATTATATCCTATTTATAAATTCAATTAGGATAAATGGATCCAAAATTAAGATTAATAATGCTAATTTTTTTAATAATTGTCAAATTATATTTATAGTTATAAAATATTTAATATGATTTGTATTTATTTATGAGAAATAAGTTTTTAAATAAATAATCTAAGTTATCTCAAATTTTCATAAGTTATCATGACCATTCAATCCTTTAGAATATAATTTTTTGGTTTAAATGTCTTGATTATATGTCTCACTAACCTTAACTAACCTATATTACCTAAATTTCATAAATTCCCATTCTTATACCTTACATAACATTTGTTTCAATAGAAAAGTCTCCTTCATCCCTTATAAAAAGTGGATCACTTGCACCCTATCAGTACTCCATTGAAATTTAAAAATTTACAGAAAAAAATACCAAAATATATATATTTAATGAACTTCACATTCTTTGGTGCCCATGGTGTCTATAATTTATCCTTATTCCCAAAAATATAAGGCCTTCATCAAGAGGTAGTTTAAGGTCTCAACATAGGTTTCACACCATTCTTAATGTTTCATTTTTATTCATTGTTTTGTAAACAATCCATATCCATTAAATAATAATTACATGAGTGTAATTAGTGTGTTTATATGTTATTATAATTATATTACAACCATTATTTATTCTCCTCTATCAACTAAGAATAATAAGAATCGTCGTTAGTGTGTGCGTAGATCACCACCTCCATAAAGAGAAACTTCAAGTATTTCATCACCACCCCTGATGGATAGTATTAATGATGTAATTGGAGAATAAATGTTTTTGATGTAATGAATTTTATATTTTTATATGGTTAGTTAATATCTACATTCACCCCATATCATTCATTTTTTAGTGGTAATGCTAATCCTCAGTTGTGTGCACTACTACTTCCATGAATGAGAATATTTAATTTTACTAATGTTCCAAAAATAGAAGCTTTTATTTTATAGTAAATTATTATATATAATATATATAATTATTATTTATCATTAAAAAGAATATTTTTTGGATAACATAAAATGGAAGGATCATAATAAGTTAATCATTCAATATCAGTAATTAACCCAAAACTAATTCTTTACCACTTATGTTTTTATGGAAAATGACTAAAAAATCAGTGTAATGGTATTATAAAATTATAAGTAATTAATAAAAATCAATTAAATTCCCTTTAAATTTCATAATAAGGCCTTATCTTTGGTGGGACCATTTTACATTATCCAAAAATATAAGGCCTTATTATTATCCTCCTCCAATGGCCCGAAGGCCTTAATTTTTTAATGATTTTATAATCCACCTATCCATATTTTCTTAATAGAATCCTACTTGGTATGTATATACACACCATTTCGTGAGCTCTTCCCAAGTATTTCATCACCACCCCTCATGGCTGGTAACATAAAATGGTAATACTTTAGGTTGTGGAGTAGTGGCGATGTATTATCATAATAAGGCCTTATCTTTGGTGGGACAAGAATATTTTTGGATAACATAAAAGGGAAGGATCATAATAAGTTAATTATTCAATATCAGTAATTAACCCAGAACCAGTTCTTTAGCATTTATGTTTTTATTTGTGCCTACGGGCAATGAATTCTTCTATGGCATACGGGCAGGTAATCATTTTCCTATGGGCATTTTAGGGTTCCACCTCATCCCTTGAAAGGTGGATTATCAAATCAATAAAAAATGAAGGCCTTCGGGCCATTGGCGGAGGAGAGGAATGGGAAATAAGATATAAATGATCATATCAACACAAAGAAAGATAGAAATCAAACATAATAATATATATTCTAATGAAGAAACCTAGATGATAGATAAATGGGATATATATCTCATATCCTAGACTATGATTAGGAGTATTACTGTGGGTCCAAAGGTCCATCATTGATGCCTCGTGTCTAGCTTGTATGTTCAAAGATGTCATTAGGAGAACCATCACATCACCACTACTCCACAAACTAATTGGTCACAATATACTATAGAAGGTGGAACTACACCTTAGTATGTTAGGGGAATTCTATTTAGTAAATAGAGGACGTACACCCTACAGTGACAAGGGGATTCCACTCTGTACCTCAGAAGATGAATCTTTCCCTAGTGTGTCATGGGGTTACACTCAAGTGGTAGATGAATCCTTCCCTAGATTTTTAGGTGGTTCCACTAAATAAATGGTGTAAGTACACCCTATTACCATATGGGGTTCTATTTGGTAGTTTTTTTATAGAGGACCTAATCCCATGTTCATCAGGGGTTCCACTTATTAGACAGAGGGCCTACACCCTATTATGATTAGGGGTGCCACTCGGTGGGTTTCGATAGAGGACATTCACCCTAGTGCATCAGGTGGGGTTTACCAAATAGATTGGTAGAGTAACTATTACCAAGTGTGTGGGGGTGTTATTATAAACCATTTTAAATATTATGTGGGACCCATACCTTGGTGCAATAGTGGGATGCCAACTCTAACCTCTCTCTCTCTCTTTGATGATCTCACCTAATTAATACCATTATCGAGAATCACTTAATGATGATTTTTTATCATAACATTCCATGTCACTTCTTAAATATACTACAAATTATACTATCTAATTATACTAAGAAAAATACTCAGGATTGGATACCCAAGTTTTAAAATCAAAGTCCATATCATGGAGACACGAGTGGGATATGTTCTAAATGGAACTACACAGTGTGTATTAGCCCCACCCAAAATCTGGTCCAACCTCAATACCTGTTCATGTTCTCTTATGAACATATATTGGAAGCTATTTAATTTTACAAGGAATTTATGGAGCTCACATGGTGGGTCTCATCCACCTAGGGCCTACCTGTGTGCTTATGGATATGTTTGTGTTCTTACGGTAATCCTTGTGTTCTTATCCATGAAAGTGGAAGTTATATGGCATTGTTCCATTCCCATGTACTCTTGGAGTACATCGTGTTTCCTCCCACATGGGGTCCTAGGCATGTTGAAGCTGGCACATGGCTTGGCCATCTGGGGAGGGTCATATGACATGTGGGCCTGACTATATTGAGTGTGATCCATATCTTCCTTGAAACCCTTACTTCTATAGCTACGTGGGGATACATAGCGAGTGTTCATAGAAAACATGTATTATAGTCATATTTTCTACATAAATCATGTTGTCCATGTTGTCTTTAAATATGACCACTCTGCTGAAATTTCCTCCTATTTTTCCACTTGAAATCCACTGAAATTGAAGGTCACCACACCGATCATCGATTTATCTACCTCTGGTGTCGAGAAATCAGTATGTTGCCACCCTCATGATGTCCCTAGGGAATCCCAACATGTATCCCATCATATACCATCATCTCTTGGAATCCTGGATCTATATTGGCCTCACCTACATCCCACAACCTATCCCAATCCATCATAAAATCAACTTATTAGATATCATTCACTAATCCAACTCTAATCTATGGGTTTGGTCATGCACTATCCCACCTCGGGAATGTTGAACCATGTCCATGTTCGAAAAAAGTGAACAACATGGAGAAATTTGAAATGAAATAAAAAGAAATTAATTAAATCCATCATTTCCGAAGTTTTCTTGGAAAAATATCTTTTGATTGGGATACTATGTTTGAATTCATTTCTTCGAAATCATAATTTAATTTAGACAATAAAATTATTGAAATGTGCTCATGAGATGTAAAGGTAAATGTAAATCAATGATAGGATATAAATATTCTTGCTCAAACTTTTAATCCAAAAGGAAGAAATCTACAATGGATGAGACCTAACATGATTTGTATCAATATTTTATCAATAAAAACTTTTTTCAAGATGTATTAGACTCACTATGTTTGCTGCCTCTCGATCTACCTTGATTCGATCATTATTTTTCATCTGATCTCAATCTACCAAAAAAAAATGCTAGTGGAATTCCTCAAATATCCATGGGTTATAAGGTTAACCCTAGTCAATTTAGATAAAATTATATTTGATGAATAATTTTCTTTTGGGAATTATTTTAATTAATTAATCGACATAACGTAAACACCAATAGTTGCCTCATCCAAACGTCCATCCCAAACCAAATTTTAGTCATGCCTAGGGTAAACCCCACATTCCATATTCAACCATTGTATCAAATTCCTATTTCAAGGATACTCTTAAGATATATTCAATTTTAAAGAAACTCTGTTCTCGTGATATTAATATATTTAATATTATTTTAATATCAATATCGGGCTAACTGGGCCTCATAATCTCACACCATCTTAGCACCTAGCTCAAAAAATACTCATTTAAATATTTCAATGTCTTGCAAGGAAAAATAGTGTAATAATATTTTGATATCACCCCTTACGATTAGCAAGGATGTTTGTATGGGGGTTTTTTCTCATTCCTAGGCCCATTTTTCTAAGGGATTGGTATTGACATTGGGGGGGGGTTACTCTAGGGTTATTCCTCTGCTTTCTTGGCCCGTTGTTCTATTTTCAATTTTTTTGCTTTTTATTAATTTTCTATGAGTAGTATGATGATATTCAAGCTGCTTTTAGAACTATGGAAAAGGGAAATGTTTACCAATTTTTTCTATAAAATTTCATCACATTTTATTATTCCATGTCATAAATATTAAATAATAATACCAGAATTTTTATATAGATAATTTCTTTGGAACACCTGTGTGGGATTATAATGAGCATGTTAGCACACACCTTGCACACTGCTTCAGTGGTATGTAGACCATTGTTTTACATCTACTGTTGGGAAAGGAAAGGTGCCCATGTGGTGGCTAGGTTCATTTAAAGTGGTATGTGTAGCTGGTGGTGAGATGATTGGAGTTCATACATACCATCATTGGAGTAGCTGTTTTGTTTTTTTGGGTCCCTTTCAGTTGGAATGGCCTTTTAGAGTTTCTTTCTACTATTTAATTTGTATTGTTTCCACTATTTTTTATAGAGTTAAGGAATATATAATTGTTAGTATTCCACTATTCATTTATATGTCTATATATATATTCCATGTGGTTGTTCATGATGGGTGAAATTGTTTCCTCGGTTTTTTTGTTCTATACTCGGGTTCTTGTCACCAACATGTGGGGATTGAGAATTCCCTTCCGGTATGTGATGGATCTGGTTGGGTGTCAGATTTGAGTTTAACATGGGTCAGTTTTTTACAGTTTGGTATGAGAGGCAGGTATGTCCTCAAGAATCATTTCATTGTATGTCTGTTAGACTGTAGATAGGATTCTTGGGAATAGAAAGTTATGTTGAGATAAGTGCCTGGCCAGATCATGTCATGATGATACTCAAGTTACAGTGGGATGTCAGGATATGTGTCTCTTGTGTTTGTTTATGCTTTTGAAATCTCATTTTTTTATTATGGATTTTCTATTTTGGACTGATATTTTTTCAGTGTCTGATCGTTATTATGATTCGGTATGCAGCGATATGCATCCGATACATCTTCCAAATGTTACTCAGGAAGGTGCAACTAATGATCCTCAAGTAAATACACTTGTGGATAAAAATATTATTGAGAATATTGTATGGCTAGTATGTGCTACTGATCAGGATGTTCCAAGAGTTCAGAACGCAGTGGCTGAGGTACAGCCTGGAGCTGGAGGGGAAAGAGATCGATCACGAGAGTTCTTTCATGAGAAGCCATTGTCCTTTAAAGGAAAAAATGAACCTCAAGAGGTGGATGATAGTATGTATAGGATCAATAAATATTTAACTTCCTCAAGACACCTGAGAATATCATGGTGAAGTGCACATCATTCAGATTTGAGGGTTCTAGAAAGTGTTGGTGGGAATTTATGGTTCATTTGGACAGACTTATGGGCTTATATTTGAAGGGTTTCAACACCCAATTATTTCAACAGTTTTTTCCAGAGTCCCTAATTTTGGAAAAATAATTGGTGTTTCTATTGTTTCAATAGGGAGAGAATTCGTTTTCATCCTATACCAACCAAATTACTATGCTATTAAATTTTTCTTTGGTCATGATAAGGAATGACCAACTGAAGGCGTAGAAGTACATGTAGGGTTTGGGTCCTCATATTAGGTTGTAGGTGATCATGTTGACGCTTTATACCTATGTAGAGATAATGGAATGATCAATTATGGTATATATGAACACAATATGAATGTTTTCCATTACCACCTCTTCTCTTCCAACTTGTGATAACTTCAGTGGCGTACATGAGAAAGAAGAGGAAGATGTAGGACCACCGCATGAAGGGTGGAGGTTGGTCTTAATAGTGATCCTTATCTGCACCGTCCATTATAGTTGTTAGTGTGCCTCTGACTTGCTACGAGTAAAACATGGGGGCACACCAGAATTTATTTTCCTAAGCCTGCAAAGACATCCAATAGTTGTGGACGCGTTGGTCATCTATAACGTTTCTATCAGGCTATAAAAACACCTCATTATGGTTAGGGTTCATCATCTCTAAAGGCTATTACAGTGCACTAAAAAGCTTCACAGACTATAGGCCTCCAGCCACATTCCACAAGTGTGAGGAATTTACATTCAATATATGAGTTTCCAGTGGATATTGAGTGAGGTCCGATAAAAGTCAGAGGTAGGATCCCTATTTCAGCTTCAGTAGATAATACTTTATTTGATACTATTTCCTCCCAATCATTTATATCTACACATTTTGTTGACTTCCTTTAACATCAATCAAAACTAATGACATTTATAATGGAATTAGTGACACCACATGGAAAGAGGAAAGAGAAATGGTTCTTGTTTCCTTGTTTTTTCATGATAGTTGACACCAAGTTAGTCTAGGATTTTCTCAATCTGGATATACATCTGTTTGACATCATCATCCAGGTGAATTTCCTTATCTCTCATCTAGATGAGGGTGATTTTTATCATTGGAATATTATGTTTCGAACTACTGAGGGGATCTATCATGTGTTTCAGGGAGAGTGGGACCCAAGGTCATATTGTGTAGGACTGTCCCGCCCAGAGCTTATAGTCTATTGGTTGCTGTTGCATTTGAGCCTGATGAAGTTTCTTCTATTGAGGATATTCCTATTTTTGATCGATAATTTAATGATGTTTTCCTAGCTGAATTATCCATTATTACTATAGATAGAGAGGTAGAGTTCATGATTGACCTGATTCTAGGTATGAAACTGATATTTATGCCTTCTTATCCTATGGAACCAGCGGAGTTGAAAGACCACAAGATTCAATTAGAAAACCTATTGGATAATGGTTCTTTTCACCGAAGTGTTTCCCCTTATGAATCCCATGTATTCTTTTCCAAGAAATAGTATTGTTCACTTTGGTTATGTGTGGACTATCAGAAGTTAAATTGAGTAACGATTAAGAACAAATATCCTTTTCCTCATGTGCATGATTTGTTTGATTAATTGATGGGAGAAAAGTGGTTTTCAAAAATCATTATTTGGTTAGGTTATCATCAACATAGATTCTGGGAGTCTGATATATAAATGATGGCCTTCAGGATCTGGTATAGACATTATGAATATGTTGTGAGGCCTTTCGGTGTGACTAATGTTCCTATAGATTTTATGGCCTTGGTGAATCAGGTATTCCAAAAACATGTTAATACTTTTTTTGTAGTGTTCATTGATGATATTCTAGTTTATTCAATGTCCATGTGTGAGCATCGAAACCATATGAGTTTGGTTCTAGAGATTATGAAAAATCACTTTTTGAATGTAATGATTTCAAAATGAAATTTATAGATTCGAGAAGTGAAATTCACGGGGAACATAATTTCTTGAGCCTAGCTTATCAGTTGATCCAGAGATGGTAAATGTTTTTTTATCAATGAAGGAACTACGAAATGTCTTTGAAACATGAAGCTTCCTTAGTCTTGCTGAATACTAACAAAGGATCATTAATGATTTCTCTAAGGTAGCATCACGTTTCACTACTCTTACCAATAAATATGTGAAATTATCATGGGATGAAATGTGTCAGTGTTATTTCGATGAATTGAAATGTCTTCAAACATCTATACATGTTATAATCTAACTTGAGCTCAATAAGGGGTATGTGGTGTTTTGTGATGAATCAGGTGCAGGTTTGGGATACATGCATATAAAGGATGATCATGTGGTAGCTTATAGTTCTCATCAGCTTTGACCGCATGATAAGAACTTCCCCACTCATCACTCAAATATTTCTACAGATATTCATGCACTTAAATTTTGGTGTCACATCTATTTAGGGGTAGTTTATTTTCGTTACTATTAATAAGAGTCAAAGCTATTTCATTTCCCAGATGGACTAATATCTCTGTCAAAGGTGATGGATAGAATACATTCATACCATTTACTTTGACATCACCTACACTCTAGGGAAAAGGAATGTAGTTGAAAAAGCTTTAAGTAGGTTGTCAGTGACATAGGATTTTCTATAATGAAAGCAAGAGTGTAATCTTATGTGGATTTTTGTTCAGTTTCATGTGAATGATAAGGAGTATTTCTTAGGTATGGTTCTGACTAGTGTTCAGTTATCATCATCACTCATGGAGTCTATCTTGAAATTTGAACAACAAGTTGAAAAGTTTCAGAAGATTCGAGAAAACCATTATGGTTAGAAGATAGTTTTTAATTGGTCTCATTCATTAGATGGCATACTTCTCTTCAGAAAGTGATTTTTTTCCCAGCATATGTGAGAAGTTCAGTTTTGTTTGATTGTCATAGCTCTTCATGTTCCATTAATCCATGAACTACAAAGATGTATTATGAAATGAGAAAATAGTTCTTGTGGTCAGGTAGGAAGCATGAAATTACAAATTATGTGACCCACTGTTACACTTTCCAATGGATACAGTCAGTTCATTAAAATGAATCTGCTTTGATTCAGCCTCTTCTAGTTCTAGTTTGGATGTGGGATGAGGTTTCCCTGGAATTGTTTTTGTGTTTCCATAGATTCCTCAAGGGAAAAATGCTATCTGGGTTATTTTTGATCAGTTGATGACATCTACTCATTTCATTCTGATAAAATACACCACTAAAGTTGATGATCTGGGTAAGCAATATGTGCAGAAGATCGTGAGGTTACAGGTGAGTCTATCCTCCATTGTTTCAAATAGGGAGCCATGTTTACCTCATGGTTCAAGAGGAGTCTTCAAGAGGAAATGGGGACTCCATTCAAGTTGATCACCACTTACCATCCATAGAGAGATGGCCAGATAGAGTGTGAAATTCATATCCTAGAGGATATGCTACGTTCCTACATCTTAAATTTTAGTGGATTGTGGGATATCTATCTAGGACTGGATGAGTTTGTTTACAACAACCATTACCGGTATTCAATTATAATATATCATTTTGAAGTGTTGTACAATCTCCCTTACAGATCACCACTTTTTTGGGAAGAGGTGGGAGAAGTGTCTTTGGTTGGACCATGTCTGGTTCAGGAGAAATCGTCAAAGATTCAGGAGTTACGACGAGATCGGGTTACAACCTAGAGTCGACAGAAATCGTATGGAGATCGACAGAATCATCCTTTGGAGTTTTTTTTATGGTGACTGGGTTTTCCTAAACGATTCTCCAAAGTGGGGTCACTATTGACTTGGAAAACAAGGAATGTTAGCTCTGAGGTATGGTGGACAGTTTGAAATCACTGAACGGCTTGGGCATGTTGCTTATCAGTTAGCACAACCGGTTCAGTTGACGAACATTCAAAATGTTTTCCACATATATCAACTCAGGAAGTATCACCATGATCCTGCTCACATTCTGAGTTGAGAAGAATTGTAGTTAGAGATAGATTCTTCTATTACTATGAAAAAAGTTGATATTATTGACTCTCATATGGAAGTCTTTCATTTGATGTCAATTCTGTCAGTCATAGATCTATGGAAACAATTATTATCATCTCATGACACTTGGGAACAAGAGTCATTGATGTTGGAGGAGTGGACTCATCTCTTTCAAGATTTTACATCTTCCACATGACATCCGAAGTATGTAATGTGTTTATTGTGGGGATGTTTTAACATCTCGTTAGTTTGATCATGCATGTTTCCCCCTTTTCTAAGTTCCATTCATGTTTTGAAAACCCATTATGTGAATTTTTTTGGTTTTCTACATATTGAAGAACAGGTTCACGACGTGTACCTAAAGAACACATTGTCTACTTGGTGCTCATTTTATATTATGGATTGGGAGTTCACATCGTGAATGGAGAGATCATGTTGTGAGCTTGTAAATATTGTGTACCAGAGTTACACGTAGTTTAGGTGTCAACTAGTAGATTGTTAACCCGAGGAGATCTGTTTTTCACCGTAACGTATCCAGAATAGACTACACTTTATGACCAAGGGGTATATGTCACAACCCAGCCCACACCTTGGTAAAATTCACAATTTTAGTAGTTTTTCTCCCCAATTCTGCCCATAGCTCTTGGATCTCAGACCATAGCTCTCCCTTTGTGATTTTCAATGGGGGCATCCTTTCAGATTGATATGATTTTCCCTATTTCTTCCTTGTAATCACTATGTGTCTCACCATGTTAGTGTTCTCTCTGGATATTCCTTTTGATTTATCATGATATCACCCTAGCCTTTCATTATCATATCCACCGATCTATGTTTAATGTTTTTTATCATCTTCTTCTTGATCCATTGTGAGATCTCATTCTAGAGGCCATTTTCCATTATTTGTTGTGGTGTAGCGGTCATCCTTCTTTGAGGTATGTGGGTTTCCCCTCTTCCATGAACCTTTTGTGTTTATGTTTGAATCAATATTGTAGTGTATTAGATCCTAGGGTCTCCTAGGGAATTGTTAGGTTTTATTCATGGTTTTGGATTCTGTTGTGGGAATGTGCGACCCAAACTTTGAGGTTGGTGGTTCTGTATTTGGCCTATGATAATGATCCTGATTGATTTACATTGAAAATTTCATTATAAATTGATTTATTAAATTGAAATGAATATTGTGTGTGTTGAAAACGAGCTTTGAATGAGAAATGGTCTTCCCTAGATTTTGATAAATGGATTAAAAATAGTTTTGAATGGTTTTCAAGACATAGAAATGGGATTGTGAAAAATATCACATGGGTTGACATGTGTACATATGTGAAAGGTTTAACATAAATCCACAATCAGTTGATTTGGGATTATCAAGTAGGATCTTCTTGGTGCATTCCTCTTATTCATAGGCTTGTTGTTCTAGGGGAATGGTACTGACATGGGGGGGTGGTTACTCATTCGGTATTCCACTACATTCCAGGTCTGTTTTCCTAGGATCATTTTTTGTGCACTTTATTATTTTGGTTTGAGTAGTATACTACCTAGAATTTTTTTATTCCATGGTGCTCTGATAATTATGCTTATGTTTTTTATTGGCTTTCTTTCTAAGTTAGTCTTTATATGCATGTTTATTCATGTAGAAAATGATATGGAAAATTTTCTAAGAAACTGATATACAAGCTTTGTTTAGAACCACGGAAAAAGGAACATTTACAATGTTTTCTATAAAACTTTTTTTCTTATCATTCCATGTTTAAATTGTAAATAATTATTCAAGAATTGTTATACATAGACTTGTTCTAGAACACCTGAGTGGGATCCTACCGAGCCTATTAGCTTACACCTTGTGCACTGCTTCGGTGGTGCGTAGACTGTTGTTTATATTCCAATGTAGAGAAAATTCAAGGTACCAGATTAAGGAGGTGTGGTTCATGTCAAATGGGATGGGCAGTTGATGGTGAGATGGTTAGAGTTCATCAATTCGATTGTTGGAGTAGCTTTTTGATTTTTTTAGTCCCTTTTAGTTGGACTTGTCTTTGGGAATTTATAGAAACTTTTTTAGTTGTTTTTCCACTATTTTCCTTATAGTTATCCCATATATACTTGTTAGACATTCATTGTTCTATTCATTCTCTATATATGTATTCCATGTGGTTGTTCAGGTTGTGAGAAATTGTTCACTCATTTTTTTTCTTCGATACCCAGGTTCTTGTCTCCATCCCATGGGAATTGATAATTCCCTTCATGTATGAGAATGATTGGGTCGGGTGCCATGTTTTTGGGTATCCAAGGTTAGTTGATTACATGATAAATGAATGGTGGAGGACTGCAATGATCACACTTGGAGGAGGATACTCTAAGAGTTTCATCTCTATGGTTTTTGACAAGTATCTGGTATTTATTTTTTGTTCATATACAAAATCTTGATTATAGAAGGTAGATATTTTTTTGTTTTAGAAATTCATAGAATGAGAACTTGGTTTACCATGATTTGAGGATCTCTATTGGGTAGCTCAATAGTGGTGGATCTTATTACACTTGGAATTCATGAATATGGCCATTATATTTGGGAAGAGATGAGTTCAGTTTTTGTCTAAGGTTTTCTCATTGAAAATGAGAGAAGTTATCAATAGAAGATCCATACCTACCATTATGGGAATTAATACATAAAATATTTCATCATCTATTAAAAGAACCTATTTCATTACGCATCAGTCATTTTTCTAGATGAGGAGGATAATATAGGAATTTTTATGAGGCTATACATCTAGAAATCCAAGGCTCAGTCTCCCCATTCATGTTACATAAAAATCATGATGTGATAGAGAGGGAAAAGGTTGTTTAGAGTGTGTTATCTTGAGGAAACCATCATTTTATGGTAATTACAAGTAATCTTTGTAGATAATATTTATGGAGACAAGTTCCCTATTTTATATACATAAGAAGTCACAAATATAAAGGAGCCACTTCTAGCCATCTTCGTCCAATTTCATTGGGGGTATGATTTCTCATACCTATACTATATGATCAGTCATGATTTTTTATTATTTTAGTGGTTTTTTCCATTAGAATCCTGAGTGACCAGACTTTATCAACAATCAACATGGATGTTGAAAACCTCTTTGTAATTACCATTTTAGTACTTTCACCTAAGGAAACAAATCAGTAGGGTGCTCTATCTTTTGACCATTATAGAGGGGATAGGGATTAAAAAGTATAAACATGTGATTCCTTCCATACTCAAGGATAGGTATGAGATAGAATCCATGGAATTGGGTTCCAAAAGGGTTAGTGATTTCATGAATAATTTTACATTCAAATGCATTCCATTGATTTACCATCACATGGTGAGTCACATGTTGTGTGATCTATTATCTACATATATTCTACTTGGTTAAAAGTTTAGTGTTATTTTGGAGTTATTTAATCCTTTATAAAACCCAAATTAGTTTATTTTTTATGAACTGAGTAGAAGATTGTAACTGTTGCCTTAGCATTAACTATTCTAGTTGGTGGTTGATCTAGCTTGTGTGATTTGTGCCAAGATTATAAGATGACTCTTGTGAAGCATTTCTCATGGTGAAATTTCTTATGTTTTCTGATATATCCATACTATACCATCCTCAAAATAAATTTTCATTATTTTTTGTATTATATTGTTTATTTATATTGATGGTATGTTATATTCTGTAACAATTATTTAAATAAGGTTGTGTTTATTAGTGAGTGATACCCTCATATGTGTTGGAGTCATGTTGAATATTTAGCTTAGTTGATATTGAGTTTAGTGAAAGATTTATCGATGCTGCATCCATGTGATAAAAATAAATTAGCTGATGTATTTATTGAATATGTTTTGATGCTACCCCTGGATATTAGATCAAATTTGTGATAGAGTTATTGTTTGATGTTACACTGATATCGATGTCACTGTGTAGAGTGGAACATTTTATTTTGTGGTAGCTGTAAATTCTTATTGATTATCATTTTTAGTGATGTTTTAAAAATCCTAGTGTGCCTACTTAGTGTAATATGGTTCTATGTGTGAAGAAGGTAGATGGAAGTAGGTGTACAATTATTGACTATGATAACATGAATCAAGTTGTTGTGAAGAACCATAACCCTCTAAAATAGAATGATTATTTATTCAATCATTAAAAGGGATATTTGTAGTTCCAGAAATTACAATTTATGGCTAGGATATCAACATATGTGAGTGAAGGATGGGGATATCTCATAGACTCATTTTAAATGTCACTATAGGAACTATGAGTTTACTGTAATGTTGTTCGAGGTATGGAAATCTCTAACCATGTTCAAGGGACTATTGAATTAAATTTTATATGAATGTATAAATTTGTTCATTGTGGTTTTATTAATGGGATCCTTGTTTATTCAGTGCCTAAATATGACATAATGATCATACATGAGCTACTTTTTGAGTTCTATAGAATATTAATTTTTTGGGAATATATCTAAGTGAATGTTTTATTGACTTTGAGGTTCATTTTTTAGAGCATGTTGTATCTTGTAATGGATTACTCATAGATCCTTTAGATATTATCGTTGTTTGTTTCATGGGTATCCCCAAATAATTTTGTAGTAGTACATATTTTTTTGTGACTTTATGGTTATTATTTGAGTTTCATATAATAATTTTCTCATATTACAACTCATTAGACATATTTTACCTTGAGGTATCATGCTTTAGTTTCTACTGACCAACTATAAATTGACTTTTATTATTTTAAGTAGAATATGGTATATGATAAAATTCTTCCTTTTAAAGATTATGCAATAACTTTTATTTTTTGTTATGAAACATCACATCCTCTATTGAGTGTTGTTTTAATCGAACTAAGGGAAGTAATCTCTCGAGGTCCTTGGAAGTTATGACCTCGTGAACGTAACAATAGAACCCATGATATTGAAGTTGTTGTGGTTTTATTTTTTCTCTCATTGTAAAATTACCTCATTAGTAAATTCATTATGTTCTTTAATGATCTCAAGAGTTTTAGGTAAACGTACCCTCAGTGTGTTTTCAATTTTTTTGTAACAGTAGATGGAATTCTCATAGGACAATGACATTGATATTTTTTATACACAGGTGAAAATAGATTTTTATTTCTAATGCATTGTGTAAGAATTCGTATGGAGATGTTATGCTTGGGATAATTGATTCATTTAGTTTAATGGAGGAGCCGACTACTATATAACTTGATATTGATGAAATTTCCAATTGGGGTTTCTTTATCAGATAACGGTGCATTCATCTTTGATATACCAGTTGAAGTGGTTGCAATTGAGGGATTATAAAGTCAAGGTCTGTAAATATATTTTCATTTGTAGTTATAACCCTAATGGATGGTTAAAGTATGGTTTTCATCATGAAATGTTTATGGGGAGGATCTTCATTACTTTGGTAATGTATAGGTTTTGTGAGGAAAACTTTGAAATATTGTTTTCAATTGTTCATAGAAAATAACATATTATTTAATCCAATTAACATGTACTTCAGTGTTTTTGTTGACATTGTGAACTGTGAAAATAATTTTTAATTGGACCAAGTAGTTTTTTAAATAGATTATTCAAATTTTTAATGAAATTTAGAATCTATTCAATGATTGGAATTTATTATGATTTTGATTTTTAACATGAATTTAAAATTGTAAACATTGAATTTGTTATTAAATTATAAAATTGACTAATTTATTATAATTAAAATTTATATTCATATTTTAATTAAATAGAATCAATAATTTTAAAGTTCAATTGATCAAAAAAGTGATCATGTGTTGAAAAAAAGTGATCACACATTGATAAAAAACAAAAGTGACCATATAGAACTCATGGTCTGTTACGCATGTGACCACAATTCTCTACCTCACAGTAGTTAAAGCTGTGGAATGAAGATTAAAATAAGATAAAATGTGTTGAAATTCAACTAAAAGTGGAAATTAAATAAAATTGACCATGATAGAAACAATTATATAAGAAACCATACATGTTATCATGGTCAGTTTAGTTATAATGAGTCCCTATAATTAATGTGGTCGAGCGACCACCCACTAAAACCTTCCACAACTGATTCTCATAGTCACTTTCTATGTGATTGTGGATAACCAACAGATCAAGAGATCCCTTTTCCGTTAAGAAAATTTATATTAATTTTAGGTTGATATCATGTAACATACAATTAATATACAGAATTTTAATCCATCCGAGCATGGTATGGTGAAGAAGGCATTATCACAACACTAGTGAATAAATCACACAACCCATATGCTATGAGAGTGACTAACACAGCCGAAGAAGGCCATGTATTCAAAGAAAAAATTTCCAATTTCATGATGGAGATGGATGGATTTTTGGTGAAATGAAAATCATGGGCTCAATGAATTATGTCAATGCATACTACACACAATTATGGTACCCTTGTGAAGGAAGATGACACATCGGGCATTGTTGAGGAAACGTGATATCAGTAGGCGCGCCACCCCTGGGCCATGAGGGAGAAGATTAGGTGAAATACACCCATTTGAAAAATAAAAATGCATCACATATTGTAGACATTTTTCAAGATCCACTAATTCTTCCATGAAGATTGGAAGATCTCCTTCGTCTGATGCTTCAGTTGAGACCAATGATGTAGAAAAAAACGCCCTTTAAAATCCATAGTTATAAATCCAACAGAACCACATTTATGAATGGTGAGGAATAAGCCGAACCTAAACCAGCACATTGTCCCCATGAATGCCACCTATATAGGTTTGATGAAGAACTCCCATGCCAGCTGATTCCAACCATACATTAAGAAAAACCCGTAGCTACTCTTTCCCTACATAAATTCGAAACATGTACTAATGTGAAAATTTCCCTTAAATAGATTAAAGACCACATTATGATTCATTTTTACCTAATGTTAGGTCTATATCTATGATAAAATATGAACACCACATTCATGGAAAATTTACCCAAAAAAACTTTCATTGATCTATGATGCTTCCCCAGCATCATTTTTTTGAGATATCAAACACTGTTTCCAGCCTTCTCGAGCCCATTAAACTACACCACATTATAGTTTAATTAATGTTTGGAACTAAATTATAATAAATTTTTTCTTATTAAGAACCATTAACAAAGGAACTAGTCATATTTTTGAAGGACCATTTATCTTTTCATCCCATGCACATGCCTGGTTTGCCAACATTGAATCCTCTAAAATCCAAATATGGTGTCCAAATCATTCATCATATTCTTCCTTAATGAGAATCCATTGAGCATTGAATTTTGGAATCACATTTCATCTAAATTATATGGAGCTTTATCATGGGAGGTGAGTGAATCTTTTTGAGAAGATTCTCAATTCCAGAAAAACATTTATAACTCTCAAGATAGAACTGTATCAAGATTCCAAAATTCACATAGGATGAGGACTAACAATTTATCAGTAATCATAGAAAAATTGAGGAAATATGTGTTTCTCAGAAGGATAATCTAAAATCATTTCAAGTATTCCTGAGGGTTCTTATATAAGTAATTCACTATATACTATGTTGGATTATGACTAGATTACTCATTCTGGGAAGATATTTCTATGATCACTCCTCCACTCATTCCTAATTTTAAAATTGTTTTATTTATCATTTCATAACATCGATGATGGAACATTAAGGCCTTAGTGGATGAGGTGAGGAGATTCCCATGATACCCTAATTAAGGGATTGATCATTTTAATACATCAATATCTTCAATTAATATTTAGATTTCGTAAAACTATATATGACATTAGATATTACTTGTTAATTATATTTTTTATTAGTCTCCCATTATTCACTAGATCATACACAAAAGGCATCTTAGATATTCTATTTTTCTTGTGATCCTTGGAATATGTGTGACTTAAGGAAAATCAATGATATATTATTCCTAAGGTAGGGGTATTGGAGGATTTATTTATCATTATATCTTTCCAGTAAAACTAGAAATTCTATTAGAGAGTAACCGAGATATATATCACTTGATTAAAGAGAATAAATGAGATCAAAATTGGAAATAATAATTTAATAGTGTAGGTTTGGGGATATTTGTAGTTTGTCCAATAATTATAAAATTGACTTTATAACCAAAAAAAATCAATTCTCCATTAATTTATTCACAAACTAATCCAATAAAAAAATGAATAACAC
The DNA here is from genome assembly GCA_963277665.1 of Viscum album. NCBI lineage: Eukaryota > Viridiplantae > Streptophyta > Magnoliopsida > Santalales > Viscaceae > Viscum > Viscum album. Next base: position 1,167,001,692 of record OY728126.1, read on the forward strand.
ACACATAGAACTATATACTGTAGATAAATTCCCGAGCCCGACTACTACTATATTTTTATCAAAATCAAAAATTGTTTTGATGAGAACACTGTGACATGTGTCTCATAAAACCTAGAACTATTTCTAGTGAGGCCAATATTTTTTATAATTGTTTAAAAATGATTTAAAATGACTAGATCTAACAAATATAACCTCTTTGGTTTTGACCCATATGTTGAGGCAATTCTTTAATAAAGACTTTAGACTTATAGAATCAAAGAGAAAGTGGAATGGGAGTTTGTCACAATTTTATTGACTTACTAATCACCCCCCAATCTTTAGCTTCCACAAGAGTCACCATAGGAATAGATAACATAGAAGATTATTAGTCTAAATTAAATAGAACATTAACAAAACTGTAATAGTATTAAATTTGAAGAAAAACAACCAGCTATTACAAATTATGAATCCACAAGCTTGTGAGATTAATACTAGAATGATATGTCACCTTCTATATATTCATGGTTTCTTTGTAGAAGAAACTAAAAATCCAATAAGATCATTTGTATTAACCTATAATGGATTCAATCCAAGACGATTCACCATGGATCAGATCAGATGTAAGGAATTACCCTTCTAACTTAATGGATATTTCATAAAGTGTCTTTAAACCATCTAAACTAGAGAGATCACTATAAGGGATGAACAGAACATATCCTTACTTTAAAATTATTTCCAAATACCATAGAGTGTCAAGATAAGGACGTATATTTATGAAATTAAATATTAAATTAGGGATACCCATTATGAATATTGAGAGCAATTCAAAGTAGTAACAAACTTTTACCCGCAATAACTCTGTGGAGAGAATCATTTCTTGGTATCTGTTAACAAAGGATTTATGGATAATAAGCATAATAATTTGGATGCTTCCTTGGGAGGATCATTTATTGAAAAAAACACTTTATGAATTCAGGGAGATTATTGAAAGGATATACCAAAGATGTCAAACATTTCGTATGAGAACTTCAACAAGGAGAGTAAGTGAGGTGAATGGTTCAAAGATTTTTGGAAAAATTGACAAACTAATAACATATTTTGAACTGACTTTAAATTTGAAACAGGGAATGATACATTACCTACTCTACCAAATCGTGTCTGATAGCTTTTATTTTTCTCAGGAACACTTCACTGATGTATATCCTTGTTTTTAAGAAAACTGGGAATTCATATACCAAAGACCGCACTATAAGATACCATTCTACAATGAAGGGAGAAAAAAGAACTCGACCATTCAGAATATATCTAGAATCAAAAAAAAATATTAGGCCATCCTTTCAATATGTCTTCAAATAAAATTTCCATCCACCACCATTTCAATAATAGAATTATCAACCTTATGCATGTTATCAATCAAGGAATGATCAAGAAACATCAATTAAGAATTAGAAAAATGATCTTTTCTAGTCCAGATTTTGTATAACAATTTCTATAAATGAATTTAATAACGTAATACCAGGAAATATTGTTTTTATATCCATTCCTAAAACTAGTGAAAATGTCAGTTCCATTACATTATGGAGTGGCACAAAGCTGGGTGTAAGTGAATAATCACTACCTAGAGAAGAATGTTGAAGAGTAAAGGCCACTAAACACTATTAATTTATCCATATAATTGATCTTGAAGTTAAAATAACTATGAAAACATCCCCTATGAAGAATTACAAAGTTAAATCCATGATGGAGTATCCACTTCAACCCCAAACACCCTCCCCTAAAATGATGCAATAACCCATGAAATACTTTGAATAATAATAGCAACAAGAGATCCTACAAGTCTATAAGAATGTAGAAAATAATATCTCTTTGATGGATGCCATCATCCAAATACCATGGTAAGATAAATTAATTAATGTCTTTCATAACAAATAGAGGATAATTTTAGGTAATGAAAAGTTCATCCTATGTAAAAATGTTTATGCATTTGTAGCCCCACAAATTCCTCATAAATAAGAAGATCTATTAGTATTTTATATCCCTTAAATTATAATAGACTTTATTTTTTACAATGAATTATGTGATTGAGGGAAATCAATTAATATTAATCCTTAATCTATTTATTCATCTCTATATATATGAGAACTTAAACTCATCAGAGTTGTTGTGAAACATTCTAACTGAGCAAATGCCTACCAAGTAGGTGTTTTATAATATGTTATAGAATGTGTAAAAGGTATTCCAATCCATTATAATTTTAATATAATTAACACTAGGCAAAAAATATATGAATCATTCCCCTTTTACAGTAGGTAGAAAATTTCTCAAAATTCAAAAACTACAATAAATGTCATTGAAAAAACACTTTCCATGACCATTGTTGAGAGAGAAATGTATTTTAACATCCATGAAATATTGAAATACCCTCATGAGGAATAACTTGTATTTAGTAAGAACTAATTTGATGTAATAATTTTTCATAAAGAAAATATTGGATTCTTGGATAAAAATATTGTATTAAAAAGCCATTAGAATCTTATTATTTAACTAAAAAAACAATTTCTGAAAAAATTTACGTTCACAAAAACATGAGAATGTTGGAAGGAAGAATTACCTGAATTTTCTCAAATTTTCTATGGTTACAAGTGTAATCAGTATGGTTGCAAGAAATGATGAATTGTCCATTGAGTTAAAAGAGAAACGATATTGGTATGTCAATGGACATTACTCAGTGTTTTGGAAATATGGAACTAGAAAAAGTTATTGAAGATAGGGCTGTAGAATCTATGAACTAAAGCATATAATAATGAACAAATGTACAAGGAAAAGGCCAAATATATAGATGACAGAATCTCCCATAAGATAGTCTATGAAGTAGGTGGAAATTTTTTAATTTACACTTAAAAAAAGACGATAAAGCCTCGTAAAAAGCGTTCCCTAAATACTACTCCATTTTATGTGACTAGAATTTTTCTATTTGATATAGTTTAAATAGAGTGGTGATTTGTAGAACCCCTTCTGGGGGAAGGGAAAAATATGATGTATTTTATGAATATGTTTCGAATGTTCCAATTGAGTATTCCAATCTCTTCCATGCTGTCATTAAATGAAGGAATCCATGTTTCCTCTTTCAACTAAATTTTTGTGGGAAATCATATTTCAATAATGAATTTCTTTAATAAATAATCCATGACCCTAAATTGAATATTTTTTTTGATAAGTGTGGGGGAGTGGGAAAATTAGTTTTAGAATATAAATATCATTTTTCTCATTTATTTTTTTAAAAAAAATATATAAAAAATATATTTTTTATAAAGACAAAACAATTATATAGAATCTCAGTTCTCTTTTAGGGAGCTTTAAATAATTTCGTTGGATTTAAATTTTTATTGTTTTTTAGTCTGAATAAAATATAAAAAAGTATATAATGAATTAAACTTCAACATTGTTCCACTTAATTAAAATATCATACCATTTTTTTGGATTATATTGATTTTGTAATTAATGAATGTGAATGATTGTTGAGTTAACATAACCAATTTTATTTGAAAATTTTATTTTAATACTATGGAGATTGGTGGAAAAATGAACATATCATGGAGGAATAATTATAATTACATGTGACCACTAGAATTTTGAACTAAATATTGAGTGCCTAGACCATTGTAGTTACATAGAACACTTAAGATCATCCTAAAAGGAGATTCATATAAGTTCTTTAAACCGAGAATAAAATGTAATATTTCTAACCAACAATTAATTAATGAAGAAATGACACTAGGTGTGTTAGTATCCCTCAGTACAAATTTCAAAAAGTTCTTTTCAACAGTACTCTACACGTATATAGTTAGAAAAAAATGAATAACTGGTCCATATTTAATAAATTAATATATTTAGGTGAGGGATATATTAAACACATGAAGGGGGAAATTTATTTAAAAATATTTTATTTAGTAAGTATAAATGATGTGAAAATGAACATTCATTTAGTAATACTTGTAATGAGAGACAGATTATAGTGATACATGTCAAAATTTTAATTCCACATACTTCTATGAAATTAATTAATGGAAATGGAATTTTAATGTGAATGAAGTGAAATAGTGTGTGAAATTTACATAAGAGGAATGACCATTTAGTAGCTAAATTATTTGATTTCCTTCAATTATTGTGTGGGTAATTTGAGTTAGACTGGAAGATAATATTTTTGGAGTTCAATGACTATATTTATATTTAGTGGAATAGTTTAGGTGCACATGAGTCATTTAAGAAAAAATATCCATTTTTTGTTTATTATTCATTTAAAATAACCCATAATATAATCTAATTCATGGGTAAATTAGTGTTTTTGTGACATTGTAAATTTTAAACAAAATTTTTGAGTAGCTCAAATCATTTTGTTAATATTTTTTATTCATATTTTGAATTGAATTGAGAATCCACACATTGATTGGAATGAGAATTAATTTTAATATAGTAATTAAATTTTAATGTGTAAATATTTAATATGGAATTAAATTATTAAATGGGTTAATTTTTTATTAATAATTCTTTCATTTATATTTGAATTAAATTGAATCAAATTTTTTTTTTTGGAATTTATATTGAAATCATTCTAATTTTTTAATTTTAATTGTGAAATTAAAATCATGAATTTTTATGTGTTTATTATTTTTTCGGAAATTTATTATATTTCGAAAAATATTACAGGTAGAAAAAAATACATTTTGAAATCATTTTAACACTAATTGTTTATAGGATTAAATTCTAATTAAATTGATTTACTTTTCAAATTTGATTCTATAAAAAAAATTATACTTAATAAATGTGTGGTTCGAATGTAGGTTGAAATAAATTTAATGGAAGCATTATCCCTTAAGTGACAAATGCACTAATAAAAAAACATTACATGTGAGCTCATGACACTCATGGCCACTTCTGCAAGTGACCACACTACTCCCCGTCATGTTCTTCTAAAGCTATTTCATGAAGACCCTATCAAAATGATCATGTGTTGAAATTTAACAAATTGTGGGAAATGAATAAAAGTGACTATGATTTAAGAAAATTAGTAATAATTACACTACTCATGGAAACCCACCGTAACACATTCTCAAATTCCTTATCCGTGTGACTGTGGATAGCTGATCGACCATTAGTACCTTTTTTAGAACATACCAGACAACTATATTTTGGAGAAGTTGAATTATTTGAACTTGAATTGGTAGAGAAATAATTTCATACCATATATGATCTAGAAAATGAGTTTTCAAATTTACTGGGGATGAAATCATGTGAACTCTATGCCTCGAGGGAATGGAACCAATGTAAAGATGAATATGATGATCAAAACAAAGTCCACCCATTTCAATGTAGGAGATGGCTAGATTCATGCTAAATTGAAAAGATATAGCCATTACCAACCAAATACAATCATTACACGCCATTGTAAAGCTGTATTTGTACTCATTATAGAAGATTATGATCTATGAACCAATAATACAAACTAATATTTGTTGCTGAACCACCCCTATGTGATGAGGGATAAGTCTTGAAGTGGTCCACCCATATGAATAATAATAACATTCCTTCACTTCTAATTGACTCCCAATATCAGTAGATGCTTTCTTAAAAAATTAATGACTTACACTGTCTAATTTTCCTACTCTACCAAATGAATGATAATTCACCGTCCTATGAAAACTAGGGTTCTAAATCTTTTCCTTGTTTAGATTGAAGACCAAATGGGTTCTAGTTGATTCCTAATGTTGAAAATATTCAAATAATTAATTCTTCACACAACATGCCTAGAAAATTTACCCAAATAACCATTATAAAATATATTCAATACACCATGAACATCCTTTTTGATATATAAAACACCATCACCAGATAGCTTGATTACATTTCATTTGAATTAAATTCTATGAATCATTTTCTATTCTAGATATATGTTTGAAGGTACTGAAAATTATTTCTTAGGAAAAATTTTCCAAATATCATAGACCAAATCATAGACAAACCTCTTTAAATACATTGTAATCTTAATCTGATGCCCAAATCATTCAATGTATTCCTCCTAAAATAACATCCACTATGATATGAAGTACTGTTGATCGTCATTTATAAATTATACAAAGTGTGGTTGTGGGGGGAGTATGAACCAGGAATGGAAGATTATCTATTATAAGAAAAAATAATCCCCTCCACTATGTTGGAAGTATACTAAGAATCTAAGATTCGTAAAGGCTAGGAAACCAAAAGTGAACACCATTTCTAATAAAATTGAAGAAATCCATACTGTTCACATGGAGTATTTCAATGTACATCAATGACTATCGATAATTATTCTATAAATAATTCATTATTCATTATGTTTTAGTTCAACCAGAGAGGTGATTCATGGGTTTTTTGTATGATCACTCACTTCAAACAACTATTTGTTACATTATTTTATTTCTCATTGTAATAACATCAGCGAGGAAAAACTAACTCCCTATTGGATAACTAGTAGATATTACCTTTATACCCTTGTTAATGAATGATTAATTTTAATAGGTCTATATATTATGTTAAAATTATGACTTATTTTAAATATATAGAAAATATGATATTTTTTATTACTTGATTTTTTAATTAATCTTATATTATTCACTGGATCACACAAAGAGTACTCTTAGTTCTTCTCCATTTCTTAAAATCTTGGGTAGTGGGTTGACTTAAGAGTAATTAGATATATCTTTTTTATGTGATAAGTGATATTTCATGATGTAGTGATCATTTAACACCACAAATTATACCAAAAAATTCCACGATAGAGTAATTGAGTGAGATGTCACATGATTAGAGAAAAATTTTTTGATTAAAAGTTGGAATAATGATTTATGAGGGTTGGATAATTGATATTTGAGGTTATGAAACTACATATAAAATTAAATTTAAAACCAATGAGGTTCAATCTTCTATTAATTTTTTCCTAAACTGAACCATTAAAAACAAAACTAGGACACACCCATAAGACATCCTTTATTGATATAAAACTGATACCCACTATTACTAAACTTTTTTTAGGTTCAAAAATCATTTTACTATATGGCCCATGATTTGTGGATTATCAATGGGGTTGTTCTCTATGAGTCTGAATGTTTAAAATTTCTAATATATCCTAATGTGGATAAATTATATCATGCATTATGATGTTAGAGTTAACTATTTGGTATGAAGCTATTGGTTGTAGAGTTCATGTCTCAATGATTGAATTTCAAGAATGTGGTGGCCAAGAATCATGTTCTTGGTTGTTTTTTTCAACCACTTAGTGTTCCCTAGTGTAAGTCAAAGGAAACCTAAAAGTAATTTTTTCACCGGTTTACCCCAATAATAGGGATTCTATGTCGACATATCGGTGATCATGAACCACTTGAAAAACTCAAATCACATATTTTAAATTATGGACTTGATATTAGTAGAGGGTTTACAAAGAAATATATAGGGGAGGTGGTGAGGCTTAATGAGGATATAAGGATGAACATCTATTATCATTATACTCATTCTACATCCACGACATTGAGATGTCTCTTGTGTGTCTCGAGTTTTCAGCTATTCCATCAAACTATAAGTCACCAATAGATTGATAGTTATATTAATAGGGCACACCAAAATTTCAAATACATGTTTTTCACATGAATTATTTATTTTATAAGTTCATGGATGCGACACCAACCCAAATAGAGTTTTCATATATAAATTGTATTTACTGTACCATTTGGAATGGTTATATTTGTGAACTATGTGGATGGCCTTACTGATCTCCACTATGTTGAATTGAGGTCAGGGAGGGGGATATTCATAGGATTTAATTGAAATAGTTAATTGTAGAAAATGTAGTAGTGATCGAAAAACAAATGGAAATAGTATAGGATCATTAGAAGTCCTATGATAATAAGCGGTGGAGGCTTTTGTTGTTTAAAATTGAAGTCCATGTGTCCCTAAAAGGTATATACTCATTATGATAATTTTAGGTTCATTTAAGGGAGTAAGTGTTCTCCCTATTTTTCTAGACATTTCAATGTGTTTTTTTGTTTAAGATGATGCATATCATTTAGCATATCCACCACAAAAAATATAGATTCATAATTTCATTCACATATCACAACATCACTAGTATCATCAGGATGATTCCTACAACATTGATTGGGGTGAGATGAATGTTGAAGATGACATGAATTTTGATGAGAGCACCATTGAGATTCATTACCATTTGGAGATAAAATTGTCTAGGCATCTTGTAAATTTGGTTAATGTCCATTGGTGGAATAGGGGCGTAGAGGGGGGGGGGGTACTTAGAAGTAGTATTAATAGATGAACACATATACGAGATTATTTTTTCCAATGAATTATGTGGTTTATTGGAATTAATTAATTTTAAAACTTATTAAGTTTATTCATATAACCATATATAAGAACATAAACCCACATGAGTGGTTTTGCATCTTTCAAACATAGAAATTGCCTACCCAGTATGCATTTTAGAAGATGATATCAAAATTTTAATGGGTTATTCACACGTTTATAATTTCTATATTCTTAAACCTGAAGGAATAAAGATATACGAATCCTTCACCAATTATCATTGGTAGGACAATTTTTAAGTGTTCCAAAACTATAAGAAATGTTAATGAAATAAAACTTTCAAAGAACACTATTGAGAGAGAAGTGTATTTTAATATATCAATCCAAATAAAATACCCCCATGTGGAACACATAGGATTTACTATGAACCATTTTTATGTTATATGTTTTTATAAAGAAAATATTCTTTGTTTGGATGATAAAATTGTATCAAAAAGGATTTAGAGTATTAATGTTTTACTATAAAAATATTTTTTAAAATATGTTGAACCTAAAATATCATTTATGTAACAGTAAACATGATAATTTTGGAGATAATAATTCTTGTAAATTTATAAAACTTTCTATAATTACTGATAGGTTACCCAGGAAGGCAACAAGAAATTATGAACTATATGTTGAGCAACATGAAAAAGTCTGTTGGGATGAGAATAGTGATTACTTGATGTTTTGTAAAGCCAGAACTAGATGATGTTAAAGAAGATAGTGTGAGAGAAACTAAGACATAAAGAATACGAGAATGAATATTTTTACGGAAAAGGCCAAATCTATCCATGATAGTCTCACCCATAATAAAGACATTGATGTATGTGAAATATTACTATTGTACTCTTCAAAAAATGACTATGGATGGTAAAAATAGTTCGTAGAATACAAGAAAATTTACATTGAATAATATTTTATTCTATTTTATATAGTTGAAATCATGTGATGATTTATTGAACCCCTTAAGGGTAAAGTTCCAAAATTTGAATTATTTTTAGAAAGATATTTTGAAATTGCCAATAGAGGAGTCCAAACATGGACATGCTTAAATTAAATAAAGGATGTCTGGTTGCCTATTTCCTATACATTTTGATGGGAACCCATTTTTCAATTAAGTCATTACTAAAGATATTAATGATTAACATAAATTGAATTGTGTTTTAAATAAGTGTGGTGGGATTGGGAAAATTTAGTTTTATAATATGAATATCATTTTTCATGTTTTATTTATATTATAAAAAAATACATTAAAAAAATGTAGAATCTCAATTCTATTTTATGGACCATTAAATAGTTTTTGTAGGTTTATTTTTTTATATTTTTTTAGTGTGAACAAAAATATTAAAAAAATAGTAAATTTTACCACAATTGTGTTCTTCGTAATTAAAGTACCATACCAAATGTTTAAGATTACATTGATTATAAAATTACTGAATCTGAATGATTATTGAGGTAAAATGGCCTATTTTATATGGAATTTCAATTTAAATGATAGGTAAATATGGTGAAAAATGTAAAGATCCTTGGTAAATAATAATTATAACATGTTACCACTAGAATTTTGAACTATATCTTGAGTTAGCCACCCTTTGTAATTATGATGCACTTCCAGGATCTTCCCAAAAAGAAATTTATATAAGTCATAAAAAATTGGAATAAAATGGGAATTTAGGAACCTGGAATGAATCATTGAGGAAATGAAAATAGATGTGTTAGTATCCCTCAGTAAAAATTTCAATAAGTGATTTTTGACAGTGCTATACACAAACATAGCTAGATAAATATTAAAACATGAATGAGTTTCCATATCTCTAAAATCAATACATTTCAATGAAGGAAATATTGAACTTGTGAAGGGGAAATTGACGTCAAAATATTTTATTTAGAATGAATCAATGAGGTGAATATGAACTTTTGTTTAATATTCCTTGTAATGAGTGATAGATGATTGTGAAACTTGTTAAAATTTTAATTCCACAAATATCTATCGAATTCATTCCAGAAATTAGAATTTGAATGTGAATGATGTAAAATAGTGTGTGAATGAAACATAGGAGGCATTACCATTTTGTGGATGAATTATTTTATTTCCTTTAATTCATGATTTTGGAATTTTCATTAGACTGCAAAATCAACTTTTTGGAATTCAATAAAAAAAATTTCTGACTGTGGAATTGTTCAAGTGAAATGTAGTGATGAGAGCATAAATCCTCAATGATCTGTACTTTATTCATTTATAACAACCCATAATTTAATCCAATTCATGGTTAAATTATTATTTTTTGACTTTTTTAATTTTAAACATAATTATTGATAAGATAAAATTATTGTTTTTACATTTTTTTATTCAACTTGGGAATTAAATTGAGAATCCATAGACATATTGGAATTTGATTTGATTATGATTTTTTACTTGAATATAAAAGTGTTGATATTCAATTATAAAATAAATTCTTTCATAAAATATTTTTTTTCTATTAATTATCTCATTTATAATTGAATTAAATGGATACAAAAAATTGGTTTTGAAATTGAATATAAAATTATTATTAAAATATTTTGATTTTATTTGTGTAATGACAATCAAGAATTTTTATAGGTAAATTTATCTATAGAAATTTATTATGATTTGAAAAATATTATTGGTAGGTTAAAAAAAATTGAAATAATTTTTTCAAAAATATTTTAATGATTTAAATTCTAATAAATTTTTATTAATTGTTATGTTTGATTACAGATAAAAATGTTATAATGAATAAATGTGTTGTTCAAATATAGGTTGAAAAAAATTTCAAGGAATAATGGTCACTTCAGTGGCTAATTCACTATGAAAATAATTTACATGTGAGCACATGGAACTTATGGCCACTTCTGCATGTGACAACACTACTCCCCCACATGATATCTAACATTATTACATAAAGGATCTGTCAACTGATCATGTGTTGAAATTCAACAAAAAGTTTGAAATGGATAAAAGTGACCATGGATTTAAAAAATGTCAAATTAACTACACCACTACGCATGGAAACCCACCCAAACCCATTATCATGGTCCCCTTCCATGTGATCGTGGGTATCTGAATGACTATTACCTCCTTTTTTAGCATATACACCACACTTATATTCTAGATAAGTTGAATCCATCAACCATGTAATGATGAAGAAGGAATTTACTACCAGATCTGAGCTCTCAATGGATTTTTTCAGCTCACTTGGAAGGAACTAATATGACCACTTTGCCACATGGGAGAGAAACCTATGTAAAGCAAAAAACGGTGATCAAAACCAGATCCTCCTGTTGCAATGAGGGAGATGGATGCATGCTTGTGGAATTGAAAATTTGTAGCTCTACAAAATAAATCCAATAATTCAACACAATTGTGGAACTGTATTGATTGTCACTAAGGAAGATGATGAGATGAGTACCATTGATACACAATTAGATTAGTTTTTTGCCACCCCAGTTTGGTGAGTGTGAAGACCAAAAGTTGTCCAACCGTATAATGAAGTAGAGAATTCCTCTACTTCTAAACGGTGCCTGAGTTCTACAGATGCTTCGCTAAATAATAATTCGACTACACCAATCGATGATAATGTTCATACCAATGATGTTGAATTCACCTCCAAGTCAAAACTGAGATTATGAATCATTTCCATGTGTATATTGAAGACCAGGTGGAGTTGGTTGATTCTTAATGGTGTGACTATTTCTCTAAAGAAAGTTTTCACAACTTGTTCCTAGAAAATCAATCCAAAGAACCATTGTAATATATACTCAATACAACTTGAACATAATTTTTGAGATTTAAACACCATCTTTAGCCTGTCAAGTCCTTGACATTTGAATGAAATTTTGATAAATTTTTTCTATTTTAAATCCCAGTTTTAAGGCACTAGAACTGGTACCATAGGCCTAATTTTCCAAAATTCAATGACCCAAACTTGGTCTTACCTCTTTAAATCACGTCCCTAAATCTTTAAACGTGTTAAGAATTCATAATTCACTATGGATGGATATTTAAAATTGATGATCATTTATGAAGAAATTTAATAAATAAATGTGGCTCACATAGAGTATCTCAATATGTGTCAAGAACCACCAAACATTTTTGTATAATAAAATCATTACTAATTATGTTGTAGTTCTACCAGAGAGGTCATTCACGGGGGTTATTTATGTGATCACTCACTACTCAATGATATTTCTCACATTATTTTATTTTTCATTAAAATAAATTATGTGATGAAAAAAAATAATGGATAACCAATGAAGATTCCTCCTATTACTACTGTTAATGAATGATTCATTTTAATAGTTAAATAAATTGGGTTAAAAATAGGATTTATTCAAACTAGATTGTAAATAAAATATTACTTATTACATGAATTTTTTATTAATCTTCTCTTCTTCACAGGATCAAACACAGAGTCCGCTAGTACTTCTCAATTTCATTCACTAATGGGTAGTGTGTTAAATTAAGGGTAATCATAGATATATACTTTATGTGACATCGGATATATGATGTTGAAGTGATAATTATATCTATCTAGTTGAATCTAAAAATTATTAAAGAGATAAATTTAGGGAGATATCACATTATTATAGAGATAATATGAGAGTAAAAATAGGAGAAATTATTTAACAGGTTAGGTTAGTGGATATCTATATTTATGAAATTAAATGTAAAATTGAGTTTAAAGCTAATCATGGTTAATCTTCCAATATTATTTTCATAAATATAACCCCTCAAAAAAACTAGAATACACCTATATGACTTCTTATAAGGAGGAAATAATGATTTCCACTACTAAATAATTTTTCATAGGTAAAAAAATATTTGGATAAGTGCCCCATGATTAGTCAACATTCAATGTGGTTGTTCTCTATGAGTTCCATTTTTTAACCTTGGTTGTATAAAATAATGTGGATAAATTGTATCATTCATTGCGAGGTTAGGTTTAGTAATTTTTTATGAAGATATTGGTTGTTGAGTTCATGTCTTAATGCTTGGATTTCAAGAAGGTGATGTCCAAGAATCAAGTTTCTGGTTATTTTCATCAGCATCATGAAATTTCCATGTGTATGTGGGAGGAGACCTCAATATAATTTTTCCACTAGTTAACCCCAATAACAAGAAAGCTATGATGCTATTTGGGTGATCATATACCACTTGAAAAATTCAAATAAGTTTTTTTATATTAAATACATGACCTTAGTGGACATTTTACAAGTTACTATACAGGTGAGGTGTTGAGGCTTTATGAAGATACACGGATGATCATCTCTGGTCATTTTCATATTTATACATCCAAGACATAGAGAAGTATTGTGTGTGATTTTTGTTCTCAGCTATTCCTTCACAAAATATTTCATTCATAGATTGATTTTCAGATAAACCAGCCTCTTCAAAAATGAAATGAGATGTTTTTCAAAATAATTATTAATTTCATATGTTTGTGGGTGAGGAAAATACTCTTGTTCGAGGTTTCATATAAAAATAATCATCACTCGACCATTTAGAATGGGTATATTTGAGTACTATATTGACGACCTTATAGAAATCCATTGTGTTGAACTCAGGTTGGGGAGTGTTCAATTTTTAGGATGAAATTGTTTTAGATCATGATCGAAAAGGGTTAGGTGAATGAAAAACAGTTTGAGACCTTGCACGATCATTATAATTCTTATGAAAATCCTAGGTGGAAGATTTTCATGTTTTACATTTGAAACAATTTGTTCATAAAGTTATATCCTCATTATGGTATGTTGAGTTTCAATTAAGGAAGTAAACATTCTCCTAGATTTTTTTGACCTTTCAAAGTGTTTTGATTTTTTTAAGATGTTTCATATCATTTATCATATGCACTGCAGAAAATCCAAATTCATGATGTCTTACATGTATCAAAACATCACGGGTATCTTAATGATGATTCCTAAAACATCTATTGGTGTAATATATAGTATAATATGATGCATATGTTGATAATAGGCTAGTTGAGATTCAATACTATTGAGAAAAACCCCCTTAACGTAACATTGCAGAATATTATGTTTTATAGTGTTTGTTGAAAAAGAGGGTTTCCATGGAATGTTGTGGACTCTATTGATATTGTTTTTCATGGCATTTTGACAATGATCCAAGACAAAGTTAAGGATGGATCAAAAAATGTTGATGGTGATCTATGTGAGCAACGATGAGCATCACGAACAGTGAAGGTGAGGATCATCAGTAGTGGAGCATTGAGACTATGCGAAGTGTTTAATGGTGATATCTACAATTATTGTGAGAATCGTGAATATAAAATAAATGTGTTGAATTTGAAAAAATAAAAAATCATGAAGGAAATGAAGGATCATCATGAAATGGTGATGAAATGGACCTTAAGGTTCTAGAATCCATGGAATTCCTATAAATAAGCCTCTACCACCCATTAGAAAAGTTGTGAGACATAATGAAATTCTCAAGGATCTTGATTCAAAATTGATGTTCATGAAGGGTGTCTCTCAAAGGGTGGTTCACAAAGGGGATATGATAATAAATTTTCTACAGATGTAAAATCCAACAGAATGTTCAGAGAACCATGAATGTAACGAAATTGGAAAAGGCTAAGTAAGCTTCATGAAAAAATGGTTCTTCGCGAAGGCTAGTTGAGCTTTACAAAATATGGGTTCTTCATGAATGATTGTTGAGCTTCACGAAAGAATTTTCATACATTAAGGCATGTTGAGATTCATGAACAAGGAGCTTCATGAAGGCAGTGAGAATCAAAAAATTTGTTTATAATACATTTCCCAACACATTTTTTGTAAAATGATATTCATCTATTGGATGAAAGTAGAATTTCAACCGAGAATCCATTTACAAATAAGAATGTAATTTTTAGATATAATGAAGGGACCTATAGTCCCATAAATAGTAGGTGAATATCTTCTATGAATAGTGAGGAAAGGAAGAGCAAGATGATGATCATTTCCACCAAAAGTGATCCAAAGAAACAGACATATCGAGTGATGCTTAGGAGTGTTGTGATCAAACCCTAATCCTTGTAAATGCAGTGATCCTATGTATAAATGAGATATATATTGAACCATAATTATTTGTAGTGATCCTTAGTGAATTTGATAAATTTTTTACTTTGATGCTGTTTTCCCCATTGATGTGGCCTAATGAGGGAGATCTAAGTAAAAATCTTTACATACTTCTGTTAACCTTCCATTGTTACATTCAAAGCATCAGCATCAGATAAAAATAAAAATAATAAGTTCAAAATTAACTCTTATGCACAAAAAATGTGATACCTATAAATAAGAGGGCACGATAAAGATGTCACCATCTAATAGGGAATGAATAATTTTGAAAAGAATATCCACACCATGATTCACCCCCTCGTAGGGTATCAAGGTCCCTTTTGGACCTAAAAATTGGTATCAGAGCCGAGATTATTTTATCAGATATGTTTTCTCTGACCTGATTCATACAATTAGAAATTGACTCTTACAATCTTTGTGTCCCATGGTTATGGGGAGAACATAAATGAAGAAGTAGAATTCAAGTGGCAATCCTTAGAGTGGATGTGTTTAAGGAAAAAGTGTGATATTGTATAAGGAATAAAATAGTTTACTGAAGATTGGTTTGGATGAATTACATAAGGAAAATATATAATCACTCAATGATGATTTAGGAATGATAGAATAACTTGACATACCAAGTGATTTTGAAACTACTAATGATAAAGAAATTACATAAATTTCAAAAGTGGAATCCATCCGTGGAACAAGATAATTAGACCATATATTGGATGGAGAAATCAAATATAAATATATTCGGATCCCAACACTAGAAATTGAGGTCAATAAGATAATAGGTTTTAATCAAAGGATTATTGATGTGGATACTGATATGAGGGACAAGAATGATTATCAATATGAAAACTGCAAATGATTTCTAGAAAGATAGACAAAAAATAGCTGAAAATGAAGAGAATCAGTAGTTAAATGAAAGTCAGAATCTAAAATATAGTAGTGATGATCTTTCTACAATGTTGTGTGAACTATTTTAGAAGTTCCAATGGCTAAAATAATATAATTCCTTATGTTCTAATTCTATTTCTCAATAAAAATTTAAAACAAGGTAGAAAAGTTACACGGTGGATAATCTCACATGTGAATTAGAAGATTAGACAATTAGAGAGAAGTATCTAAAGAGATAACATAATCCTCAACTTGAATCATTGTAAAATGAAATTCAACAATTTAGTTGAGATATTGAGTTAGTAATGAATTAATTGGTGAAATCTAATGCCAATAAAAATCATAAAATGAAGGAGTAATTCAACATACTATTTTATTTTTCTTTTGATGGGTGATATTGAATTCAAACGAAAATATGCTACTTTAGAGGAAAACCTGAAAGGATTGTCTCATCCCAAAGGCCATATAGTTTTGTAAAATATGTTATTGTATATGATGGAACCTCTCCCACTCTTGAGAGGAATAGAACTATGAACATTTCCAAAAAAAAGAAAATATCATGTAAGAGCATAAGAATGCCATAAAATGGTTTTAACAGGAAAAAATGGCAATATGTTCTATTTCTGTAGGATTCTTGGTAATACATAATGTTTTGTTCAAGGCATTGGAATATATTTCATTTTTTGAAGACGAAAATATTTCTAAAAATGATAATGAGAAGAATCGTCCTGAGAAATTGGAAAGAAGAGTCTCCAAGAAGAAATTATCCATGAAATGATACTATAGAAGAATAGTGGGACACACCCTGAGTATTTGTTAGGTTGCCCAAAAATTCAATGTTAGACGAACAAATAGAGCATTATCAACATCCAAACATAGAAATTATGACACGAAGTACGTTTTTAATAGGATATGTTTTATAGCTTACAATCATGGTAATTTGGAACGATATTATAGGATGAGGAAAGAAGTGATGGAAAAGAAACTCCAAATGAGAACCCTGACTCCATTGGTGTATAATGAGAATGACTATTTTGGATGAAAACATGACAAGTATGAAAATATGTTTATAGCCTTAGGGGAAACCCAAGGAGATCAATGAAGGGATTTTCAATCACATCTTCTATTACACAAAAGAAAAATACCTAGGAATGAATTTGAATGAACCTGGAAGAATAAGGAAGGTGTTAATTGAGTTATGAGTATGAAGAATGGGAATTTAGTAAAGAACCCACCAACAACATGAAACACCATGGAGAATGAAATAACTGATAAATGAAATATGAATACATATTTTTTCCACAATCATAAATGTTTCACAAGGAGAGAAGTGAAATTAGTGAAAATATCCCTCAAATTGAGGAATAAGAAAGATATGATGGATGGTAGAGAGAATGTTTCTTAGAGAAAAAATCATGAAAAGTGGAAATTTGGTGGAAAATCAATAAAGAAAATTGGTACCAGCAAGTTTAGACCTCAAATTGTGAAAAGGTAGAATCCTACTTAATATACTTATCTGAAGAAGAATGGGGATATGGGAAACTAATTTCTAGTTATATGGCCATAATACTTGATGTTGGCTATGCCGATGAAATATGAACATAAAGAGTACAATGCCTTGAAAGAAAGTATCTAGGGGTTGATCTAATAGGATTGAACACAATCATCTTTTTGAAGATTCTAGATATTCCCGTTTTCCTATGTGTATAAATTATTTTAACTGATGTTCAATTGTTTCAGGATCAAGGGGATATATGATCCATGGGGAGGTGGCATCAATAAATTAATAATGGTGATGTGATGTGGTCTATAATTTCTACTAATTAAAACAAATCAATAGAGTTGAATAATTAATCTATAAGAATTCTTTGAAAAGAGTCAATGGTTTTTGACTTCTTGAAATGTATGGAAGTAATGTGCACAACAGACAGTGATTGTGTTATTAACATTATATCTTGTTTCCTATAATGTGTTCTGACTTAGTAGGATTAGATGTTTTTTTATGGCACATTGCTACATTCCACATGAGAATAAATGATGCTGGATAAGATGTACATTTGTAGGTCTTATTCTTGGTCCCAACAAGAGGAATAAGTGCACTTCATAGGAGGAGCATTTTATATCTAAATGAGATAAAAAATATCAATGGGATATAAAGGATGAATTTTTATGTTTTTTGAAATCAATAATGGAAATTGGAGGATAAGAGGAATAACTCATGTATTTAATAATTATCTATATATTTTTAACAATAATCTATTATGTGACTATTTATTATGTACTAAGAAGCTACAAAAGAATATTCAAATCGATTGAACAAGAAGAGGGATTTATGATGATAGTGACAAGGAGGTAAGAAACATAGTGGGAGTTGAAGTGTAGAATTATGAGTCATAAAAAGATACAAAGGATGAATTGGAGGAAGAAACAAGATATGAGAACTGGTCTCATGATAACAATGAAGATCTTGGCCAAATAAAAAATAATTAGACTTGGGAGATAGTATCAAGACCATCCAACATAAATTTCATTGGGACTAAATATATTTTTTCAAAAAAATATAAATAAATGAGGAAAAATAATTCGAAACGTGTCACGATTTTTATGCCAAGGGTACTCCCAAATAAAATATATCGATGTTGATGAATCATTTGAAACTTTTGGAAGGCAAGAGACATTCATATTATTCCTGGCCATAGTATTCGAATGAATGTGAAATTTTTCCTATATGGAAAACAAATTATAATTTCTAAATGGGGTTCTGAATGAAGAAGTGTATATTGATAATCTTGATGGTTTTATCATTCATAAAGATAAGAACTGAGTGTGGGACGAAAAGGGCATTTTATGGGTAAAAGTAAGCACCAAGAGAGTTGTATTCAAATATTTATCAATTTTTTAAGAAGCTTAGTTATCAATATGGTGGAGTTGATGACAATTTATATGTCAAAAATGAAATTTATGAATGAATTATCCTGATGGTATGTGTCAAGGAAATAATATTAGGTGGATTAGATGAAGTATAGTGTGACCCAAGGAAATAATATCACATTCGTTATCCAATCTGAATATACAATGGATGTTTTGAGAAGATTCAAAATACATAATTTCAAGGAGAAAAACACTCCAATGACTACCTAGATGAAACTATCCTGTCATTATGAAGAAAAATTTATTAATGTCACAGAATACAAGTATATCATTGGAAGTCTATTATACTAATAGTGACACAACCATGTATTGTTTTATCTACACAATAAGAATTTCTATATCAAATAATTACCAAAAAATGAAAAATTATTGTATTGAAAATAATACTTTGACTCGTGAAGAGAAATTTAGATTTTGGATTTATTTAAAATGAAAAATCTCAACAGAAGTTATTGGGATATATAGATGCAGATTGGGAGAAATCAGCAGATGATAAATAATAAATGTATAGTGGTGAATTTTATATTGGTAGATTGTGTATTTATTGGATCAGAAAGAAAAAGGATTACATTTCACTGATCACCACAAAATATGAGTATATTTAAAAAAACTCAAGTGTTCGTATAGCTATTATTGATGAAACCGAATATAGATTATATGGGTGTTGAAGTAAAGTCTCCAATATGAATCCATTGTAATAATTCAAGTGCAATAAATCTTATAAAATATATATTTCATCACATAAGTAAAAATAACATTGAAAAAAAGTATCATTTTATCAAGGAAATGGTGGAGCAAGGACGTATAAGGTTAGAGTATGGGTCTATAAAACTATAGGTTCCAGACATTCTGAATAAGTCCCTAGCCAAAGAATCATTTGAGCGGCATTAAATTGATATGAGAGTTCATTAGACTCTCCACACTGGAAAAAGTGTGGATGTTGGATACCCATCTCCCCTAGCTATGGTGTATTGTTCTATTATTTTATAATATACGTTCTTTACTAAGTTTCAGACTCCAAAGGAATAGCCTTCAGGTATGTTGATAAAGTGGGGAAAAGTGTGTCTATTCAAAGGGAGAAAATTTCGTTGACATGACCTGTGGAGAAGCTGTCTAGGGGAGTATTGAGACAAGGGGAGCAATGTAATAGGGGGAGTATTAAATATAAAGATTATATAGTTGATCAATCAAAGGATATATTTCGCGACATATGAGGGTTATGATGAAATTAGTTGAATGGTTTTTGAATCAATTGATTCCTTGATGAACATTACATATTACTCGTGTTTCCCACATTGAGAATGGATCATGTAGGCTTAGAGTGTGTGTTGAGTAAGTATTTGGTTTCTATCTGAATTGTATAAATATATTATTGTTAGATAATGGATGAAGCTTCAATGAGTTATCGAATAATGAAATTCTTGTCAACTAACTTAATGTTTGAAATTATTTGGAAAATATCACTCAAGATAACATTGCGTTATTTTTGGGTTGATTGTGTTTGTTGACAATGTTTTTTTCTATGGTATGCTGTGGATTCATGGGAGATTATTGACATGGTATGTTGTGAAAGATCCAAGAGTCACTACATAATAATCAGTGTCTAGTAATAGTTTTTTTTCAGTGGTTTACTAAACGGTAACTATTTGTTTTAAGTAATATAGTAGTCATTTATGAAAAACTGCTGCTAAAACATTTTTCTAAAATCCTGATACATTTCCCTCAAACCCCACTATATCTAAACCCATGCGACCCCCGACCCCCCGAAGCCATAACCTTGTCGCACCTTGTCGGTGGTCCTGAGAGTCATCACCCCTCACTGTGCCGAACTGTCGGTCTCAAGCCTCGCCGCCATTAGAGTATTGATGTTTTTTGATGGTATGGTATTTTTTGGATTTGGGAGCACTCAGTAGAATGGTATTTTGAAATTAGGGATATTTTTTAGTCTGATTGTTTTGGATGATGAACTATTGGTGTTTTTAATGATCTGGGTTAGATTTTGGGAGCTATGACATAGGCATGGGAAGGATGAATTGGGATATGGTTCGAGGTGTGTTTAAAATTATTTATAAGTTAGGTGATATTGGTTATGTTATCTGAGTCCTATAGTTGGTTAGTTTTGGGGATTGGAGTTGAGTTTCAAAAATTATTATTGTAGATATAATTGATTCCACAGTTCATTTATTGCCAATATATAGGCAATGTGTCTTTATATAGATGTTTCATTAGACTTATCATTATTGAATAGTGATATTTTTGGGGGGATTAAATGTTTTTACCATATTACCTTGATTATGGTTTCATTAAGGTCTTATGTTGAAATTTTTAATGGAAAAACATTTGATAGTTTTTATTATTGATTCTGATTGAGGGATATTTTTTGGATAATGGATTAAAAATTGATTTAGGTTATTGAGTTTACATTCTAAGTTATTTTTCAATTAGGTTTGTAGTTTTTTGTGTGAATTGGGGATATGGGGTACCGAAAATATGTTCCCACATATATTTTACAATTACATGTGACACTAGGTACCTGGTAGGAGTAATATAGTTAATGTTGGACTTGTATGAGTCTTTGGTATCCAAAGTGCGACACCAGGGACTCCATCTTGCTCCTTTCCCCCTTTATCTATTAATCCCACTCTTATCCTATGACTTAAGAGGCCCCTTTGAAATGTTTTATTGTTAATGATGAAATATCTTTTATATGTCTACATGATTGATGAATTTTGTGTTTTTCCTGGAGTCCCTATAGGGATTTTACTATTATTAGCGGTAATTGGGTTTGAGTTATAGTGTGTTTTTCAATGAAAAAATGGTTAGGAGGAATGAGATGTGACATTGGATGATGTGTGATATTATTGTTTGATGATCATGGTTGTTGTGATGATGTGTAATGCCTGATCTTGGAGTTTGAATATGAATTATGTATTTAGTTTTGTTTTGGATTTGTTGTTTCCTTGTAGTAATATATTGATTGAAAAGTCTCATTCCCAAATTAAATGAACTTCACATGTATTATGTTTATTGGGGATGGAAATAAATGGATAATATAATAAATTATATTGTTCATGTTGATGGTGCATTATTTTTTCCTTGGGATCATGTTTTTATATGAAAAACATACAATAATATATTGTTTTGATATTAAACAAGTTAAATCATTTAATATAGGGACGGTTTGTTGTTTGGATATGAATCATGTCTATGGTTATGATGTAGAGAATGTTTATTGTGTAAATATGGAACACATTATGTTTTTTAATCTTTAATTAGTTTGAATGTGATAACCTTAGGTTTACTTATTTTATATTTCATATGTATAACCTAGATTTTTTTATGAATATCATTTGAAACATTTTGGAGTTATATTATTGGCTTCATCTTTAAACTTGTCTACTAGATTATATTTTGGGTTATCAGTTTCTAACTAGGTTACCCCAACACTTAACCTCACGTATTTTGATCAATTCGAGTGATACATCTATTGTAGAAACAATTCATTAGAGTTCAATCAGATAATTTAATTTTTATATGTATTACCAACCATAATAAATATCATAAGGCAAGGTCATCAAAATAGCCAATTTTAATCATATAGAAAATCCATCACATATAACAATATATTTAAGGATATAATTTCAATATCTAAAATCTCTCACAAGTTGAATTTTTTGAATTATATGTTTTGAATTTAATTTTATTTTATCAAATGATAGGAGTTCAAAGGAGGAAGCTCTATACTTTTCCATTGACCCCACCAATAGATGAAGATTCATATGTCCCATCCCTACAGCATCTGAGACACCATTTGTTTTCCCCTGACACCATCTCTCACACCCACTGTGAGTGTCCCATCAGTAGCTCAGTTGAATTCTTCCCATTAAGTAGCCATTTTAGCAAGAGAATAAGGTGCCAATTATAGTACTTTTTGGAGATATAGGAGAGTTACTATTACAAGTACAAATTTTAATATGAATAAATTTAGTTCACATTTTTATACTAATTCTTTGTTCATAAAAGATGGAAACAATGTGACTATGGAGAAAAATATAAAAATTTCAGATATATGGAATCTGATTGGACTAAAGATATACATCCCATTTTATTCCTATGGTGTTCCAATGGATGATGCCGCAATATTACTTGCCCAAAATCTAGGTCATCTAGTTGCGAATCCAGATTCCTTTTTGATTATGTAAGATTATTAGAGGTATATGCCTTCATCTTGGAAGAATGATTATTTTTACTCAGAAATAAAGAAAACTTTAATACATTACGGTGTAATTTAATGTCAATATGATATTAAATTCTAATATTTTCGAAATTAATTTCTTGGTACATATGTTTTTTCACTTTAGGGATGATGATGTGCTAGCATGAAAATTGACATTGAAAAATCTTGGCAAGAAATGGAAAGAGTTTAAATGGATATTATAGGGCAATATTAACAATACATTGTTGAGAGCCGAACTGATGATTGGAAAGGTACCAAATAGGGAATCTAGAGAGTAATAGAAAATTTTTATTGAAAGAAATCATGATGAGAAGCACATGGTATTAAATATAATTTAATATATTAATCTCATTTTAAATATATAAATTTATACGAAAAATATATTAAATAGCATAAATTACTATAAAATTCAATTTTATTAATTTTAGTATCTTTGATGGAAGAATGCAGTAAGGTGGGCTATGAAAATCATCCCTCACACTACACGGTCAAAAGGTTTTCCAATAATTCGGTCAACTGTAGTAATATTTTAATTAGTTTTAATATTAATAATAGAATATTATATATTCAATATATTAAATTGTTTTTTAACCTTTGTTTAATGCATTCACAAAGATTAGGGCACCAATCATCCTAAACAGAAGTGTGGTTGCATATTCATAAAAAATATTATGGAATTTTCTTAATGAGTCTGCCAAAAAAGTTGGCGTATGAATTCTTTTTTCATTATAATAACTTATTGTCCATTTTCACTGAGATAATATAAAGTGCTTCTAATAATAATGATATTTTATTTCTAGATAAAAAATAATTTACTATGGGTTTACAATCCCATACATTCTTAATCAGTCTCTTAGGATGACCTAGATGGTAATGTTTTTTGGGAAGGATAATCCTGGTTGAGGGCACGAGATGGGTTTGAGGCCCATTCCATCTGATGTCTTTTGCAGAACATCAGTAGATGATGATGCATATACTATTAGTTTTAGTCATGATGCTAAAAAATATTATGTTTCTATGAAAAAAACAATTTTGGAATAGAGAATTCGGATATCCACTTTGCAGAAATAATTGGTCTATTTATATCAGAATATGACCAGATCTATCCTTAGTAATATTGCATCGATGAAGGGTGGATAGAAGGTAAATCAAACTACATAAAAATAATTTTTTTTGAAAACATTTATTGGTTTTAATTTTAAATATAAATATACAACATTATTTAATTTTTAATATAATTGCCTTACTGGTGCTGGTTGAATAATGTAGAGTAGGAGGGGGAGAGGGTGACAAGCCATGTTCATCATCAGACGGTGATTAGTTGCCTTGTGGATATATAGGAAAAATATGGAAACATAGGGTTTGTTCATATATCATGTGTCATGTATCTTGTATGGAACAAAGTATTTACCTAACATTTTCATGACCTAACATTTTCTAGATTCTCCTAGTTATATAAAGGCATCGGAATTTGATATGGCTTGATGATTTAGTAAGGTAGTGAGTCTAGAATTGGTGAAGAATAATGTTGCGGTAGTATGAATTAATCTATGTTCCATATGGAAGATGGATATATTTAATAGTTTCATTAGAGTTATATTATGATTTGTATATTAATATTTTGGAATAACTACCTTGTAGTTTATTGGAATCATTTTATTCATGTTGGAGACAGACGCCCCAAAACCATGTCATTCAAGGATAGCCCCCTCAAATGATGGGTCGACCATTGACCACATTCAAAACAATATAATTGATCACTTCTCAAAAGATATCCTTTTACGTGTGTTCCCTAGAAGGTATTCGAGATTATTTTGGTCACCCTACATCACTATAGTGGAGAATAATAATTTAGAGGATGATTAAGATCCAAATTGGGTGTTTCACCACAATGTGCATGACCACATTGAGTGAGCCTTTATATAAGAGAGATAATTAGGTAATCATCTTATTATTAACTATCTTATAGATATAAAAATGATAATTTTTAATTTTTAATGGTCAATTTTATGTTGTGTTACTACCACTATCACAAATTCCTATTTATGCAAGACCTCAATGTACCAACAGTTCTACAAACACATTTAATATGTTACATAGGAGGATATTACCCATGTTCCTCAATTTTTTGGAAATGGTTTATTTCCAATTGACCAATCTCATACCTTTCACACTATATTTTCCTTTAAATTTTCACAGAAACCATTAAAATGAACATGTCTCAACCAACCATGTTCCTGATGTAGTTCCTCACTGACCACATACTACTTATAGTATTTACTCAAAATGAACTACTTTTGGTTGAATATATTTAAATAACACTAAAATTTAATATTCGACATCTATAAATCCATATTTGGATACCTTTTATCTTAGGTACCCCAATATCTCTTTGACCATGCACATCACTTCTTGTAACCAACTTTTGATGACGTCACTTAATCATTCCAACTATTACTCATTTATGGCACAATTCAAAAAAACATTATAGTTTATTACCAATCCAACACACCATGATAATCAAAAGGTACCCCAATAATAATTCCTAGACTCAAGCTTCTCCCATGTATATATTTGAAGTAGTACCTCACATTAACCATGGAATATAATAGTTTCCAATTCTAGTTATCAAGAAAGTAAAATAAAAAAACAACCATTCAACAACTGGTCCGACATTCACATGATTGTTACCCTCCAATATTTGACTTTTGTAATGCATATATTAAGGATTTCTATAAATAAATTCATTTTTAATCCTCTTAAGGATTCCTTCCATACAAAAAAATTGGAATGGTTTTAATTATTTATCTAGGTATAAAGAGGCTATCCCAATATACTTAGGATGGTGTCTATATATTGGGA
Source organism: Viscum album (assembly GCA_963277665.1). Lineage (NCBI taxonomy): Eukaryota > Viridiplantae > Streptophyta > Magnoliopsida > Santalales > Viscaceae > Viscum > Viscum album. The sequence goes on from OY728126.1 coordinate 1,167,028,066, forward strand.
ATGACTGAATATAGAATAGAAGTACACCATTTTTCTAATCATTACACATTTATGGTCAACAAATAAAAACATCTTAACATTTTTTAGATATTATATTGATTGGAATATTTAGATCTTCTGATACACCCTCCATCAAAAAATTTAACACATTCCTTGAACCAACCCTTGTTCTTACATATCTCAATGATGTGTGACTAGGTCCAAAAATGGGTCAGCCACCTCAACGCACCCTAAAACCATTATTTTACTTCTATAGTTTATCATTAAAGGTTTACAACCCAAAAATTTCACATCATATTTAACATGATACATAAATGGTAGGATTAACTCCACTATAAAATTTGATCACTAAAGCATCAATAAATCACCTCAGGCATATTTATCTTGAGCATGAATCTATCATCTAGAATTAGTTTTAACTAAAAAATATGTTTTAAAATTCATCGTCTTGTTTAAGATATGAAATATTGAATATACCAACTCAACAAATTCAACAATCCTTTCAAACAATTTCCAATTAGTTGAATGATTATGTGTGCCTCAATATGAATAACCATAGATTCCATAATACTCCTCATTCTCCCCACCATAAAAATTTCTTGGGGAACATTTTATTGAAATAAATAAAACATTTCATGGAACATGCATCATCCACTATTGAATGTGGTTCAAAACCTATGATAAAATGCTTATTTTTACCATCCACCTAAATTGAAAAAACACCATTCTCTTACAAGTGTTGTTTTATAGGTTTTCTCGTAGACGCATGTGTGATTATTTTATCGAGCCATGTTTAATAAATTCATCCATATAAAACATATTTTCTAAACGAAAACTAATCATTATTGTTGTCAAAACCAATTATTTTTACCAAAACATCCTGATCACTAGGTTAAATCATCATTATTACGATATCTCATGGAAACATCTTATAAGATCGTTCTTTTAGGTTGAATGAATACATCTTGCATGTTGGTTCTATACAATTTAATGTCTTATATTTGGATCTATGAAACATTGTTAGCTCATTAAAATGCTATGGTTTAGGATATTCTGTTATATGTTCTCCTTATATGGGTTTTTAATGAAGAATTGTTACTTTGTTGACTACATAACATTGTCTTATGGTTTATATTATTGAGTTTTATGTTTTCTATACGTGGATTTTTTCATGTGTACTGGTACCGGGGATGTAGAATATGATGAATTTTTTTATTAGTAAATCTGCATTTAGAGACAGTTTAAACTGTCACTAATGAAATGGAACATATTTTGGTGGTAGTTTAAAATGTATCTATAATTTGATATTCTTTTATCAGCTACGGTTTAAACCGCCTTTAAATAAATGTGCATTATTGTTTGGAGACGATTATGGTGGTTTAGTGGTGGTTTAAACCGCAACTAAATATGCCATTTTTTCACATTAAACGACTGATAAAATCACCTAAACCACTACTAAATATGATTATCATGACACTTACAAAAACTGACTATATATTAAATAAATCTCTATGTGTTGGATGCCGCCACCCAATTTAGTGGTGGTTTTATGAAACCATAATAGAATAATTTGGTAGAGCTTTAAACTGCCTCTATGAGGCTCCTTTCTTACAGCAAAGAAGGAATGGATACCCAAGAAGTGGTACATAAAATTGTGTAGACAAGGAAATTAGTGGATTTTCTGAAAGGCCATATTAAAATACTATAATGGAATGAATTTTTGGAAGATGCACTCCATGAATAGTGTTTCATGGAGGATCATAGAATTTTAATGGTTATCTACATGATCATTGACAAATATCACAAATGGTGAAGGTGAGTATCATCCTAGGGGCGTGAATATTTTGTTGGTGATCTCTGCGATTACGATGAAAATTGTTAATGGGAAATGTGTGTTGAGAATCATGAATAAAAGAGAATCACGATGGAAATGAAAGAGATTTGTGAACTAGTGATGAGATGGATTGTAAGGTTTTAGAATTGGTGGAATACTTATGAATAGGCATGTACCCCACTTTAGAAAATTAGTGAGACTTAACAAAAATCATAATGCTCTAGAACCATGAATATATTTTGTGAAGTTTAGTTTGCAAAGGCTATTTTGTAAAGGTGATATGTAAATAAGTTCATGAAGGTTGTGAAATCCAACTGAATGTTCTAATAATTGAAGAAGTAATAAAATTTGTGATTTATAAGTAATCATCACTAAAGGACGGTGTTTTGCAAAGGATAGTTGTGATTTGGGAATGACGTGTTCTTCACAAAGGCTATTTTAGTATCAGGAAAGAGGGGTTCTTCCGAAAGGCTAATTGGGATCCATGAAAGAGTATCTTTACAAAAGTAGTGACCATCAAGAATGTTTTCAAAGGAAAATACATAGTAAGTCTTTGGTAATGTGGTATTTATCTATTTGATGAATGTGGAACTTCAATAGAGTGTTCATATACAACTAAGGATGAATTCATTTAATATAATGAATACACCTAAACAACTATAAACTATTGGTGAATCCCTTCTAGGAGTAGTGAATAAATAAAGGGAATGATAGTGATTCGTTCCCCCAATAGTTATACAAAGAAAGAGAAAAAGGGTGTGACCCTTGGGAATATTTTGAGCAAACCCTGAACCTTGTAAAGTAAGTGATCCTAGGTATAGATAGGATATAGCCCAAACTATCATTATTGGTAATGATCCTTATTTAATATGGTACAATTGCGACATCACTATTTTATTCTCATTAGATGTAGACTAGTGAGGGTGAACCAAGTAAAAATCATTGTTTCCTTATAATTGATTTCTTACATTACATTAAGATCTTCATCATCATCAGATAAAAATAGAAGGAATAAGATCATAATTACATTTTAAGTGAAATCAAGGTGACCCTTCTTATAAATAGTTCATGATCTATTGGGGTAGGAATAATTATGAAATGAATATTCATACCCAGATTCATCACCCCTTTATTAGGGTATCTTGGCCTCTTTTGGACATAACAATTATCATTAAGAGATGTTATTTTGTAGGCATGTTATTAAATCGGTTCATGTCCATTGGTGGCATGGTGGGTTGGGGTAGAGTACATATGAGTAGTATTCATAGATGTGCACATAATATATAGAGTTTTTCGATGTTATATATTTATTGAATTATATGTTTAACCATTATTGATTTTTGAGATGGATGATGTTGTGTATTTGTGATCCTCATTCCTCTAATGTGCTTGTGGTACGTTGAAATAGTATGATCCGTGATAGTTATCTCGTAGGGTGGTTGTTTTATTCCCTTTAATTTCATTCATGGGTTTTGTTTCCAATTATCTAGGATGTGAATTTATTAAAGAATATATGATTTAAGTTCCCTATTTCTTTATTAGAACTAACTTTATATTCCTAGATGACTGGTGATTTAATGTAAGAGATGAAGTGTAGATGTGGAATAGTGTATAATTTTGTCTTGGGGGAGGAGGTTTTTAGTGTGGATACTAGACCAGAACGATTGGTGTTGGTTTCACAATGTGGTCATGGTTACTATGGAATTGGGTCCAAAGATGGAAAAAATTGAATCCATATAAATTTTTGGGTGGATATGATACAAAATATGGATGAATGTGTGGAATTGTTTTTAGAATGGACTTTTCTGTAAAAGTGGTCCTTATGTAACATAGGATAAAGATAATGATTCTTATGGTTATTTTGTTTTATGGGTTTACAATAATATAGAGCATTAGGTATCCTCATAGTCTTCTACCACTTATATACTATTGGGTTTCACTAGTTATGAAAAAGGGGAGAAAAAAAAGATTTGTGTTCTGGATTCCGGATTGTGTCTTTGAGAAAGACCATTATGGAATGGGAATCCCTTATGTGTTGTAGTTTTAGTAGAAACCATAAAGGACGTGTCATGATCAATGGTATTGAATTATTGAATTATGTCTCAACCAACATGTATAAATTCAAAATTTCCTTCAAAATTACCCCTTTTCCAACATTATCCATTGAGGCCAAGGTTACCAATATACCCCTTTATATGAAATTTGGAACATATTTTTTTAATTTGACAACAATCCTTTTCAGAATTGATTCTTGGGTTATCTGATGTTAGATTTATTCTTCTCCCATGGTTCAGTTATATAATATTCTCCAACATCGTGATATTGGAGCATGTTACATAAAAATTCATTTGGTTTTTGTTGATGATTACAGATGATTTTATAGATTATAAATTCCTTAGGGGTTTTCAGTTCATTTTGGGAGATGTGTTCAGAGACCCACAGTCAGTATTCCAATTTTTCTAACTAAACATTGAAAAATCTAGTTGATGTAATTGATTCATGAATTATCCTTATTATGGGAGTGTGTGGGATTTTCCTGGTTTAGATTCAGTGAATAATGGTGGAGTAAACCTAATGAATTTAATAATCTAGAAATCTGAAGATGAAATAAATGTTGAATTATACACTTTTATCACATGGGTTTTTTGTTATGCTGTTGATTCCTTGTGATATTTTTTTGATACTGCACTATCAATTTATATTAAATTTTACTAATAGAATTTTTATGATTTAAATAAGTAAAAATACATTATTCATGTAAATATTATGTGATTAACTGAACGAGGTATGAGGATATAATTATCATTATCAATTAAAAACATTGATGATGTAAGAATTTCATGAAGCATATTTATTGTTGATTCTTATATTTTGTTAATTTCTGATGTTACATTGTATTTTATTGAAATATATATATATATAATGAATATATTAATTCAAGATACTAATTAAAAGGGTTCTTTTTTAGATATATGTCATTGGGGTTGAGTGATCACATTCTTTTTTATAAAATATTTATATTCCTTTTTGATATGAACATGGTTTCCCTGGAAATATATGTACTAAAAATAATTTTTTCCCTTGTATTCATTGAGATATTATGGATAACATCTTGTGAATTATTTTTAACCCATTATGGTTGGGGTGTTATTATATGTATAGACCACACAAGTTCAGAGTGTGAATTCCTGGTTTCTTGATAGTTTAGATGAGGTTTATATTATGGAAGGTGGAAAATTATAACAAATGTGTTTGCCTATTACTGAATTGTTTCAGTGGATAGTTTGGTATTTTTTTAGAACTAGGATATATTGATTCAATTGTTTATTTTTTCTTTTGATGTCTGGTTGTTAGGATAGTCATTTGTTGATATTTATAAATGACTAATGTAGTTGGCTAATGCAATGTGAGTGTTCCATTTTTTTATAGTGTGGGATTAGTCTTAGAATCAATTTATAATGGAATGTCATATGGATTTATATATGAATTCATAGGATGTGTTATGATGTTGGAAATGAAGGAAAACCAAAACCATGAGATGGTTTGAATGAATGAATTGAAAGAATGATACATAAATATAGAAATTATAATGTGAATTATAAACAATGTTCATTTTTAATATAAATAAATGATTAAATATAAATTTATAATTGGTTTTATGAATGATTAGTAATTGATATAATTATAAATTGAATTGGTCAATACTAAACCTTGGTACTTTTATTCCATTTAGATGATATAGATCTATAGATCAATGTTTGATGCTAGAATATATTGTAGACAGTAACTATAATTGACTCTAAATCATGTTAGTTTCTATTATTTGTTTTTGAAATGTATTCACTATATTTTTTGAACTCTTGTACTCTACCTCCTGATTTTTTAGGAAACAAGGAATCATTTGTTTTGTGGGTGTTTTCCCCAACATCATTGTTAGCGAGTGAACTAATGCCTAACTTTTTTATCTCTCCCAACATCCATTGACTACTTTATAATAGGTGGGAATACTCAAGTAGTGATGAATTAAGATATAATATATATAATCATATTGAATTAATGGATCATGATTTCATTATACAGGTATGTGTGGGTTAAAATGACATATTTTTAAAGAACATACATGAATCATTATATGAAGACTACGTTTAATCATGGGTGTACATGCATGGGATATTGTGGGATGAGGTATAATGCATCATGCATAGGCTTTCGTTATTTTTAGACTTCTTACCATTTTATAATGATGAGGTTGTAGATGATTATTTTCAGCATAATATGTATTTCTTTGAATTGTTAATAGGGTTAGGGAATTATGTATCTTTTAGGGGATGACTATAGTTACCGTTGATTTTCATCAGTGGATATTAGCTTATTTGGATCAATATTCAATAAACTATCCCAACATGCACCTAGGGACTATAATCACTTTGTGTCTTGAGAGATTAGAAACACAATATTCTAATTTTGTGAAAGGTCTTCATGGTATCCCATAAATATCATCTCCTTTATCATTATTCACTATCATACCCTAATTTAAACCATTATTATTAACTTGGGGAAAGGGAATATAAAAATGGATGAGCATCGATGCTCAGTAAGTGTAAAATGGTTATATAGGTAATCATAACATGAAAAAAAGTGTACAGGAACATGATCATAACATATTAAAACAATACCATTCATAACAAAGATTAGAATATTGAGTCATGGAATAATGATTGGATGTTCATGAGACATGAAATACACAAAAATAAAATAACCTGATCCATGGGAAATAACATTCGCATAAGACATAGAACGGTGCCATACATATTATCATATAAAATAATTTATATAGTAGTCAAGGCTCAATACCAAGGAAATAAGATTGGAATGGCTTCACTCCCTAAACAATCATTGTAATCATGTTCACCTCCAATACCATCATAGCGAAAAGGTCCATTAATAAACTGGGTTCACTCCCCATTCTAGTGTTGTTTATCTCATGAGATAGAAAATGTACCCAATGCATTTGAGGTAAATTTAGGTCCCACCAATAACATAATGAACTCAATGATATGTGTTCTAGTAGATCAATAAAATTAATAATATGACAACCCATGAAATAAAATGGGCCTCATCAATTTAATCAAATCCTAACATGTGGAATATAGATAGGCTTGATAATTATTTCATCATTTCATCATTTTATAACCCATTGAAAAATAAGTATGTTTCATAAGAATTTTACCATGGTATAATCCATTAAAGAGAAATACGCTTAGTGAACATATATTAATCCTAAAAAAATATTCATAAAAATAATAAGAATTCTATCCTTGGATCATATCCATATTAATACATAAGTTAAATCTATAGACATCAACTTTGATGGAAAATTATTTTGGAAGATAAATCACTTGGATCATTTCTTGATGATGATAAATTTTATTAGATTTTTTTAAATCATAAATTTTTTAATATATGATGGAAATAGTTTTCTTTGAAAATAAATGTTGAATCGTATAAATGAATCATTAAAAATATCATTATAATATATTTCATGAGTAAAGTATCCTTTACTATTTAAAACCTTTCAAGATAGAAAATAGTATGAAAATACTTTTCTTTGAAAATTAACATGAAAACAAATATTGTAAGCTTCAAATAAAATAATATTCATGATAGTGGGAAATTTCAATCATGCCATATACATTTAAAAAAATATTTCTTTATCATTTTAAATAATAGAATAAAAGAATATTTTTGAAAAAAATACTGATTCCTTTTATAAATTTAAAAAAAATTAAAAAAATAATAAAATCAATTTTAATAAAATATTTTTAGAATGTAAAAAATAATTTTTAAAACATATTTGGAGAAAAAGTAATTTTTGAAAAGGGGTTTTTGACTGGAGGGAGAAACGAATAAGGTTTTTCATAGAAACATTCATATGAAAACGTGTGTAAATAAAGAGGGTAAATGAAGGTAAAACAAGTATTTTCATGACATTACCATAGGATAATAAAATTCCATAGTTTATTGATATATTTATTATATTATATCAATATTTTAATCGTAATCATGTGAAATACCGATAAATGATGAGACTGTAACATAAAAAACATTAATACTTTGGTAACTTTGAGTCAACAGATCCATGAGATAATAAATTTAAGTGAATCATATAAAATAATGAGAATAAATAAATTCATGATATAACATGAAAAATGGGCAGTATATACCCATCATAAAAGTTTATAATTTCATCACATAACACATGTCTCAAAGAAAGAATATCGAGATAATAGTCCCATACCACTTTGGTATGTTTTGAACTATAAGACCCACAAATGAGAAATCCTAAAATGGATATGTAAATAACCATAATTTTCATTGTAATAATCATAAAATATATATTAATGGGTTGTATATACCCCATAGAAAATAAACACATGATTAATAAGGAATGTGTCTCACAGAAAATAAATGTAAGACGAAAATTAATTAATGATTTAGTATTATTTTAAATCATAAGATCCACAAATGTATAAAATCAAATTAAAAATTAACTAAAATTAAAATAATTATTTAATTTTAATAACATTTAAAAGGTTATTTATATGCACTAAAAAATAAATAAGTGTTTAATTTTCATATGTCTCCCAGAAATAAAAGAGAGACTAGAAATATTTTACCTTAATCATCGACTCCCTTCATACAAATTAAAAACTCCTATATAAATTTAATATTTTTAATATAAATATATTATAAAACCATAAATATATATATATATATCATAACATTTTTTATTTACTTATGACCATCTAATACTATTTTATTAACAATTCCTCATTAAAATCATTTTTCAGGTAATAAAAGTTTTGTATTTCTTATATGTTTTGATATGTTATTTCTCGTCCTACTACTTTTATCATGGTCCCATAATCTCCATAATAATAATAATGAAATTATTATCATATTTATAAATCAATTATACTTTTAATACATATCAGGAATGATCGTTATGAGAAATTAATTACGTTATGATCATTGAGATGCTTGGCCATAAGTACGCATTAGTAAGATTTATTTTTTTATCGAATATCAAATTGAAGAAGTGGTAAGTAATATTTTATCATTAAATAATGATAGTGATATCATAGATATCAAATTATTTATTTAAATATTCTTAAATATATCATCCATAATCTATGGTGATGAAAACAAAGTCAGATTTCTATGTGAAGCCGATAGTACAAACATAGACAAATGAGATAATAATATTTTATTGAATGAAAACTTTTGATATAAAAAGAGATATTATTTTTTCTGAATGATAAATATGTAATTACTATCATTATTATTTAATTTATATCAATTATATACCTGAAATGTATCCTTATTATCTTCAATGTAAAGAATTAGGGGAAAAAATTACACATCTTCCCAGGGCAATGGTCTCCCATACACATAAGTAATGTTATCGTATTCCCTATAGGATGGAAAGTAAAAAATGTAATATATTATTTATTGACATAGTTGGTATATTTATGTAATAAATATCTTATATTTAATTTATCTCAATAGTAATACATACCTTGGGGAGAATCTAATGGAAGAACAAATGACATCAATTCGCGAGGATGTAGTCTGATGTACACATCAATAGTGATTTTTCCACCCATTTTATGGAAGTGGAGTTGAATTTTTTCATTAAAATAACATAAAAATATTATTTTATGTAATATACTATTTTTATATCATTATGGTTTAATAAAAACTTAATGTGGTGGAGGATGAAATTTAATAATAGTTCTCATTGAGGAACATTACATCTTCTTTCGGTAACATAATTTGGTATTCCTAAAAATCCCTTATATTGTGGATTTAGAACCAAAATAATGTTTATAAGATCATTGGAGGGATGTCAGTAAGGGAATTTTTATGTATTTTATCTACTAAATTGGTTTTATGGTTTGAAGAAGAGAGGGTAGGGGGTGGACTTTAATATGTGAAGTGATTGGCAAGAATATAATTGTTTGAAATGAAAAAGGGTTAACCACATTTTTCCCATGTTAAAAGGAATAAAAATCGATTAATATTGATAAAAATATATTATAGTTTCAAAATATTTCCATAAATTGATTTTATACAAGTTTTTAGTTTATTTTAATTTTTATCTTTTTAGTTAAACCCTATGTAAAACCATTTTTACCTTAACTATGATAATTAATATTTACAATTTTTACTATTTACTTTGTTAGAAAATTAATTTTACTTTAGTAGATTATTTAAATTATGATTATTAGTAATATGGAATCTATTTTTCCAATTTAAAATTTCATAAGTTCCAAAAAATTAATTTAAAATTAATCCTACATATGTGAAGTGAAAATGAGTTTTGAAAGTGTGAATGTCCAAAAGAACACAAGGTTATCATATAATAATTATATTTGAAAATGATTATAAAAAAACTAGAGAAATTGATTTAAATTTAAATATTTATAATTTATAACCAATTTAAAAAATATATTATCTTGATAAATAATTTAAATGAAAAAGAAGACCTCAATTAATACTTAGTATTTTAAACTATTCATATAAATATTAATCATTTTAGGAAACTATCAAACATTTAAACTAATATAATGATGATATGATGATTTAATTTTTTTTTTATAAGCTTTACAAAATTATTTTTGAAAAATAAGTGTGCACAATGTAAAAAAAGAGCTTTTTAGGAAAAACATTTTCTTTAAGCATACAATTGGATTTATTCTTATCTTTTTTCCATAAAATAAATAAGATAAATTTTAAATATTTGATTTATTATATATATATATATTATTAAAATAATTCACCAATTTTCAATTAATTTTTTTGTTTTCAGAAAAATAATTTTTCTAAAAAAATTTTTATTTTCAAATTGTTTTATTATTTTAATTTTTGTTTAATTAGTCACCAAAGTTTTTTATATACATGTGTGATCCATATATTTTCATAATTTTTTCAGTCATACTTATATCCACCATTTAAATGGCTGGGTGATAATTATCAGAAAATAATAGTTTATTAATATGAAACATTTCATTTAAACTCACAGTAATGTGTAACAGAAGTTAATCTCAATGCAATGTGTAATGTAAATCATTTTAAAGAGTAATGTAATTTTAAAATATATATTTCAAAAAATATTACGTTGTTGTATTCTAATCCCTTTCAAATGAATTTCCCCCCCAGAATTCATCTTGATCATCACAGGTTTATCATTTTCAAATTTTGTAATATAAACCCACATCATTAAAAGTGTTAATAAAATATTCACATGAAAATTTAAAAGGTATTTGAGAAACTCATTTTAAATAAAATATAATAGGTTTTCAAATAGGATACCATTGGTGGGATGTTAAAATATGGACATGGAATAAAAGTTTAAGCAATTATTGAGTGTGAAAGAGATCACTTGTAACATCCCGAAATTTTATGAAAAATATTCTTTTTAATTTCATTAATGTCTTATGTTGTACGCTACACCAAAAGGATCTTGCACAACACGCATCCTTGACTTGCCTTGCATTACACGCAATCGCGACCTTCCTCGATAGCGTGTGTAGTACGCAATACCGAGTTTCACTAAACAACGATATGCTATTAAAATATTATTATAACTAGCCGTTATGAATAGTAATAACCACCTTTTAAAATTTTAGAAATTTTAGCTCTCAAAATGGACTTCATTTTTGGATTCAGAGTATCGAATTTAGCCTAAGGTGAAATTTTGGTACTTTTCGGATAACTTTCATATTCTGATGAATAGTGAAAATTACTAAATTATAATTAAAAACAACTTTTTTAATAAAAATAATTAGTAGTGATAAATTATTAATTTGAGTTGTTTTAAAGTATATTTAGAATATATTTTTCCAATTTAATACAATGTTGGTCATTTGATGTAATTTCACATTTAAACCAGACATAAACAAGTGTCAATCTTTTGATAGATATTGTTTCTTAAAAACACGCTATTTGTTTTAACAGCAGGATTTAATTATAAAATTAATTAATGAAACTTCTATGTTATGAATTTGGTAAAATAGACTTCATTTTTTAATTCGGAATATGAAATATAGCTTAGGATGAAATTTTCTTATTTTTCTGAAAACTTTCAATTTTTGATGAATAGTGAAACCACTAAGTGGTAGGTTAAAAACTAAATTTTGCATAAAACTTAATTTTACCGCTTCTGTGAATGGAATTTCGAAAATCCTACAGACACGGTTAATATCAAGGACTAAAATGTGGTTCAATGAGATGAAAATAATTTTTGGAGAATAGTAACTTTTAACTTTTTTTTACCGCGGTTAATACTAAATAGGGTGACTAAGGGTAAATATGATATTATTATTACCCTAAAACATGTCCTAATTCTATTGGATAAGTGTAATTCGACCAAAAATAACCTTATGAATATAATATGACCATTTAGGTCCACTTGGAGTAGATTATGACATTTAATATTATTTTATTTATTGAATAGTTAAAATAGTTAAAATCAAAGTTTAATAAATAAAACATTTTTAATATGGGGTTATACATAAGATAAATTCAACTATAAGTATTCATTAGAAAGCTAAAAAGATTTCCTACATAATTATATTTTATTTATAATTTTTAGACTTTAAATAAATTAATTTATTTATGACACAACGATGATGCATTAATTACCCTTTTAAGGAAATATTAACATAATTGATGTTATAAATGCTCAAATAAATGTAATTTGAGACTTTTTATGAATTCCAAAAATTTTCTATGTTACTATGATATATTAGTGTTTATTTAATCAACTTGGTTTGAACATATAATTCTGTTATGACTTTCACAAAAATCATATATCAAATAGTGTCAAAATTGACACAAAATAGTTTTTAAATCAAATATTATATTATTAATTGTTATTTTATTCCTAAAAATCTATGGTTCGGCCAAATGACATAGATAAGGATATATATATTAATAATAAACAATTTCGGGTTCGTTTGGCATGTTATAGTAAGTGTATTAACCATATAGTGAAAGAAAAAAAAAAGACACGGTAAAAGTTAAATTATTTAACTTAGAGTTAAATCTAATTGATAAGGTTAAAATAATACCCTAAACTTCTCCAAATCCTATTGGTTGATAGGATTTCGACCCATCCCCACTTTAGCTTTGAAATAAGACCCTTTGGAACCATTATAAACCGATTTTGACTTTAATATAAAATAATATTTTGAGATATTCCTAAGGTGCCCCTCTCCTCCATTATAAAAGGGCACCTCCTTCCCCTCCTCCTGACACCAATTTGAGCACTCAAGCTCAGCCAACCCCTGCCAAAATCCCTTCTCCACTTCCCTAGAATAATCATAGAGGTCCTGGTCTTTTTCAAAGACCAATCTTAGTTCCCTAAGTGGAGGATTCAAAGAGGCGTTCCAAAGAAGAAGAGGTTCAGACACTTACAAAGCAAGTCGGACCTACGGTAAGGGAAATATCACAATCTCACTTTTATCCGAGATTGTTTTTACTTTGGTAATTAATGGGGTGTATTTTATCATCCAAATCCATGTTCCCCCAATATTTATATTATTTACATCCTTCTACAATAGTTTATATCCAATTTTACCCTTCGGTGAGTTTTTTGTAAAAGATATGAAATGAATCTTTTGTCGTTTCGTACGAGGTACTTTTTGACTTCTGAAAAAAGTACGAGAAGAATGTTTTTTTAACTTATACGAAACGAATGGATTTTTACGGTTTTATAAAGCCTTATTTTCATAAATCTTCCTACAAAATATTTCATGACTATTTTCAATAAAATCTCTTTCTTTTAAAATTGCATGACGTTTTGTGAAAAGAAATTGATTTTGAAGAAGAAAGGATATTTTCCTCAAGAATTCATTTCAAGTGTATTATCAATATTATTTTCCATCTATGATAATAAAGGGTTCTATTTTTATCCCTATTATTACATTGATTTGATTATGTTGTGATGGAATTTTTTTTATGAATTCCTTTATCATATATGAATTGTTTTATGATGTAACGATGTTTAAGAATCCCATTTTTATTACATGGGTTATGAAATGATTTATGGTTTATGATTTTGTGGCACACATAAGAATGGTATCATTAAGAGATGGGTGGGACCTATATCTCCCTCCAATGCATTGGGTAAAGATTTTATATCACATGAGATAGACATGGCTGTAATGGTAGGATATACCGGTTCAGTGAAACAGGACTGAAACGAGGGTTACTCGATTCAGAAAGGGACTTTGTCCACTAAGATAGTCTTGGAAACGAGTCTTGACTAACAAGAAATGATTCTCTATGATTATGTGTGTATGCCACAGAGTTTCATGTTTTAAGTTATGATTATTGTGATTACATTTCACTGCCATGATTTATCCCATGTTATGAAATTATGATCTCTTTTGCAGGATAAGATTTCCCAAAGTTATGTGCTTATTATATGATGTGATTGATATTTTTTTTGTTTACCCTTACTGAGCATTTGAGCTCACCCTTTTATGTTTTATTTTCCCCAGGATATAAATAAAGGTTTTAGGTATAAAAAAAGAAGATCTTTTTGGGAGATGTTGAAGATCTTTTACCAGGAATTAGACGATTATATTCCGAGTTTCCAAAGACACTAAACTATTACGATCCTTGTGTGTGTGTTTTTGTTATGTACTAAGTATTCCGCAAATGTAATGTAATGTCAATGTACGTCAAGTTTCGGGTCTCTACAGTTGGTATCAGAGGAAAGGTTTAGTCAACCTTTGGAAACTAGGATGCGAGAACTTTAGTGAGATCCCTAGAGATATTCATAAGGTTTTTCTAGGGATGTCCCTAAGGATAAGTATACGTATAGGATACAGTCCTATAACTACGGTAACGATCTTAGAATTTAACCTAAGAAGATAGATATTGAGGATACTCCCCCTTTATTATGATTTTTTCCTCTCACACTATTCTTTTTGGGTTTTAGAAAATGACTGGAAACAAGATGATTCACGATGATGGAGGATATGATGGACAATGGAATGATATTCTTCATGAGAAACCAAATGAAATGGGATTTGGAGGTCCAAACATCATTATTATGCCGAATCAGCAATCTCATAATATGATCAATAAAGTAAAATTTGGTATGTTTCCTGGCTCGGCTAATTAGAGAAAGATTGAGTTTCATGATGATCATAGAGGAAAGAAAGTTCAATTTCCCCTATGTATATCATGTGGGAAGAGGCATCAAGGAGAATGTTTCAAAGGAACTAGACGATGCTTTGGGTGTGGAAAAGAAGGACACAAAGACAGTAAGTGCAAAGGAAAAGGTTCAGTTAACACTAGGGATGAGGATAATGGTATTGCTACAACATCAACAATGGTTAAATGTTTTAAATGTGGAATGTACGGGCATTATGCAAACCAATGCCCTAAGGGAAAGTCTCATGAATAAAATCAGTATGGCCGTATGGGTAGTATTTATGTGGATGATGATGATGAGACTACAAATGATATGTGGGATGAAAGAATTATTGAAGCTCGGTCAATGGTTTAAGAATGTAGTGGAATGATTACTTGTTTATGATGTGTAATGTTGTATAAGTAATCTCATAGTACTATGGAATAAAGAGAAATCTAAGGAATGTTACACTGTTGTCTTTCCTTGAGTTTTAAAAATGTATGATTAATGTTAACAGTATCCATGAAAGGTTATTCAGATATTTTTGGAATGTAGATGATATGCGCATAATGAAGGGATAAGACGATAATGAGATGTTTGATTGTATTCATGAGCTCATGATTGATATAAGGACTAAGTGATATCATGGTTTGAGTATATAGAATTTTGAGGATTTTGGTATGTGGAAAGTGTTAACTTTTAACTACATTCATGTTTTCACTAAGGTTCAATGGGTATTCATTATTCAATAGAATACATGATTAAGGTATTCACATGTTTGTAATTTGACCAACGAGATATATCTTATGATATATGGGGGATAAATGATGGCATTCACGTGATTATTCTGTGACATTTCAAGTAATCATTTTCTTTATACTATAAGCCTTGACCGAAGTATTTTAGATAAGCCTAAAGATTAGAATGGATTATGTTGGACATAAGATAGGATAAAAGGTTTTTCGATATTATTGATTGGATGTTATAGTAATATAGCTTTAGAAAAAGAACAACCTGCAGGACGGGCGACAGCCCATCGCGTCGGACAAGGCTGTGGGAATCGAACCCACAACCGAAGTGTGACTGGCCTTTATCGCCTACCACTGGCCTACAGGAAGTCCATGTTTAGTAGAAACTAGTTTTATTATATTAATCAGTATGATATATGAAGTATAAGTTCATTTTTGGAACCATATATGATTATTCTAACCCTAAGATGGACTTATAACTTTTTCTAACCTTTTGTTTGAAAGAGATGGAATGACCCATCATTCTATCACATGATCTGCTAACACTTCACGAATAACAAATTCAACTTCATTTATTTAAGAGATGAAGTGGAAATTAAAAACAGTGAGATTGTACCAAAATAAAGTAAGTATTTATTCTAATTCAAATTCTTCTACTTTAGGGAAACGATCTTGAAAACCAAAAATGTTGTCCTAGTGCTCTTATATCTGATTAATCAGATGGTACCTTAGATCGTCACAAATTTATGGATTTGTGATTGCTGGCTTTTCCATAGCCATGTTCTCTACCACTCTCCATCAGAACATGATGGTTACATTTCTTTTCCATATCCATATTTTCACCTATGTGGAAACCCAGTGATTAGTTTATTTGGGTAACCATTACGTTTCATACTTTCGTTTTTAAAGATTGGTTTTGGTATTCCTTTTTATGATGTGGGTTTCGATTAAAGAAACTTTCAAATAGTAAACCATTTATAACCCCGACGAATTTCGAGGGCGAAATTCATTTTAAGGGGGGTAGAATGTAACGCCCCGAAATTTTATGAAAAATATTCTTTTTAATTTCATTAATTTCTTGTGTTGTACGCTACACCAAAAAGAGCTTTCACAACACGCATCCTTGACTTGCCTTGCATTACACGCAATCGCAACCTTACTCGATAGCGAGTGTATTACGCAATACCGAGTTTCACTAAACAACGATATGCTATTAAAATATTATTATAACTAGCCGTTATGAATATTAATAACCACCTTTTAAAATTTTAGAAATTTTAGCTCTCAAAATGGACTTCATTTTTGGATTCGGAGTATCGAATTTATCCTAAGGTGAAATTTTGGTACTTTTCGGGTAACTTTCATATTCTGATGAATAGTGAAAATTACCAAATTATAATTAAAAACAAATTTTTTAATCAAAATAATTAATAGTGATAAATTATTAATTTGAGTTGTTGTAAAGTATATTTAGAATATATTTTTCCAATTTAATACAATATTGGTCATTGGATGTAATTTCACATTTAAACCAGACATAAACAAGTGTCAATCTTTTGATAGATATTGTTTCTTAAAAACACGCTATTTGTTTTAACAGCGGGATTTAATTATAAAATTAATTAACGCAACTTCTATGATATGAATTTGGTAAAATAGACTTCATTTTTGAATTCAGAATATGAAATATAGCTTAGGATGAAATTTTGGTATTTTTCTGAATACTTTCAATTTTTGATGAATAGTGAAACCACTAAGTGGTAGGTTAAAAACTAAATTTTTCATAAAACATAATTTTACTGCTTCTGTGAATGGAATTTCGAAAATCCGACAGACACGGTTAATATCAAGGACTAAAATGTGGTTCAATGAGATGAAAATAATTTTTGGTGAATAGTAACTTTTTACTTTTTTTTACCACGGTTAATAGTAAATAGGGTAACTAAGGGTAAATATGATATTACTATTATCCTAACACATGTCCTAATTCTATTGGATAAGTGTAATTCGACGAAAAACAACCTTATGAATATAATATGACCATTTAGGTCCACTTGGATTAGATTATGACATTTAATATTATTTTATTTAATGAATAGTTAAAATAGTTAAAATCAAAGTTTAATAACTAAAACATTTTTAATATGGGGTTATACATAAGATAAATTCGACTATAAATATTAATTAGAAAGATAAAAAGATTTCCTACATAATTATATTTTATTTATAATTTTTAGACTTTAAATAAATTAATTTATTTATGACACAACGATGATGCAGTAATTACCCTTTTAAGGAAATATTAACATAATTGATAATATAAATGCTCAAATAAATGTAATTTAGACTTTTTATGAATTACAAAAATTTTCTAGGTTACTATGATATATTAGTGTTGATTTAATCAACTTGGTTCGAACATATAATTCTGTTATGACTTTCACAAAAATCATATATCTAATAGTGTCAAAATTGACACAAAATAGTTTTTAAATCAAATATTATATTATTAATTGTTATTTTATTCATAAAAATCTAAGGTTTGGCCAAATAACATAGATAAGGATATATATATTAATAATAAACAATTTGGGGTTCTTTGGCATGTTATAGTAAGTGTATTAACCATATAGTGGAAGAAAACAAAAAGACACGGTAAAAGTTAAATTATTTAACTTAGAGTTAAATCTAATTGATAATGTTAAAATAATACCCTAAACTTGTCCAAATCCTATTGGTTGAGAGAATTTAGACCCATCCCCACTTTAGCTTTGAAATAAGACCCTTTGGAACCATTATAAACCGATTTTGACTTTAATATAAAATAATATTTTGAGATATTCCTAAGGTGCCCCTCTCCTCCCTTATAAAAGGGCACCTCCTTCCCCTCCTCCTGACACCAATTTGAGCACTCAAGCTCGGCCAACCCCTGCCAAAATACCTTCTCCACTTCCCTAGAATAATCCTAGAGGTCCTGGTCTTCTTCAAAGACCAATCTTAGTTCCCTAAGTGGAGGATTCAAAGAGGCGTTCCAAAGAAGAGGAGGTTCAGACACTTACAAAGCAAGTTGGACCTACGGTAAGGGAAATATCACAATCTCACTTTTATCCGAGATTGTTTTTACTTTGGTAATTACTGGTGTGTATTTTATCATCCACATCCATGTTCCCCAAATATTTAATATTATTTCCATCCTTCTACAATAGTTTATATCCAATTTTACCCTTCGGTGAGTTTTTTGTAAAAGACATGAAAGGAATCTTTTGTCGTTTTCGTACAAGGTACTTTTTGACTTTTCCGACAAAAGTACGAGAAGAATGTTTTTTTAACTTATACGGCACGAACGGATTTTTACGGTTTTATAAAGCCTTATTTTCATGAAACTTCATCCAAAAGATTTCATGACTATTTTCAATAAAATCTCTTTCCTTTAAAATTGCATGACGTTTTGTGAAAAGAAATTGATTTGGAAGAAGAAAGGATATTTTCCTCAAGAATTCATTTCAAGTGTTTTATCAAAATTATTTTCCATCTAAGATAATAAAGGGTTCTATTTTTATCCCTATTATTACATTGATTTGATTATGTTGTGATGGAATTTTTTTTATGAATTCTTTTATCATATATGAATTGTTTTATGATGTCACGATGTTTAAGAATCCCATTTTTATTACATGGGTTATGAAATGATTTATGGTTTATGATTTTTTGGAACACATAAGAATGGTGTCATTAAGAGATGGGTGGGACCTATATCTCCCTCCAATGCATTGGGTAAAGATTTTATATCTCATGAGATAGACATGGCTGGAATGGTAGGTTATACCGGTTCAGTGAAACAGGACTGAAACGAGGGTTACTCGATTCAGAAAGGGACTTTGTCCACTAAGATAGTCTTGGAAACGAGTCTTGACTAACAAGAAATGATTCTCTATGATTATGTGTGTATGCCACAGAGTTTCATGTTTTAAGTTATGATTATTGTGATTACATTTCACTGCCATGATTTACCCATGTTATGAAATTATGATCTCTTTTGCAGGATAAGGTTTCCAAAAGATATGTTCTTATGTATATGATGTGATTGATATTTATTTTGTTTACCCTTACTGAGAATTTGAGCTCACCCTTTTATGTTTTCTTTTCCCCAGGATATAAAGAAAGGTTTTAGGTATATAAAAAAAGAAGATCTTTATGGGAGATGTTGAAGATCTTTCACCAGGAATTAGAAGATTATATTCCGAGTTTCCAAAGACACTAAACTATTACGATCCTTGTGTGTGTGTTTTTGTTATGTACTAAGTATTCCGCAAATGTAATGTAATGTCAATGTACGTCAAGTTTCGGGTCTCTACATCACTGATCACAATAAAATAGGTGATCCAAATAAGGATAATTACCACAAAACCATAATCCAAAGAGGAATTAAAAAGGTAATTACAATCATAAAAATGATGATAGAAGGAAAATGATTTTATTTTACGATCATATTTATAATTTTTTGGAATTATTTTTCTATCCATACAATGAACATTTGAAAATTTACTTACTGGATATCTTTTTTTCATAAGAGATATTTCATTCAGTAGTTGTGAATTGATCAATTTACACTTCATCTCTTACTCTAAAAGAAGAATTTAAATGTATGAATAGCTACATAGGACCCTTAATAGATTAAAATTCCATTCCTTCCATCTCTATTTAAAAAAGGTTATATCAAGTTATCAAATATGTATAAATCTCTTTATGGTGAAGTAATATGTTAATATCTAAAAGTTCATATAATGTTAAAATTAAATAATTTCATAAATAGTTCACCTTATGAGACATTCAATTCTAAAGTATAAAAATTAGGTCACTAAATTTCTCAGAATGAACCCAAAAATAACCCCCAATAAATCACAATCTGGCTCTTGATTATTACATACCAATCAGGTGAATACATTCATTGTGTATTCTCTTAAAACATGGAAATATCATTTATTATCATAAAACATTATTTAAAACATACATTTTTATACATTAATTATGTAAAAAATTATTATTGGATATAATACTTAAAACCCAAAAGGATGAAAACAAAATGAATGAGAATATAAACTAAATTTTGAAAAAATCATTTATTAGTTCAAAGGTCATTTTTACTTTCTAATTTACTTATTCATGACCCACGTCGCTTTATCACAATAGTAAATCTCAAAATCCAAAAAATATTAAGGTTTATCTTCCATTAATCAAAGAATGACCTTTCACCTAAATCACTTTTTTAGTCCATTAGAACATTTTATCAAATGTTTTAAAATCCTTAATAAAAATCTTATATTAAAAAATCCTTTTATATTTCATGATTCATATATCATAATCCTTGAATTCAGGTAAATCCTTAATATAGTCACCCCAATTCTTTATAAAACTAATAAAAATGATACATTGACTTATTCTTTAATAAATCAATACTTTATTATTTCATTTTTAGTTTCATAATCATCAATAGAAAAACCATTACTCAAACAACCATTCTTATTCTCTTTATGAGTTTTCCCCATAGGACATCGGTTTTCATAATGACCATACATTACACATTTAAAATAATCATTAGTCTCCTTATATAGACCATTATTCGCATTCATTGCAGGAACCAAATTATTTATTTTTCTTTTTCAATCGGTTTATTTGTGTTCTTACATTCAAAACCAAACTCATTTTCCTGTCTCTATAAGAAAATACCTTGAGTGTTTCTTCCCACTTTTTTATTATATATGAAACAAAATCATCATTCCTCCATAGTCACCACAACTTGAAAAATCTTCCAAGTATATATTTATCTTTTTAATGATCCTAAGAGTTAGTTAATGTTCACTTTATATCATATATTATTAGTCGTAATCACAAAATCAATTACTATAGTCATCATCCCTTTTTAACCTCATCTAAAAATTTTCTTCCATATTTTATGTTAACCCCATTCCTTCTGGTTATTTCCATTGACTAAAACCAAAAAGCATATTCTGAGAAACAATATTCATAATGTAAAATTACACAATCATGAAAAAAATTATAGGATATCTAAATAATAAAACATTCTATTTAATCTAGGATTCTGTAGGTTTATCCTAGGTCATTTATCTTCATAAACTATTTAAATACTTTTTGATGTTTCATAAATAGTTTTTGAATTTCCAAATCACAGCCCCCTTTAGTGTCAAATAGGGTGTTCAATAAGGTTTATTAATGTGCACTAGGTGATGATCAAATCTTTCATAATGTACCATTTTTTGTTTAATTAACCCCATGAACATCTATGTGAGTGATGCATACGCTTGTAATATTAAGATTGGGATGTAATTTCTTGGAAACCACTTGCTCTATCCTTTAACAAATTTCCATGAAATGCTCTTATACTTTGACTCATACTTAGAATTATCGTCAGAGACATCCCTATACAAATCCATATATATATATCCCTAAGTTGCTTACTAATGTTTTCTCTTCAATGTTTGAAAATGTTAACTAAATGATTCATATGATACCAAGTATAGAGACAAACTATTTTCATACATGAATTATAAATCATTTTATATGTATATTTAATATATTATATAGACACACACCTAAGGACCATAATAGTTGAGTGTATTTTTTTGTCTACGTACAAAATCTACTTATTTAGTAAAATATAATCAATTTCTTATATAAACATATCCTCTTTCCTAACTCTTTACAAAAAAACACTACTTAAAACAATTCTTCATAACCTGAGGAAAAGAAATATAATAAAGGGTGAGATAAAATTCCCTACGAGAAAAAATGAAGATATGTAATCATAACATGAAAATAATGTTATTAAAATATTAGAGTAAAAAAATGAAAACCATACCCTATATATCAAATTTCATAATCTTGAGTCATGTCTCAAATATTGGAAATTCGTAACAGATGAACTATAAGAAAATCAAAAAACATGAGTCGTGAGAGTATAATAATTTCATTATACATGTTATTTTGGAATACACATAATAATATAAAATAATGTATATAGTATTCAAGGATAACTTCCATGGATATCATAGCGGTATTATTTCACTCCCAAAACCATCATATTAGTCAAGGTTCTGTCCTTAGACCATCATAGAATAAGCATTCCTTTATGAAAAATGGATAACTCTCTATTCGAGTCCTGCCTATATCATGAGAAATAAATATTTACCCAATTCATTGGAGGGTTATATAAGTCCAACGTATGAATAATTTATAATCATACACATGTGTTCCAAAATATCATAAAACATTAAATATATCACAATCCATGAAATAAAATGGTATTCAAAAAAAAATTCATCATAACACATCATTTATAAAAGATTTTGGTTTCATAACCATTTTATCATCTCATCATTTCATAACCCATGGAGAAAGAAAAGGGAATCCTAATAATTTTACCATTGTATAACCCATGTAAGAGAAATGGGTTTTGAACACATTTTCATACAAAAACTAAACCATTAAAATAAATAATAATGATGTTAAACATGGTTCATATACCTAGAAAATCATAAGTTACTTCAACAGATGTTTTCTTTGATAGAAAATAATTTCTGAAGATAAATCACTAGGAATGATTCTAGTGGAAATAATTTTTTTTGAAAATAAGTTTTGACCCTTCAAATTACTAAAATATTTTTAAAATCTTATTATATGAAAACAAATTTTGTATCTTATAATGGAATATTTTGATATATCATCAAAAAATGTTTCTTTAAGAAAATATGATTTCACATTCAAAACACATTTTAAGATAGAAATAATTTTGATCATTATTTTTTGGAAATAATCATGAAAAAGTACAAATTAACATTCAAAGAAAATAATGATCATGATGGTGGGAAATTACGATCATGTCATATATGTTAAGAAAATGATTTTGTGCGCATTTTTGGTAAAATCCAAACATGAATTGTTCGGAAAACAACATGAATACTTCATTCAAATGTGTATTTAAAAAAACATAAAACATGGGTAAAACATTACTTTATAGGTCATTTTAAGAATGATAAAATATTTTTGAAATAACTTTTAGAAAACATGGTTTGTGTTGATAAATATTTTCTTACCGAAGAGATAAATAAAGGTGATTTTTCATAAATTAAATTATTCTGAACTCCTGAGTAAATTAATATGGTAAAGTGAAGGGAAAAATTTATTTTTATGACATAACCATATGTTAATAATGATCAGTAATTTCATGAGATATATAACACACCATTTCATCATTCCCTGCATAATCTTGAACAATATCGATAAATAATTAGATTATAACTTAAAAACCCTTACTACTTTGGTACATTTGAATCATAAGTCCCATGCAATAATAACATTAAAATAAATATAGAATATAATGATAACATGTAAATTCGTGATATTACATTAAAAATAGTATATATAAACCCCTCATAAAATAATATAGGTTTATAACATAACATATGTCACATTGAATGAAAATTGAGACCAAATTCTATTACACCTATGGTAACTCATGAATTGTAAACCCCATAAAAGAGAAATACAAAATTTTATATTTAAACCCTCATAATTCTAAGTGGAGGAATAAAAAAATTGTATTCATGAGCATTCCATACACCAAAATAAAGAAACACATGGTTAATAATTCGCGTGTCTCATAGAAAATAAAAGTAAGATATAAATACCCTACCAGTTTATTAATATTTGTAATCATAAGCCCAAATAAAGAAAAGAATAAAATAAAATATTAAATATAATTTATATAAAGAGATTCATGACACAATATTTAAATGGGGTAGTATATATACCATAAAAAATAAATGAGTGGTAAATTTTCATTAATATCCCCAAAATAAAAGCGGGACTATAAATGTCTTACCTTAAGTATTGACTTTCTCTGTACACGTTGGAACCTCATGTACAGTGAATATATTTCAATTAATAATATATAATGGAAACCTAATTATATAATCCATATAATATATTATTTACATATGACCATTTCTTTCATGTTTATTAACAATTCCTTTCTAAAATAATGTTTTAATTAATAAACAATTTTATTTTTATATGTTTGGATTTTTTATTTTTGGTGTTATTACATTGATCACAGTTAAAAAATAATAAATTTGAAAATAATTATATAATTATCATATTTATACATCAATTATACTTTTAATACCATTCATGAAATATGTTTTTGAGAAAAATGTATGTTATGTTTAAGGAGATGATGGACCTCGCGTAGGCATGAGTAATGTTTAATTTTTTCAAAGATCATTATGGAAAGTAGGAAAGAAATATTTTATAATTATATATTTATAATGATATCATAAATATTATATTATTTTATAAAATATACTTATTTATCCCTTACATGTTTTATGGAAATGAAAAGAGACTCACATCACTACATGACAGCGATAATCCACACATACACAAACGATGTTCTTATCTTTTTTTGAGTGAAAAGGTAATAAATTAAATGATATATTATATTTTAATAATTATTTTTTAATAAATAAAAATTTCATTTCATTTATATCACATATATTTATTAACTTTTGCTTTACAATATTCCATATAAAGCGTTATCAAAAATGAATCGCATCGCTTCACGAGGTGGTAGTCCTTCGAATACACGAGCGACACTATTGTATCCCTTATGAAATTGAAATTTAAAAAAGTGATATATAGTATTATGAATAAATATGTATAATTATTTTATAAATTTAATATATATACTTTAGATCTATCATCATACTCTACAATGAAAGGTGGTAATGAAAAAAAATGAATGACATCAATTTGTGATGTGGTCATCCTCCGTACACATAATTAATGATTTCATAACATATTTGATTGAATTGAATATGTTTTTATAAAATTAAATTGACATAAAAAATATAATTATATGTGAAATATGACTTTACTATATCATTATGGTTTAATAATGATTTCATGAGGCTACTAAAGAAATAAAATAAAAAAGCACGTTGAAGAATATTACCTCTTCTTCACATAACCTCCTTAGGATTACACCAAAATCTTTAATTTTATAGATTTATATACTGAATAATTATTCTATGATTGTTCAAGAAATTTTCAGAAAATAGTTTATCATTTATTTTCTAAAAAATGGTTTTTAATGTGTGAATAAGTGAGGATGTGGGGTTTTCTTTTATTAGTGTGGTGAGTGGTAGACACGAAATGTCTTGAAAAAAAAAGATGAAACATATTTTTATCTAGATAAAAGGATAAAAAATAGATTATTATTAATAATTTTACATTATATGGTCAAAATATTTCCATAAAATATACTTTAGTCATGTTTTTAGGTAATTTTTACCCTTATATTGTTAATTTAACCACTAGTAACCCCATTTTACATTAATTTTGATAATAAATTTTTAATAATTTCAACATAAATTTTGGTCCAAATTTATATTTAAAATTTTAGATAATATAATTTATTTTTATAAAAACTATGGAATCTATTTTTCCAAATTTCAATAAAAAATTGAAATAGTTACTTTAAATTAACCCGACATATGCGATGAAAAAAATGATTTTTAAAGAGAAAATGTTTAAAAGATTACAAGGTTTTTATATCAATATTAAATATGAGAATGATTTAAATGAAATAAAATGGATCAGTATATATTTTAAAAGTTATAATTTAAAACACATTGAAAATATATTAAATCTTTAAAAATAATATAAACAAAAGACAACTTTCAATTAAAATTCAATTGTTTTCACAATACATTTAAAATATTAATCATCTATAAAAGTTATCAAAATTGTACCTAAGATATTATCAGAATTATGATTTAAAAAATGAACATTTCTTTCAGATAAATTTCATAAAAGTTTCAAATATTAGTTCTAAAAAATAAGTGCACAAAAGTTGACAAAACTGCTTTAAAAAATACAGTTTTAATCATAAAATAGATATATTCTTATCTCTTTTCTAGATAACACATAAGATTAAATTTAAATATAAAAATGAATATATGATATATAAATATCATTAAAATAAATCATGAAATGTTTTTTTTTATTAATTGGATAATTTTCTGGAAAATAGTTTTTCAAAAAAATCCTTTACTTTTCAATAGTTTGTCATTTTAAATTTTCATTGATTGGTTAATGAAGAATTAATTTATTATACATGTGTAAACCATATGTTTTATTTATTTATATAATCCTATTCATACATGAAATTCTAATGGATTGGTGATACCTTTTAATTAATAATATTTTATTAATATGGCATGGTTTGTTTAAACTTAGTGTTGTGCGTAACATAAGATAAACTCATTGTTCTATGAAAAAGAAATATTGAAAAGATTGAATTCATTTGAGACAATGTATTTTAAGAAATATGAGGGCGTTACAATGATGACACATGAATTATAATATTGGGGAGTGAGAAACAACCTTGTGGGGAATTTGATGTGTGTTACCTTCTGTGTGTGTGTGTGTATATATATATATATATATTCTTTGATATGGTTATTATTACATTCATGAATTAATTGGTGATGACTAGATTTATTTTTTCGTTGGTAAGTGATGATTTGGGATCATTTGTTTTATCTATGGGGCTTTGGTAGGCTTCTTCCCCAATTTTTATGGGAGGTTTTGGGGAGAATACAATTGGGTATACCAATATTCTCACTCAATATATATTGAAACTATTTTCATAAAATGGGATATATTTGGTGATCTACCTAGGAATTAATATTTTATGTTATTTTTCAATATCTTTTGGAGTTATGGTCACTTTCTATCCTTGTTTTTATTCTAATTGTAGTTATTTCTACTTAAATAAAATTTATTTTAATGTATTTGGATTTCTTTTTTTTATTTAATGTTTATTGGTGGATCTCATTTTATAACATAACTATAAACTTATATTTTGAAATTGATGCTACCCATTTTTATTATGGTTATACACTATGTGTTCATCTGTATCCCAAGGCCTTTTAGAGGAATGTTTTTGGGGTCACTCTCTCTAGACAATTCTGGCATATGAGGGCTACCAATAGGTGGTAGTTATGAAACCATGAACAAAATTTATGTATCTGGTACAATTTAGGAAAAAATGGTATTTATATTGAAAATATATTAAAATATATATATGACCTAAAAAGTAGATAATGTTTCATCAACTATATATAGATTAAATAATCATAATCTCAAGTCACTTCCACCCTAATTCATGTTCTATAGGGAGAGGATTTTGTAAATAAAAAAGAAACAATTAATATATATATAAATAATGTATAGGAATTACGTTTAAGTATGAAATAATATTAATTCTTGCAAGTTTGAAATAGTATTATAAATCAAAGGATACTTATTTTCCTTTTTTAATGTTTAGATTTATGAATCTCTATTTTTTATTATAGATAAATCCAGAAAAACATTAGTATAATAGAATCATGTAGAAAAATATTTCCTAGTTACATGGGTAGTTTTTGGAGTGTAATAAAAAAAATAATTTGAGAAAACAAAGAAACTGGTAGATACCAATAAATAAAACGAAAAAGAAGCAGGGATAAAAAATTATTATCAAGAGACAATATAGTATTAAGGATAATGTGATAAACCAGCTATCACAAACCAACCTAGGTCACCACTAAACTAGGTACCCAATCTGGCCCATATCACACCCAAGGCCTATTTCTAAGCACCCTAGGATGGAAACTAGTGTCACAGTCTCACAGTAGAATAATTGGGAATCATTTTAACTATATAATGGAATATATATTATTAAAATAAAAAATTCAAACAGATTATGAAGAATAAGATAAATAGAAAATATCATACAATTTATAGTTACAACAACACACAACATCACATATATAAATATACCAAACCAAAATAAGTTTTTTTAAGATTTTATTGAATCAGAAAAAGAATCAAAATAATAACGAAACCATCCACTACCATTAATCTCCATGTGACCCTCATAAATTATGACATCCCAAGGAAACCAATATGAGGTATTCCAATGTTATGTATTCCGAAAACAAAAAAAAATTATTGTTACATACACTAAATGGTCTATGTAGGGTGTGAGTGAAACCATTCCAATTATGATCCCACTGTTGAGTTTGAGCTATTTATTTAAATAGAAATTTCTTTTACAGTAGGATGAAAAAAATTAAAAAAATGGTTATCTTTTTCTTGAAATTTAAATCCAAAAAAACCCATAACTGTTTATAAAATTGAAATTTTTTTCTTAAATCAAATTAATTAATTTTTATAATCTTTTCATAGAATAGTCAGAAATTCAAAAAAATCCAATTTATAATTAAATTTTGAAAGATACATTATAAATAAACCTTATTATAATTCATTATACATGTTTTAATATCATAGGCTAAAAGAAGGAAAACAAATGAAGTACCACAACACCATGTCCTCAATGGACTATGATGAAGAAGCAAGGTAGTAATACATGGTGTCATAAATGATCTTATAATGAGGGAAAACAATAATTTCCTCAATATATGTCATGTAGTATCATGTGAAACCAACTCGGGTATAAGGTTATATGATCCTAGAGCTTACAAAATACACGATAATTATTGAACAATATTCCATCTGTTATCCAAGACAATCGACTATCATGTATGCAACTGAAAACATGGGAACACCCCATTATCCCTAACACATAATTAGTGGGAAACTAGTTGTTTGAGACTAGCAGGTGCATAATAAATATAGAATGCTCAATAGTTGTGTCACATGGAACACTTAACAAAAATATATAAGAAAAACTATATATCTATTATAATATAGTCGTTATATTGGTTGGCTGAAATATAGGTAACTACATTGTGGAATATAATTATAAATAAATATAATTTTAAATAATAATGTATTTATAAAATTAAATTATTTTAGAGTCATAACTAATAATATCACATTATAGTTAAAAAATGTATTTTAATAATATTTTCCCTTCAAAGGTTTTATTATAAGAAACTAAATATATAATAGGTAAAATGTATTGATGATATGAATAATATATGAAATATAATAATAATACATTGATAAGTAATATACTATAAATATGAATATGAATTTTTAATACATTGAAATTTAATTTCCATTTAAAACTATTTTAATTATATATTTTAATTATTTATATATGTGAAAATAAAAATCAAGGAATTTGAATTTCAAAAAATGAAAATTATTTTTTATTTATAATTTTAATTTTATCATAATGTTAATTTTTTGTTTTTTTTAAAATAACTTAGTCTTAGGTGAATTGTGAGAAAATACAGATGTTGATAATATCATAAATTTTATTACATTATCATATTTGTATAACAAATTGAAATTTTTGATACATTTTTTATATTAAAATACATGTTTTATTGTAAAATATAACATTTAAATATACTATAATGAATTTATTTAACTAATGTATATCATTTATTAAACATAAGTAATTGTTCACTTTAATGAATATTTTTATTTGATTTTAGTAAATGTATTTCATTAATTGTTGAAATTAAATATTAAAAACCAATTTAATTTATTATGTCATCAGGTTATAATATATAGTAATTTAAATTTTATTTTATAAATCAAATTATGATTAGTATGTTTAAATTTAAGGACTATGATAGTGATGAAATGGTAATTTTAAGGGAAATATTTTATTAATGATGTGTAATTTTTATTTTTCAATATTAAAATAATATATTTTATATATTAAATTTCATAATATTTATAAACATTTATAAAAATAAATTATCCTTTATTTAATTGGTAATTAATGTTATTTAATTTTATAAACACTTAATGGTAAAAAGTATATTTTTTCTAGAAAATCGGTTTTTCAATATTTTATTTATTTTAATTTAAAAATTTATTTTTCACATATTTATAAACTGAATTAGAATAAATTTTGGTAAAATTTAGGTTCATAAAACCCAAATTTGTTAATAAGATTCACCTTTAATTTTTATTAAAATGTAAACTACTTAGTTGAAAAAATTGTGTGGAGGAAAAAACCAAATTGGTAAAGTGTAAAACATATTATGGAAAAGGACTAAAAAATACTAAAACACATGTTCAAATGAATGGTTTTGGAATTCTCAACCCCAAAACTCTAAAAATTTCATTTATTCCTACTTTTGGATCCCTTTACACTTGAATAGTACCATGGTGTCTCTGATATGTAATGGGTATTTACAAAAATACCATTTCTCTTCACATATAAAAGAGGATCATTTCCATAATATTTCTACATCAATTTCAAATACTTATCTCTACCAATGCTCTATGAAAGTCTACATTAAATAATGTCCCCAAATCCTATAATCCTTATTCTTTCCAATAGACAAATCTTAGTGGCCTTAAGTTATTACACAAGGGAGGACATCCCAAGGAAGGAGAAATTCTCTCATCTGAGCTCTCTTAGTTTATTTATACTTATACACTATAAAAAAATTTATATCCCTGAAATTAAGAAAAAAATTAGTATTTTAAAATATCTTAAATTTTTATTATATAAATTTAATAATAATATCCTAAAATGATAAAAAACAATTAAAAAAATGAAGACACCATCATGTGTTAGGGAATAATACCACCTCTGTGGGTAACAAGTTTCATTTTTTATAAAAACATAAAATTAATGGTTCAAAAGAGTTATTTGATGAAAAAAAATTAAAAATTAACAAAATTAAATTTTCTTGAATTATAATTATTTATTCTATTCCCTGTCATTCTATGAAAAATGGGACCATCATCCTTATATGTGTGTACTACCACTTCTACAGAACAAAACATTTAATTTCTTACTTTAATTCCATACATGGATAACATTAAAAATGTCTATATTCTATAAAAATTATATTTGTGACACTATAAATATTATTTAATTATCATATTGGACATTTAATAAGTGATATTAACAATAAATATCCATATTAAGATTAACTGAATTATATGAATACATCAGAGAACCTTTCTCAATTTGAGATTACTTTTGGTTAACCTATATTTGTATATAAATTACATGATATATAAATAATAAAAGACATAAATTTTAAAATTATGTGGATTATGAACCTATTTGACAACACATTTAACCATAGTTATGATATTGAATATGTTACAAAGCAATTTACCAACCCACTACATATAACTAACAAAACTAAAACTATTTAATAAATAAATAAAAAATTATAATTTATTGAACCAATAAATAAAATATAGATGAAAAAATTGTTAATGGTTTTTTAATAAATTTAATTTTAGTATGAATGATTTTATCTACACATAAAAATTGAATTAGGACCAATGTGTATGGTTTTTTTATCTAAATATTGTTTCATTGAGATATGATTCATTTCCAAAACTTCTTCATTTTTTGGTTTATATATTGGAAATTGATTTATTTTTATAAAAAATTTCATAAAATAAAAGGTTTCTAAAATTCCATCTGATTTTCTACAAATCCTGTATTTTCAATTTGAATTATTTTGATGTTATAATGGGGTTTTAAATGAAATCATCCTCTTTGGTTATAAGGTCTTGTCATGAAATTATTAATTTTGTGCTTGTGTTATTCCACCAAAATAGTTTATATTTTAGTTAATTTTCCTTTATAGTGAAAATGAAATATAAAATAAATGATATCTCATTTATGCACTTCTTTATCAAAAAGTATATTACCATTATGATTAGTTACAACTCACTTTTACGATGGTTTCCTATCCTTCTCGATAATTTTATTTCCCTCACATATTATCCTTTATAGGAGGAATCGTAGTCTTGTTCTATATCAGGTGAAATCATATTTACTTTATCTAATTTAAAAATGAATTTTCTATTATCAAAATTTTTTATGTGTGTTTTTAGCAATGGAATTTAAAAATATTTAAAATGTTTCCCCTCATATTAAAATCAAATATTTCAACCTTCACTCCACATTAAATTTTTTCGACATTAATTCTTATTAGGGACATATTATTTATTATGATTTTTTAAAAGAATATTTTTTACAATTTTTTAATTTTATCTTCCATAAATATCTTTTTAATGTGATCTATATCTTCTTTTTTTAGGAATATGCTAAAAAACATTCTTAAATTTATTTTAAAATTTCACTACTATTTTGTTATTGGTCTCTAAAGCCATTATTTCCATGTAAACTTTTTTTCTTGAATCACCCAATAAATTTTCAAATGATATAATCTTTTGGAGTGATTGAATTTTGGATATCAACCATTTACATTATTGAGATCAATATTAGTGAAAATATTAGGAAATATTTTAAAATTAATTTTCCTTTCAATTTTTTTTTATGACGTGATGAATGAAACCCATTTTAACACCTTAGGTTTTCTATATTTTTTTTAATTATTGATATATAATGGTATAGAATTGTATGAATAATGATGGTTGGTGTCCTATATAGTCCACCAATTAACTGATCAAAGTTTTATATATCATATTATAATATAGCTTGATCCCTTTTGGAAATTATCACAATTTAAACGATTTCACTTATTGGGTATGATAAAAAATTAATGGGTACAGATTCCAAAATAGTCTCACAATATAATGATATCTAATGCTTATGTTTTTACCAACGTTTATTGTTATGATATGTGTCAGGGTCATGATACATTCCATTCCATAAGCCAATTATTACACTCCATGGATCATGTTAATTTTCTTTGGATTCAACACTATTATTCCATGGTATATGTATGTTAATTTACATTTCATTTCCATATATCATTATTTGTGTAAAAATATTATTGTTTGATACTGTATTAGAATGTTATTTCTCCCAATATCATGATTCATACTATGCTTTTGATCTAACCCTTGATGACATGATGATATGGTTTCCCTCACTAATCATTTCAAAGGAACCACTATTTATGGTTACATTCCCCAAGTTATGATGATGATTATTAAATATGAGAATCCTAGAAGGGAGTATAGATTTTCTAAATTGTGAAGAAACATTCCAAAGTATTATAAAATGAGATTTTAATGATGATGATCTTTAAAGGCACCAAAACGTCTATTCATGGGAATGTTAGATGATTTGTGGTATTTAATCTCCATCATATGAAAATTATGTAATTGAATGATATGTTTATCTTTTATCATTATTATTAGTATCATAGAAATGTTGTTTTATTTTTGAGAATTACTATAGTTATTTATGGGGAATATGATAAGAAAAATTTAATTAAAACCCATGGAATAATTATAAGGGATATGTATATGTATAATATAAAAATGGATGTTTTGGTAAATAAGTGACTATATGGTTATCCTATAAATTAAATCCTTGTATTGATACTAGAAATTTTATGTGGTTGTATAATTGTTCACTTGGGGGAAATAACCCTGAAAAAGGATTGATGAGTAAAAACTCCAAATGTTCTCTGGTGAATGATGAATGGGCTTAAGAGTAGACACGTGGATGGACACTCCTAGAGGATATGATTTTATTACTAAAATTTTACATTCATTACATTATAACAAATTTATTATGATAAGGAATTAGGTCATGGGGTATGGGAGAATCTAACATAATGAATACTAGATTGAAACGATAGTGATTTAGGTTGAATTAAATGTTAATGTGATAGCTCAAAAGTGTAAGACAGATTTATGTTCAGTTTTACAAAAGATAATTTATGATAATTCTCTTATGATCTTAATTATTCGTTACTCATGTGAACCTATTTTGGTTGTAATTATTTATAAATTCCAAAGGATC
The DNA here is from genome assembly GCA_963277665.1 of Viscum album. NCBI lineage: Eukaryota > Viridiplantae > Streptophyta > Magnoliopsida > Santalales > Viscaceae > Viscum > Viscum album. Next base: position 1,167,062,661 of record OY728126.1, read on the forward strand.
CAAGTTAAAAATGGATTCAATGGAAAATGTGGATATTACCCCCATGAATAATCATATATGATAAGATATAAAGTGATAAATCTTGTGATTATAACTGAAAAACTACCATAATGTAATATTTACAATGTGAACAAAATTGTGCTACCAAATAAACCTATCTTGAAAAGGATACGGTTTTATAAAATTCCACCATATTAGTATCAAATGAAGGATAATATTTCCTTGCAACCAAATAGATGGTAAATCATGCTAAAAAACTCCATGATGTCTTTAAGGAGTGAAATATCCAAAATAACTGGTGAAAATAATGTAACGTCGAATATATGATGTCGAAAAACATAAAAATATTCTAAGTTATCTAAATAAAGATGTAAAATTTGATTATTTGTTGTCAATAAATGAGTATGGTTGTGTTACATAAGATCTATATAAGTGGTTCATAATTATAGTAATAAATTTTAAAATATAGTTAACTATATTTCTGGTAGAATAATAATCCTTAAGAAGTATTAAAGAACTTTTGACATGGTAGTCAATGAAAATAAAATATCTTCATATAAAGAAGATGAATTTGGGTAGAGTAAAATGTTATGGGAAAAAATAAAAGATGGAAATTAGATGTGGAATAAAAAATAATGGATCAACATGGTTGAGAAAATAATATTAATGTTTTTATTCAGATTTAGATGAAAAAGATCATCCTTAGTCCCTTAAAATTATGTTTTTAAATTATATTTATATTACAAGTAGTTGATGGTGAATAATTTTTATAATGGAGAAGTTAAGATGAATTAATATGTTTTAAATCTCGATACCAATATTGAAGAATGAAAAATTCATAAATTAATCACACATTTGGTATTTTTAAGTTTATATATTATAGAATAAAATATGTTATGGATATGCGGTAGTTTTAAAATATGAATAAATATATTGAGTTACCCATTTTGGAATTTTCTCAAGATGGAATTTAATTCAATCAATCATTTCATGAGTTTCACAATGAAGAAGACTCCCTAGTGTGTATCTTTGAGCAGGAGACAATAGAAGAATGAATATTTTTCTATAATTATTCATATATAAAAATATTATTATTCTATAAATTTTTAAAAGAAAATGTCATTTATGATGTATTTATTCATTATCTTATATAATTTTTAATTAAAATAATATTTATTCTAAAGGGGTAAATTTTATTTTAATCAATTATATAAAAATGAATAATATTCTGTGTTATATTCTAAAATTTTTCCTATTACTTTTTAATTGAATATTTTTTTACCATTTTGGTGATGTGAGTGAAGGAATTCATGTTAAATATTTCATTATATATTTGTATCAGAATTTTTATATCAATTACTATTATAAATTACCTATTCGTGATATTTTTAGAATATATTTTGAAAGAATTAGAGTATCTTATTGGAGTTGGTAAAAAAATCATGTGATAATGGTTAGTATTTTTATCTAAATCAAAACATCCTCATTTCATCACTATTTTAAGCTTGCATAAATATATAGTAGAATGGTTTTCAGTGATTTTGTTGTGTTTTAATTGATACCATTTCACCATATACTTATTTTCATTTAACATTAGTTAGAGAGTATGTTAAATGATTGATTGATGATAATGTAGTATAGATGGAATGTTAGCAATATTGAAATATCATTTTTTGTGGGTATTGAAAAAAATAAAAACGGGTATATTGATTAGACCATTTTGAATGTATTGTAATTCTTATCAAATAACATCTTATATATTTGTTGATCATTTAATCTTGATTAATTAATAATGTTTTCAATACAGAAAAAAGATGATTTGATGTAAAGGGGAATTCTTGAATGTTGATTGTGAACTATAAAATTAAGTAAAAGAGGATCCTATGAATTTTGAAATTTAAATTATGAGATTGAAATTGGATTTAACATATTTGATGTTATTGATTAACTTATTATCATATATTATATGGAAAAAAATTTTGTATTCCATGGTAGTGGTGTAATATTATTTATTGTAATAGGAAAGTACTTCAAAGATTAGTATTCTATTGATTATATATAATGAATAGTTTTATATCACTATAATAGAAAAATTTGAAAAGGTTCCACCGATAGTTTTTGAGAAGTGTGAAACTAAATTTGGATGATGATAAATGAGATTAATAATATCGGTTATGGTTATGTATGTGGATCTTGATTTTTTAAAGGAATTTAGTAAATGAATTTTTCTATTGAGTTTGAAAATATTGTTCTTTCCTATACAATTCCAAATAAATTGATCTATTATACCCAGGAATATCTATGAATGAAATATTATCTAAAAAATTCATCGGTGTTAAAATAGAGTATGTATAACCTATGTTGGTAGACCTAGTTGTGTAGGGAATGGTTTAGTGTTCAGAACCACTGTGTGCGAAGGTATGATGAACCAATTGACAGAACCAACTGCAAAAAAATTCAATGGCCACAAAACAAGGATTCAATTTTAATAAGAAATAACTCAAATGAATTCAATTATCATGTTGTATTAAAACCATTAAAAGGAAACAAGGAGTAACACATTATAGTGAAAATTTGGTGGATATTTTGGTTGAGGGGTTATCCATGTTCTAAACATTAAATATCTATTATTGAATATATTTGATCGTGGTTACCATTGGGGATGCTAAATTAATATAGAATATTATATGTTGTGTCCATAATGGATATTTTTAATAACATCAATGCAATGATGCATTATAATACTAAGATCATGATTTGTTTCATGATAATAATAAAAATACTACTAAAAAATAAAATGTTTTGGAATTTGGGTTTTTGTAAGAAGAATATTTTAATTTTACCCAAATAAGAATAGACCATGTCAAAAGAATTGTGTTAAAATTATATGATTATTAAAATTGGAAAAGGATTTGGGAAGGTCTATATTTCATCAGATACCTTTGTAGGTTTCAGCTTGGTACTATGTACAATCCACTGATTAAAGTATTTATATACATGTTTTTTCAATATTCATATGTGTATTTCTAAAGTGTGTATATCTCACCCATTAAGTGGGTGATAGTCATTATACTTCCTATGTATGAGTGATCTAATAAGAATGTATGATTTCTTTTGGATGAGATGTACTTGTCATTTTCATGTGAGTCATTTCAATTGTTGATCATAGAATAATAAAATGATGATTTTATGTGAACCTAGTTGCATCCAGGAAAATTTATCTCAAATTGAAAAATATAATGATTAGTGTATTAAAATTTTCAATAAATCATGATGAATAATAAATAATTGTTTTTTTTCACATTTTATGCTATAGAATATGGTATCCACAACCAAAATAGTTTCATTCATGATTCATACATATATTTATGTATAAAATTCATTCATAATTACATAATGATAATATTGAAGAGTAATAATATTTGTTTTCTACATATTTCATGTATTTATAAAATGTTTTGAAGGAGTATACCAATAAAATCTTGATAGGATATTTATGGTGTTTCAATGATCCAAATGAAGGAAATATTTTTTTTAAATGATGCTAAAACTGGATATTAAAATTTATTTAATCATGCAGTATTGTGAATACAAATATCAATTAAATAAGTAAGAATGATGACCAAACAATGTTATAATATTAAATGGATAGATATATATTATTTCTGGTCTATGGAAGAGGATGAGTGAATCAATCCTGGAAAAAATGATAAAAAATAATATTGATTATCATAGTGACCTAAAACTACTAATATTGTGAAGAAGATTCATTCATATCGATTATATAATGAAAAGAGGTAGATCGGGTGGAGTATTATTTTTCACTAATGTAGAATAAATAGATAGAATAAGAAGAACATTGTACTTTGAAATTCATTTTTTCATAGAAGAAGAGAAAAAAGCATTTAAGTCCTGATGGTTTAAAGAGGAAGAATAATTGGTGGCTCTCTGAATCTCATTTTCTACACGAATAAGTTGAGAGAGTTAATTAAACATTGTTTTCCATTATGAAGTATAAGATATGGGTATGTGTCACCTATTATTTTTAGTTTGCAAATAATAATAAGTTCATTCATGCTACGGTACAGGGAATAGAAGAGGATGAAAAAGATCAAGACAACATATTATCCACCTTTCGATGTTCTGAAATACCGATATTATCTATATTTGTTATAAAAATTATTATAAATATAAATATTTGTGACATACTTTGGTGCATTATTTTCACAATCATGTATTCTAGGATTCTTACTCTTACACAATCGATAGACTATAGTCTAAAGAGGATTAGTGGATTTTATTGTGTCATGTGATCATAGTGGATAATATATCATACAAAGGACAATACATCTCAAATTGAGAGGTGAACCTTATAAATTTAAAAGGCTCATGTGTTTGTGGTTTGGATGTTTTTTATGAATGATTAAATGTCTTAACAGATAACAAAATAATCATTCACCTAAATAAGTGAAAAGGGTAAATAAGATAAAGGAGAAAAAGTCTATGTTATCATTTAAAGTCACTAACACTAATTTGGAACCCACCACAGTGTTGTTCATATTCATAATCAGTCCTATCATGTGTAAATTATAATTTAAAAGAAAATAAAATAAATAAAACAACATCCACCCATATGTTATAATCCAGCAAATATGATAAACCATAACTCCTACTGTTGCTACCTGTATTTGAACAACATTTCATGTCCTCTCAGAGGAAACCACATCCACCATAAAACCATGAGATAATATCTCCTAGGATAACATATATCTATCACTGTAACTACTAATTCCAACTATGGGGGACTACTTCCTACCCTATTATATGAATGATTTTTGTGAAAAAATATCTCAAAGCATCCTCTCGGTGTAATTTGGGGTGATTTTGTTTGTTTCTAAAACATGATGCCCGAGAATGAATATGGATGTTTTTTCCAAAGAATGTGTTTAAGGTGTTATATTTTCCCAATGATTGACAGATTTTTGGGCCTCAAAATCAAGAGTTTGTTTTTTTTTCCAAAAGTGATATTTTTCGGTAGAATATAGTTCATGGCCCATGAATCTTAGTTTGTAGACCATATTGATAATAAAATTAACAGTGAAGGAATTCATTAATGTAATGGTTTTTATATTGTAATGGTATGAAAACCGTAAAGTACACTAACCACAGATCACAGTATGAAGACTGCATTGGTAAAATGGTTTGAAGTATGATGGCGGTTCGCTGGAGGAAAATGGTTCATGGTAAGAACATCATTTGCAATTAAAATGAGGGGGATAATTTTCAGAAGGAATTAGCTTCCATAAAGGATCAAGGTGATACAAAGACCATGTAAGGAAAACTAGTTCATGAGAGACGGTTAGTATGGTTTGTCGGAGGAGGTCAGTGCATTATCATAAGATAAAACCTAAAATTAAATGATCCACATTCATATTAAAGACAATAAAAAGTTACCCACGTAATAAATATGTCATGATCTAGTGGGGTAGGAATATGTTTGAAAAGAATACCCACACCATGATTCACCCCCTTCTCATGGTAAAAAACCCCTTTTGGACCTAACAAAATCATTCCAAGGGGGGCCCTATGATACATTGAAACCGTGAAATCCAACCTAGTGGATATCTCCTTGCCATAAAACCGTGAAATACTTCTTAATGTAACCCTATCCAACCCTAGAATAATGTAATCTTACATAGGGGGAACTCTTACTACCAAAAAACCTTGAATTATAGTCACTTCCATTAACCATTACATTTTATTACCATGTTTCACCATTTTATGAATAACCCATGTAGAGACACACCCCATATAAAAAAACTAAAACTATATCCATTATAATTGTAAAAAAATTAGGTAATAGCATGTTTCTACAATTATAATTAACATCTGTTTGAGTTAGATTTAAATTCTTTGTCTTGGGAATCCCTCATCTTGCCTCTATGATTTACAATTTAATTCTATATTTAGTCTCAAATCATGTGGTGGAAAAATTATATGTATAAGAAATCTAATATATTAATAATGGACCACAGAAGTGTTTGATTACAAGTATTAGGACAATGAAATTCATTTATATTAAAGATCATGATTAAGTTATGTCGGTGTGAATACACATCACACACACACAATGGAAAATTGTGTGACATTACTAGATACACAGGGATGACATGTGTTAGGCTCCTGTAAAACCACACATTCTATAAAAACTCTTGATTCATTATCAATTGGTAAAAAATAAAGTATAAAATTAATTATATGAATCATGGAACAAATAACTAAATTTAAATGAGATTTATAGAGGGGATAAAAAAAATATTAATTGTTTATGAATTTTTTTTGTCTTACCAGTTTATCACTCCCAAAAAGACACTTGAATAGAATATGATATTAGGAGATAAACCCAAGAGAAGATGTAGAAATATTAAGGCCACAATAAGAGGGGTATTTAGTTGAAAATGATGTGATAATAGTTGGATCGGTGCTTATAATTATCTTGGGGGATTTTGGGAATTGTTGGGATTATGGAATCCTGCCGTTTTATTTCATAACTTTTCATTACATTTAAAAAAACTGAGGATCTTTAAGGCTAGTGCCTTTTAAATCAGGAACATAATAAATGAATGAAACATTAAACATACAGATAATCCACTTATAAGGTTTCATCATAGGTTCATCCTATGTATAATTACTATATCTCATAACCAAGAGACATACAAAAAAGGAAAGTGTGAGCATAAAGATCAGTAAGGAAAACAAGTGAAACATTTGACATGTGATCTTGATAAATATTAGTAAGAACATGATATAAATCAAAAATTAATGATCAATAGATGAATATAAATATCATAATAAACACAACATGGCTCATAACTTGAATATGTGGATAAAACATTTCATTTAGACATTCATGAACCCATCACCAAGGTTTATCTCCAAGGTTTCATAAAAATTACCAAGGTTATTCACCAAGGTTTCGTGAATCTTTTCATCTCTAGAGATTAATCCTTTACCAAATTAATTGGAGCATTATCAGGGTGAACCCTTAATATTTCATTACTTTCACGTGATCTACATAGATCATAATCAAACATTTCATAAGTAACCCACATAGAATAAAATAAATGGGTTTCATTTCAAAATCATGACGTTTTAATAAGTACATAAAAAAAGATCATTATGTGATTTATATCCCATGGAAAGGGAGTGAGGGATATATGTATGTCAATAAAAAAATCAAATACATCATTATTTTGTATTTATTGACACCCATAAGAATCGAAATAGGTCTAGGTATTCACATAAATAAAACAAGATAATTTCTTGAGAGAAAGAGGGAGGACTTTCGAGTTGAAAATTCTGCAGCATAACAGCTACATAACATCTTTTTTGAAAACATTTAAAATAGAAGGGAAAATGTTAACACACTAATAAATAACTCATAATAAATTATGGGTATAGAATATAAATAAATACGATCATGGTACGGATATTTGAAGGAAATACCATATGTAAATGAAACTCGAAGGAAAATAGAAGACGTGATTCCTTTTACAAAAATTCGGCAGCCTTACGACGTCACTTAAAAATTAAGAAAATCAATTGATGAGAGTGGAAAGAGTATATAATCATTTGGATATGAAATTTACTGTATTTAATATTTATAAAAACAATAACCCACATAATAAAATGGAACCATGAGACATAACATAATGGAAGTCACGACTGAAAAGAGGAGGGTGAAAGTTTCCCTTACTGATTTGGTAACTTTTAAAACGTACATCCCATGAAAGAAGGATCATATAATAATTAGGTAAATAAAAAAAATTAAATTATATTACACAAAGAGTACAATCATGGGAATTATATAAACCACACAAAAGGAAATAGTGTCAAATATACAATGAATCTCACAGGAATAAGAAGTGAGTTGAAAATCCCTTACCATGTTGTATTCAACAGAATCACATGACCAAAAATCAATAATCCCAAAAAAGAATCATAGAGTAAAATTAATATAAATATAATATTGATAATATATAACTAAAGTTAGTACACAATACACCACATGGTATAAGTAAGTGGTGAACAATGGAAATATCACAGAATTAAAAGTGTGATAAAAATCCCTCACCACATTGTATTCAGTCGAATCGTATGACAAAAAATTACAAAACAACAAAATAACCCCATAATAAAAATAATATAAAGATAATTATGATAATATATATCAAATGTTAGTACAAAATTCACCACATGAAATAAATTAGTGGCGAACAATGGAAATCCCGCAGAATTAAAAATGAGATAAGAAACTCCTAATCACGTTATCCAACTTGACTCACCTGTATGTTCCTTGTTCATCATGAAGGAAAATATTATGTTATGTTATAATTTCTTAAGAATATTTTTCACGTTTATTATTATTTATTTATTACTTATTACTTTGATATAACAATTAGTTAATTATTTGAGCTCATATCAGACATTTTTTCAATGTTCGGAACATGAGTAAAATATGAACTTGTTATAATTATAAATTGCCCATGTGGTCAAAATTACATTGTATCCATAAATATATTCATCATTTATATGTAATATATATCATATATTTCCATTATATATATGTCTTTATAATAGTACATAACATTTGGAGATAATAAATGAAATGCACCTTTCCTGGAGATGGTAAGCCGTACGTACGCATGAATGCTACTTTAATTTCTATTTCATATTTTAATAAAATGAAAACATAGTGAATAATAGTTATATTATAATTTAATTATAATATGAATTTCATATATGTTACATAAGTTTATAAATTCTATCCTTTATACATTCCACATATGGCATGAATGTGTCATATCACATTGAGGGGGCAGTAGTCCGCACTTCCTCTAATGAAATTATCGTATTTACCTATTATGGGAACCATAAAAATATTCTAAAAAAAGGAAAATACATAAGAGTAAAGAAAACATAAATATAATATATATATATATAATATAGAAATAGTGCCATAAAAATGGCCACCATGAGAGGTGGTAGGAGATAATGGAACAATCATCATTTCGTGAGGCAGTAGTTCACCGTCCACTGAAACAGTATGTTGTTCACCCATCAGATGGAGGTGTGTCTAAGTGTAGCTCGAATACATATCATACAAAAATCTTTTTATATTGATAATACTGGTGTTGTTATAAATTAAAGGAATAAAAAGAGTTTACGGGGCTGTAGAAGTAAAATAAAATAAAAAAACTTAAGAGAAGACGTTACCTTTAAATCGGGTAACTCCCTTTGGTTTGAACCAAAATGGTTTTTTAAAGTGATTTATGCCTAAGGTAAAGCTTCATGGATGAAGATAGGTATATTGGGAGCTTATTGGAGTAGATTTTGGATGAGACAATGGATTTAGAAGTGTGATAAATTGGTAGGAAGTGAGGGATTTTTATAAGGGAGAGGAGGGGCTCTTTTAGAATGTTTGAAAATATTATTTTATTATATAATGATTTTCAGTTTCTAAAGGACCAAAAAATAATTAAATTCGACGATAAGGAGGCCCATGTTAGAAATAATGTCATCCAATATGAATTTGAAATATCTCATATATTTTTCTGATTTTTATCATCTTATATTTTTAAATAATCCATTAATGATGTAAGAAATGCATCATCATTGTGTTATAAATAATTTTTTTTATTTGATGACTAAAAACAATAAAATAAATACCATGATTTAAGAAATCATTTTATATTTCCAATTAATATTTATAGTCTAAAATATAACTTATATAACCCCATGTAAAAAAATATTTTAGTTAAAGAATACATGTATATGATATTTTTATTTTTACTTTAAATAACTAGTTATTAATGTCATCATCTTACCCATGTGGCTTCATGGGGTCCAACAATTGAACCATGGATTTTCTCGGTCTTCCATTACTCATACAATATGGTTAAGACAAGTTTCAATGTATTTTGTTATTAGTATGACATTATTTACCTTATATTACCCTAATTACATTTAATCGTTGTCAATTAAAGTCAAACGTTAGTATTCAAAAAAAAATTATTTTAATCCCATTAAACCAAATTTTACTTACTAATGACAACCTTGTATGTCGTATTTTTGAAATTCATATCAAAGAAGTAGTAATATTTTATTTAAATAAAAAAGTCAGTTTTTAAACTACTAATTGGTGGTTTCACTCTTCATCAAAAATTTATGGTTTTCAGAAAAATTTCCAAAATTCACTCTAAGATAAATTTGATATTCAGAATTAAAAAATGATTTCTATTTTACCAAATTAAAAACATATATATTTAATTAATTATTTTTATAATTAATTCTTGTCGTCAAAAAAAACTTGTTTTTAATAAATAATAACCATTAAAATATTGATATTTGTTAATGTCCAATTTCAATGTAAAATTACTTCCAATAGCCAAAATGGGGTTAAATGGTGAATATATAATATTTTAAAACTTTAAAAGCATATAAAAACATAATTTAACCATACAAATAAAATAGATTGAATGACAGCTTTGAATTAAAATACAGTTTTTTTCACTATTCATTAAAATTGAACATTGTCATAAAAATATCAAAATTTCATCCCAAGTATATTTTCATGTCCTGATTCTAAATATTAAAATTATTTTGTCAAATATAATATCTAATAATGAGAAAAACTAGATTTAAAATGTTTTCTCTATCAAAAGGCAGTAAATCACCCTTTTAAGGGTAAAGTATGCTTAAAATTATATTCATTTACATTTTAAGGCTATGGATTTTATTGGATGAATGTATAAAAATTAACAAAAATATATTATCATATTTAAGTTAGTTCTATTAATTCCCGCAATTAAATGACTATGTGTTAACTACCATTTAAAATAAAAAATTTATATTATTATTGTGCAATATAAGATTTCAGAGAAACCCATTGCTGTGTGTCTGGTGTGCCACTGAATATACAATCCTCTTTAAAATGAAATTAATTTTTTATTCAAAAATATTAATAAATATGAAAACATGATATTATTTATTTTTTTGGGATGTCACATTCTTCCCCCCTTTTGGTAATTGCGTCCAAACAATTTTAAAATTGGGCTTGAAAACTACATTGAATGTCCCACATCGGAAAAAGAGTCAGTTAAACTGTCACTTTAAAATAATGAAAGATAACTACAAAGTTCACCCAAGTTAACTCATAATAGGATTCCATGTAGGAAAAAATGGATATGGAAGAGAAAAAAATGGTCAAGTTCTGTGGGAGAGTGATAGAAAACATGATTAGGAGATAGTTAACCACTGAAAAATCACAAACTTATGATGTGTCAAACAGACTTTGATTACCCAGTAAGAAACTTAAACTAATAACATTTTTGTTTTACATTCCTTTTCATAATATTGAGGAATTCATTTACCACATATAATAAAAACATAACGAAATATACATAACTTAAAGTAGAGTTTAAACCTTTAACAAGTTTCTACCAAAACTAATATTTTCTCCAAACAATGAGAATTCAAAAAATACTTGGTCACATTAAAATCACAAGAATCATCTTCTATAAAATCACATAATCAAAAAAAGAAGAACTATATATTTCCATTGTCTTTAGACATCAAGTAAAACCAAAATGGTTAGTAAAACAACATATAATCCCCCAAAAGGATAGTCCTTTAAAAAAATAAATACTACTATTAATCTCCAAAAATAAAAAAAAGAACCCAAAGTTCAAGAAACACCATTCAATACACAATCTTCCCTAAAATTATTCAAAATAATCCAAACAAAGATTGAAAACTAAAACTTAGTAGGATTTAATCACATAGTCTTCCACAATAAATCTTAACATTTATCTCTAAATAACATTGACTACCATTGAAGTCTCTTACTAATGTGTAATTAACCTAGTCACATATTCTCTAGGCTAGGTTAATCATTTTCCAGAAATAACCAAAATCCACAATAAATACATATATTTTTAAAAAATAAAAATTTCAACCATTCCTCCACAAATGACATCTTGTAGTATTTTATTTAGCTTAGGCATATAGTATTCCAAAAGAGAAAACATCATCCAAAATAACCTTTATCATTTAATCACCAAATAATTTTCCTATAAGAAGGATATCTATTTGATAATATATAATTTCCCACAATCAACTTATTCTTGATCCATAAAATCATTTAACTAAATAGAATAGGTCATACTAAACAGAGACTTCACATAGGCCAGTGGTAGGTGATAAAACCCAATCACAAATTAGTTATGGGTTCGATTCCCATAGCTTTGTCCGATGTGACAGGTTGTCACATGGTATATGTGTTTTCCTCTTTATAAAACTCATATATAACCCTAAAAAAATTTACCTTAATGGTTTTCTTATACCTCTCATTTTCATCCGAACACATTAAGATAGTTCTGCTCATTTCCAGATAGGGATGTATTTTTTTGATAAACCACTTACTCCAAAATCACCAAAATACAAACAAGTTTTCCTATATTTAAACATTATTAAAGGGTTATTCATAATGTATTCAAATGCCAATTTCTATAAATAACTAAGCTATATTTTGATACCAACTATGGAATCCCTCAATTTTATTTCATAACCTTTCATTACATTTAAAAAAACTGAGGAACTTTAAATTCTAGCATCTTTGAAATCAGGAACATAATAAAGTAAATAAAAAGAAAACATACATAAAATAAACTTGTAAGGCTTCCTCATAGGGTCATCCTGTTTACAATTACAGTGTTTCATAACCTATAGACTTACATCCAAGGAAAGGGTGAGCATAAGGATCAGTAAGGAAAACAAGTGAAATAGTTGACATGTGATCTTGAGCATTATTAATAAGAACAGGATATAAATCATAAAGTAATGAGAAATGGAAGAATAATAATATAATAATAAAAATAACTTGAATCATAACATGAATATGTTTCTACAAAATTTCATTTATACATTCATGAACATATCACTATGGTTTATCCTCAAGGTATCATAAAAATTACAATGGTTATTCACCAACGTATCGTAAAAATTTTCATCTCTAGAGATTAATTCTTTACCCAAATCCTTGGGGAGATATCAGAGCTCACCCTTAATATGTCTTTACTTTCATGTGATCTATATATATCAAAGTCAATCAATTCATAATTAACCCATAGATAATAAAAGAAATGGGTTTCATTTCAAAGTCATGACGCTTTATGAAGTATTTAAAAATAAGATCATTATGTCATTTATAACACACGTAAAGGGAGTGAGGGTATTATGTATGTCAATTACATAATAAAATACATAGTTTTTGTGCATTTATAAAAACCTATATAATCAAAATATGTATGGGTATTCACTTAAATAAAACAAGATAATTTCTTGAGAGAAAGAGAGAGGACATTCGAGATGAAAAATTCTACAGCATAACGGCTACATAACATGTTTTTAAAAAACATTAAAAAGAGAGGGGAAAATGGTCCCCAACTCATAAATAACTCATAATATAGTATGGGTATATAATAAAACTAAATTAGATAATGGTATTTATATTTGAATGAAATACCATATAAAAATGAGACTCGAAGGAAATGAGAAGACACAATTTCTTTTACCAAAAATCTGCAGCCTAACGGCATAAATTAAAAACTAAGAAAATCAATTGATGAGAGTGGAAAGGGTCTCTAATAATTTGTACATGAAATGGACTGTATTATAGATATAGAAGAACAATCCCCCAAACGAAAAAATGGAACTATAATACATAAAATAAAGTAAGTCATGACTTAAAAAAGGACGGTGAAAATTTCCCTTAATGATTTGTTATCATTTGAAACGTACAACCCATGAAAGAAGGATCATCTAATGAATATGTAAATACCCATAAATTAAAGAATATTGTACAAAGTGTAAAATCATTGGCAGTACATAAACCAAAAAAAAGGAAATAATGGAAAATATACCATGAAACTCATAGGAATAAGAAGTGAGATGAAAATCCCTTACCATGTTGTATTCAATCGAATTGTATGACCAAAAATTACTAAATACCAAATGAATTGCATAATATCATGAATATAAATTGAATCCTGATAATTTAAATCCAATTTCATTACACAATACACCACATGTTATACATAAGTGGCGAATAATGGGAATCTCGCGGAATTAAATGTGAGATAAGAATCCCTTATGACATTGTATTCAATCAAATCGTATGACCAATAATTAATAACCACAAAAATAATCATAGAATAACCTGAATATAAATAGAATAATGATAATACACATCAATTGGCAGTACAAAATACACCATATTCAATAAATTAGTGGAAACCAATGGAAATCCCACATAATTAAAAGTGAGATAAGAAACCCCTTACCTCGTTGTCTGACTAGACTCACTCGTATGTTCCTTGTTCTTCCAAATTAATAAACATAAGTTAAAAAATATTTCGTAGGAATATTTTTCAATATTACTATTTTTTTATTTCTTGTTACCTTTCTATAAAAATTACTTAATTATTTGAACTCATATCGATCATTTTTGTCAATGTTCGAAACTTGAGTAAAAAATGAACTGGTTATAATATTAAATTGTCAATGTGGTCAAAATTCCATTATTTCAAGAATGATATTAGTCATTTATATATCATATTTATCATATATATATATTATATATATTTATTTATATTATTACATATCATTTTGAGATATGAAATGAAATGCACCGTTCATGGATACGGTAAGTCGTACGTACGCATGAACGCTACTTTCATTTCTATTTCATATTTTAATGAAATGAAAACATATATATTCATAGGCATATTATAATTTAAGTATAATATGTTTTTCATATATGTTACATATGGTCATAAATTATATCCTATATATGTTCCACGTATGGCTTGAACGAGTCATATCACTTTGAGGGGGTGGTAGTCCGCACTTCTTGTAAGGAAATTATCTTGTTTACCCATTATGGGAACCATAAAGGTATGCTATAAAAAGAAAAATCCATAAGCATAAAGAAAAAATAAATATAATATATATCATATATAGATAAAGTTCCATCATAATGGCCACCATGAGAGGCGGTAGGAGATAACTGAACATTCATCGTTTCGTGAGGTAGTAGTTCGTCGTCCACTAAAACAGTATGTTGTTCACCCATTAGATGGATTTGTGTGTAAGTGTAGCTCAAATTATTCTCATAACAACATCCTTGTATATTTATAATACTTTTTTTTATAAAATAGTGAAATAAAAAGTGTTTAGGGGGTGGGACATGTAAAATAAAACAAAAAAACATAAGAGAATACTTTTACTTCAAATCAGGCAACTCCCTTTAGTTTGAACAAAAAGGGTTTCGTGAAGTGCTTTCTGCCTAAGGTAAGGCTTCTAGGATGAAGAAAGTGATCTTGGGATCTTATTGGATCATATTTTAGACAATTAAAGGGCTTGATAAGTGTGATAAATGGTTAATAAGTGATAGCCTCTTATAAGGGAGAGGAGGGGCTCTTTTTGAATTTTTGAAAATATTTTTTTATTATATAATGATATTCGGTTTCTAAAAATCTAAAAATCATTAAAGTCAACAATAAGGTGTCACATGTTCGAAATAAAATAATCCAATAATAATTGGACAAGTTTTGGATATTGCTTTAATTTTTATCATCATATTTTTTTAAATCATCCATTAATGACGTAAACACTACATCATCATTGTGTCATAAATAATTTTATTTATTTTATGTCTAAAAATTATAAAACAAATAACATGATGTAGGAAAATATTTTTATCTTTCCAATTAATATTTATAGTTGAATGGATAACTTATATAGCCCCATGGGAAAATTGTTTTGATAAAAAAATTCATGTTAATGACATTTTTATTTTTACTTTAAATAAAAAGTTAATAATGTCATTATCTTACCTAAGTGGATCCATGGTGTCCCAAAATTGATCCATGGATTGTGTTGGTCGGACATTACTAGTAAAATAAGGTTAGGACAAGTGTCCATGTATTTTTTTATTATTATAACATTATTTTCCCCTTAAATTACCTTAATTACCTTTAACCATGGTTAATAAAAGTCAAAATTTACTATTCACCAAAAATTATTTTCATCCCATTAAAATGAATTTTACATACTAATTAAAACAATTTATTTATGATTTTTGAAATTCAATTCACAGAAGCTGTAAAATTTCATTTAAATAAAAAATTCAGTTTTTAACTACTACTTAGTGGATTCACTATTTATAAAAAATTGAAGGTTTTTAGAGAAATTCCAAAAATTCACACTAAGATAAAGTTGATATTCTGAATTCAAAAATGAGGTCTATTTTACCAAATTCATAATATATAATTTGAATTAATTAATTTTATACTTAATTCCTGTCATCTAAACAAAAAGTATCTTTTTATGAAAAAATAAACATCAAAATATTTATACTTATTAATGTCTAATTTCAAAGTGAAATTACTACCAATGGCCAAAATTTGGTCAAATAGTGAAAATATAACATATTTACACTTTAAATAAAATTAAAAAAATAATTTAACCATATAAATAAATTATATAAAATTGTAGTTTTGAATTAAAATACATCATTTTTTCACTATTCCTTAAAAATGATCATTATTAGAAAAATATCAAAATTTCATTTTAAGTAAATTTTGACGTCCCTATTGTAAATATGAAAATTATTTGGTCCAATATATTATGTAGAAGTGAAAAACCTAGATTTAAAAAGGTTTCTCTATCAAAAGGTGGTAAATAGCCATTTTAAAGTAAATTATGCTTAAAATTAGATTCATTTACATTTTAAGCCTCTTTCTTTTTTTGGATAAATGCAAAAAAATTTAATAAACATATATTATCAGATTTAAAATAGTTATATTAATTATTTTAAATAAAATGGCTAGGTTTTAACTACATTTTAAATAATAATATTATATTATTAGTGTGCAGCATATGATTTCAAAGAAACCCGTTGTTGTGTGTCAGGTATGCCATTGAATATATAATCCCCTTTAAAATAAAATTTATATTTGGTTCAAAATATTAATAAATATGAAACCTTAATATTATTTATTTTCATGGGATGTTACATTCTTCCCCCCTTTTTAAAATTGTGTCCTTGCAATATTAAAATTGGGCTTTGAAACTTCATTGAAAGTCCCTCATCATAAAAAGAGTCAGTAAAACAATAACTTTAAAAGAACGTAATATAAGTACAAAGGTCACTCGTGTTATCTCATACTGGGATTCCATTTAAAAAAAACATTGATATGGAAGAGAAAACAAACATTCAAGTTCTGATGGAGTGTGATAGAAAACATAATTTGGAGAAACTTATCTACCAGAAACTCACAAACTTCTGATGTATTAAATAGTCATTGATTACCTAGTAGGAAACATAAACCAACAACATTTTTGTTTTATGTTCCTTTTCATAATTTTGAGGTATTTATTTACAACATAGAATAAAAACATAATTAAATAAACTTACCTTCATGTAGAGTCTGATCTTTTAACAAGATTCTACCAAAAATAATCTTTTCTCCAAACAATGTGCATTAAAAATGAATTGGTCACATCAAAAGCATAATAATCATCTTTTAGAGAATCATATAATCCACAAAAGAAGAAAAATATATTTCCCTTGTCTTTAGACATAAACTAAAACGAAAATTGATAGTACAAGATTATATAATTCCATAAAAGGATAATCCTTTATAAAAATAAATACTACAATTAATCTCAAAAATTAAACAAAAAGTACCCAAAGTTCAATAAATACCATTCAATACACAATCACCCTTAAAATTCATCAAAATAATCCAAACTAAGATTGAAACCCAAAATTCATAAGGATTTAATCACATAGTCTTCCCCAATAAATTTTAACATTTATCTCCAAATGTCATTGACTACTATTAAAGTCTCATACTAAAGAGTAATTAACTAAATCACATATTCTCTATACAATGAAAATCATTTTCCATAAATGAACCAAATCACAATATGTCTACAATAAATACATAGATTCATAACAAATAAAAATTTCAACCATTCATCCACAAACTAAATCTTGAAGTATTTCATTTTTCTTAGGCATATAGTATTCCTAAAGAGAAAACATCTTCTAAAATAACGTTTATCATTTAATCACCAAATAATTTTCTTGTACTAGGGATATTCATTTGATAAAACATATGTTCCGAAAATCAACATATTCTTGATCCATATAATCATTTAACTAAAATTAATAGGTCATCCTAACTAGGGACTTCACATAGGCTAGTGGTAGCTGATAAAACCAAATCACAATTTGGTTGTGGGTTCGATTCTCACACCTTTCTTCGATGTGATGGGTTGTCACACGGTCTGTGTGTTATCTTTTTTATAAAACTCAAAAAATAATCCTAACATGTTTTATCATTAAAGTTTTTCTTATTCCTTTAATTTTCATCCAAACACATTAATATTGTTCTACTCGTATCCAGATAGTGATATATTTACTTGATAAACCACTTACTTCATACACAGCAAAATACCATGAAGTTTTCCTATATTTAAACTTTTTATAGGATTCTTCCTAAAGTTTTCATATCCTAATTTCAATTAATTAATAAACTATACTTTGATACCAACTATGACATCCCTTAATTTTATTTCATAACATTTTATTAAATTTATAAAAAATGAGGATCTTTAATGTCTTGTGTCTAGGAAATCAGAAACATAATACATGAAGGAAACATAAAACATCCTTCTAATAAAATTTTAAGGCTTCATCATAGGTTATCACTATGTAAAATTATTTTATCACATAACCTAGGGACATATATCAAAGGAAATGGTAAGAATATGTCTCATTAAGGAAATCAAGTGAAACAATTGACATGTGATCTTGAGAAATATTAATAAGAACATGTTATAACTCATAAAGTCATGAGAAATGGAAGAATTGTAATATCATAATAAAAATTACTTGATTCGTAACCTGAATATGTGGATACAACATTTAATTTATACATTCATGAACATATAACCAAGGTTTATCCCTGAGGTGTCATAAAAATTTCTATGGTTATTCACCAAGGTATTGTGAAAATGGTAATATCTATAGATTAATTGATTACCTAATGCATTAGAGCGCTATCAGGGTGCACCCTTAATATGTCTTTCCTTTCATGTAAGCCACATATATCATACATAAAATTCCAAAATCTCTAGAATTATATTCATCATTTAGATATAAAATATATCCACTATATATATTTAAATATACCTATTAACAACAGTACATAACATTTGGAGGTAAGAAATGAAGTGCACCATTTATGAAGACGGCAAGTCGTATGTATGCATGAACACTAATCTCATTTCAATTTTACATTTAATGGTATGAAAACAAAATGATACATAGGTATATTATAATTTTAGTATAATATCAAATATAATTTTATTAAGTCCATATTTTTTACGTTCTGTGTATGGAATAAATGATTCATATAACATTGAGGGGGCTGTAGTCTGCACCACCTCAAATGACATTATCGTATTTACCCATTATAGTAACCATAAAGGTATGATATAAATGAAAAATAAATAATCATAGAGAAAATGTAAAAATAATATATATCACATATAAATAAATTTCCATAATAATGGCCACCATGAGAGGCGTTGGGGATAATTGAACAATCATCATTTCGTGAGGTAGTAGTTCACCTTCCACAAGAAGAATATGTTTATATCCATTAGATAGAGGTTTGTGGAAGTGTAGATTTAATAACTATCATAACAAAATACTAGAATATTTATGATACACGTTTTTTATAAAATAATGTAACAAAGAGTGTTTATGTGGTTGGAGAAAAAAAATAAAAGAAAAGAACTTGAGAGAAGATGTTACATTTAAATCTGGTAACTCCCTTTGGATTGAACCAATATGCTCTATTGAGTTTCATTATTCCTAATTAAATGATTTTGGGTGGAATATAGGGATGTTTAGAGATTATTTTAGTATAATTTGGATGAGCCAAGGGGCTTGATAGGTGTGTGTAATGTGTTGGAGGTGGTGGTCTTTTATAAGAGGGAGGATGGGCTCTTTAGGGAAGTTTGAAATTATAATTTTATTATATGTGATCTTCGGTTTCAAATGGTCAAAAACTAGTTATATTAGATGATTACATGAATATAATTCTAAATAAATCATTCAATAAAAATTTCATAGTTTTGGGATATTTTTTAATCCTTATCATTTTTATTTAACCCTTTTTTATTCATACTGTTTCGTCAAGTATTTAACACTTTGAGATAATAATTGTTACCAAAAAATGACAAATATCCAAATTAAAGAGTATATAATAAATTTATAGACATATGTTAACTATTTGGACTAATTTTATTTTTTTGGAATTTTATAATATTTAATAAGATATTTTATATTTAAAATATTAATTATGGAAATTTTGACACTATTCATATCATGACTTTTTCTAAAAAAACTTATTGGAATAAAATTCATTATTCCATATATAACATGTAAATATATTCCATAAAATTCTTGGAAGACATAAAAAATAAAAAAATAGCATTCATTTTAGCATTTTTAATTTCATCTATTTGAATCCTTTATTAAGGAAGCAATCAATGCATCATCATTATGTCATAATTAAATTTATTTATTTAATTTCTAAATTATAAATAGAAATGGTGGAGGTCTTTCATAATGAAATTGATTCTAGGGAGGGGTATTTTCAATTATTCTTGTTCTGAGTTTTGTCCTTTGAGTTATGTTGACGTCCATACTTCCTTGAACTCATGTGAGGATTGTCCCTTTTTCCTTAAAATGGGGTTTATACAAAATTAAATAAAAAATTTATGCCTTCACGCCATTCAGTCAGTCTAAATTATAAATAACCAAACATGATGTTGGAAATAAATTTATCTTTCCACTGAATATTTATAGTCTAAAATACCACTTATATCACTGCATATAAAAATTGTTTTACCAAAAGATATATGATTATGTTACATTTTCCTCAACATTAAATTAATGTGTCTAAAATTCCTTTTTCACTTTAAAATGGCTCCATGGAGTCCCAAAATAGACCCAAAAATGATCACGATTGTACATGTATTAGCTAATAGGATTAGAACCCATGTTAGTGTAATTTAATAATATTATAATATTATTTTTACCCTTATTTATGAGATTTACCCTTTAACAACGGTAAATAAAATTTTCACTGGGGTTACTATTCATAATGTCTAAAAATGAATGATACCTTTTTAAAAAAATTGGACAAAATGAATAAAAATATGTAATATATTTTTCTAAATTCAAAACAAAGATGTTGAAAAAATTAATTTAAAATTAAATCCCGTTGTCAAAACCAAAAAGTTTGTTTCTATGAAATAATAACTATCAAAAAATGGACACTTATTTTTGTCTAATTTCAATGTGAAATTATTACCAATGATAGAAATTGGATTAAATGGTAAAAAAATATTATCCAATTACACATTAAAACAAATAAAAAGAACATTCTAACTATAAAAATAAATTAGAGGAAATGATAGTTTTTGAATTAAAATGCAGTATTTCTCACTATTCATTAAAAAAAACATTATTAGAAAAATACCAAAAATTTACCCAAAGTAAATATTTATGTCCCTATTCTTTATAATAAGTTTATTTTGTGAAATGTAACATATAAAAGTGAAATTTACTAGATTTAAAATGCGTTCACCATCAAAAGGTGGTAAAACGACCTTTAAAGAATATTAGAGTATTTCTTGCTTAAAATCATTTCCTTTATTATTTTACGCCTCTAAAATTTATTAACTAATTTTAAAGACATTTAAAAAACATGAATAATCATATTTTAGTTAGTTCTGTTTATTCCAACCAGTACAATGGCTAGGTGTTAACTACCATTTAAAATAATAATATTGTATTATTATTATTAATTCTTTTTCAGTATGTCTCAGCATTTTGTGCAACATAAATTTTTGAAGAAACCCATTATTGCGTGTCAGGTATGACATCGATAATAGAATCCCATTTAATGTAAAATTAATATTAAATTCAAAAATAATAATAAATAAGAAAATGACATATTTTTTATTTACCTAGGTTGTTACAAAATAATCCTTTAGTAATAATCATTCATACCAAAAAAATATGTATGAATATCAAATGTTTTCTAAGGACACTCCAAAAAAACCATTACTCTGACATTCTCATATTATATTAATACTCCTACCCTAGATAAAACATGACTTAGAAGTGAACCGTTTAAATCCTGAATTGGGACTTTGAGAGTTTGGTATGTGGTTAATTCTACAAAAGATTTTTTTATAAAACCTATAAATGATTCAGATATTCTTATAATAATGGTATTAATGTTTCATAATGTCTATAAAAATTTACGTTATATGTTTTAGGCCGAACAAAATCACTAAATAATGATATAAACTGTACCTAATCTAGAATGTTGTTCAGGGTATATCTCAAGGCATCACTGGTGAATAGTTGTAACATGATCTCAACTTAACATTAGATAACATCTTTGATCCTATATGACAATTTAATTAATAATATATATGAGTACTTAGATACAGATTCATTTTTATAACACCCCAAGCATCCACAGTACACTTCTTAGTAATTGAATATCTTGCGCTACACCCAACACCGAGTTCGAGAGCACTACGACCGAACAAACTAGAATTTTTAAAATCATTTATGAATATTATTATCCAAATTTTGAATTTTATATATATTACAAATAGATTTAAAATTTATCTTATGTATTTATTAGATATAATATAAGGAAAAATTTATTTTTTTGTAGTTAAATGAAGTATTTTTTTAAAATGCAGTTTTTCAGCCTTATATTGGATAACCATTTTTAAATAATATTTTTGATAATTTTATGTATTACTTTTGATAAAATGAATTTATTCTTTTAAAAAACGGAATAAAAATATAGTTTGGATTAATTTTTGGTACTTTTATAGTGACTTTCATATTTTCATGAATAGTGAAAAATACGAAATTCTAATTAAAAAAACTTTTTTAATCGAAATAGTTTATAGTGTTAAATAATATATTTCAGTGGTTTTAATTTATAATAAGATTATATTTTTTCACATAATAGAATTTATGTAATTGGAAGTAATTTCATTTTTAAATTGTATATAAACACATATCAATCTTTTGATAGTTTTTACTTCTTAAAAACCAGTTTTCTAGTTTTGACAATAGAAATTAATTTTGAATAAATTTTTTCATATTTTCTGATTTGAATTTAGAAAAATGGATTCCTTATTTGGAATAATAATGTTTGAATTATGTGGATG
Source organism: Viscum album (assembly GCA_963277665.1). Taxonomy (NCBI): domain Eukaryota; kingdom Viridiplantae; phylum Streptophyta; class Magnoliopsida; order Santalales; family Viscaceae; genus Viscum; species Viscum album. Next base: position 1,167,086,070 of record OY728126.1, read on the forward strand.
TATACCTTTTATTTTTGGACATTATGTACAGTAACATTAGTAATTACTTCTATTTACCATGGTTAAAGGATAAATAAGGTAAATAAGGGTAAACAATAATATTACAATAATATAAAACAATATTAACATGTATCTTAATCATATTTTATGGGATATATTATACCCTTATAATATTTATAATGATTTTAGGACCCCATGGGACAACTTGGGTGTGATAATGACATGTTATAAGAGTTGATTTAATGTAATGATAAATATATAACAAAAACAAGTATCCTTTACTATAACAATTTTAATATTGGATTATATGATATATCTATGTGAAAATAAATAGTAATTAAAAATCTGTATAGATTTCCAAAATCATGGTATTTTATTTTTAATTTTTATACATTTAATATATTTATTTATTTATGACACAATGATGATGTAGTGATTACCTTTTTAATGAAAGATTCAAATAAATGAAATTATAAGAACTAAAATAAATATATAATGAATATTTTGATTCTATCCATGAATTTAATTAATTAAATTTAAATATTAAGAATTATTTTAATCTTTTTTTCGATGTAATCAAGTTTTTATGTCTTAAAATAATCATGAATTAAATAGATTCAAAATCGACAAAAATGAAATTTTAAAATAATTACTATTTTATTAAGTTATATAAAAATGCTTAATATATATATATATTCCAAATAACTTTTAAAGTGATTTCAATTTCAAAAATAATGCACATTAGGTTCTCTTGGCATTTTATATTATATATATTAACCATGTAGTATAAAAATACATGAAGACATTGTAAGAGTTAATTTTTTACCTAGGGTTAAATCCAAACGATATGGTTTATTTTATGTACTAAAATGTCTAAAACCTATTATTTTAGAGGATTTAGACTCATTATCATCTTAGCATTGATATAACTCAGTTTGGATATATTAAATACCGATAATATTTTTATAATAATTTTATATTCCAAGATTTTCTTAAAGTGCCCTCAACTATCATATAAAAGGGAATATCTAGATTTCGTTAATAAACACAAAAAAAGCCTTTTGGATCATCCCAAACCTTCCTAATTATTTTACTAACATCCTACATATCATTATAGAGGCCACACGTCTGGAATAATGCCATCTTTAGGAGTCTTTTTCTTCAAATCAAAAGGAGACACCCTAAAAGAGGAAAATTTTCATCACTTATTTCATATTTGTTGTCTTCTTATACTTCCAATTTTTCTATTTTTTCCATAATAAAATAATAAATCCAGTACCTTATATAGTTTGATACGTTATTATAATTATGGGGCAGTCATATTCGTCTTTTTAACCATCCTACAAAAAACAATATCACCATGCATGCGTACATACAACTTACTGTCTCCGCGTTGTGGTGTATACTATTTTTCAGGAACAATTTATTTAGATGGGTATACCGATTAAAATAATGTATTTAAGTTATAAATATAACATGATATTTTTTCTTTAAAATTCATATTCTATAAAATTTTGTACCATTTAACGATTAAGAAAATGATATCGTCGCTCATGTGTACGTACGACTTACTATCTCTGTGACGTGATGAGACTAATCTTCCATGTTCACCATCCAAGAATGATTATAAGAAAAAATATTATTTATAATTATAAAATATATGATATAATAATCCTTATGGGTTGATATAAATATACATATATTTCATTCACTAACTTCCATTCAATACAATAAGAAAACAGAAATAGTGTTCATGCATTCGTACGACCTACCGTCCCCATGGATGGTGTGTTCCATTTTATTTATCAATCTATTATAAAGATTTATATACACAATATATATGATATATAAATTATATTTAACCGTTTTTAAGTAATTAAATTTTGATATAAGTAATACGATCAAAAATAACAAGTCAAAACATGTATTATAAAGAAAGCGATTCTTACCCGAAATGTTTCATTAACGTGGAATTATTAATAAATGGGTAATATAAGGTCATAAAAGAATCATATATGATATCATAAATATTAGTATCATTCTGATATAAGTTAATAATATGTTTACAAAACATTATATAGGAGTTTTATACACGTATAGAGAGTATCTAACCTAAGGTAAGGGTTAATTACTCAATGTCATTATTATCTGAGATTGTTATGCATAATTAATTACTATAAATATTTATCATATATGTCCTATTTCATAAAAATTATTTCAAAAAATAATATTTGAAGGATATATGGAAGGGACTTTTTTACTATATCATCCTTTTAAATGTTTTAGATATTTATTATTCTAAATCTATTTAATTGATGTCCATGTTTTCAAAATAATTTTAAGGATGTATTTATATAGTCATGAATTTTTAATATGTTAATTCCTTTCAAATTTTTCAAAGTGGTATAAGACACTTTTATTAAAAAACATCATTTAAATGAAATCATTATTAAATTTTGTTACTTTTAAATGATTTAAATAAAAAAGAGATACTTCTGTCAAAATGTTTTACTGATTATTTTCATCTATGTCAACATCCCTTATTGGATATTTTTTTGATTGAGGATGATTTATTTTAAAAAAATATTCAATATTTTTTTAAATGATTTGTGATATGTTTGATTGTGGAGGTGCTATTTTTATTCCAAACACGGTTTATGGTTAAAGTATTAATATTTCGTATGCTTTTTTTAATACGACTGTTTATGTTATGTTTCAAAATTTTCATATTAGGAATGCATTGGACTGAAAAGGTGATGGGTGGGGCCCACTATTGGCCCTTATGGTATCGGTAGGTCTCATTAGAGAAACTAGTGTCTTGTAAAAAGTCATTGATAGAATATTTGTGAATGGTCTTGACCCAAGGCCTTGACGTAGTGGTTATGATGTCCAATGTTATGCATCCCATCCATATGAAATTAGTTATTACATGTCATTATTCTCCTAGTAGAATAACCATGTGAATGTTTCTATGGTAATTTTATATTTATTTTTTCCATATCATGTTAATGTTTATGTTTCAAAAGTATATGGTTTTATTACACAACTTGCTTTAAAATTTTATAGCATCTGCTGAATTATTTACCACTACAGAGTCTCTAAGCTCCTCTCTTTTTTTGTTTTATTTTCCCAGGATTCCAAGAAGTGTATGATGATATATATGAAGGATTATACAAGGGGAATAATAGTGTTATCCCATGATTATCTACGATGTATTTTATTTTTGAAATTGTAATTTAATATTCATGTATGTAATCTATTTTTGAATACTTCTAAACTGATTGTTTCTTCGGGACGTGATTCCTTGTAATCAGGGATGTGTATTAAAAAAATTCAAGGGATCTGGGCTTCTAGGGTCGTGAAGTTACATTTTGAATCAATTTATGTTTATAAACAACCTTGAAGTATATTTATAATACATAAACATGGGATCATAACCATAAGATAAAATTTGTGGATATGTATAGATGAAACCACTAAAATTTTTGTAACGATCAATGATAACATAAGATTAAACCTAATAAGATATATATTGAATTTACATTCCCTTTATTAAGTGGTTTTATTTAATTATATGTGTTTCTAACCTTGTTCTTTCTGGTCTTAGTTAATATTGGAAACCATAAGGAATTGGATTTTCACTGTGTTTGAGCGAAAATTTAGTGATATTGAGTAAAAAAATTGGATAATGACTCGAGATAAAGATATTGTGATTATATCGAATCAGTTATCATCATATATGACTAAAAATGTGATCCTTTATAACTTTACTCACACATTTAGTAAGAGGAGGACTATTGGCGCCAAAATAATAGACGCAAAGTGAAGCCGAACAAGTAGACCGCGCGCTGCCTCGCGAAGCCCAGCCTCAGAGGACCCCCATCAACGCAGCCGCCACAAATCCCCTTAAGCGGTAACGCTCTGCGAATGCCTGACGTTCATGAGCCCGCCGCAAGGCCCAAGACACGGTAACACTCTACGAACTCCCCGACGTTTTCGAGCTCGCCACGATGCCCCAGATGTGGTAATGCTCTACGAACACCCTGATTTTCGTGAGCCCTCCACGAAGCAGAGGTGGTGGTGACCCTCTACGAACCCTGTTGATGTTCGCGACCCGCCACAAAGCAACCACATCCCCTTCGGGCCGCGTGAGCTCTGCTTCACGGTGCCCCTTTCCTATAAATACCGAGCTCCCCCTGATCCCTCTGGACGGACAATCTGACCTTTCGGCTTATCAGATCCCTAATCGCGATGCACCCATTGCCCTAGGAATCATGAGCTCCACGAGGTATTTTTGATTTGCAAGATGCCTTCACCTTGTCCCGTTTTGAGCCCCTCTTCTGAGAGGGATTCCCTTTTCGAATCCCAAGGGCCTTCGCGAAGTAAGGGGATCCCCACGGGGTCCCAAGCAGCCAGGGAGCGCTCATGCTTTGCGAAACACCCATCCAGTACATGTGATCTATATTCCAAGGTGGGATCACTGTACCTCGCAATGCACATTGCTGAGTAGCACTATGCTTCGTGAGGTGGTGCTCCACGAACGCTATTCCACTTCACGAAGAACCCCCCATTTGCACCCCTGCCTCATGCTAAGGCCGAGGCACTCCACTTCACGAAGCACACCCCTTTGCAAGTGTTTTCCACTATGCAAAGCACCCGAGTCCTACAAGGCCCTTAGCTATAGACCCCTCTGCTTCCTCTTCCCGTGTTTCCCTCTAGGCTTGCATGATGTGATTTCAATGACCCTTGGATGACACCACTCGTAGAATTTCATTTCCTAATCCTTCATCACATAGGAACGCTAATGGCTATTACTTCTTCGCATAGCCACGCTAACGTATACCCCTCAATGGTTCGCTCTGTGACCTCCCTTCTATATGGCCTTGCTGAAGCTGTCCCTCCCACAAGGAGCAGAGGGTACTGGTTATGTAAGTCCTAGGAGTGAAGAGTAAGCCCACCTCGTCTGAGCTGTATGACATTAAACTACCAAGCACCTCGTACTCAACACATGACGTTAAACTGTGAACCGACCATGTGCTTCACATGCAGGGTCCCTCCATCTCGGACATTCTTTACACCAATCATCTCCACGGGAATGGAATCTTCCTCACATGGAATGGGATCCTCCCTTTTGGAGTGGCATTTGTCCACAGGGGAAGGGCTACCTCAGAGCATATGCCCCTAGCCCCACTTGTGGAAGGTAGCACCCATGCACCTCTGTACTTCCCCACTTCCTCAGTTCCAAGGCCAGTGAAGGACATGATAGGGTAGCGAGACACCTCCTTTCTTAGGTCTAAAATCTATATCCCGCTGCGCTTTGTCACACCTTGGGCCTCCATCCTGGAGTAAGTCCCCACAACATGGGCCGCCTAACGCGTAAGCCTCTCTTCATTTCCCATAGATGCACCCTTCGCGACGTGATCGTCAGGTCCCTGCATCCTCTTTTTTCTCACACCAAGCATGACTCACGTGAGCTTAGAGTAAGCACTAACCCTGACCCCCCACCTCAAGTGAACTACAAGGACATTAATCCAGGTTAAGGTATGGTACGTAGGAATCCTACACGAGGTTCAAACCCATCACTCGTTCGTTCCTTCACATCGACTTCCACCCTCGTCCAGCATGACGTTAAACTATATTCCCCCTTCCAGTATGACGTTAAACTGCACACCTGAACTATGAGGACTTTGATCCGTGTCAAGGCATGGTACGTAGGAAGCCTCTATGAGGTTCAAGTTCACCAGCACCTAGACCCCTAGTCCTCCTTCACATTGGCCTTCCAGCATCCAATTTGAACTACGTGGTCTTTGATTTTTTCTAATGCATGGTACGTAGGAAGCCTCCATGAGGTTCAAGATCACCACCACCGGGACCACTGGTCCTCCTTCACATCGGCCTTCCGGCATCCAGTTTGAAATACATGGTCTTTGATCTATTCTAAGGCATGGTATATAGGATGCCTCCACGAGGTTCAAGACCACCACCACCTGGACCCCTGGTCCTCCTTCATGTTGGTTCACCGACCCCATATACTTGTGCCACTCCAGAGTGTAAGCCCCATTCCATCGAACAACACAAAATTTGATTCCCTGTCACAGGGATACGTAGGAAGTCTCTTAGAGGATCAAACCCATCACCACCGTCATCTCTATGATGGGCCCATCTTACTCCCCTCAACTCCATGCCATTCTCCATAATCCACCATGATTCTTACCCGAGCCGCCACACACCGATCAGATCATACTACCCCACGCCCATACACATCATCCGGGAATCCACCCACGGGATGGCCTCAATACCGGTGTTCCCTCAAAAAGGGCCCTCAGTCTGATCCACTCCAGTTAGTGTTCTGATCAGCCCGATCTGTCTCCACAAGACGTTAAACTTGCGGCATACCCCATGTTAAACATGGGAAGCTGAGGAAAACCTCGGATACATGCCTATGCCATATGACTCCCACATTCTTTGTGGGATGTCTCGGGCTTCCACGCCCTCGAGAAGCCCTATAATAAGGTACCAACAACAAGTACGCCAATTCCCCATCATTCAGACACGTTAATGATGGCTCGACGTGACTACTCCCCCAACTGAAGGTTGTTGTGCTGAGCGGACCCTTTGAAATGTCCTGACATAAGAAGTGTAATTAACTGGCTTCCACAAAAAGATGGCACTGGGACGAGTTTCACGAACAATGTATTAAATCTATGAGGGAGACCCGGACTAGGTGACGAGATCCGAGGAGGAATCCATGGAAGGATGAACCGACATCCCATATTCCCATTTCGATCATGAAGAAGACGTCCCTGAACAAGGAGCGTATGTCATCCACCTTTGGAAAGAGGGAACGCGGGGCAATAAGAACACCGCGCCCGTCGCGCCCAAGAGGACAGACGCGCGCACCCCTGTGAAAGCATCAGAAACAGAAATGGTGAACCCGATGTGAAATTCTTCTCCCCAATATGAAGATTAGTAGCGCTCGATAAATCTGTAGATTGATGTGTTGCTGGATTTAAATATCTGGAAACAGACCCCGCTAAGAAAATAGAGGGACTGTCATGAAACTCACCGGATGATGTGGCAGTAGAGCGTGAGGCATTCCGTACTGCAATGTGTTGGCATGGATTACTCTCACCGACCACTAAAGACAGAATGATGCTGGGGAACTGGTTGTCGATCTCTTTTCCTCACAGTGTTAATGAGTTAACCACCATGCTTCTTAGGAATCGGGATGCTTCTATCTGAACACGATCGCTGGCCACCCACCTACGCAGGGGCAGGGATGATACCAGCACAGCTGCTCCGAGTGGCTCCATTGTCACCACAACGGCATCTACACCTATGAATGTGGGACACCCATGTCCCCTTTATCCATCAGAGATTATCCAACACAGGGTGATCAACGACCATGTTTGTAGGTATGAGGAGGAAGGGGTCATCCCAACTCGGGATATGGCCCACCTGGACATGGAGGCGTCCAGGCCCCACCATCAACGCTACCCTCGAGGGCCGTTTAGGGAGCCCATGCTCCCCACCCCAACATTCAATCATTTCGAGAGCTTATCCCTAGAACGCATCGAAGACTCCATGTGTAATGCTGATGAGGTGGGCGATGTCCTGCTTAGCCCGGCCACAACATCGGTCCACGGAATCCAGGAAAGGGCCCCCACCCGGACGCATCAGCACCGCCGTCCGGCCTTGCCAGTGGATCAGGGAGGCTATGCCCCTGCACCACATGCACCGGATCATCTGACCTGATTCCAGCATCGGGCCGAAGCCGATGACACCCGTCAAGGGATGTTAACGTCAACAGTTACTGTGGCCCGAGCCACCGCCGACATGCATCATAAAGCCCCTGCACGCACTGAGTAGGGGGAATCCTACGCCTGACCAAGATCGAGGCCCCAACCGCCCCATGGGCAGGTTGGGTTGACTCTCCGGGTCGCAGGCCTGAGTGGTGATCTCCACGAACCAATTTGCGTTGATGTCACCCCATACGGAGGGCCTCCCCGTACCACCACTCCATAAAGCATGGGTCTTACCCTCCCCGATGCTCATCATGGAGGTATGCCTCATGCTACCCCCATCCCGAATTAAGACCTGCCCCGCAGCAGTGATACTCGGCGTGGAAGCCTCTCCCGGGCCCACCACACCAGGAATGGAGTTCCCCCTCCTACCCCCGACCATCGATGTGAAGGTATTGCCCATCTGGACCCTCTCCAACGTGGCGATCCTCCCTACTTCCTCTCTGTAACTGGCGAATGTCCTCCTCACCCTGGCAAACCGAGGGGTGAAGGTCAGCCTCGCTCCACCCGCGTCAAGCATGAAGGTCCTCCCCATGTTCCTGCTGGTTCCAACAGAGGTTCCACCCACACGAGTGATGTACATGGAGGTCCTCCCCATGTACCCTTTGACATCGGCCCCGGTTCCCCTAACACCCCGACCGTATCAAGGAGAAGTTCTCTCTGCCACGGCGTCAGCACGGTCCCACTACTACATGTCGAGAATCAGCCTTGTCCCAAAGAGCCATCCAGGGGTAGGAGATCGGGTCGTTTCCGCCACAAAAAGAATACTACGAAGGCCCGGGTGGAGATCATACCAGCCCGATTTTCATATTCTGATGCGGAATGTGACTCAGCGATGGAGCCTTCTCCCTACTCCTCCATGTCAAGGACTAGGGCAGGAACCCGGCATGTCAGCCTCATTCTCCCAGAATGTGAAGTCCACTGGATTCCTGCATCTCTTCGCATGTATATCCAGGATGAGGAAATTGTGGGGATCCTGCATGTTCCGACCATGAAATCACCACCGTCATCACTAGAAGTGCCCACTACCTCTACCAGAGATCACATAGAGCTATTTTGGGGACCAACGGTGGTAGAGAAATGGAGTGACCCATCATTGGTTACCACAATCCCTGCAACAGAAGCTGTGACGGTCAGCCCATAGTATCGTGACATTGTGGTTAGGCCACCTCACTCCTCGGAAGATGGCCTGGAATTCAGCAGTCAGTCGGCTCTTTAGTCATACTCTCCACCGCCCAGCTTACTATCCCAGTGGTCCGCCTCGGTACCGCTACCGGTTCCTCAGCCGCCTCCGGTTGACGAGTGGGGAAACACGAGGCCCGACCCTGAAGCCGAGCCCAGGAGCTTCTGGAACATTCTCATAGTTTATCACTTCTTGGAGAAGTTATGGCCGACGGAAGTGCCAATATTTTGAGCATCGGAGTCCCTTACCCCAGAGGAAGTAGGGTGCTTCCACCAAACCTTATGGGCGACGCACTTCGGCCATCTTTATGAGTGGGTAGTGTACCCCAGGAGCCACGAGAAATTTGAGGAAATCAGCGAGCAATGCCACATGGTCGATTAGGCCGCACATTCTGTGGCCCAGCGCCCTGAGTGACCAGGCCACCAGAGAACCATTCAATGCACCCTTCAACAGAAATGTGTTCAAAGCCTCAAAGTACTCTACAGAATCATCAGGGAAGATACTCCCCATGTGCAAGTTCGTGGCTGGGGATAGTATAACGCCCTCCTCTTCAGTCCTATCTGACGGCAGCCCGATTCATTATGCGACATTGAGGACATTCCCCCAAGAGGGGTCGCACTCCACATGGCTGACATAGTGGACAAGGAGGACGATCTTGAATTTCTCGATGGAGACTTACCCCCTGAGGGTGTACCACCACTGTTGGACCCGTCAGGGAGGATTACCCGCCAACAGAGGAACCTTCTAGGCCTCCCTGTACCCACCGAGTTGCTGGTACACAGCCGAGCTTCTAGTAAGGGTAACGAGCACGTCAAAACTATCAAGCACACTGACCCGTCTGCCTTAGTGCAGAAGACCGACGAAGACCCCGAAAAGGCTGCATTGCGCCAACAGATCAATGAGAAGAAGAGGTTGGTCAATAAACTCCTGGCTGAGTGTGCTGTAGAGCGGCAACCCGACTATGGTGATCGCAATCCGGGGAAACATGGGCAGGAACAATTTTCCCCAGTGAGATGCCTCCAGGAAACATTGATCATGCTACTTCTGCAGACAGGGCAGAAGCCGGAACTCACGGAAATATGGGCCGATATGTCCCGCCAAACCCTCCTGAACGGAGAGGCAATCTAAGGATCCCCGCCCGGGTTCCCCCAGCCGCCCCACAAGACGTTCTTCCAGTCGCTCCACGAGCTGCTGACGACATCTACCATGTCGAAGAACCTATCAATGCATTTGTGATTAGGGATACCCGTCAAGACTGGGACCCCCACCTGGATGATCTTATAGTGATACTCATCGCCCGTCTCGAGGCATTGGAAATGCTGAAAGTGGTAGTCCCACTAGATGTCAAGCCATATCCCGCGTGGGTGGATGATATGACTGCACCTCCGGGTTTTGGGAACCCCACTTTATCTCTCTTTAATGGGACAGGGGACCCGACGCAGCAGTTGGCCCACTTTTCTTACAGGTGCGGCCCCATGTTGGGAACCCCTGCACAGCAAGAAACCGGCAAGCTCCGATGTTTCGTACAGACATTGGAGGTCCCTTCATTCATCTGGTACAACTATCTCTCTTTCGGATCAGTGACTGGAAAGGAGGATCTCTTCCGGTCGTTCATATACCAGTTCATCGCCACCATGCAATAGACCAGCATCACAGACCTCTTCAAATACAAACAAAGGCCTAATAAGTGAGACACTGACTTCATCGCCCGGTGGAAGGGGATTACATACTCCCTCGACATGCCACTTACTCAGGAGAAATTACTGAAGATGTGTGTAGGGAATGTTAAAACAGATATAGTTCATTCCCTGATCACCCAGAACTATCCTGGAGGGTTCTGAGACTTCTCAGATAAGTCTCAGCGCCTCGAGGAAGATCTGCAATAGGCTAGTCAGGCGCGTCTGCTGCCCCCTGTGATCCCAGTAAGGAGGGCCATAGTTGAGCCCACTTTAGTCACAAAAGTAGAAACCCCCATGTATCTAGAGTTGCTACCAGTAGCACCGTCTCCAAAAACTTGCAGAGTCCCTCAGCCTCTGGAATAGCCTCCCGCCTAGCAGCGACCCCCTCAGAACCGACAGGTTCCCCCACGCAATGTTCCACTACCGCCTAGGCGGGACAATCATGCTCCGCCTCCTCGGAAGGCCCTTCATGCCCCTCATCAGGAACAGGATCCTAGAGACCCCTTACTAGAAATAAGGTACCATACTTACTCGTTCAACGAGATTTAGTTCCCCGGTTACTTCCGTAGTGCCCTAGAATAGGGGATTGGGCACCTACATGAGTGCAGAAGGCTGGAAGAGGCTAATCTCACCGATCACCCCAACTACTTCCCCTATCACAAGATCCTGGGGCACACCGTCAAGCAGTGATTTGTGTCTAAAGACTGGCTCTAGTACAAGGTCAACAACAACATAGTCATGCTAGGCCCAGCTCCGACACATGTAGCGGGTGTCTTCATCAGATCAGAAAGTGGTAGTGATGATGAAGGTGAGTGGCGGCATGTTCATAGTCGTGGGTCCTAGATGTACGATGACTGGATGGCTCGTAAAACAGTCTCTTGTGCCCGTGGTATCATTCGGGCATGCCTAAATTTGTTGGAGCCTTCGAAGGAAGCAGCCACTACCCCTGCGTCCTCATCTCAGCCGACCTCTTCTCAAAAGAGTTAGCAGCAGTGACATAAGATGAAGAATCATGCTCCCCCACTTCCGTCGTCATCCATAACTCTTAGCGACTTTATGACCACCGAAATGGGGATTCCTCCCAAAATCTTCCCAGTGGTGGATGATTCGTCAAGAGACAGCCAGTGTTACACTTTCGTTAAAATTGTGGAGCTGGTAAATCCCTACATGACTCCTGATGAGGGGGAACGTCGGGCGAGCCTCCCCAATGTCCCCAGTCGACGTCAACGTCGGCAGCACTACGGCCATATGGGTCTTCGAGGTACATAAGTGGGTAATTTCAGCCAGCCCGTGCACGCTACTGAAACCAGACAACAGGCCCAATGCAGAGCTCAACACGCACAACCTCGCCTGGTGCCCTCAAATCTACATCCACCACCATTTGTGATACTAGATCAGGCAGAGTTGTCTCGTCTGCACCGTGGCCAGCCTTGCCCAACTACATGCCAGTCTCAGTTGTCCGGTCTTCATCCAACAGCCTCCCTTCAGGCCTCGACTAGCTGGCAGCGGTATGTACCCAGTACCAGCCAGCTGCCGGTCCCGCTAGCCGGGCCCACCATTCCTCCAATTGTAGAGAGAACTCATGTATTCAGAATATCATGTCTCGCACAAAATTATGATGTTATGAATCACCTTTCTGACATTCCAGAAATGATTTCAATCCTTGAGGCTCTTCTCCTGTCATCTGAAATGCCTGAGGCACTTGTCGAGGCCCTAAGGAGCCCCCTCCAGTTTGAGATTGATTTACTAGCTGTAGAAGCCTTCCACACTGAGGTTATTGAGAATGCCAAATGCCAGGCAATTATCTTGTTATCCTGTGAAGACGAAGACCCTCCCATATAGGGGCACATTCTCCCAATGTACATCACTGGTCAGTTCAACGGCGTGGAAGTCCGCCCATACCTCGTTGACACAGGTTCTAGGATCAAACTAATCCTGACCCGGACACTGAGGAAGTTGGGTTTTTTAGAGGATTATATAACTCCCTCCGACCTCAGAATTCAGGGATACGATAGGACTAAGTAGACTCCAGTTGGCAAGATCCGCTTGAAGACCTAGTTCGGTGGCCTAATTGCCAGCACCGAATTTATGGTTGTCTCCCATGATACTGTGTACAACGTATTGATGGGAAGGTCATGGCTCAGTCTACATGCAATGGTCCGTTCATCATATCACCAATGCCTCAAATTCTCCCTCAACAGTCGAGTAGGCATGCTCCAAAGAGATGCATATCCTTTTTCCTCTTGTGAAACCTGTTATCTAGATGCTGACTTTTACAAGATCAAGGACAAGAAAATCCTGGCAAGAGAGGTTGAACCCACCCCGGCCACAAGTCATCCCTGGGAAAGTCTCGATGACGCCTACATCTTCCCAATATATCGGTTGGAGGCCACAACCCCCGATATGGGGAAGTTTTTTTGTTGTTTCGGTTGCAACAGGGAGGCATATTCCCAGGTCCAAGCGATGGAGGGAAATCACCTCACACTTTTACACCAACCAGGATCAGGTGATCCCAAAACCTCCTACCCCTATGCATTACAGAAATGTCAGGCTCTTGGAAATAGTCGTACATCATACGTGTCTCTTCCGTCAGTCTGGAATCAACTGGCTCAAGCTGACGTGCCACCACTACTTTGATGTCATCATCCATGGCCCCTTGGGCCGAAGGCTGGATAAAATTGGATCAACCACTTTCATCGCCATGGTCTCAGTAGCGCATGAGTCTCCTGACGTGATGACCACTGCCGCTCTGGCCGACATCGGCCTCCCATCAGATCATGGTGGTTCAGAAGCAACTCCCTCCATGGAAGATCCCTCCACAAGAGGAGAAGAAGATATAGAGGATGCTCCCCCTACCATTGAAGAAGGCGTTGCTACCAGGGTCGATGAATTGGTAAAGGTGAACCCTAGTAGCGAGGCAGATCCGAGACCCACCATGATCAGTGCCACTATGTCCCTCGAAGAGCAGCAGTAGTTTGTGGAATTTCTCAAGCAGCACCGTGACATATTTTTTTGGAGTTACGGTGAGATTCGATGACTAGATCCTCAGGTATCTATTCACAGACTTGGTCTCCCAACAAATAATGATGGATTCAGGCAGCCTCCCAGAATGATTCACCCTTCTCACGGTGCCCTGGTAGAGGCTGAAGTTGAAAATATTATCAGAGCCAACTTCGTCAAAGAGTTCCAGTACCCCAAGTGCCTAGCCAACATTGTGCCAGTTAGGAAGAATAACAGACAGATTAGAGTCTACATCGACTTCTGTGATCTCATCTGCCACTATCCGAAGGACAATTTTACCCTTCAAGTGACAGAGTTGTTGATTGACACCACGACCGGGTTCTAAGCCCTCACTTTCATGGATGGGTATTCCAGGTACAACAAGATCCGGATGGCCCTCGAATAGGAGGAGCCCACTACCATCAGGGCTCCCCAAAGCACTTTATATTACTAGGTCATGAAGTTCATCCTGAAAAATGCAAGTTTCTCTTATCAGCAAGCCATGCACCACATATTCAAGCCTATCCTCGTCACACTGTTTGAATAATATGTGGACGACCTGGTGGTTAAATCTTGCCAGCGCCAGGACCATCTCAAGGACATTGAGAAAGTGTTCAGTTTCGTCTGTTCTCGCCACCTGAATATGAACTCACTGATGTGTGCCTTCGGGGTCACCTCCGTGATGTTTCTTGGCTTTGTTTTCAGATACCAAGGCATCGAGATCAACCTAGGTAAAATCAAATCCATCAGCCAGATGCCTCCCATGAGAAATATTCAGGAGCTCCGAGGTCTTCAAGGACACATATAATATATACGCCGATTCATTGAGAATCTGGCTGGAAAGTGTAAGCCCTTTTCCTGACTCATTAACAAAGGCTCCGCCTATGATTGGGATGAAGGGTGTCAGACCGCCTTCAAGGAAATCATGTTGTATCTACCCCAACCTTCGGTCTTGATGCACCCTGTCCCAGAAAATCCACTGGTTCTTTACGTGACCTCCCTGGAACGGTCCCTCAGCTCACTTCTCACCCAGAAGAACAACGAGGGTATAGAGAAAAGTCTCTACTAACTCAGTCGCATGATCTTCGATAAGGAGACCAAATACTCACCCATCGAGAAGAACTACCTTGCACTCGTATTCTCCATCCAAAAATTGTGGCATTAACTACAACACCATGAGGTACAGTTGGTATCCCAGGTAAACCCACTGATGTACATTCTGAACCACCCCATGTTGACTAGCCAACTAGCGAGGTGGGCGGTGATACTCCTGCAATTTGACATCAGGTTCATTCCCCAGAAGGATGTCAAGGTACATGCGTTGGAAGACTTCTTAGCTGCCCATCCAACTTCCATGGATCAATCCCTAGACCTGGATTTTCCTAATCAGACAATCCTCTCAGTCAATCATGTTGTCTAATGCTGGTAAATGCACTTCGATGCTTCCTCCCTGAGCCCCACCGGTAGGTGGCTCAATGATCATAAGCTCAACAGAGTGGGTATGGGTGTCATCTTCATTACCCCGGTGCATGTCGTCCTGCCGTACTCATTTTTGTTGTCAGAAGGCTACACCAACACCGAGGCAGAGTATCATGCCCTCATCACCAGCCGCGAGCTGTCCCTTCAAATCGATGTGCCCCATTTTCACGTAAAATGGGACTCTGAACTGGTCATCAAATAGGTCAATGGCGATTATGTCGTCAGGAAGCCAGAGCTTGTGCTATTATTGAAGTGAACCCTATGTCTAATGGCCCTATTTCCTTCTCAACCGGAGGTTACCCATGTCCCTTGATCACAGAACGGTCGAGTAGATTCTTTTTCCACCTTAGCTGTGTCACTCACAGAACCAGAGCATGATGATTTGATCATACATGTGGCACAATAGAGGGTCATTTCCCCTGTCACCCCGAAGGATGACGACAACCCACAGGTTGGCCATCCTACCACCGGATCCTCCATGCCAGGGGCCTCAGGTCCTTCATATGCAGTGGTCGAGGCCACTCCCGACTGGAGGGCACCCTTTGTCCAGTATCTCTGAAATGGTTTCCTCCCGGAGGATCGGGCCGAGCGCGAGCGAATCCAACACCCCGCATTGCAGTTTACCATTCAGAGTGGTCCCAGTCTTGAGCATATCCTTTATAAGCAGATTTTCAATGGTGTTCTCCTTCATTTCCTTCAAGGTGTCGAGATTTATCAGTTCATGCAAGAGGTTCACGCCGGTTCCTGCGGTTCACGCCGGTTCCTGCGGTTCCCACCAGGCTGGGCCCAAGCTATCCCATCAGATTCGGAGATTGGGGTACTTATGGCCCTCTATGATCCATTATTGTATTGATTTTCCAAGAGATTCCATGTGTGCCAAGTTCATGCCGACTTCCGGCATCAGTCGTCGGAGCCTCTCCACTCCACCATGTACTCTTGGCCATTTTCTGTGTGGGGACTCGATGTTGTGGGGCCATACCCACTGGCGAATGCTCGCCAATGTAGGTTCATTTTGACTGCTATATATTTCTTCTCCAAGTGGGAGGATATAGTTCCACTCAAGGAGGTCAAGGCCCATTCATCATTGACTTCATGAGCTCCAATATCATCCACTGGTTTGGAGTCCCACACTCTATCCTCATCGATAATGGCACCAAATTCCGAGCAGCCAAGCTGATGAAATTGTATGCCAAGTATAACATCCGTTCGAACCATACCTCTCGCTATCATGCACAACAAAATAGATAGATCGAGGCGTTCAATAAAACCATCTCTAACATTCTGCAGAAGATGGTTGGTCAGAACAAAAAAAGTTGTTCGGAAAAGCACCCCAATGCCCTCTGGGCCTATTAGACGACGACTCGCAATTCCACCCAGGTGACTCCATATTCCCTGGTGTATGGGGCTGAGGCCGTCTTGCCCATCGAGATCCAGCTTCCGTCATTACACACTGCGGTCTACAACCAGTAGGCGCCAGATAAGGTGACTGAAATCTGTTTAGCTGAATTGGAAGCACTGGATGAGAATAGGTTGTGTGTCCTGCATAATCTGGAAAGACATCAGAATAAGATATCCATAGCCTTCAACAAGAAGTTTCGCCTCTGATCTTTTCTGCAGGGAGACCAGGTGTTGGCCCTTCGAGCGCCGATGATCCCAGGTAGGAAACCACCCAGGCTGGAGCACAAATTGGAAGGACCCTACGTCATTCATAAGGTTCTAAAAAATGGAGCATACTCCCTGGTGACTGTGGATGGTGAGCGTATAAATCCTCCCACCAACGCCATGCTTCTCAAGAAATACTTTCCCTGAGCCCCCCCCCCCCTGGTCCTGCATGACCTTAAACTGCATATCGTCCTGCATGACATTAAACTACAAGTCGGTCATGCCTCCCTGACTGAGGCCTAGCCTGGGGCCTCCGACCCAGGCTCCCTTTTATGGGATTGTGCAGTGTGTCATGGGGTTATGTACTCATTCACATTGAGTTTACTCACCATGGTATACACCTCCCCTGTCCAGGGAATCCTATTTTCCGCCACCCTCATCCTTACAATAAGATGTTAAACTGCATGTTAGTCAGGCCGTCCTGACCGAGGCCCAGCCTCAGGCCCCTTGGCCTTTTCGGTCCCCTGCCCCTCGTCCTTACTATAAGACGTTAAACTGCAAGTCGGTCAGGCCTTCTTAATCGAGGCCCCTTGGCCTTCCACGACCCATGCTCTCTTGCGGGATGGTATAGTGTGGTGTGGGACTACGTCCTCATTCACGTCGGGTAACCCGTCGTACTGTATGTATTCCCCAATGAAATGTTTCCCCCGTCCCTCATGACATTAAACTACATTTCATCTAGCACGACGTTAAACTACGCCTCCAGAACTACGTATGGATTGATTACCATCCTAATGGAATACGTAGGAACGCTCAGACATCACGTCTTGAGCCCAGCCCGAGCTTTTCCCTTTGACTATCCCCCTTTGGGTATAGTTTCCTCGGAGGGTCCTTGCATGGTGTGGAAGAGGCTTACATAGCCCCACTCATACGAGGATTATAATGGTCACACCATGTTCACACTACTGTTCTTCTATTCTCCCACATCTTTACCACACGACGTTAAACAACATGGCCTTCTAGAACTACGTATGTCTTGATTCCCATCCTAATAGGATACGTAGGAACGCCCTGACATTTCGTCTGTTGGCGCAGCCCAAAATCCAGAATCTTCCCCTCAGGTCAAGAAATATGAAAAGGTGCACATTTTTTCCTCAATTCATGATGAGTGAGCCTCGACCCGGCTATACGTTCCCCTCCCTAGAGATGATCGCCTCTTTCGTGGATGGATATAGCTATGCTTCACCCACTCCATGACTGGGATTCCATCATCTTTCACACCTGGAGGGACCCCCAAGAACGGCCTGGATACTACGCCTAAGGGCTTTTCTACCGATATGGGCCAACACCCATGAGGGTTTCCGAGAAACAAGCCGATACAAGTCCCGCGTGTCAAATTTGGTCAGTGGTCGTCGCTCATTTGTTGCTCCCACATCATGTCACCATAGAGAAGTTGTGTTTCGAACATGGTCAATAGTGTCCTAGATCTTTGGATCCACCCTGAGATGTCCCAAACATCGAGTGCAGTGATTCATTCTTCCCAATCCCGAAGTGACAAACATTCCTCCGGGTGGTGCCAACGGTCGGGCCCACGACCCCGATGCTCCTATAAGGGATGTGCGGCGTGGTACGACTCATGTCCTCATTCACAACGGGTTTCTTTCCATGCCGTGCAAACTCCCTCACTGAGGCCCAGCCTCAGTCCCCTTGGCCTTTTCAGGCCCATGACCCCCGTCCTCCCTCCAACACGTTAAAATGCAAACTGGTTGGGCCTTCCGGACCCGAGCACCAATCACTTGGCCCCTCGGCCTTTTGGGCCCTTGGCCCAGGTCTTTATAAGGGATATATGGTGTGATGTGGGATTACATCCCCCTTCACATCGGGTTACTCACCGCGTCGTACACCTCCTCTGTCTAGGGAGTCCTACTCCCCTCCTCGTCCTGCATGACGTTAAACTACATCTTGAGATCTACATGTGGCTTTATTCGCATCGTAATGGGATACATATGACCACCTGAATGTCTATACTTTGGGTCTAGCCCCATCTCTTGGGAGTCTCCATCCCACCTTGGCCCCTTGTCCAACCCTCCCTCAACGAGGAGAGTATATAGCATGGTACGGGATTATGTCCTCATTCACATAGGTCTTGTAATGACCACGCCACGTACCTCTCCCTCCCAAGCTATTTCATCGTCCCTTTCAGGCGGTCCACCAATGCCCCTAACGGTACTCTAGTTTATTACCTAGAATATCGGACCTTACTGGGACACGTCCGCACTCGCTTTTCAGGCTTTGTGTATCCCT
The DNA here is from genome assembly GCA_963277665.1 of Viscum album. Taxonomy (NCBI): domain Eukaryota; kingdom Viridiplantae; phylum Streptophyta; class Magnoliopsida; order Santalales; family Viscaceae; genus Viscum; species Viscum album. The sequence goes on from OY728126.1 coordinate 1,167,105,119, forward strand.
TAATCAGGGCTTCCATCATCTTTCACACCCGGAGAGACCCCCAAAAACGGCCTGGATACTACGCCTAAGGGATTTCCTACCGATACGGTCCAACGCCCCCGATGGCTTTGGACAGAAAATCGATAAAATCCCACGTTGCGAATATAGTCAATGGTCGATGCTCATTTTTTGTTCTCACATCAGGCTAGTGCGATCTGGATACAGCTTTTCCGCCACGGTCGGTTGTAATCCCATGTCTCCATGCCAACCTCCATTAAGCCCCATGTGTCGGGTACACGATTCACATCCTTTTCCACTTCATCATGTCCAAGTAGAGTTTCGAAACTCTAGATACTATCCCTCAGTGTGCATACGCACGTTACGGGGACATAGACGCGTTAAAGGTGTCCTTCGGGGCTCTCTGTCAACTCCTTTTTGATGGAAGTTCTGGGTATTGCAATAAATATCTTCCCCCCTTGTTTCCCACACTGAGTTTAACTTATATGTGCTTAGGGACCGGGTTGAGGTCCACGCTTACTTAGACGGTTGTCATCCACCAACGGTCTGAGCTCTAAGACCATAAACTAATAACTTCTCAGAACTACGTATGGCTTGATTCCCATCATAATGTGATACATAGGAATTCCCAGACCTTCTATCTTTGGGCCTAGTTTCAGTTCATCTAATTTGTCTCTTCGGTCCTACTTTCGGGGCCCTGACTACGGGACTGCGTGGCATGGTGTGGGACTATGTCCTCATTCACGTCGGGTTTGCAATAGATGCACCACACACAACCCACTCTATGAATTGGCCCTCTTATTTCATGTCCTGCATGGCATTAAAAGGTGCCCTCCATAACTATGCGTGGATCGATTCCCATCCTTATGGGATACGTAGGACAACCTGAGTGTCTTGAGTTCGGGTCTAGCCCCACCTCTTAGATATTCCCCCTTTTTCCTGGGAATCCTCCATCTCTTGTTTACCCTCAAGATGATTCCCCCGACCCCATGCAGTGGATCACCCATGTGATAAAATTACTCTGGTTTATTAACAATAGTTTCAGATTCAACTTCATCATGTTCTTTCCACTTGTCAAGATTCGTGTTCCCCTTCACCAGGGCTTCCATCATCTTTCACACTTGGAGGGACTCTCCAAAATGGCCTGGATATTATGCCTAAGGGCTTTCCTACTGATACGGGCCAACGACCCCGTGGGTTTTGGACATTAAATCAATAACATCCCATGTTTAAAATATGATCAGTGGTCAATGCTCATTTGTTGTTCTCACTTCAGGCTAATGCGATCTGGATACTACTTTTCCACCACAGTCGGTAGTAATCCCATGTCGCCACGCTATCCCCTTCAGTCCTTGAATGTTGGTTACATGATTCACATTATGTTCCACCCCCATCATTCCCAGGTGGAACCTCGGAACTTTTGGTGCTATCCCTCAGTGCACCTTTGCATGTCAGGGGGATGAAGCTGCAATACGGCATCCTTCGGGGCACCCATGGTCCAAGATCTAAGACTATAAACTAAGATCTTATTAGAACTACATGTGGCTTTACTCCCATCCTAGTGGGATATGTAAGACCTCTTGGATGTCTCGTCTTCGTGTCCATGCCATTTAGGGAGCTAGTCTCTCCCCCTGTTTCACTTCTTACCTCTATATAGGCTCCTAGGCCTGAGGTCTCCCTCTGAGAGTGGCGTACGGTAAGATGTGGGGTCATGACCCTATTCATTTCAGTTGTGTTTCATGACACCATGCACATTCCCCACCTAGAATCACCTCTGCTACGTCTACGCTGCATGACATTAAAATGCATCCTTGGTCCAATCACATGACCCTAAACTGTGACATTATCATCTTGGTCGCACGACGAAAACGGCGCCGCATTGTGATGACCTCACCATGGTGGATATCATGTTGGGTGTTGGTCATGCACCATACCATTTTTCAATGCCTACTACAGCTTGATTCTTGTGGCGACACTAGGACTTGCTACCCTAGGTCTGTCACTTCAAAAAAAACCCACTCACCTTAAAGAACAAACAAGATCAATCAAATACCGCTTCTCTTGGTGTGAGGGATAGTTCCCTGCACCCTTTTCATCCTTCGCACTGGTACCTTACCGTGTCGTGCCACCATCTAGAACTATGTATGGATTTATTATCATCTTTATGAGATACTTAGGAGTGCCCAGGTATTCCCCACGGGCCCAGCCTAATTTTCGTGTTCGGTCCCTCGACTCGAGCATTTTCAACAGAGAACGCGTGGTAGGTTGGGCTCATGACCTCATTCACGTCGAGTTTTTCAACCACCTTATCATGTGTCCCCTACTCTCCTTACCTATCCATGGTTCGAGCTCTAAGACCATAAACTAAGATCTCCATCTAGAACTACGTGCAGCTTGATCCCTATCCCCATGGGGTACGTAGGAGTGCCTTTGCACTTTGCTCAATCCCATCTCAACTCCCGTTTTTGGTGCCTTGACCTAAAACCTCTCTTAATGGGGGTTGTGCGGCGTTATGTGGGATTACTTCCTCATTCATGTCGGGTTGTTCACAGCATTGTACACACCCCCAGTCCTCACCCATGTCGGGTTTTTCCTAATTAAACGCTACGTGCCTCCTGTGTTTCATGCCATCAATGGTCCGAATTCTACGACCCTAAACAATGATCGCCCTATGAGAAGGGACTTGAATCCCGTGTCTAATACTCTCATTAAGGTATCCGTATGCATTTTGACAAAGATCCCGAAATTCCAAACTCTCACGGGGACATCCCCTCGTTCATTGTCCAAGCTTCATGTGATCGCTATTTGGATCTTCATCCACTTCCATGTCTGAAGGGACCCCCTAATGGCCTGGTCCCATGCTGCATCGACTCACCTACCATCCTGGGCCAACTCCCCAGAAGACTCTTGACAGCATTTGTGACATAGTCTCGTGTTTCGAACATGGTCAATGGTCGACCCTCATTTGTCTGACCCCATTCTAGGCTAGTGTGATTTGGATGCTGTGTTTCTGACACGGTTAACAGTTATCCTCTATCATCGTGCTGCCATCATTGTGATCCAAATTCTGAGTGTCAGGATTCACACATTTCCACTTCGTCATGTTCAAGTAGAATTCCTACATACTCGGCTCTACCTCTTCGCGCGTCTAGGTGCGCCACATGGGTGTGTTAGCATCATTGGGCCGGTATTCACCAAGTGTCCTTTCGCCCTAACCATCCCTTGCTTGTGTCAGTAATGTCCTCCATTTCTTCTTGTTTACCACATTGAGTATGACTCACATGGGCTTAGTAGTTTTGGTGGGATATGTACCGACACAACCAGGATTCTTATCGTCCTACATGACGTTAAATTGTGCCTCAGGAAGTACGTGTGGATTGATTCCCATCCACTGGGGATACGTAGAGACATCCCGGAATTCTGCCTAGGGTCTAGCCCCCAGAAGTTACAAAACATGTTCTTCCCCTTTCCGGCTCCTTGGCCGATCCCCTCACGGGGAATCAAACGACCATAACTCCGCCTTGAACTGGTTCAGGATTCCCCAAGATGATTTTGGGAACTGATATACCCCCTCGCCAGAGAGGCCCTGTCTGAAAGAAGGAATGTTCCATGATCAAACTGATGTTCCCTTCTAGTGTACTCCCACCACGGTGGCATACTTTCATGAGTGTTGGATTCTGTTCGAACAAACCGTCACTCCATATTCCATGCTTTGTGTGCCCTTTATTTGGATCCCCATCCTATTTCATGTCTAAAGGGACCCCCAAACGGCTTGGTCCCATGCCGCATCGGCTCACCTACCGTCATGGGCCAACATTTCGGAAGATTGATCATGTTTGGAAGGACCCCCTAACGGTACGGATGCTCGACCTATGGTCCACCTATTATCCTGGGCCAACGTCCCAAAGGATTGATCGACAAAATTTGTGACATGGTCCTGTTTTTGGAACATGGTCAATGGTCTACCCTCGTTTTTTGTCCATATCTCAGGCTAATGTAGTAAGGAAACCGTTTTTCTGCCCTAGTTAACGGTTGTCCGTTATTGTCACGCCACCCCCACAGTGTTTCGAATCTTGGTTATCATGATTCACACTTCCAAATTCCATATGTTTGGACCGATTTCAGTACCCCTGGCGTTGCACCGTTCTTGCACAAGAGCACGCTAAAAAAACAGTAATTTCGCTGTTCTGAGAACTTTCGTCTCCAGTCAGGTCTCTCCTACTTCCTGGAAATATGGACCTGTTATCCAAACCTCGGATGCCCGATGGCTGATTTTCATTCCTTTGTTGGGTGGGGTGATAAGGCGACTATCTCTGGTTTCTCAGATAGGGCCTGACCCATGTGATCTTGGGGAATGGTCGCTGGACATTCCGCAAACATTATAAGGATGCAATGAACCGGTGTAAACTGTGGAAATCGTGCGTGCTACGACATACAAAAAAAAGAGAGGGGAAATCGAAGCATGGGAGTACCATTAAAGGGTTTGTAATTATTACAGTACCAGGGGGTCAACTCCACCCATGGATGGATTGACCCCGTCAAAAGAGCGTTGCAGCTCCGCCACTCTTCGACTAGTGGCGTCCAGGAATTGCTACCGTCGACTTATCTCCCGCTCCTCCTCAGCGGTGATGGGGCGCAGTTCATCAGCCTCACCTCAATCCCTATCTATGTCAGCCTAAATGTCGTCCATCTCCCTAGAAACCCACTTCAAGCCCTATTTGGCCTCTTCTAGTAGGGCCTTCAATCGTAATATCATATCAGATTATGCATTGAGAGAGGTAGAGTGTTCATCCGCCTGTGCCTGCAGCTGTTAGACCTTGTTTTCAGCATCCTGGAGCTTCTTGAAATTCGTCGCCTTCCTTCGCTGCAAGCCCACGCTGAGCCCATGATCATACTCTCGGATCCTCTCTGTCATGAGATCTCAGATGATTTTATGAGGATGCTGGGCATCCACTCCCCCAGTGCAATGTTCGCGCAACTGCGAGAGAAGTCTATCCATCTCATCTAGACATTGAACTTGGGGGGGTGTCATTGATGAAGTGCATGATTAACTTCCAAGATCGAAGGTGGAATATTTTTATGTCCTCCTCATTGGAGGTCGTTTTTTCCCAGTCAGCACGATTGGCCGGTTTGTATGTGGGGTATGCCTGCAAGAAATCATCGGCATGATCTGCATCTAGTGTTGAATCTGGCACGACATCTGGTGCCAGAGCATGCGTGACCGGACATGGGATGGCCAGTTGATCCTCATCATCGGACTCTGCCTCAATAGCCTTAGGCACGATCCTGTTGGTGGTCCTGCCAATGATAGGGAGTGTTGCATCTCGGGTAGGTGGGGGAATTATCTCCACAATCACCGGCATTCCCCTAGGAGGGATGCCACCGGACATCCTGACCTGACTTGCCACAGCAGCCCATGCCAGTCAAAAAACTGTACACGACAGAGAAGGGTATGAACGTCAGTTGACATGATCTACATATGACACCAATGAATCCAATGAAGAAAGAATATAGAGATCGAACTCTGGGTGCTGGTCCTGAGTCGATGCTGACGCGACCCCGAGGCGTGGCCTTCTGTATACTGTTGGAAGATCTGGAGAATCTGGAGGAGCCACCTCGGGTGCTCTGGCCCCACTAGACACAGAACTGGATGCATCCGTAGGCAAGTGTTTTGAAGGTCCTGCGTCATCACCTGCATAAGGGCGAGAGCGAGGTCTGCATACAAGTTCCTCCTGCATAGTTCAGATGTTTGTCAAAGGTCTACAATGGCCTCAGAGCAGACCCTAAGGAAAGAGATTTGGAATGATACCTCGATAACCTCCACAAAATCTCCAGAATCCAAGTCTTGGTCTCCAACATCGCCCTCCTCCAACGGGAACCCTCCGCTACCGTCATCCCCCCGGGAGGATTCATCTGATTCTTCCGAAAGGGGGAAGCACTCCCTCAGATCGGCGACTGACAGGTATGGGGAAACTGTCCAATCCATCTGTACCCTCACCCGGTCTTTCATTGGGCGTGGTACACCACAAGAGTGAACGTAGTCTTCCAGCTCGTCCATTTATTTCTCCGCCTCCGCCTGAGACGTTGTGAAACCGGCCCGGACGGGGCCTATGCCCGGTAACTCCATCCTGAGACGATTCAAGTGCACCCACATCTCAGGTGGATTGAGGAATTTCCAGTTGATGTCCCAAATGTCCTAGGCCTCTGGGAAGACGACATCCTCTGACATGTCGATGTGGCACAGTCGCTTCCCCAGAGTCTGAGTGGATATCCTACAAAATCCCTTCGGCGGCCACCCCTCTGGATGGCTCTGCTCTTTCGGGACCACCAGGTCCACTACAACCGCTGGATCCACCACTGCTGCCATACCCTTGGCCGGTACAGGTCTCGCTGCCATGGAAGACCCACCACCGCGAGAGGCCCTTACTTCCCTCCGACCCTTAACTCGGGATAGGGGAGGCCCACCGTCACCATCTCGAACGGTTGGATTCCTCAGCATCACCCCCGGATAAGTTTCCTCTCGGCTAATGGCATACTCCTTCACCAATCTGAAGGCGGTGGTGGACGGAGGCAATGCAATTCAAATCATCCCATATTCCCATGTGAACATGAGCCACAACTGCCTCATCACACATGGGTGCTCCTCGTGACGTACCTCCCAGTAGACCTACGGGGTCTTCCGCTGCAACCATCAGAACTGCCTTGCAAACCGATACGGGGTGTACGATTCGTAGAGCGGCTCATGGTCCACCCGTGCCACCAAGACTCCACCTTGAATGGCCAGGTTATAGGCCTGATGCTCTTCGGTTCCTTGACCGTCGTCAGTGAGCACTCCCATCGGCAATGGAAACGGGTGGAAGTTGAACTCGTTCTCCTTCCATAACCGGTTCAGCACCATCGGTATGGTTAACTTGAATGGGAAGCTCCCGACCGCACTCAGAATGGAAGGGCGGAAGTTCGACCCCGGTGGCGAGATGGAGTGTGGATACTCATAAACCCCCCTTATGTGCGTTGCAATCCACCCGTGTAGAAGGGGGAAGGGCCCGCATATCCTTAGCGGCTTCTTGCCCTCGCTAACGTGCCGCAGCATCCTGTACAGCTTAGTGAGCATCGGAATCCCTAGATTGACCCTCCTTCCCTTTGCCAACTTGGATTCCATGATGAACGATCTGGGTTTCACCCCCATGTTTTTATCCCTCAAAGGTAAGATCCAACCACAGATAAGGGCCGCGACGAACGCCGCCAGCCTGACTATCGGGTGTTGTTCAGTGCTGACGCTGAAACCCCAAGTCTTCCATTGACTGTCCTCCAATTTCCACCAATATGAGTGCTCCTTGCCCTGTTGAGCCCCTTTTCTACATGTTTGAGTTCTCGGAGGGAACTCTTGATCCTCTGGGAATTTCAGGAACTGCGTTATCCACTTCTTAAAGTGTACATCTCTCACCGCCTCCTTGTCCTCTCCAGGGACCAGTGCCATTAGTGCCGACACCAGTCCTGGAATATGCTCCAGATCGTCCCACGCGCTCATGACGGGGAGGAACTCATCATACATGGCCCCCATGATCGGGACCCCCTAGACATGATGGACGTCCCAAAGACTAATTCCCACCTCCCCATGGTGTAGGTGAAATGTGTTGGTCCTAGACGATCATCTGCTCAGTAGCTCCTACATAAGTTATTTCGGTTGATAAATGTAGAATTGCGAGACCCATGCCGTCTCTTACAAGCCCACCCTCCTCAGCTTGGCCCCAAACTCCTCGCATGAGGTGCCTTCCCAGTAGGCTCATGCCCATTCATTGGTGAAGTTGTCGCCCTAGCGCAGGTTCCACTCATCGGACCACCCCTTTTTCGGATCCTGCAGAGCTGCCTTCAGTATAGTGTGTTACATGAGAGGGGAAGTCTCCGGTTGCAGCGGATCCCCATCAATGTTATTCATGTCGTTGTATAGACAGTCAGCGGTGACAGGTGTGAAGTCCTCCCACGCATGACCATCGGCTGCCCTGAACCATTGGCGTTGGCCTGGCGTGCTCCTGAACCAGCAAGCTGGTTCGTCCCTACTCACCTCAGGAATGAAGACATTATCCCTCAACCCGAATCCATACAAGGGAAGCTTCTTGAATAGTGGATAATTCTTTTGTCTTTCAGATATGATTTTTCTCAAAGAATTATGGTCTATGTGACTTCAGACCATCTCTCCAAGGCCCAGACGGTTGGCCATTTCTTTTCTCCGAGCGGCGTCTGTAGGCACCCCCAACACAGCTTCTTGATGGGCCATTACGATTTCGACCGTGAAGATTTCTTGCAAAGATCGCTCATGATACCAAGATGTGGAGCCTGGCCTTGGCCGGAAAAACGACGTTCACTTGGCGCAGTCACGGAGTCAGAGACTCGCGGTTCGTCGCGAAGCCCGATTCGCGGGAAGCAGACGTGGAGTACGTGGAGGTTTGCGAAGTCGAGATCAAAAAATGACAAAAGTTGTGATAGGAAAAAAGAGAGGTCATCCTCCCTATTTATAAGTGGTGACCGCAGAGCTTCGCGGCGCGTCCCGCCCGCACCGAGCATCACGGCGCGTCCGGACCACACGGCCGATGTCCCCCTCTTGCGCCCTCTTCGCGAACGAGCACCGCGAACGGCCGATAAATTTGGTGATTTTCCCTCAATGTTCGACCCTTGATCCCTCCGCAGCTCTAAGTCTGAGGGGGGCATTTGTTGGTGCTAAAATATTGGATGCAAAGAGAATCCGAACAAGAAGACCATGTGCTGCCTCGCGAAGCGCAACCACAGAGGACCCCCAGCAATGCGGCCGCCGCAAAGCCCTAGTGGCGGTTACGCTCCGCGAACGCCCTGCCGTTCGCGAGCCCGCTGCAATGTCCCAGAGGCGGTAATGCTCTGCAAACTCCCTGACGTTCATGAGCCTGCCATGAAGCCCCAGAGGCGGTAATGCTCCGCAAATGCCCTGACGTTCACGAGCCCGCTGCGAAGTAGAGAAGGTGGTAACCCTCTGCGAACCCGGTTGACGTTCGCGACCTGCCGTGAAGCAACCGCAAACCCTTCGCGTCGTGTGAGCTTTGCTTCACGGTTCCCCCTGCCTATAAATACTGGGCTCTCTCTGATCCCTCCAGATGGACAATCCGACCATTCGGCTTCTCAGCTCCCGAATCGCGAAGCACCCTTCGCCCCAGGAATCATGAGCTCTGTGAGGTATTTTTTCTTCGCAAGATGCCTTTGCCTTGTCCCGTTTGGAGCCCCTCTTCCGAGAGGGATTCTTTTCATGAAGCCCATGGTCCTTCAAGAAGGAAAGAGCTCTGCAAGGGGACCCGGGACCCTGCGGAGTGATCATGCTTCGCGAAACACCCATCCAGTACATGTGATCTGTATACCAAGGCAGGATCACTGTCCCTCGCAAAGCACATCGCTAAGCAGCACCATGCATCGCGAGGCGGTGCTCCGCGAATGCTATTCCACTTCGCGAAGCACCCCTCATTTTGCACCCCTACACCATGCTAAGGCCAAGGTACTCTACTTCGTGAAGTACACCCCTTCACAAGTGTTTTCCACTATGTAGAGCAACCAAGTCCTACAAGTCCCTTACCTGTGGATCCCTCTGCTTGGCAATTCCTCTTCCCGGGCGGCCCTCCAGGCTTGTACGATGTGATTTCAAAGTCCCTTGGAAGACACCACCCGTAGCATTGCTTTACCTAATGCTTCTTCACATAGGCACTCTAATGGCTATTTCTTCTTGGTATAGCCATGCTAAAGTGGACCCCTCGATGGTTCGCTCTACGACCTCCCTTATATACGGCCTTGCTGATGCCTTCCCTCCCACAAGGAGTAGCGAGTACCGATTATGTAAGTCCTAGGGGTGCGGAGTAAGCCCACCTCGTCTGAGCTGTAGGATGTTAAATTTCCAAGCACATCGTCCTCAACACATGACGTTAAACTGTGAACCGGACCTGTGCTTCACATGATGTGTCCCTCCATCTCGGACATTCTTTATGCCGCTCGTCTCCACGGGAATGGAATCTTCCTCACATAGAATGAGATCCTCCCTTTTGGAGTGGTGTTTGTCTACGGGGGAAGGGCTACCTCAAAGCGTAATCCCCTAGCCTCACTTGCAGAAGGTAGAACCCATGCACCTCTGTACTTCCCCACTTCCTCGGTTCCAAGGCTGGCGAAGGACCTGATAGGGAAGCGAGACACCTCCATTCGCAGGTCTCAAATCCCTCTCCTGCTACGCTTTTTCTCACCATGGGCCTCCATCCTGGAGTTAGTCCCAGCACCATGGACCACCTAACGTGTAATCCCATCTTCGTTTCCCAAAAACGCACGCTTCACGACGTGATCGTCAGGTCCCTGCAACCTCTTGTTTCTCACACCGAGCATGACTCACGTGAGCATAGAGTAAGCACTGACCCTGACCCCCACCTCAAGCAAAATACGGGGACTTTGATCCATGTTAAGGCATGGTATGTAGGAAGCCTCAATGAGGTTCAAGCCCACCACTCGTTCGTTCTTTCATGTCGAGTTCAACCCTCATCCAGCATGACGTTAAACTGTATGCCTCCATCCAGTATGACGTTAAACTGAACACCTGAACTATGAGGACTTTGATCCATGTAATGGAATGGTACGTAGGAAGCCTCTACGAGGTTCAAGCTCACCACCACCTGGACCCCTATTCTGCCTTAACGTTCACCTTCCGGCATCCAATTTGAACTATATGGTCTTTGATCCGTGATAAGGCATGGTACATAGGAAGCCTCCATGAGGTTGAAGCTCACCACCACCTGGACCCCTGGTCCTCCTTCACATCATCCTTCCGGCCTCCAGTTTGAACTACATGGTCCTTGATCTGTGCTAAGGCATGGTACGTTGGAAGCTTCCATGAGGTTCAAGCCCACTACCACCTGGACCCCTGGTTCTCCTTCATGTCAGTTCACCGACCCCATATCCTTGGGCCACCCCAGAGTGTAAGCCCCATTCCATTGAACTATGTGGACTTTGATTCCCTGCCACGGGGATACGTAGGAAGTCTCTTCAAGGATCAAGACCATCACCACCGTCGTCTCCATGACGACCCCATCTCACCCCCCCTCCACTCCATTCCATTCTCTATCATCCACCCTGATTCTTACCCAGGCCGCCACATCCCGGTGAGATCATACTACTCCACTACCATCCACAACATCCGGGAATCCACCCACACGATGGCCCTGATTACAGTGTTCCCTCATGAAGGGCGCTCAGTCTGATCCACTCTAGTTAGTGTTCTGATCATCCTGATCCGTCTCCGCCATATGTTAAACTTGCATCATACCCCGTGTTAAACATGGGAAGCTGAGGAAATCCTCAGATACATGCCTATGGCATAGGACCCCCTACGTTCGATGTGGGATGCCTCGGGCTTCCGCGCCCTCTAGAATCCCTATAATAAGGTACCAACAACAGACATGCCAATTCCCCAGCGTTCAGACACATTAATGATGCCTCGACATGACTACTCTCCCAACAAAAGGTTTCATCCCTGACCGGACCCTTTATAATTTCCTGACAGAAGAAGTGTAATTAACCGGCATCCATGAAAATATGGCACTGGGAAGAGTTTCATGAACAACATATTAAATCTATGAGGGAGACCCAGACTAGGTGATGAGCTCTGAGAAGGAATCCACTGAAGGAAGAACTGACATCCCATCATCCCATTTCGATCAAGGAGCAGACGTCCCTGAATAAAGAGTGTATGCCACCCGCCTTTGGAAAGCGGGAACGCGGGGCAATAAGAAAGTCGCGCCTGTTGCGCCCAAGATGACGGACACGTGTGCCCTTGTGAAAGCGTCAGAAACAAGGATGAATGATTATAATTGATCAAATTTTAAGAAACATAGAGGAAAGAAGATTTATCATCCTACATGTCAAGAGGAAGGGAAGAAGAACCTTGTGGAATACCTCAAATGGAGGGGATGATATTATCTATATGGGAAAGAGGGTCATAGAGTGACCAATTGTTATGGAGGTCAATGTCTCATCTATGGAAATCATGGTAATTACCCAACTCAATTTTCAAACATATGAATCTACATATAAACCATAGAAAGACCTATTACATTCCCACCATTAAATTAGAATGATTGAAGTGTTTATGAATTGGGATCCAAGAATTATGAATAGTGAATTATATAAGGATAATTGAGTTTATATTTTTATCTACGGATTTACCAGAATATGTTGAATAGTTATAATATAAAATAAAATTGATTTAACGGTAAGATTATATGGAGAACATATTATTAAGGTAAAGATAACCCTTAATATATTTATTATATTTAGATAATAATGATTGGATAATGATATATTGGATTTGAATAGGTAAATTGGATGGTGCTAGACTTTTGAGAACTAATAAATGATTTTTCGACAAGAGGGTTATGAAATCATAGATAAAGTGTACAAATTTTTGGGACATATGGAATAATTCACTGTGTTTTGGAACAAGGAATGAAGAATGTTTTAAATAAAAATATATGATAATTTAGGTTGTTACTATTACGCAAGATATTACATGATGAAAGTGTTTAAATGTTTGAAATGTGACATCCATGAAAAACCCTATGAGATATGGGACATAAATGCTAAGCCGATATGGTTCAACGCTTTCTACAGTTATAGATTTTTAGTTTTTGGATGGATTTAAAAGCTATCCATTTATGGATAGAATAAGTTATACTCAATTTTATGTTTGTTAAATTAATGTATTATATCACTATAGGTGGACTTAGGAATATGTGATAAACCATGATAAATCTTTTGTTGAGATATATGGAATGACCTATCCTTCTATTTATGGATCACATGATCATCCAACACATCAAATATGAAAAATTAAACATCATTTCCTTGAATAAGAGATTAAGTGGAAATTTTTCAATGTGTGACCTATGGTGAGATTGTACTAAAATAAAGTATGAATTTATTCACATGTTCTTCAACTTTATGGAAAGGATCTTGGAAACCAAATTTTGTTTCATAGTACTTTATTTTACAATGAATCAAATGGTCCCATGGATCATCATAGATTTATGGATTTCATATTGTTAAATTCCTCTTAATAATATTCAATGTCTCTTTCAACAAGAACATGATGGTTATATTTTTCTTTCCAAAACAAGTTTTCCTACATAGAACCCATGTAGATGTTATTTTTGGTAACCATTTTACTTCCCTTTCTTTATTTAATGTGGATGTTTAATGGAATTTTTTATTCTGATGTGGGATTTATATAACCCGGTTTTGAATAATAAATAATTAGTTACCAAACCCAAATTTAAAATTTAAGTGGAATCAATTTATTCAATGAGGGGATAATGTAACACCCCAAGCTTCTTAATTATTCCATTGCTTGCACTACACACAACTTTGGGTTTGCGCGCACCATGACCTATCAAACTAACCCTTTAAAAAGAATTTTTGAATATTATTATGCATATTTTGAAATTTATATATATCCTATATAACTTTAAAATTTATCTTATTCACTATTATAGATAATATAATGACAAATTCCATTTTTTAGATAAATGAAGTATTTTTAAAAAAATGCAGTTTTTTCTACCTTTTAAGAAAGAACCATTTTAAATACAATATTTGATTCCTCAATATATTAAATTTGATGAAATGAAATTATTATTTAGAAGAGGGACATAAATATTTAGTTTGCATAAATTTTTCTTACTTTTCGGATATCTTTCATATTTGGATGAATAGTAAAAAATACTAAATTTTAATTGAAACAAACTTCTTAAATCGAAATAATTTATAGTGTTAAATTATACATTTTAGTGGTTTTAATAGTATAATTAGATTATATTTTTATCATTTAATATAATAAATTTCATTGTAATTAATCTCAGTTTTAAATTGGACATAAACACATGTCAATATTTTGATAGTTTTTACTTTATAAAAACTCATTTTTTTGGTTTTGACAATGATATTTAGTTTTAAAATAATTTCATCCGATTATATATTTTGAATTTTCAAAAATGGATTCCATATTTGTAATGATAAGGTCCAAATTGTATAAATAGGTACCTATTATTTTTGTACATTATGAATAATAACTTCAGTAATTATTTTTATTTACCATGGTTAAACGAAAAATCAGGTAAGTAAGGGTAAAAAAATATTATAATAATATAAAACTACCCTAAAACCTGTCCTAATACTATTTTAGGAGATATAATAAACCTTGGGAATCCATAGGATGATACTAGGACCCCATAGGACCACATGGGTCTGATAATGACATGTTATTAAAATTAATTTAAATTAAAGATAAATATAACATAAACATGTATATTTTAATAAAACAATTTTAATATAGAGTTATATGGATGATCTCTTTGACTATAAATATTAATTATAAAGATAAAAATATTTCCCATATCATGGTATTTTATTAATATTTTTTATACATTAAATAAATATATTTATTTATGACACAATGATGACGGGGTGATTTCATTAGTAATGAATGATTCGAATAAATGAATTTATAAATATTAAAATAAATAAAATTTGAAAATTTTTATGATATCCACGAATTTTATGGATCACAATGACATATTTTCTATTTGTAAATTCTTTTTTTAGATGTATTCATGTTGTTATGACATTAAAATAAATCATGTATTAAATAGTCTCCAAATTGACATAAATGTGGTTTTAAAATAGTACTATTTTATTAAATGATATAAAAATCATAGAAATATAATTTTCAGAAAAATAACCAGGATAGTGATAAAAATTTCATAAATGATCCAATTTAGGTTCTTTTTTCATTTTTTTGAAAATGATATTAACCATGTAAAATAAAAAAACAAGAGGACATGGTAGGAGTTAATTTTTTCACAAAGGGATAAATCAGAAACACAAGGTTAATTTAATGATATAAAATTTATAAAACCTATTAGTTGAGATTATTTAGACCAATAATCATCGTATCCTATAAATAAATCAATTTGGAGAAATTATAAATCGAATTTAATTTTATAATAAATTAATATTTCAGGTTTTTTTAAAGTGCCCCTTACCTCTCTTAGAAAAAGGAACTTCTCCATATCTTTAATTCACATCTCCAGAGTCTTTTTTCTCTTACAAAACCTTTCAATTTCACCTTCCAACGTTACTCATATCATTATAGAGGCTACACTTTGAGCATAAATCCATCCTACGGAGTCTTTTTCTGAAAATCAATAGGCGACCCCCGAAAAAATGTAATTTTTTTATCACCTCTTTCAATGTTCTTTTCCTATTCTACTTCCTATTTCTCTATTGTTTCCATAATAAAATACTAAATCCAGTACCTTCCACATTAATATATTTTATTATAGTTATGTGAAATCTATATTCAACTTTTTAACCATCCTATGATAAGCAATATCACCATGTGTGCGTACATACGACTTAACATCTCCACGTCGTTGTGTATATTGTTTTTTAGGTACATTTTTTTATATGGGAATAAAGATAAATATAATTGATGTAAATCTTAAATATAACTTGATATTTTTTCAATATAATTCATAGTTTTTCCAATTATATACTATTTAACCATTAAAGAAATTATATCGTCGCTCATCTATACGTAATGCTTATCATCTCCACAACGCGATGAGACTCACCTTCAATGATCCCCATCCAAGAATGATTATGAATAAAAAATATAATTAACGAGTATAAAATATATGAAAATGTATTTTTTCTGGTATTATATATATACATATATTTCATTCCCATACTTCTATTCAAAATGATAAGAGAGAAGAAACATCGGTCATGCGAACGTACGACCTACCGTCTCTATGAACGGTTTGTTCCATTTTACTTGTCATTGTATTATATATATTTATATACAATATATATATTGTATATAAATAATATTTTACATTCTGGAAGTATGTAAATTATGGTCTATTTAATACGATCCAAAATAATAGCAAAACACGTATGATAAAGAAAGCGATTATTACCTGAAATGATGCATTAACTTGGAATTGTAATTAAATAGGAAATATAAACTCATAGAAGAATCATATATTTTATCTTAGATATTATTATTATTATAATATAATTCAATAATATGTCTAAAAAACATGATAAAAGAGTTCCAGACAAGTACATAGAGTATTAGACCTAAGTTTAGGGTTAATTCATAAATCTCATTATTATCCGATATTATTATGTGTAAGTATTTATAGGGACATATTTATCATACATGTCCATGTATCATAAAATTTTTCAAAAGTACTTGTTTTAATGTTATATGGAAGAATCTATTCAAGGAGATCATCATTTTAAATGATTAAAAGATTTATTTTTGTAAATCTATTTAATTAATATCCATGTTATGAATTTTTTTTCAAGGATGTATTTATATGTACATGATTATTTTAAAATTTAAATTTTATTCCAAAGTATAAAAGTATATAGAACACTTTGATTAAAAAAATCTCCTCTAAATGAAGTCATTTATAAATTTTTCAACTTTTAAATAATTTTAAGAAAAAATGGATATTTCTCCCAAAGAGTTTTACTGATTATTTTCATCTATGTAAACATCATTTATTGGATATTATTATTGATTGAGGATGATATATTATATAGAAATCTAATATATTGTTTTTAATAAGTAATTATATGTTTGACTATGGATATGATACTTTTATACCATTCATGGTTTGTGGTTAATGTATTAGCATTTTGTATGCTAGTTTTAATACGAATGTTTATGTTATGTTTCAACCTTTTCATATGAGAAATGTTTTGGACATTGTATGTGATGGGCATGGCCTGCTATTTCCCCTTAGTGCATCGATAGGTCTCATGAGGCAAACTAGTGTCTTGGAACGAGGCCTTGATAAAATATTTGTGAATGGTCTTTGATCATGACCTTGACATGGTGGTCATGATGTCAAACATTATGCATCCCCTGGTTATGAAATTAGTTATTACGTGTAATTATTCGACAATTAGAATATACATTTTCATGATTATATGGTAATATTTGATTTATTTTGGCCATTCTATGTTCAATTTTATGTTTAAATGGATGTTTTTATTATTATACATCTTCCCTTAAAAAGTTATAGCTTCAGCTGAATTGTTAACCAATATTGAGCATCTGAGGTCACCCCTTTTTATGTTTTATTTTCCCATGATTCAAATAAGTGTATTATGATTGATATGAAATATTAAAATAGGGTAATAATGGAGTTCTAAAAGGATTAACTATGTTGTATTTTTTTATAGATATTTTAATTTAATGTTCTTGTATGCAATCTATTTTCCAATACTGCTAAACTGATCGGTCATTTGGGACTTGATTTGATGTAATCATGATGATGTATTAAAATAATTCACCGAATATGAGCTTTTGGTTTTATTGCATTACACATTTAATTTCATTACCAATTTTTTGGTTGACTAAAAATATTCTAAAAATTTATCTACCTTCCTATGAAATAATATTGATGAACCCAATGTGGACGTACTAGGTTATATAAACACCTTGTCATGCAACTCCTCCATCTGATATTATAGCTCATGAATCTTCACTATATCTATCTGTATGGAGGAATAAAAATGATTCACACCTAGAATATTGTCAATAGTAATTTTAGAATATCTATTGGGTTTTAATCGAGGGAAATATTTAGGGAATACATATTGAAAGTAATCATATTTTGGAGAATAAAATCATGAATCCTCTGCTGAAATTCAAATACAAGTATAGAAACCTAAGCTATAATTGTTCTAATTGGTTTGCGATTATACTTTGAAAACCCCTCTTGTATGTCAGACTATGCAACATAAAAATATTTTCCTACCTCGAGATATGTAAATAACACCCCTGAAAGGTAACATCCAATTTAGGGTAGATGTGAAATTAGAAATTTCATTCCATGTATCATGTTTAAGTATTTCATTTCAAAAAAATATCCAATTGGAATTTGAGTCAACAAATTACAAGGCTTAATTATTTGCATCAATTAATTTATATAGACTGAATCCCAACATGTATATAAAAATAAATCACTCTCTATGAAAAATCCATTGAAAATCCTAATAAATTAATGAAGAGTTTTTTTAAATAATTTTTTTAAAAAATATTTTTTAAAAATAGGCAAGGTTAATTTTTTTTGAAAATACGCCACAATGGCGGCATCCATGATGCCGCCTTTGGGCTCGGGTGAAAGGCGGCATCCTAGATGCCACCTTTCCCCTAAAATAGATAAAAAAATATTTTTTCTAGAATTGTTTTTTATTTTGTTTTGTTTATATATATATATATAAACAAAACAAAAGAAACAAAAATAAAATTTTCAGCAGAATTTATCTGCTATTTAAAATCCAGCAGTGCTGCCATTACAGCAATCTGGATTCTGAAAGAAGCTCTCACCCATGGATGCTTTTTATAAGAGAGCTTACCATGGAAATCATTTTGCATTTTTGATGTGGGATTCTGGTTCTCTATTTCCTGCATAGAACATTCTGCATTTCCGATTAGGGATTCTCTTTCAAGTATGTGACTTTTAAAGACTATAAAATATAAACTATAAGGCCAATATAAATGAAACTTAAAACATGGGTTAAACATATAAAAATTAGTTGAAAACAAAAAAAATCATAAAAAATGATGATAAAAAATAATTTATAAGGTTTCAAAACCACATACTTGAAACATAAGAAGTTTCAAGTATGTGATTTTTAAAGCGTATAAAATATAAATTATATGACCAATATAAATAAAACTTAATACATGAATTAAACATAAAACAAATATTTGAAAATAAAAATAATTTCGTAAAAAATATTGATGAAATATAGTTTGTAAACATTCAAAATGACCAACATGAAACTTAAAAATGTTTCAAGCACGTGACTTTGAAAGCCTATAAAATATAAACTATAAGACTGATATAAATAAAACATAAAACACGGATTAAACATATAACAAATAGTCGAAAATAAAAATAATTTCGTAAAAATTGTTCATAAAAAATAATTTATAAGCTTTCAAAACTACCTATATGAAACTTAAAATGATTAAAGTATGCGGTTTTGAAAAACTAAAATATAAACTATAAGGCCAATACAATTTAAAGTTAAAACATGGATTAAACATATAATAATTTATTTAATTATTAAATTAATATTATTAATAATTAATTATTTAATAGTTAATTATTAATATAATTATTCATTATAATTATTCATTAGTAATTATTAAAAATTATTATATAATAAATAAGTAGTTAATTAGTAATATAATTATTCATTATAATTATTCATTATAACTATTAATTATTAATTATTATTTATATAATACTTAATTAGTAATATAATGAATAATTATATAATTATTAACTATATAATAAATAGTTATTTAATTAGTAATATCATTATTAATTATATAATAATTAATTAGTTAATTATAAATAGGATAATTAGTTATAATGAGTAACTGTAATTATTAATTAGTAATTATTAATAAATAATTATGTAAAAATTAATAAGTTAATTAGTAATATTATTATTAATTATATAATATTTAATTAGTAAATTTTTAATATGATTTTTAATTATAAATATTCATTATAATAATTAATTATTAAATTATTAATATGATTTCTAATTATAATTATTCACTATAATTATTAATTTGTAATTAATAAAAATTAATTATACAAAAATTAGTTAGTTAATTTGTAATATTATTATTTATTATATAATAATAAATTACTAAAATAGTAATATAATTTTTAATTACATTTATTCAATATAATTAGTAATTAGTAATTAGTAATTAGTAATTAGTAATTATTAATTATTAATTAGTCAATTATTAATATAAATATTAATTATAATTAGTCATTATAATTATTAATTATTAATTATTAATAATTAATTATATAATAGTTAGTTAGTTCATTAGTTATATAATTATTAATTATATAACAATTAATTAGTATGTTAGTAATATAATTTTAATTACATTTATTAATTATAATTTATAATTATTAATTAGTAATTAGTAATTAGAAATTATTAATTATTAATTAGAAATATAAATATTAATTATAAATATTACTTATTAATTATTAATTATTAATTATTAATTATTACTTATATAGTAATTATTTAGTTAATTATTAATATAACTATTAATTATATAATAGTTAATTAGTTAATTAGTAATATAATTATTAATTATATAATAGTTAATTAGTTAATTAGAAATATTATTATTAAATATAATTATTATAAATTTTAATTAGTAATTATTAATAATTAAATATTTCATAATTAATTAGTTAATTAGTAATATTATCATTAATTATATAATAATTAATTAGTAATATAATTATTACATATATAATAAATATTTAGTTAATTATAAATACAATTAATAAGTATAACTAATTAATTATTAATTACTAACTAGTAATTATTAATTAGTTAATTAGTAATATAAATATTTATTATAATTATTCATTATAATTAGTTATTAGTAATTAATAATTATTAATAAGTAATTAGTAGTTATTAATTAGTTAATTAGTAATATAAATATTATTTATAACTATTCATTAAATTATTAATTATTAATTATTACTCATTGATTATTACTTATATAATAATTAATTAGTTATTTATTAATATAACTATTAATTATATAATAATTAATTATTTAATTAGTAATATAATTATAATCTTTCAACGTCACGTACTTGAAACATTTTTAAGTTTCAATTAGGTAGTTTTGAAAGATTATAAATTATTTTCCACTAACATTTTTTTGGAAATTGCTATTGTTTTCGACTATTTCTTATATATTTAATCAATGTTTAAAGTTTCATTTATATTGGTCTTGTATTTTATGTTTTATGGTCTTTCCAATCCACATACTTGAAAAATATTAAGTTTCATGTAGGCGGTTTTGAAAGCTTATAAATTACTTTTCATCAACATATTTTTTGGAAATTATATTTTTTTCCACTATTTATTATATATTTAATCAATTTTTAATGTTTCAATTATATTCGTTTTATAGATTATATTTTACAGTCTTTCAAATTCACGTACTTGAAACATTTTTAAGTTTCAAGTAGGTGGTTTTGAAAGGTTATAGATTATTTTTCATCAACATTTTTGAGGAAATTATTTTTGTTTTCAACTATTTATTATATGTTTAATCAATGTATAAAATTTCATTTATATTGGCCTTATAGTTTATATTTTATTGTATTTCAAAGTCACGTACTTGAAACAGAATCCCACATCGGAAATGCAGAATGTACTACGTAGTAAATGTAGAACCTGAATCCCACATCAAAAATGCAGAATGATTTTCAGGGCAATCCCTCTTATAAAAGGGAGGCCTGGGTAAGAGTTTCTGTCAGAATCCAGACTGCTGTAATGGTTTTAGTGCTGGATCTTTAATAGCAGAGAGATTCTGCTGAATTTTTTGTTTTGTTTATATATATATATATATATATAAACAAAACAAAAGAAAAAAATAAAAAGTTTCAAAAAAAGATTTTTTTTGGAGAAAGGCGGCATCGTGGATGCCGCCTTGCCCCCGAAATGCAAAGGCGGCATCCGGGATGCCTCTAAGAGGTGCATTAAAAAAAACCCCTAAGCGTTTTCTGGATTTTTTTTAAAAAAATGTAAAAAAAACCATGTAACTATGAAGAAATGTGGATATCCTATGTCAAATAATGTGAAACATAAATTAGAATCTCCTGAAACCATGCATTAGATAGAATATTGTCCAATATCCTGGATAGTTGGAGCAGAATGAACTATGTTTATCCATCTTGTACATTGACCATGACCCTCCAACTAGGTCCCCTAAGGAACACTTCTTTACTAGAAATATTTACCCTTCCATTTGGAACCCAATCTTCCACATTGACCATAAAAATTGGTAGAACTCTAACAACCCACCTGTCATGTTGTATCTAATCCATTGTCAAAGATTAAAACAATTTAGACCCTGAAACACTATATTTTTATTGAGAACACTTACAAAACCACTATATATTCCCTATACTGACACAATAACATAACTGAACATGTGGTCGGGTGATCTGGGAATGAGTATAACCTTTCCCACCACACTGGTAATAATATATTGAATGCTATCTCTATGAATGAAAATATAGACGACTAGCATAAATTCTCTCACCAATGATTCCCTTGAATGAATCATAAAAATTAAACTTTTTGATGCCCAAAGATCCATTACTAGTCCTACTAAGAGATTCCATCATACCCGATACACTTCCTTATCTCATGATTATATTTAAATTAGGTTCATAGTTTATGAGCTCAAAATATGATATAATATAAGAGATTTTCATCATGAACCATGCCAATTATCATAGGAAATCATAAACATTTCAAGATTTAGATTTACCATCCCAAATTAACATATATAAAAAATAATAAAAATATATTAAATGATAGGGGTAGTCCATAACTTCAAACCCCCTACATGAAATTCACAAACTATAAGTCATTATATTCTCTAAGAGTCTCTGTATAAAAGTGATCAAAGAACCTATTTTGAAATCCATTAAAGATAACCCCAGGTACTAGTATTTCTAAATGATGATACGACACCAACACTTCCCTAGTCTCGAAAAACATATAAAAACCAATTTCACATTCCTTTATGAGATTTTTTGAAAATTAATATGAACACCAGAATAGATTATATCAAAAAATCCGCTACCTTATTCCCACCTGCACTAGTAATGAGGGGAATATGTTTTTATAGAAACTCCACGATCATTTCACACATTGTAGTTATGACATGTGGTATATAATTATCTATATACTAAATTACTGAATGAATGGACACTTAAAGATGACATTTCAAGGACTTCCTTGGATGAATATGGTGCATTTTCCCAATATAAAGTGGAGAATTTTCATCTATACCCTAAAAAACAAGAATGGTATTCTCCAAGGTGGTGTCACTCTACAATATTAGAGACAACCCTTAGAAAATGCTTCCATAATAGTTATCATAATAAAAACTTTGACACATCAATAAGGAGAATAATATCATCTTATTCCTTTCACCTCATAGAATAACACTTCAAATCCCAATATTTGTCTCTACCCCTATCAAAATGTACTTAGTTTCAACATCATATACTCTAGATATCCACATTAGTCATTTTCCAATTCACCTTTCATATGAAGTTTACAAATAAGGCTAGGATAAATGAAATTGTAATTTAGTTTTATAAGGGAGGAAACAACATAAATTTTAATTTTAATTTTATTAAATTGACACAAAATAATAATTGAATTATATATCCATGAATATAAATTTGAAATCATTTAATGGATCATTTGGAAAATATTCCATCATCAAATTATATTGTGAAACAATAAATAATTTGATGAAGAAGTATTAAATAAATCACCCATAAATCATATATAATTAACCAACCATTGGAAAATATATATAAAACATGTATCCTACATTTATAGAATGATGCATCAAAACTTTCAATATTTTCATTTATTCACATGAAATGCCCCGACCTTGCTTACCCAGAGTTGCTGCATTATTACATAACATTGGCAGGATCACAAAAGATCAAGTCTCGAAAGAACGATTAGTTTAGTAGTTTTGGAAACACTAGATATATTCATAAGTCTTACATTACATCATAAAGTCAAAAAATACTACAACAACATCTTCTCTTTATATCCCCTTACACTACCCCTGTAGGTCATTTATAAATTACTTCTTCACATCCTAGGAAAAATAAAACATTGAAAGGGGTGATCCTAGATGCTCAGTAAGGATTACAATTTTGCAGAAACATTAATAAATAACCATAAACATTTAAGGAAATGTATAACTAAAACAAAAACCATTTAAACATGAGCATAAACATAATATGTGAATGATAAAAATAACTAATTCCATTTACTTATTCACATGGATATTCTACTAGTAGAATAATCACATAAAAATTCAATAACCGCTTTAATAATGAATTAATGCATAATGTCAGACTATCATAACCACATAGTCAAGGCTTTGTTCCAAGACTACAAATAAGATTTTTTCAAGGCCTTGTGCCAAGACACTAGTTTGTCTCATTAGACCTACTGATGCATCGAAGAGCTATAGCAGGCTACACCCGTCACTTATTAAGTCCAATGCATTCCTCATATAAACTGGTTTAAACATAACATAAGCAATCGTATTAAAACTAACATACGAAATGAAAATAATTTTTTTCCATAAACCATGAATGGTATAAAAATAACACATCCACAGTCAAACCTATCACAAAACCTTCAATATAATATGGAAGTTTTGTATCATAATAAATCAACTTCAAATAAGCTTAAAATCCATCAAAGTATGTTGACATAGATGATATCAAAACTATTTGAGAGAAATATCTTTTTTTTGAAATTGTTTAAAAGTCACATAATTATAAAATAAAACATTTAATTTGAAAATATCATTATAAGTGTGTAAGAGAAGATTTTACGAGTTTATAATGGTAGAAAATAGCTACACCCACCGTATAAGTTAAAAAAAGTCATTCATACCTTAATTTTGTCGAAAACGTTTAAAAGGAACTTGTTTGGAAAACGACGAAAAGATTACATTATAAACATATTATAAAAAGTAAAACAATGGTCTAAATGACTTTAAACCATATTATATAAATTATTAATAATGATTTGAATTACATTTTTAGTAAACATGGATGTGGATGATAAAGAGGTCCCAGTAGATAAACGTATATACAACCTCGGATAATGAAGAGATTGTAAAATAAACCCTTACCTTGTACTTTTCCTTGGTTGAGGGTAGGTTAACCTCCTGTATAATGGTTAAATAATTGTTATTAAATAATAAAAAAATAATATACATTAATATGATATCATATATGATCTTTAAACATTTATTGTTAATAATATTTTAGTATTATCATCGTTTCGGGTGTTAACTCACTCGTTCTATTCTATATATTTTGTTACATAAGCCTTGTTTGTTATGGATAGGTTGTATTTTATTTATATCCAGAATGATATGAAGTCCTTAAAAATTATTTTTAATCATCAAATGAGAATTATAATTGCATGGATATGATGAGGAATGAATCTCATCGCATTCGTGGAGACGGTAGTCCGTACGTACGCACGAGCGACAATATCATTCTTTTGATATTAAAATAATATATAATTGGATGGTATATCATATATACAGAATCATTATCTTGTTATATTTATTTTTTACATCAATTACATATCATTATCATTCCCATCCAAATAATAATGTTTTTGAATAACAGTTACACCACGACGTGGAGACGGTAAGCCGTACGTACGCATGTATGGTGACATGTCATTCAAAGGATGGATAGAATACTGAATATGGTTGTACCATATTTATAATAACAGCACAGTATATAGAAGATAATGGAGATATTATTTTAGAATGTGTATAACAAAGAAAAAAGAAGTTTAAGAAGAAAGGAACTTGAAAGAGTGTGGTAAAAACATTACCTCTTAATCGGGTTCTTCCTTGAGATTTGATCAAAAGGGCTCCATAAGTTGGCTTTATGATTAATATATGGCCTCTAGGTAGAAGTGAAGGAATTTTCTAGAATATATGGACATGGTTTGGCTGATCCAAAAGTCTTTGAATGTGTAAAATTGAGAGTAGGGGGTGCCCTTTTATAAGAGGGGTGAGGAGATTCTTTGGAAAAGATAGAAATATTATTTTATAATAAATACATATTCGGTTTCTAATAGCTCCAAATCGGATTATTTAATGTTTAATGTAGGTATGGGTCGAAAAAAACACAACCAATAGGTTTTATAAAGGTTTGGGTCACTATATTAACCTCATCTTTTGGTTTAAACTCTTAGTTAATTAGTTTGACATTTACCATGTCACTTTGTATTTTTATATTATATAGTTAATAAACATACTATAAACTTACAAGAGACCCCCAAAGTGGTCCATTAATGATACACCTATCATGATACAAGTACTTTGGCCGAAACATTGATTTTTATGAATATAATATCAATTAATAATATTATATTCGTTTTAAAAAATCTTTTATCTCAATTTTGACACTATTTGGAATTTGAATTTTTGAAAAACATAACAGCATTATTACTTAGAAACATGTTAATTAAATAAATCCTAACATGTCATATTATCCTATAAAATAAGTGGAATTTATAAAAGTCTCAAATTGCATTTTTTTGGATATTTTTAAATTCAATTATTTTAATATTTCATGAATTTGATAATTACTACATCAAAATTGTGTCATTAATAAATTAAATTATTTAATGTCTAAAAATTATAAATAAAATACTATTATGTATTAAAGCTTTCTATAATTCTATTTAATATTTACAATAGAATTTATCTTATGTATAAACCTATATTAAAAATGTTTTAGTGAATAAACTTTGATTTTAACTCTTTTAACTCTTCTTTGAATTAAATAATAATAAATGTTCTAATGCAATCCAAGTGGACATAAATGATAATATATTATTCTTGAGGTTGTTTTTGGTTGATATACACTTGTACAATATAATTAGGACATTTTTTAGGGTAATATTAATATCATTTTACCCTTAATTACCCTATTTACTTTTAACCGTGGTAAATAAAACTAAAAAATTACTATTCACCAAAAATTATTTTTATCTTATGGAACCACATTTTAATCCCTGATATTAACCATGTCTCTTAAATTTGAGAAATTACACTCAATGAAGCGGTAAAATTATGTTTTATGTGAATTTCCAAATTCTCCTATGAGATGGGTAAAAGACGGTGAAAAGTTCAATAAAATTTTTATATATCTAAAATTATTCTAATATAACTCCAATGAATTACATTGAACTTATAATGGTATTATGTATCTATTTTGACCTTAATTAAATTTAAATAAAATAACTAATTATTTAAATAAATATTTTGTTTTAATCTTTAACTTAGTGTTTTTTTACTATTAATCAAAAATTGAACGTTTTTAGAAAAATACCATAAATTCACCCTATGCTAATTTCGATATTCCGAATCCCAAAATGAAGTCCATTTTGAATGATAAAATTTTTAAAATTTCAAAAAGTGGGTATTACTATTCATTTCGGTTGGTTTGATTGGTTGTGGTGTGTGTTAGAACTCGAAGTTGCGTACAACACATGCTACTATATTATTCCAAGTGAAGTGTACCGTGGAAGCATGGTGCGTTACATTCTCCCCTCCTTCAAATAATTTCATCCTCAAAATTTCTAGAATATTACTACATATAAAGATTCAGGTGGTTCTTCATCATAAGTTCCTCGGGTTCCCACATTGCTTCTTACATCTTATGGTTTCTCCATAGAACTTTTACCAGATGAGTGGTCTAGTTTCTTAGCACATTTTCTCTCGTATCAAAAATCCTGATAGGCTCTTCGCAATAAGATAGATGAGGTTCCAGTTCTAATTTCTCATAGGTGAGTACATGCATTGGGCCAGGCATGTATTTCCTCAACAGTGATACATGGAACACATCGTGAACTTTGGAGAGATTTGGCGGCATTTCCCAACGGTAAGCTACATCACCAATTCGTTCTAGAATTTCAAAAGGTCTGATGTACCTAGGACTCAATTTACATTTCTTACCAAAACGTATAACTCCCTTCCATTGAGATACCTTCAATAAAACAAGATCTTCTACCTGAAATTACAAATCCTTCCTTCGATTATCGGCATAGCTCTTCTGCCTACTTTGAGCTGCTTGGATGTGGTTCTGGATTACCATCACCTTATCCATAGTTTCCACCACAAGTTCTGGGCCTACGAGTTTTCTTTCACCAACGTCATCCCAAAAGGTTTTTTTACGACATATCATTCTGTACAATGCTTCATATGGTGCCATCCAAATACGTGAATGGAAACTATTGTTATAGGAAAATTCCACCAGAGGTAAATATTGATCCCTCATACCCTGAAAGTCAAGTGAGTATGATCTCAACATGTCTTCTAAGGTTTGAATAGTCTGTTCTGATTGTCCATCTGTTAGAGGGTGGTAGCCAGTGCTCAAAAACGAAGTTTAGTATCCAATGCCTTCTTAAGAATCATCCAAAATCTTGAAGTAAAACAGGGATCACAATCAGAAACAATCGATAGGGGTAATCCATGAAGTCTCACACATTCATTAATATATAGTCGTGCTAGACGTACCAGTGGTAGAGCTTCTCTTTTATCAAGAAAATGTGCTGACATGGTAAGACGATCAACAATAACCCATATTTCATCATTCCTTCTATGAGTCTTTTGTATCCCGATGACAAAGTCCATCGTAATATTGTCCCATTTCCACTCCGGTATGGGAAGAGGTTGCATGACTCCTCCAGATTGTTGCCTTCCAACTTTTACTTGTTGACAAACCATATATCTTGCCACAAAATCTACAATCTCCCTCTTCATGTTGTCCTACCTAAAATGTTCCTTCAAATCTCTATACATTTTGCTGCTCCCAGGGTGTATAGAGAAATTGGAACTATGAGCATCATCTAACAATTCCCTTTTCAGATCAGGTATATCGGGAACACAAAGTCTCTTCCCAATTTTCAAAATTCCTTCTTCATACACAAAGTCTCTCAATCTCCCATCATTCGCAGCTTTATTCTTCTTTCGAAATTCTTCATCATCAGTCTGAGAACACTTAATCCTTTCTAGTATAGATGGTTTGACAACTATTTGAAAAATAATTGATGTTTCACCTTCCATGGTAATTCCCATATCCATCTTCACTAGATCCATGAAAATAGGATCCATTTCAATTCTCATCATGTTCAAAACTCCATGATCCTTTCTACTCAAAGCATCTGCCACCTTATTTTCCATCCTCGGGTTGTAGTGTATCGTTCAATCATAATCCTTTACTAGTTAAAGCCATCTCCTTTTCTTCATGTTGAGTTATTCCTGTGAGAAAATATACATCAAACTCTTGTGATCAGTATAAATCTCACATTTTTCACCATAGATATAATGTCTCTATATCATCAAAGAAAATATTATAGAAGCTAACTCAAGATAATGGGTAGGATAGTGTTGATCAGGAATTTTCAGTTGTTGTGATGCATAGGCAATAACTCTATCATTCTGCATAAGGACACAACCATGTCCTTTCATCGATGCATCACTATAAATAATGAACCCATCATTACCTGTTGGTAGAGTAAATATAGGAACATTGACTTATCAACTCTTCAGTTCATCAAAACATTGTTAACACTATTTTTTCCAAACTAATTTAACCCCTTTACATGTGAGCTTCGTTAATGGGTTTCGCAATCGGGAAAAATTCATGACGAAACGCTGATAATAACCTGCTAAGCCAACAAAACTACGTACCTCGGTTATACTCGTTGGTGTTGGCCAATCTTGGATTTCTCATCTCTTAGAAGGATAAATAGATATTCCATCTTTGGAGACAATATGGCCAAGAAAAGAAATCTCCTGAAGCCAAAATTCACACATTAAAAACTTCCCATATAATTCATGTCTTCTAAGAGTCTTCAAGATAATGCGCATGTGATTTTCATGATATTTATAGCTTTTGGTGTATACCAAGATATCATCAACAAATACCACCACAAAATCATCGAGATATTCCTTAGATACTCTATTCATTAGATCCATGAATACAGAGGGTGCATTAGTCAATATAAAAGGCATTATTGTAAACTTGTAATGCTCATACCTTGTTCAAAATGTTGTTTTCGGAATGTCTTATTTCTTCACACACAACTGATGGTATTCAGATCAAAGGTCAATCCTTGAAAATTATTGGTCTCCATGAAGTTGGTCAAATAAATCATCAATGCAAGGTAGGGGATACTTGTTCATTATTGTTATAACCTTGATTTCCCTGTAGTTAATACATAACCCCATGGATTTGTCTTTCTTTTTAACAAAAAGGACAGGGGATCCCCATGGAGAAACACTAGGGAAAATAAATCCATTATTACTCAATTCCTATAGTTGTTTCATTAGTTCAACTAATTCCACAATGGCCATTCTATAAGGGTTCTTCGATATGAGCCTTGAACCAGGAATTAAATCAATGGAAAACTCAATTTCTCATTCTAGAGGATGTCCAGGTAAATCTTCTGAAAACACATCAACATATTCTCTCACAATTGGTACATCCTCTAATTGAACATTCCTTTTCTCACCCACAGCTATTTCATTCTCTTCCTCCCCGATAGTTGAATTTAGTTCTTCTATTGGAGGTGGATCTATATAAGAATCAGGTGGTGAAGATTCTGCTCTAAAGATAAGGTGTTATTTATCATCCACATCAATAATCATAACCTCCTTCTTCTTACAATAAGTTTTCGAATCATGGTCCGAAAACCAATCCATAAAAAAGGATTATAACAAATTGAATCATGGGTATGACAGTGATATCTACAGATAAAGAACATTTATATGCCATATTGGGGAAAGATCCACAGAACTTTGTAGTAATGGTACATCCCTTAGGTGTTTTGACTGACAACTACCTTGTTAAATCAAATTCGAAATATCTAATTTTCATAAAAAACTAGGAATATATAAAATAATGCGATGATCCAGAATCAAATAATGCATTTGTAAACTTGAGGAAACCATTAAGTTACCTGCCACTACGTCTTTCGGAGATTCTTCCTCAGCAGTAGTGATAGAATAATATTGGACTTGATCCCTTGGAATTTTCTATGGTAAGTTCCCCTAACGCTTAATACAATAATTTTCATATTGTCCCATCTCGCTGTAGTTGTATCATTGAACATCAGTTGCTTCTTTCTTCCCTTTGCAATCATGAGCATAGTGGCCTTTCTCACCACACTTGTAGCAGACTCCCATTCCTTTTAAGCAAGTACCAGGGTGTTTCTTCCCACATTTACTACAGGATGGATATTAAACTTTTCCCTTCCTCCCCTTATTTCCATTTCCAGATTTATCTAAAGATCTCTTCTTCTCTTTCATTCCATTAAAGTCAAAAGACATAGAGAATTATTTTTCTTTTTTGATAGCACATGAGACAATATCTTCGTACGACGAGAATTATTGTGAGACTAATGCTCAACGAAGAAATGGTTCTAACCCATCAAATAAATGATCAATCTTACTTTTTAGGCTACGTATATAATCTCCAGCATACCTTGCTATGCTTGTAATGTTAGCCTCATACTTTTCAACATTCCCATCCTCCTTTTGCCTCAGACTCAGAAATTGCCTTTCCATATCTGCTTAATGGTCACGAGGAAATTATTTTTCTAAGAAAAGCTCTTTGAACTCCCTACATTCATTATTTGATACTTTATCATCTTCTTTTGTGTTTGGAATCAACGACCACCATTGATTAGCATCTCCAGTGAGGTAATAAAATGCCATGATAACTTTTTCCCTTTCAATAGTCCCCAAAGCCCGAAATATTTTCTCTAGGGAACTTATCCATTGCTTAGATACTAAGGTATATGTAGTCCCATTGAATTTTGGTGGTTTTTGCCTCATGAAGTGGTCTAACATTGATCCTCTATGCTGCGGATCCATGTGCTCCATACGGGTAAGGTTATTATTCATAACCTGAGTGAGTTGTCCCAGTTTGGTGATTAGCTGATCAGCACCAGTTGCATCATCAGCTCCACTATATTTATCTTGAGCAGGAGGGAAATCCCTACATGGAGTGAGTGCATTGATAAAACATCCATTTCTTCCACTAGGCACCATTTCTAAACAATGGAAAACACAAGATTAGTTTATGAATCAAAATACATAATTCCATACTTGTAAAACACTTGACATAAATTGAACTATTTATTGATATAATCCATAATCAGAAAATTGTTTTCTTTGAGGAAGTATATAATCATAAACTTCTAATATTGGTTCGTAAATAAAATGATAAATATCCTAAGCATATCCCCTTGGAGTGTCGTATCCAAGAGTGAAGCAAGGCCCATTGTCGTGCACCAGTTCCCATTTGATTCTAGATCAAAGCGGTGTTATTGGGTTTTACCCCTTGGTACAACTGTTCCAGAGCCGCCTCTACCTACTCGTATCTAGACAAGGATGTATTTCTTGTAAATCTCACAAAATGTTTACAATACCAAAATTCTAGGAAGTTCTTCTATACTAATCCACAAAGTCCATCTTAGTTCTATGTGCACTAATAAGAGTTTATCTAAATCTAGTTTCCAAGGTTTGTACTAAACCACCCTCTAATACCAACTATAACACCCCGACCCTAGTTATCTAGAGTCGGTGCATTGTTACATAACATTGGCATGATAAAAAAAGAAAAAGTCTCTAAAGAACGATTATTTTAGTAGTCTTGGAAACACTAGATATATTCATAAGTCTTACATTACATAATAATGTCAAAAAAAACTTCAATAGCATCTTATCTTCATATCCCCTCATACTATCCCTACAGTTCATTCATATATTACTTCTTCACGTCTTGTGAAAAATAAAACATTGAAAGGGGTGAGCTCAAATGCTCAGTAAGGATAAAAATATAGCGGAAACTTTCATAAATAAGCATAAACATTTAAGGAAATGTATAACTAAAACAAAAGCCTCTTAAACTTGAACATAAACATAATATGGAAAAGATAAAATTAAATGATGTCATTTACTTATTCACATGGATATTCTACTAGTTGAATAATCAAATTCAATATCAATAACCACATTTATAATGAAGGAATGCATAATGCCAGACTATCATAACAACATAGTCAAGGCCTTGTGCTAAGACTACAAATAAGATTTTTTCAATGCCTTGTGCTAAGACACTAGTTTGTCTCATGATACCTACCGATGCATCGAGGAGCTATAGCGGGCTCCACCCATCACTTATTAAGGAGATTGAATTTTTTATATGAACAGGTTTAAACATAACATATGAATTCGTATTAAAACTAACATATGAAATGTCAATAGTTTCTCCATAAAACATGAATGGTATAAAAATAACACATCCACAGTCCAACATAAGAAAAAACCTTCAATACAATATGGATGTTTTGTATCATAATAAATCAAGTTCAAATAATCTTAAAATCTATCAAAGGATATTGACATAGATGAAATCAAAACTATTTGAGAGAAATATCTCTTTTTTTGAAATTCTTTATGAGTAACATAATTATAAAATAAAACATTTAGTTTGAAAATAACCTTATAATCTTGTACTATAAGATTCAAATAATTTATAATGGTAAAAAATGTCCACACCCTCCGTATAAGTTAAAAAAAGACATTCTTACCTTAATTTTGGCGAAGAGGTTAAAAATTACCTTGTTTGGAAAATGATGAAAATATTCCTTTATAAACATCTTATAAAAATTCAATCAAGGGTATAAATGACTTTAACCCATATTCTGTACAATATTAAGAATGATTTGAAATACATATTTATGAAACATGGATGTGGACGATAAAGAGGTCCTAGTAGATAATTACGTATAAAAAACCTCGGATAATGAAGACATTATGAAATAAAGCCTTACCATGTACTTTTCCATGGTTGAGGGTAGGTTAACCTCTTGTATAGTGGTGAAATACTCATTATTAAATTATACATGAATCATATACATTAATATGATATCATATATAATCTTTAGACATTGATTGTTAATAATATTTTAGTATTATCATCGGTTCGGTTGTTAACTCACTCATTTTATTTTATATATTTTGTGACATCAGACATGTTTGTAATGGATAGGTTGTATTTTATTCGTATCTATAATGATATCAAGTCCTTAAGCATTATTTTTAATCATCAAATGAGATTTATAATTACAAGGATACGATGTGGAATGAATGTCATCGCGTTCGTGGAGATGGTAGTTCGTACGTACGCACGAGCGACAATATCATTATTTTGATACTAAAATAATATACAATTCAATGTTATATCATATATACAGAATCCTTATCATGTTATATTTATTATTTACATCTATTATATATCATTATCATACCCACCCAAATAATAATGTTTTCGAATACCAATTACACCACGACGTGGAGATGGTAAGCCGTACGTACGCTCGTATGGTGACATGTCATTCAAAGGATGGATAGAATAATGAATATGGTTGTACCACATTTATAATAACATCACATTATATAGAATATACTGGATTTATTATTTTATAATGGGGATAACAATGAAAGAAGAAGTTGTAGAAGAAAGGAACTTGAAATAGGGTGGAATAAACATTACCTCTTAATCGGGTTCTTCCTTTGTATATGATCAAAAGGGATCCTTAGGTTGGATTTATGATCAAAATAAGTCCTATAGGTCAATTTGAGGGGAGTTGAGAGAATATTTGGGCAGGTTTTGGCCGATCCAAAAGGATTTAAAGGTGTATAATTGAGAGAAGGGGGAGTGCCCTTTTATAAGAGGGGTGAAGATCTCCTTTCGAAAAGCTATAAATATTATTTTATAATAATTCCATATTCGGTTTATAGGGGCTCCAAAGTGGATTATGTGAAGGTTAAGGTGGGGATGGGTCCAAAACCACTCAACCAATAGGTTTTAGATAGGTTTGGGTCACTATATTAACCTTATATTTTGGTTTTAACTCTTAGTTAATTAGTTTGACCTTTACCATGTCACTTTGTATTATTATATTATATAGTTAATAAAATTTCTATAAACTTCCAAGAAACCTCCAAGTGGTCCATTAATGATACACCTATCATGATACAAGTTATTTGGGAAACCTTATATTTTTGAGAATATAGTATCAATTAATAATATAATATTCGTTTTAAGAACTCTTTGATGTCAATTTTGACACTATTTGAAATTTTATTTTTGTGAAACACATTACACCATTATTACTTCAAAAAAAGTTAATTAAATAAATCTTAACATGTCATATTATCCTATAAAATTATTTTAATTCATAAAAAGTCTCAAATTACATTATTTAGATATTTATAATATCAATTATTTAAATATTTCATTAATTTGGTAATTACTGCATCACCATTATGTCATAAATAAATTATATTATTTAATGTCTAAAATTTATAAATAAAATACCATTATGTAGGAAATCTTTTTATATTTATAATGAATATTTACAATAGAATTTATCTTTTTTAGAAACCTATATTGAAAATGTTTTAGTTAAAAATCATTTATTTTAACACTTTTAACTCTTCTTTGAATTAAATAATAATAAATGTCCTAATCTAATCCAAGTGGACATAAATGATAATATTTTATTCCTAAGGTTGTTTTGGGTCACGATACACTTTTCCAATAGAAATAGGACATGTTTTAGTGTAATATTAATATCATTTTTACCCTTAATTGCCCTATTTACTTTTAACCGTGGTAAATAAAAGTAAAAAGTTACTATTCACCAAAAATTATTTTTACCTTATTGAACCAAATTTTACTCCATAATATTAACCGTGTCTCTTGGATTTTTTAAATTCCACTCATAGAAGCGGTAAACTTAAGTTTTATTTGAATTTTCAAATTCTCCTAGGAGGTGGGTAAAAGATGGTGAAAAGTTCAATAAAATTTTTATATATCTAATGTTATTCTATACTAACTCCAATGAATTACATTGATCTTATATAGTTATTACGTATCTATTTTGACATTAGTTAAATTTAAATAAAATAAATAATTATTTTAATAAAAAGTCTATTTTAAACTATAACTAAGTGTGTTTTTACTATTTATCAAAGATTCAATGTTTTCAGAAAATACCAAAAATTCTCCCTAAGCTAATTTCGATATTACAAATCCAAAAATGAAGTCCATTTTGAAAGATAAAATTTATAAAATTTCAAAAAGTGGGTATCACTATTAATAATGGCTAGTTTGATTGGTTGTGGTGTGTGTTAGAACTCGAAGTTGCATACAACACACGCTACTATATTATTCAAAGGGAAGCGTACCGTGGAAGCATGAGGTGTTACATCACAACATTGAGAAAAAAACATAAATAGCAAGTTAATAACAATTTTTATCACAATATGTGAAACAAATTGACTATAAAATTGATCACATGGAATGTAAATCACATCCCTTATAACATGGAATTTCCACATATGTGGGTTAGATTCTCCCAAGTACCGTTCCATACTTTTTATTCAAAATATCTTATCTCTTTCTTACCATTCCCTAATAGTAAAATGAAGAATAATATGATCAAATACCACTCTATAACATCGCACGACCAATTAGAAATAACTTATGGTTAAATTCATTATATAACCTCATGTTCACCTCCCTATCTATCATAGGTTGATGACTTGTAGCGAGGGTCAGGGGTGTGTTAGTGGGGAGACTATACCATCATATCAACATGAAATAATAATATAAATAATACCAATATGATATAATAAGTACCAATATAGAAAACCTTAATGACAAGTTACAATACATAATAAATAAATCATGTTATTTAAAATGAATTATATATATATATACACAAGTTATATCCCCTAGGGTTAGATCACATAAATATAAATCCCAATAGAATTCGAAAAACTCGATATGAGAAATTCTCAAAACAAGTACTGACACCAACCCAAGTCCACCACCCATTCTCTATATCAACTATCCAATTAGCCATCAACAACAGGAGACTTTCCATTTTACTTTTCTATAGTAATAAAATATCATATGGTGCCATTTTCCACCCAATATGTGTTTGAGTACAACTCAATATGCCACCACCATTGTAATCCAAAAAAAATCTTGTTCAAAATAAAGTGATTTAAATTTTGTATAAAAAATAATAGAAAACAAATAGATAAATAAAAAACCATTTATCCATAGGTTATACGGTGAAATATTAGATCATCAATACATTATAAATGTACTGATAGATGTATCTAAACTAGATACCATATCCACAATATGGAAAACCTTATCACCCATGGACTTATGATATATTATAAATTTTATGGATTAATGTATTTATTTATAACTAAGATTTCTAACTTAGGGGGACATCATCTTACCCCTAAACATAAAATCCTAGACTAGGGGACCATGTCCAACATTAGAAACCTAATATCCCACCAGGCTGGACACTGTAAATCCTTAGAATAATTGAATTTGACCTAGTGGATCCTCATCCTACACCTAAACAATGGAATTATATATAAGGGGACTCTATCAGACCCTATTACAATGAGTGATGGTCATTTCCAGGAACCAATCCATTTTATTTCCAAGTTTAAACATTATGATAATATCCTAGGGGTTCCATAAAAACATTAAACACATAACCATTATATCACATATAATTTTTTAGATATTAATTTATATCATGTATCCCAATCAATAAAAATTTTCTCTTCAAGTGAGATTCTAATGTTAGATATTAGTATTCCCTCAGGTTACCTCTTCACTTTCTATTTTTATTCCAATGTCGGGATCACCTCAAATGGGATAAAATTTTACAATTCACAAATTATGTAAGAGTACTCAATTACCATAGAATGGTTTCATCACATGTATTAAAGTTTCATTGAATTTATTTATATTTATTTTCAAGAACATTTTATGTCTCTAAAACCACACATATCATGAAAAAATTAAACATGAAATACTTTTAGGGATAACTCACAGAAAACCAATATCAGACTCTTATAAGACCACTAATTTAATACTATACGATGTTTTGAGATCAATTGGTTGAAAAAAAATCAGTTGAAAACCTATAAATATTGTATAAATACATGAAACCAGTATGAGATCACTAGAAAGTATAAGAAACTATAAATTTTCAAAATAATAATCATAGCCTTGTATATTATTCACTATAGAAATAATTGGATCTTGAAAAACACATGAAATTGAGGAGAAACATCCAAGATAAATAAATAACCTGAAATTCCATTATGGGAGATATGTTGGTAAAAAAATAGAGGAAATAAGGGTTCTTGTGATCCCAAAAATCTAGGTCCACATTGAAAAATTATCATTTTTAAGTGGTTTTGTAGATCTCATGATCTTTATTTATATTTATCTAAACTGTGTTCTAACCATTCAAATATAACTATCTAAGGAACCAATACTCACATAGTTAGGGTAAACAGTTCAATAGTTCATGTTCCAATCATTTAAAACTATTTAAATTGAAATCATAAATTCCACATGGTTTTTTACACCTTGTTTTAAATTTTTACCATCTATGTGATCTAGCCTATAATAAATTGTAATTTATTCAGTGTTTCCTAGGATACTTTCATGGTTTTTGTTACAATTCCATAACCATGAAAAAAAGAACTTTTTAACACCACTACCACCACAATGTTTTAGTTCACAGTTAGTAGTAACCACGTTATTGAAATGAACCTATAATGTATCCTCAATTATCTAAATTTTATGTCATTTAATCCTGGACAACCCATTCAAGGAAACCCCACAAATCCACAAAAGAAGTGAAAAATTTTAAAATCCAAATAATATATAATCATTAAAAAGAACCTGAAAAAGATAAAACCAGAATAAGGTACGATGTTTTACAAAAACAATAGTTGCTATTTTTTATAGAAAATAAAATACTATACAAGTATTTTATTTGACTTGTAATTTTAGTCCAAAATAACATTAATGAATTCAATAAGGTATTTGATATTTTTTCCAATAATTATTTTATGATAGGAGGAAAGTATCAAGCTATAATTAAGTTGACATATGGACATAGTTATTTCAATACATTTTGGGAATTTAGTATATGTAATAATAATAAATTTTAGAGATTTAGATTTAATATATTTTTATTAATCATTATGTACCTTTTCCTTTTCTATGTCTTCAGTGGGTTATAGGTGTCCTAGAATCTTGTTTCACGAAAAGAAGACAATGAAGAATAATTTGACCTGGTTGAAGATTCGAACTACCAATATGGTGAGGTCCCACTTGAGCTAGTGTGGGATGTAGTGGCAACTACCACATGAAATGGTAGTTCGAACGAGTTGTAGTAAAACCTGAATAGGGCTACTAGAGTTCTAATGGGTTTACATTGGAATGTTATGAGTCTAGTTATATTTTAATTAACATTGTTTTAAATATTTTCAATTGGTTTTTTATGGTATGAAGTCAGGGATTTCTATCATTATTAGAGAAGTGTAGTGAAATCCATTCCACCATCCCCGCATTTGGTTCTTTACATTTATAAACATGGACCACCATTATTTTGGCTTGGATTAGTATTTTTTCATATCAAAGTGGAGTGTAATGGGTATATATATCTCTCATTTTACATATATTAAATAGATTTAAGGATTTTTCTCTACATATTTGTTGTTATGACCTAATTCATTTATATTTCCATATTTTGTAATTTATATTTTTTAAGG
Source organism: Viscum album (assembly GCA_963277665.1). Classification (NCBI taxonomy): domain Eukaryota; kingdom Viridiplantae; phylum Streptophyta; class Magnoliopsida; order Santalales; family Viscaceae; genus Viscum; species Viscum album. The sequence goes on from OY728126.1 coordinate 1,167,144,594, forward strand.
GTAACATAGTTTGTGATATCTAATGAGTAGAAACGTATCTACCCCAAGAAGGTAGTCTGTAAGTAATCATGATGGTTTAAGTTCATTTTTATGTGTGACATGAGGTCCAACATCATATAAAGGATTAACCATGAAACAATATAAAATGTTCACATTGACACTTATTTAATTAAGTAAGGATGTTCATGTCCATGATGGAACCTACAATCACAATGCCATGGTGACATAGTCACTGATGTTCATGCTTCTGACCTGAAGTTTATTATACCCATTTTGGATTATATTGAGTCATGTTATATTTCCAATAAACATGATTCAACGTATTTTCCCCTCATTGGACATAGTAGATAAATATTTTTAGGAAGGGTATTGTTTTGGATTGATCTATTAGGAAATAATGATTCACATTACAATGTCTATTAGAAATAAAAATTTTCGTAAGTGTTCATCCATTAATTATAATAAGGCATATGGAAACATATACCTCTTATTGTGACATGTTATTAGGTTAGAAGTGTATGACAAAAAACTAATTATAAATAGAATCATTTTGAATGATATTCCATTCTTAAATAATGTCTTTAATATTTTTATTCTTCTAATATTTTATTGGGCGTCTTTATTATCCGGGATGGTAGATGGGATGCTCTTCCATTATCAAATTAGTGACTATTGTTGATATGTAATGCAAACTTATATAGTGTTAGATGTGATTAGGGATTATATTCATATAATTATGTTTATTTATATATGAAAAAATATTATTATTTTATTTGGATGTTATTAACAACCATTTATGATTACACATGGATAAGTAATGTACACTTGAAGATGAGGATCCCATAATAAAGATGATAAGGTAGCCATTGGAGAGTGGAAATGGTGTAACTTGATTCCCCTATACATATGTGTTGTGGCATAATACCAGAGACACCAATTTATGCCCATTTTATCAGGATCCTATTATGAGATATTTATGATTAACCTTTAATGTGGGATGACCATACTATGATGACATGATTCCATGGATTTTTATGAAATTAAAATATGGAAATGGTGTTGGTTTGATGTTATAATCTCTCTCATGTAATTTAGAATTACAATACTAATGAAATTCCATTTGGGGAATATCCATTTAACTAGATGCATTTTTTCTCTTACTACGATATGGTAAGGTTTTGATTCCATTTTTAAGTGCACTTCAGGGGATCTAAACCCACATATTTTACTATGTTATTAAGATGTTTTGACAATGTATTAATGAAAATGTTTTAATAGGTATGTTATTCCCCTTGATTTGGTTATAAAGTCATGAAGCATTAGCCAAATATTTTTCATTATAAGATGAAATAATTATATGACCATGTGATATGACTTGGGATGTGTTTCAATGTTGATTATAATTTGATATGTTAAGAGAAGCCCAAAAAATATTCTATGTTTGTATTTTTACACTCGGGAAGCTATGTAAAAATCATGGATGGGTTTTTTTAATTATTATTATGATTTAATTCATACATTTATTTATAGGAATATAAATGTATATATACCTACTCATATGGGATATATATGAAAACTATTGATCTTGGGATACTAATTTATACTGACACCCTACTTGGGTACTTTATTACCCAAGAATAAATTATGATTCACAATAAAGTTATGGGAAAGGGACTCGCTAATAATTGTTGAGTAATAAATTTGTTTAGGATATGGGAGATGGGATCATGATTGGACTTATGATTAGATTTTATCACTTCTCAATATTTTGATTACAGTGGGGAATTTTTTTATGATATACCCATAAGAGATCTTGTTCTTAACTAAAAGAATATTTTCACTCTATATACTTATTTTTTAACATCATGAGAGTTATTATTTATTTACCCATGGAATATAGTTATGATTTTAACTATTTTACGTAATTTTTATGATGGATATTAAATACATTTACTCTTATTTGTTTTATAACTATTTATACTGATGAGGTTATAATGTACCCACATAATATATAAACCCTTACCACAAGTAGATAACCTCTAGAATATAGAGAGGAATATTTATTGTGTATGGAACATTACATTGTTATAGTGAACATGAATCAGATTGAGGAAAATTTAAAGTGGAATCAGTTAATTTATTTTTCTACCATACTATTAAGAGATGGTTGATCATATAATAGATATGGTCAGAATATGAGATACACCATATTATTGGGAGTATGAAACAAAAATGTTAGAGTTTTTTATTACCAGAGAAGTGATTTATATTCATGTATTAATATTTTAGTGTTTGGTTATTTTCCAAATATTATTCATTGTGGTTTTGATATATGAATTATTTTTTATACATTAATCAGTTTGAAAATGATACATGTGTTCAGACATCATTTTTTTCATGAATGATTCATATTTCATTCATTTGATTTCATATGTTTGAACACCCAGATTATGATATGTGTTTCATTTATTTAAAGGATAAATAGTATATTAATATAGAATATTATTATAAAATAAAATGTTGTAATAGTTCTTACAAAATATATTATTATGTACTACTGTTATGAAATTAATATGAAAACCCCTGTTTTTATCGTATTCAAACACGTTGATAGACTGGTTTTTATGGGATAAAAATAAATTTTGAGGTGATGTGAGACCTCTAGGGTTTTAGGGTGTATTTCAATAGTTTAGTTGGATTACCTACATGTTACTATTTATCTCATCAGTTTTATTTAGAAATTTTATATTTTTGTTTTATATCATGTTCTTTTAACTTTTATGACATTCCATTACGATAACAACATTTCATGAAATGGAATAGTGGGGATATGCATCTAGTACTATTTATTGAGATGAATCCATTTTTACATTTAGTACGTCCTCCTGAATAACCAAAAAATGATACTTTTTTATGATATTCTTATTTTTGGACATGTATCTCTGATATGTGAACCATCCATGTATGATCTAGCTATGGTGTTCTAGTTTTGGAATCCATATTTATTTACATTATATTGTGGTCCTCAAATACTAAGATATATATTGAGTATATGAAATTTGTCTTTGATAATCTTGAGACACCATTTTTTATGGAGTTAAAAATTATAGTGTACCAGATTTGGGGACAACTTAGTCACTGGAATGATTTCTTTTTCATAAAATATTGGTTTGCAAGGGTAGTAGGGTAAGTCATTCATCATTGGTTATTTAGGAATTTCTTTATCAAGACACTGATCTATGATAGATCATTGAATTTTATTCATTTGTTTTATGGTAGGATATTAAATACAAACAATTCCTCCCCTTGAACGATGTTAATTAATTTTTATCTTGTACTGTTGAGTGATATGATCGCCCAAGTATGATGTTTTAAAGACACATTAAGACAATCAATTTATTATCAGGTTAATTTTTTTGGATTACATATTTTTAGTAGTTTTTGAATCTATATAGTATTATAGAGTGGATCCTGAACATGTATGTACTTTTTGTGTAGTTTTACTCTTATGTTGCATCTAGGAGTGGATATTTAAGTATTTAGAAGCACTATTTTAGTGATTATCTCTAGAGTGGTGTTGTGAAGAATAATTTGTATCATAAATATTATTATCCTAAATACAATATTCTATATTACTATGGTTCTAATATAGAATTCCTAAAAATAATCAATCATTGTTCCATTGACTATCATTGGAGTGAAATTATTATTATAATATAAGGTATCTATAATATTCCTTCTAGATTTTATCCTTTTTAGTTAGTATAATGGAAATGGATAGGCCTGGGCATGATTGAAAAGATCGATTATTGTACTTATTTTTAGTATTTGGAGATCATAAAGTCTATTAGGGTTCAAAAATGATTAATGTTCTTAGTGATAGTAGAGGTATAAAAGTAGTTCTCTCCAACTTAGTCATTGATCTAGAGACTTGGGTTGATGGATAAGGTTAGGAAAAATATTTTCTACTGAGCTTACAACTACTGACTATGATGAGATAAATAGTATTTTGAACCACACTACCATAGATCCATGATGAGTTACACCACAAGATCATAAGAGTGTATCAGAATAGGTCCAATTAACCCCATAGACTAGTTGGATCCCCCAAACAAGTTATTCTTGAACAAAGGAGGGATTGAACACCTAATTAAAAACAACAAGATAAACCTCATACAAAATCAATAAAACTTAATAAAATGAAAAATGTAGGAAAAATGAACAATAATTGATTTACATGGTCTGGAAATATTGTACCATATTCATAAATGGATACTACTCCCATTTTTATTTACTCTAAATTTTTTAGGATTACATTATGTTTTTCGTAACTAGTTAAATACAACTAATTATAAGATTTCAAAAATAAAAAACAAATATTGTGTCACTCTCATTTTGAATAACAATATTTACAGTCATCAAGAATCAATCACCCTTGAATCGTTTTTGGAACACAGTATCTTCATTGGTATCCTATATTACACTATATCACCCACATCCTTAACCTCTAACTTATAAAGAACAATTAATGGAATGATTATGTTCCAATCAATTATCCTTACATTACACCAATTTTCAATACAACATTGAGAGTAGTTTCACTTGAATAATATATCTTAAACTATAACAACCTCCAACTATCATCTGGTTACCTAACCATTTCAGATCTTAAAAGAAGATCCCATTATCCGATCAAATTTCCACCACAATAGTTTTAATATAATACATAATTTAAAAATTGAGAAATTATTAACATCTATTATTTATCCTTTATGTCATTTAAGACATAATGTATAATATACATTAACATTCTGAACAATCACTCAAATAGATACTACATTTAATGAACACTATGTAAACCTCCAATAAATTTTTATAAAACTACTAAAACTTATATCCTTTAATAGTACATATTATCTATAGTATATTTATGTCAGCCTAGTCCCACCATGTTAAAATAGTTCCATAAAAATTATTGGACCATTACTTTTTATACTTCTCCAAGTAGGTTCTATCAATTTGTAGTCATCCACAATATTAGATCACTATACTCTAACACAATAAAAAATAAGTGATATTTTTTATACCCATGAATAAATAAAATAAATTCTAAGCTAAAAAATTTGTAATATGACTATCAATGAATAACAATATACCATCAATAATCCTTACAATATTATTAAATAATCACATCAACCATATAAATTCTTCACATTCATTCATTATAGCAACATAATAAAACTTTTTTGTGTGTAGTGTGGTAATATGTGAATTCTTTAACATTTAACCAACTTTTATTACTCCTTAAGTGAATAAAAAACTCATGCTTTTGTTCTGAGTGTCAACATATAAAGAAAAATAATCATCAAAATAACCCTAAATCAAATCATCTTCCTTGAGGACAATGTTTTATCATATGATCCTTTGAGATATTGGCCAATCCACCTCATAATCACCCAATGCTAATTTTCTATATTTAACATGAAAGATCACACAACTCCAAAAAATTAATGATTTTATACATTTCAAGGAATATATATATAGTTACCAACATTCGATGAAAATATAACTTTCTCAGTCTATATGAACAAATCATCACTTTTGTGTGATATCTCATTTTAAAATGTTATGTTTCTATTTACAAGTGTTGAGAGTAGGATTCATTTTAATATTCCAAACATCTCAATTATCTTCATGGTCTATACCGTTGAGATATAACTAAGACACCAACCTCGCTATCTATATCAATCCCCATCTATAATTTTATCTTCCAATAATCATGATCATTAGTCTCAAATCTTATAGTCATGACTTTAATCATCTTCTAAATCCTATTAATTTAAAGAGGTTATAGTGGTATTCCATTTATATACTATAAAAGATGATGGAAATCACATCATACAAATCATTCCAGTAGAATCAATGTTCTATGTTACTCCAAATAAATTCCTTTTTTACCATAAAATAATAAAACATTAAATTAGTATACATTAACACCTAATTAAATCCATAAATATTGATATTCTGAATACAAAAAATTTATTTGTTTAATTATCCAAAAAAAACAATCTGTTTGCTTCATATAAATCTTATCTTCTAAGGTTCCATGATGAAATTTGGGGCTAAATCACATTTTCCATAAGAGGAGATCATTATTAGTGATTATGCATCAAACAAAAATAATGGTATTGTAGTTTAAAAATATTGAGAAAATTTCAAAGAAAAAAATGCATTCCTTCTATTGAAATCCCTTGGACCACCAACCACACCATATATCTCTTCCTAATATTGGATTTTTTCTAAAAAAAAACTTATAATCCTGTGATTTCTTCCATTTTGGTAACATTATCATCACACATGATATATTAGTCACCAATGAATACATTTATTCATTCATGGGTAACCCTAAATTTTCAATTTCATAGAGTTTGTAATGATTTTTTAGGATTTCATTATCACCACTATTCATTGTATATACGATGATCATGCTATACCCAATCATCAAAACTAGTATATTTACATTTTTATATACTAGTAATTAAACATGTGGAATATATCTCTTAATTATTAAAAATACTAGTGATATATCTTTTAGGACATTTGGAGGTACAATATATACCAGTTATGAATTTCTTATTCTTCCATTCAAACACTCCAGAATATATTTGCTTCTAGTGATTATACTCAAATAATCGTAGACATTTTTAGTAGATAGATTTTTTCTTGTAATATTTCTCATCCATATTCTTTTATATCTATAAGACCATGTCATTAAATATAACATTCATTATTCTAATCATATTATGATAATCATAATCCCATATATTGAATTTCATGAACCAATGTTGGTTTCCCTCAAAACTGGCCTCATACCCAGCTCGTGATAAGGCCCGAAGGGCATTCCAAATCCCCACATGAAGGGCACATGTTCCCGGGTATCATTAATTGAAAATTGGGAATGATTTACCTAAGAATACAAACACGAAACAACTAACAAATCCAAAAAAACGAATCTGGATTTTTCAAACACAATCTTCTTTTACAAAATTTCAGAAAGGAAATACAAAATTTAAAACAATTTCAAAACACCATTACAAAATTAAATACCAAAAATGGATATCCAAGAACCTTTACATGGAATGATCCATCTCCCTCACGCAATCCCCACAACACTACACCAATAAGAACTACTAAAATATCGAACCGCTGGCACTAAAAGTTTTACTCAAACCAACGACAAAAGAGACAAAATCTAATTACAACCAAAGTTGTATGTAGGGTGTTAGAAAAATACTAGTAGGATTCCACCACATGTGGATTCCACGTGATAAACATTCAAAGATGAAAATCTTGCATGTTTTGGTAAAAAAGAAATGCAACTGTCAATTTTTAAAAGCTGCAATGTTAAATAAAAAACAGTTTCCAAGTGGGATAATTTAAAGAATCAACACATTTAAAATAAATTACAAGGTTAATAAATTTTTATCCAATTATACCATATATAGACAATAAGTTCAAAGGATCTAATTAACACAATAAATAGGAAATAAATCCTAGGCAATAACTCAAAGTGGGTCCCAGGAACCTCGTATCTTAGTGAAAGTTACCATCACAATATATATTTTTTCTCATGCACCAGCCACTAGTAGGGAACATACACATAAACTTTTGGCCCCCAACCATCATCATCATAGTTTATATAGTGTTGTAAGAATCAATCTTGCTATGTGAAACTGAGGCCAAACCCCATGGGATCACTAGCATACTAGTACACGTCCACCCACCTAGATACATGAGTTTCCCTCTTGTGCTCAAACATGTTCAACAAGCCCTAAAATATAATTTGAACATGAATATAAAAAATTAAAAAATTCATATTAACAAAAAATCCCCCATGTATAACACACAAGCCACAAAATCCTATTTTCATTCAAATGCATTTTGAAATCCATCTGACCCCAAAATAGCACACAAAACATTTTGCATATCTTTCACAATTCAAAAAATCATTCCACAATTTTATAAAATCTTTCCCAAGATCCAATGAGTCAAATAACAGCCCACTCACTTGCTGAAAAATAAAATTTCCATAAACAAAATCCATTTTACCCATCACACTCCCACAAAACATCATACAAACATGTTTTACACCCACATCACAATTTCATAATTCACCTAAAAAAATTACAAAACATTATCAAAAATTTTGAAATAAAAATGACCACATTGTCTTAAAAGAACTCATTTTAGTTGAACACACTCACCAAAATAGTTTATATACATGATTTCCACCTTTTTAACCAAATAAATCATTTACAATTTTCATAAAACAAACCCAAGAGGTATAACCATGGTTTGCATACAAAACCCATTTCAAAAGCCTTATTCATGACCAAAACCATACTAATAACAATACAAAACAGTATTGGATTCCCCATAAACATTTATTTAACCACCCCCGTATGTTATAAAAATATCTCAAACAATACCTCAAATGGTACACATGCAAAACACATGTTTTCACAAACCACTTTCATGAAGTAAAACATGGTTTCACACATTAAGCTCATTCAAAACCCCCCTTACAAGGCCCAAATGACATTAAGGATTGTCAATCTATAATTTGAAGCCCCTTTAAGCACTAATAAATAACTTTAAAATGTTATAAAATACACCCAAACATTTCCCCAATAGCCACACATGAAAAGCGCCAAATTCCGAGCAAAAATGAAACTCCAAAATTAAACACTTATCCAAATCCATCAAAAATAGTTTTATCACCACACACAACAGATTAGAAACATACTAAATTAATAAGCCAATAATTCTAACTCATCATAAAATGGTTATACATGGAATCACCTACCTTTTGAGTCCATACCCTTGATTCATGGTGCGAAACCACAGCTGCACCTCTACCGCACCACAAAGAAATGAAAACAAACCCTAAACTATAATATTTCAACAATAATACCCCAAATCAAACCCTAGTTATGAATCCAAAAAATTGGAAACTCTATAAATTCCTGAAAGAGGGACGAAACCCATTAGATAAGGAGGGAAATTAATAGAGAAACACATACATGAATAAATTTAGAAGAAAACAACAAAAATACACTAGTAGATGAATTTCATAACATCCGTAAATTAATGTGAGGTTATAATAAGCCAAAGGTGGTATTTTAAGAACTATAATGGGAAAAAATAGTTTAAATAGAAGGTTTTATGAGATAATAAATTTTCCTCTTCTAATCTGGGTTATTTTTAAAATCCAGAGAAGTCTCACCCATCTCTGTGAGGCCAATGAGCTCCAAAGAGGGGGAAGAGATATTGGGGGAACGCCTTCGGTATTTGGGATCAGGTGGAATCACTAAAAAAGTATAAAATAGAATGGGATATTAAAGAATTAAAAAAAAATTAATGCATAAAATGGCCTTTCGGGATGTCCCAACACCTTAATAAAAAAACGCAAATCCATCATTATTATGGATTTTTATGGGGTCCATATTGATATGGTGGTTTTAATATACCATGTTATTTAAATTTAAAAGTGGAATGGGTTTACAATGTTGAAAAATGAAGGAGTTATAAATGAATCTAAATTTATTTTTAAATCCTGAAATGGGCTCATAGTTTGGCCCAAATTTTGAAAACCGACCATTTCCACCGAAATGAATCTCAAACTCCCCAAAAAAAGTAAGAATGGAAATTAAATGAATAATATCATTAAAATAAGTCATGTATTTGAAAATTATCTAAACCATTAAACTTTCCACCCATGGGAATCCATAGAAAAGCCAAAGGCCAAAACGAAACCCAACCAAAAGGCCATGATAGAATCTTCTACCAAGTTTCACCCACCCATAAAAAGTCCAAAACAACTCCAATTGATCAATAAAGTAAATAATACTCTCAAAAAACAATACATAGACCAATTCCTGAAATTATAATGTATATTCATATTTTATCTCAAAAGAAAACTAAAAAAAAATTTATCCAAACAGGATTCCAGTAATTTACCCAAAGAACAAGAACAATGAAAAAGGTTACATTTACCTTGCTTTAACCATACCATTGTGTGTTCTACACTAACAAAGTTTTCCCAAGGAATGTATAGGTAGTTAGATAGCTCTGAAAAATCCAAACTACCGCCAAGAAAAGTCCATGGACCAATCTGAGTAACTAGTAGGGGAAGACACAAATAGGCTCCCCACTATTAGAGACAACTCAAAATTTCCCGAGATAGAACCTGGAAACTAATAGGTGGAGGACGGAATGGAATCCCAGTACAAGGGGTAGAATCCCATTAGAAATTTCCAAAATAACGCATCTGATACTCAGAGTGGGTCACCCCACCATAAGAACCAACCATCATAACAACAAGCATGGGCCAGCATAAAAAGACCCCAAAATTTAAAAAGATAGGTTGACCGCACTGTTAGTCCCCATGGTCTAGGAAATCATGCACTAACTGTTGGGATCATTCTTTCTTCATGGATTCATAGCACATAGTCACTACTAATCATGCAAAAACATTGTGCTCAACCAGAATGAAACTATAGGTTTAAACTATTCCCATATTTTTTTTCTGAGAATAGGACTTTGTTAAAGGTTAAAAATAGTTACACAAATTCTTATCATTTAATACTTATTGTGATAGGAATATCAACGCTTATTACAAAGAACGCGCCCCATATACACGCAGAAACTCAATTCTCGGCTGTTCATCTTGATTAGGGTTCTGTTCTAGATAGGTTTCCGGCGTTGAAACCTTTTGATCCTAGTCCCTCACAGTCATTTGCATCTCATATTATGGATGGATTCAAATATTTCAATGATTTTCTATGTGGTGCATCCCAGGGTTCGAGGTTTTCTGGATTTCCGGAAATCCAATCAATCAGCTCGTTGGTTTATAGGGACTATTTTGGCATGTCGGTAGATATTTCATCAGAGGTTTATGATGAGGCGATTGGCAGTATAAAATGGACTCGTGTCACCCATTTTGGAGCTGAAAAACCTCCTCAATCAATTTTAAAGAAGTTCGTTGATTATTGTGGTCTTTATACACCGGTCCAAGTATCTTCAGTCCATCAGTCTTCCTTCTGCCTGTTTTTTTCTTCTGAGTTAGATTTTATTCACGCATGGTTTTTTTATCTACGAATCATGGGTCGATGGTGGTTCAATCTAGCTCGTTGGTCGATTGATGTGTACAGGGGGAGGGAAAGTTCTTTGGCGGCTATTTGGTTATCCCTTCCGTGTTTGCCTCTTCTATTAGATAATGGTTCTATTCAGAAATTCATTGGAGACTCCCTTGGGTGTTTTCGTTGTTCAGATGACAGTAATTGATATGGTGCAGATGTCTCTTCTCCTCGCATCTGTGTTGAACTAGAGATATTGATGTACATCATTAATAGGATATCTTTGAAAGTGAAGGAGGCGTTTTCCTCGAATCAAGATATTTTTTATCATGTATTTCCAAGGTACTGCTCCCACTATTGTCTCCAAGGTTATTTGGTGTAGGTATGCAGAAAAAAAACGAAGGGGTGGGAAAAATCATGTTCTAATCAAAAGGGGTGTGTCTGATGCTACCCTGGTTATCAGGGAAGTTTTGTCTGTGGTTGATAGTAGTGGGTTTGTTATGTTACATTTATCTAGAGCTGATTCTACCATTATTAATCTAGATCATTCTTTCAATACTGGGTCTTTAGCTATTAAACAGTCATCTAGAGATTTGTTTCATGATATTAGTGATTCTTTTCTGCTCAATCTGAGGGGGGATCTGTATGCACTGTCTTTGTTAGAGAGGATTACATGGGTCCTTTGCTAAATTTCTAAGGCATCATGTTTTTTTTGGGAAGGTTTTTTAGTCTATTGGTCTCATGGTATAGTTTTTTGAGGCTGCTATAATTGTTTTTTGAGCCCTTATCTTCTTCATTCTCTACAACGATTGTGTTTGGTGATAACGTTAAGGACTCACACAGGAGTGTAACATTAAAATATGATAAGTTAAGCATAGGCCTTATCCTCTCAAGAATTATTTTCCTCAAGATGTTTTGATTCCTCCAGTATATAAGAATTGTGATAACCATTTATCACTAAGCAATATGAGGAAGGATTCTAGGTGATTTCATTCTGTCTCGACCTCTCCTATTAAGTCTATATATTCTTCAGACAAATAAGTTTGCACTAGAGCGAGGCTTCACTATATTAAGGAGTATATGGCCTCTATGTATAGTGAGACCAAGATGCCTGGGGCCAAAGCCAAGCATAAATAGTTCTAATGTTTCCAATTATTATTTGGAACACCCGTGGATTTAATGCTCAGGTGAAATATGATTTCTTGGCTTGGTAAATCAAGAAGTATAAATTTTGTGTTTCTGTTATTCTTGAGCATAAACAAAATTCGAGTAAGATTAAAAAGTTTTATCATATACTCAGAATGCATGCAGGGATGCATGTTGAACCAGAGAATAATCAAATTTGGGTTTTCTGGAATAAAGATGTGTCTGTGGATCTAGTTAAGGCTGGCGATCAATATATTACAGTAAAAGTCATCACCGATGTGGAGTTGGTTTTTGTGTCCTTTATATATGGAATCTGTGACGTTCAAAAGAGATAGAGATCATGGCAGGATCTGAATAGTTTTGATCTGGCGAAATATCTGTGGATTGTTCATGGGAATTTTAACATTATTTCTGATCCTATAAAAAAGAAAGGGAGGGGTGAATTTCCTCATATGGCTAGAATGAATTTTTACCAGTTTATGGCCAGGAAAGGGCTTCTTGATATGGGTTATTCTAGGGCTGTTTTCACATGGTGTAAAAACAGGAAAGGCAGTCAGCGTTGCTAGAGCCATCTTGATCATTTCTCAGCTAATTTTCATGTTGTTTCTAGGTTCTCTAACGCTTAGGTGGACCATCTTGTCCATGTCATTTTAGATCATTGACTTTTTCTTGTGTCATTATCCTACAGGTAGGCTGGTATTGTATGTTTTCATTTTTATGACTACTGGAATGGTATGCAAGATTTTCGTCGGATTGTCAGGGACTATTGGAAGGAACCATTACATGGCCATTCTTGGGTGGAAATTCATAATAAGTTGAAATATCTTAAACATAAGATTCATTCCTAGGAGAAATATCTCCCACCTAATGAACAAGACCTCGAACAACTTATACAGGAGGTTGAGCGTATGGAAAAAATTCTGGAAGATAGATGGGATGACATGATCTTTAAGGATCTTTCTTTTATGAAAAACGTTATAGAAAACCTTATTATTAATCATGAACGTATTGATCATGAAAGAGAAATGGTGAAATGGAATCATGAAGGATATAGAAACTCGGCATATTTCCATGCGTGTATTAAGGAACGTAGAAGGGTTGTTAAGCCGAATATCCTTTTTGAAGATGGTTCTTTCTCGGATGATAGAAATGTAGTTGGTAATTTGGATTTCCCTTTCTTCAAAAATTTACTTACTGATCCTAATCCGAATATGGTAGATGGATATCCTAGTGGGAATGCAGAGCTGTTGAGGAAATAACTAATATAATGTCTGTTCAGAACAATATTCTGCTGGAAGCTATCCCTAATGAGAGAGAAATCTATAATGCTATGATTGAAGCTTAACTAGGAGAGTTCTCCTGGTCCTGATGGTTTTACAGGATCATTCAAAATAGGATCTTGGGATGTGGTTAAGTCTGATCTTATTTTGTCCATTCAGGATTTATTTTGTGGTGGTTCTATCCCATGGTTCGTGGGTGCTACTACATTGGTAATGATTTATTTGATTGTTAATCCTTTTTCCATTCGGGATTATAGACTAGTGAGCTTGTGTAATTTTACTTACAAAATTCTGTCAAGTATTATGAAATCATGACTGGCTCTGCATGTTCCGCAGTGGGTTTCCATAGAACAACATGGGTTTGTTCGAGGTTGTTCTATTCAGGGAGCGGTTGACTTGGCACATGAAATGATATGTGAAATTAACTTTAAATGATATGTCTCAAACATGGATTTAAAACATGATATGAATAAAGATTATAAAATAACTGAATGGGGTCATATAATCAGAGTGCTTAAGTGTATGGTTTTCTCCACATGGGCCACAAATATTTTGTTTCATTGCTTCAGCTCTTCCTGGATGGAGGTTTCTCTTATGGGAAAAACTTATGGTTTTTTCAAGGCTACTCGTGGGCTCAGACAAGGAGATCCCATATCCCCTACTCGTTTTATTCTCAAGCAAGATACTCTTAGTTGCCTTATTAATAAGAACATCTCTATAGGTATCCTTCTCCCTTATCGAAGAAAAATGAATCAACCGACAATATCTCACTTGTTGTTTGCAAATGATACCTTTATATTTATCAATTCCTTTGCTAGATCTGTTTGGGGCCTTATTAATATTCTGGATTAATATAGTTACTAGAGTGCACAAATTATCATCAAAGACAAAAGTAATATGTATATTTCTGAAAAATGTGGTGATATGAATGTTTATGCTTTATCTAGAATGTTGAATATACAGAGGGGTTCTTTCCCCTTGAATTATCTTGGGTCTCCTATTTATCCTGACCGTATTAGAATAAGATATTTTGATGGAATTATGAACAAAATTAGGAACCGTGTTCTTAATTGTAAAAATATTTATCTATCCATTGGTGGTAGGATTGCTTTAATCAATAGTGTTTTACTTGCTGTGCATATTCATGTTCTTTCCGCAATCAGTGTTCCTAGGGGGTTCTGAATAATTTTGACAAAATATTGTCTGATTTCTTAATGGATGCTCTTTCTTAGCGGAAATGTCACTAGACATCGTGGGAGAGATTGGAAAGACATATTCAAGAGGGTGGTATTAATGTGAGGAATATAACGGATGTTGTTCACTGAATGCATGAAAAACTTGCATGGGGGTAGTGGAGGAACATACTCTTTAGGGAAAAATTATTTCTTTTCAAGGAAGGGGTTATGTGGAAGATAATATTGCATTTTCTACTTTTTGGTCTTTTGTTCGTAACATTATTCTTAAAATTTAGCAGCACTCTAGATGGATTATTGGGAAAGGGGATATTTCTATTTGGCATCACAATTGGGTAGGTTATAGAGTTGGTTTTCTGAATTTTATAGAGCCTTCTATTTCCTTTAGAGAGGAAAGTATGCATCCGAGTTTCACTAATGCCATTTTAAATAAAGATCAAAGGGATGTGTTTGATAGTATTGAGTTGAATTTGGATCCGGAAAGATGCGTTTTCACTTCTTCAAATTCAGGTTTGTTTTCTACAAAATACTTTCGTAGGATCATTTATTCACAGTAGCAACAAGACACATGGAAAATTGTGTTATGTTGCAACAAAATTCCTCTTAAATTCAGTTTTTTAATATGGAGTATTAGAAATCAATCCATACCTATAGATGATAATGTGAGAAGGATGTGTATTAATATGTTCGGTAAATGACATTGCTGCTTAAATCATAAGGAGGAGGATGTTAACCATCTCTTTTTGAAGTAGAATGGGCTATGGATGTCTGGTCTTGTTTTGGAGGATTTACTGGTCTTTTTCTGCAAATCTACCCAGTGCTCCTTTCCTGGAAAGATGGTTCTATGGTCTAAATGGTGGAAGTCCAGAAAAATGGCTAGGGCACTGATTCTGAATGCGGGTTCCTGGTGTATCTGGAAATCCAGAAATAAATCCAAATTTGAGGGTCTTGTTTCTACAGGAAGATATGTTTTCACAGGAACCAAGTGCCTCCTTTCTGATTTGGTCAGTGCTTACAATGAATGGATCCATGCCCCCTCTCTATGAAACATACAGGTGAGTGTGCCTTTAATTCAGAATACAAGAACTGTTTTAAGAGGAAATTGGGTCTGTTGGTCTCTTCCAAAAGTGGGTTACAAACCTAATTTTGATGGTTGTTGTATTTTGGGGATTATGTGTGGAAGAGGGGTAGTATGGGATTCTAAAGGAAGTGTTCTTCTTGATTTTACTGCTTATCATGGTAAATCGAACTCAATTCAGGCATAGGCTAATGTGATGTTCACTAGCCTTAAATTGTGTGGCCAGAAAAGCTTTATTCTTGATCAAACTGAAACTGATTCCATAATTATTCC
Source organism: Viscum album (assembly GCA_963277665.1). Classification (NCBI taxonomy): domain Eukaryota; kingdom Viridiplantae; phylum Streptophyta; class Magnoliopsida; order Santalales; family Viscaceae; genus Viscum; species Viscum album. The sequence continues at coordinate 1,167,160,702 of OY728126.1, forward strand.
TGATTATATGCATGGTTTTATACCCACTCCTTGGTCGGTTGAATATATAATCAATAAATGTAAGCGTAGCATCGATAAAAACACTCAGGTTGTTCACAGGTGGCGTGAGGGTAATAAAGTAGCAGATCATCTTGCTTGCATGGTGGTTTCAGACCAAGGGAGAAATGTTACCTCTTTCTCCAGCATTCTTCAATTGAAACCGGAGGGTATTTAACTGATTATAGGAGATCAACTCGGTCTCCATTATATTCAACCGCCATAGGTTTTCTTTTTTGTTTTGGACTTTCCCATGCTCCTGTCTTGTTTTGGGATTTTTGAAGATAATAAATAAAAAAATGCAGTTTTTGTGTTAAAGGTTTTAAATGTCCTTGGGATTACCCCTGACTATCCGCCAGATTCTCTCAGGGTCCTATGGCTGGAGCTCAAAGGATTGAATAATTTTTAGCATCATAGTTAGGCTTTGGAGACCCCTAAATAGAACTTTTTATTTCGGTGATGAAAACAACCATGCCACAAATGAGGATGGGTTTACTAAGACAAAACACAATCCAAAACTCACTTTACCCTAACCATACATTTCACTGAATCAAGGGCGTAAATGGCGCACACACATCACACCTTGTTTCATCGGGTGAGAAACAATAAAAGAAAAGGGAATATATAAACACCTTCATCTAAAATAGAGTATTTTTAGGTTATTTCATGAGATGCATACTCCTATAATGATAGTGACTATCACGGATTGCACGACATAACCTTTATAATCAAAAGAGCATGCGACATCACAACGTGTCATCAAACATTACCAAAGCGACTGATAGAAACAATAAAATGAGAGGGAACATATACAATCTCCCCTAATATCACAAAATTCTAGAAAGTGGCCATAACAGCCTCTCATGACCATATTCCCATGCCGGTGGGTGAAAATGAAATAATATTTCGAAGAGACTACGAAGGACCCATAGGTCCTCTTAGACACAATCTAAACACTCATCCACTCTAACAACCCCAGATCACTTCTACATTCATCGAATCCGGAAAATTAAGAAACTATGGTCTCTTTCAAACTTCCATAAGCAATCTACTGCTATAAGAGTATCGAAAAAACCAAGAAAGAAAATGGTGTAGAATCAACCTCCAAATCTCAAGAAAAATATTCCTTATATTGATCAATTGTAGGATTTTACAACGGCAAAATAGTCTGGGTTTCACTTCAGTCGTGCACTAACCCCTGACAGGGGCATACCTTATCCAACAGGAAAACCCAATGACCCATCCAAGATGGTTCATTGGTCATAACATTCCACAAACTAGATCCAAACACAATAAGGGAATAATCTTAATGGCTTATAGAAACTTTCTCAGAAGAGAATACTAACCGGTCCTTCTACCCATCTTATCGACCAAACACAAACTCCAAATACGGTTCAACAGAAGGTTTCTTGGACACAAAAAATCCCATAACATCAACATTTTTCAAAAAAACATAATACACAACATACCAATCCAGTCATTAGGACATCAGGTATTCCATTGAAAATGATTCATTGAAAACAAATGGTTCATCAGTTTGTGTATCCACCAATTATACCCCATGGGCCTCACACATGTATATTTTATGTGCCACACCTAGGACCCTCCTCATATCAATCATGGCACTCATCCATTCATGTCATCAATCATAAATATCATAGATAACCCCATGCTTGTGTTTCCTTGTGGAAATACCAAAGGTTAAATCCATAAGTATTCACTCTTTTCAAAACAAAAACAATCAACCAATATATCATTTTTCTCAATACCGCTAAAAAAGAAATCAAAATCCCAATCATTCAAATTAATACTCAATTTAAAGTAACATACAACAATTTATAAACATCTCATCCGATTAAAACACCTTTCAATTATTTATAAAGATCAAAGGGGATCACATTTTCCAAACCAACTTTAACATAATTTACCGCTTTCAAAAGAGGTGTAAACACACCATTTCCATTTCAAAACAATTCTAAAATTTTTATTCCACCATTTCAAAAACAAATACATTCCATCTTTATTAGAAAATAATTTCAAAAAAAAACATTACACTTCTTAAAACATGTTCATTGTTCCTTTAAAACCAATGTTCTATGATTCTGAAACTAAAGAACACAAGACAATGCGAGGGGAAACTAGCTCTAGTGGGTGACTTGGAAATATGGTTGGAAGCCATATTCCAATCACTACATAGTCACAGAGAGTATTATTGGGAATATCCCTAGCTCCACAAGGATTTTTGGGCCCTTCTATCTCACTGAGACCATTAACCCAACTCTCTTTTAATTTCCCCAAATCATCATCAAACCTTGAGAAGCAAAGGAATTAGATGAGTCCAAACATCCCATGGCGACCCGAATCCTGCCATGAGGTGTGGTGATCAGGAACACTACCTATAACCAAAATACCATGTCTTGAAAATCATAACTCCAGACTATCCTGACTGTTCCCCAAATAAACGTGCCACAAAAAGTTTACTTGAACCTCCTTTGATACCATTTTTTCATGAACTGAATCCAGTTTCCCTCAAAACCGTCACCATATCTAGCGCGTGATAAGGCCTAAAGGGTTTTCCCAATCCCCACAGGCTGGAATAAGTGTCCAAGTATCATAAATGAAAAATTGGGAATGATTTACCCATGTTTACAAACATAAAACAACCAAAGAATCCTAAAATATGAATCTTGATTCTTCACATACAATCATCTTTTAAAAAAATAAAGAACAAAACTAATCAATTTAAAACAATTCCAAAATACCAATTCAAAATAAATAAACTAAAAATGTACATCCAAGAACAACCACATGTAAAGAGGCACCACCCTCAATCCATCCACATAACACTATGCCAATAAGAACTGAAAAAATCATGAACTGTTGGAACTAATTTTTTTTCCCAAAACTACGTCAAAAGAGACCAAATATACATACACCCAAAGGTGTAAGTAGGGTGTGACCCAAAACCCAGTAAGATTCCAAAACTAGTGTTTCCCATGTGATAATCATTCATTGTCAAAAATATTGCAGGATTTGTTAAACAAGAAATGCTAGTGACAATTTCAAAAAGATGCAACATTAACTAAAAATATAGTTTCCATGTGGGATAATTTAATGAATCAAAACATTTAAAATAAAGGAAAAAGATACAGAATTTTCATCCAAATATACCATAGGCGGACTATATGATTAAAGGGTCTAATGAGCATAATCAATGGGAAATAACCCCTTGGAACTAGCTCATTGAGGGTTCCAGGTACCTCGTATCTCGGTGAAAGTAACCATCACAATATATATTTGTTACCAGGCATGAGAAACTGGTAGAGAACATACCCATAACATAGTGGTCCCCCATCATAACCATTTTAGTTTAGTTAGTGTTGTAAGCGTCAATCATTATATGTGAAACTAAGGCATAACCCCACGAGATCACTATCAAATTAGTACACATCCACCCACCTAGATACCCAGGTTTTCCTCTTATGGTCAAACATGTTCAACAATAAATATAATATAATTTTTAAATGTAAATACGACATTACACATCCCATATTATCCAAATATCTCCCATGATTTAACACACAGTCCACAAAATCCCCTTTTTCATTGAAATGCATTTTGAAATTTAACTCACACTAAAATAGCCCACAAAACATTTTCAATATCTTTCACAATTCAAAAAATAGTTAAAAATTTTTATAAGATAATTCCCGAGATTCAAAACATAAAATAACATCCCACTCACTTCCTGTATAATACCCTTTTGATAAAAAAATCAATTTTACACATCACAGTCACACAAAACAGCCCGCAATCATGTTTCGCACCCACATTACTATTTTATAAATCACCATGACAAATTAAAAAACATTATCAAAACTTTTCACATCATAAATGACCACATTGTCTTTAAAAAACACATTTTAGGGGAACACAATCACCAAAAAATACATATAAATTCATTTCCACTTTGTTTAAACAAATAAAACATTTACATTTTTCATAAAACAAACCCAAGAGGCATTACCATGGTTTGCATACAAAACCCATTTCAAAACCCATATTCAAGACCAAAATCATACCAATAACCATCCAAAATAGAATTATCAGCACTAAAACAATTTATTAAACCACTCCCAAGTGTTTTCAAAATACCTCAATTAATACCCCAAAAGGTACACATGAAAAAGTCACGTTTTAACAAAATAACATTCATGAATTAAAATAAGGTTTCACACATTATACACATTCAAAAATCCCCTTCCATGGAAAACATGACATTAATAAATTAACAAAGTACAATTTTCATCCCCTTTAAACACTAATAAATAACTTTAATATGTTATAATATACACCCAAACATTTCCCCAAGATCCACACATGAAAATCACCCAATTCTAAGAAAATTTAAACTACAAAATTAAACGCATAACCAAATGAATCAAACCTATTTTTTAACACACAAAATAGATTAGAAACATAATAAATTAATAAACCAAGAATGATAACCCATCTTAAAACGGTTATACATGGAATCACCTACCTTTTGATTCAAACCCCTTGATTCATGGTGAAAAACATCAATCGCACCTCTGTCGCACCACAAGGAAGTTCAGACAAACCGAAAACCATAATATTTCAACTGAAATAACCCAAATCAAACACTAGGTATGAACCCTAACTTCTTGTACACTCTATAAATTCATGAATGATGGAGTAAACCCTAGCGATAATGAATGAAATGAAGAAAGAAATAGTTACCCAAATAAATATAGAAGAAAATGATGAAAGCACACTAGTAGAGGAATATCAAAACATATGTCAAAGAAATTGAGGTCAGAATAAGGTAGAGGAGGTCATGTAGGAACTGGAATTAGAGAGATAGAGTAAAAATCAAAGGTGTTATGAAATAATCAATTTACCTCTTTTAATCTGTTCGATTTGTGAAATCCAGAGAAGCCTCACCCATCATCGTGATGTCAATGAAATCCAAAGAGGGGTGGGAGAGCTTGGGGGACGCCATGGGTATGTAGGCTCAGGAGAGAGTAGGAATAACAGAAAAAACATAATAATTGAATGACATATTAATGAATTCAAAATAAAAATAAATTCATAAATGGGATTTCGTGCTGGCCTGACACCTTAATAAAGAACACAAATCCATAATTATTAATAATTACTATGGGGTCCAAACTGAAATGGTGGTTTTAATATACTGGGATATTCCAATTGGGAAGTGTAATGGGTGTAAAATTTTGAAAAATGGAGGAGTTATAAATGAAACAAAATTCATTTTAAATCTAGAAATTGGCTCACGGTTTGGCCCAAATTTTGAAAACCCACCATCTCCAAAAAAATGAATTGGAAACCCCCAACATAAAGAACGAATAGAAAATAATGAAAAAAGTCTTTAAAAGAATTCAAGGATGTAAAAATTATCCCCACTATAAAACTTTCTGCCCTCAGAAAGCCACAACAATGCCAAAGGAAAAATCCAAACCCATCCGAAAGGGCAAAATAGACTCCTCTGCCAAGTTTCACCCGCCCCCAAAAAGATCAAAATAGCTCCAATTGATCAATCAATGATGAAATACACTCACCATACAAAACATACAACACTTCCTGAAATGAACAAGTAAATTCAGATTTTATCCCAAAATAAAACTCCATAAGCACTATCCAAAAAGGATTCCAAAAATTTACCTAACAAACAACAATAATGAACAAGGTTACACATTCCTTGATTTAACCGGACCATTGGTCATTCTACACTCCTTATGTCTATCCAAGGAAGTTGTAGGTAGTTATATAGCTCCGAACAAGACTACATCTTGACAATAAAAGGCCAAGGACCAGTCTGAGTTACAAGTATGTGGAGAAAAAAATGGGCTACCCACCATAAGAGACAACTCAAAATTTCCCGAGACCGAATTGGGACACTAATGGGGGGAGGCCCGAACGGACTCCTAGTAGAAGGGGTATAATCCCATTAGAAATTTTAAAAATAACACATATGAGACTCGTAGTGGATATTACCACTATAAGAACCAACCATCTTATCAAATAGTATAGGTCGACACAGAAAGACCCCAAAATTTAAAAAATCGGGTCAGCTGCATAGTCAATCTGCACAGTTTGTGAAACCATTCACTAACCATGGGGATCATTCTTTCCGCATGGCTTCTTAGTACACAGTCACTGAAAATCATGTACAAACTGTGTGCTCAACCATGACAACACCAGATGGTTAAACTATTCCAATTTTTCATACTGAGAATATGATTTTGTACAAGGTTTAAAATTACCCTGGAATTTACCCTGACTACGCACCAGCTTCTCTCTGGGACCTATGGCTGGAGCTCAAAGGATTGAAGCATTTTCGGCCTTGTAGTTAAGCTTTGGAAACCCCTAAATAGATATTTTGCTTTCAGTGATGAAAAAAACCATGCCAGAAACCCGGATGGGTTTACTAAGACAACACATAATCCAAAACTCAATTTACCCTAACCGAACATTTCACTGAATCCAGGGATTAGATGATGCACACACATCACACCTTGTCTCTTCGGGTGAGAAACAATAGAAGAAAAGGGGACATAAAACCCCATTCCTTTAAAATGAAGGATTTTTATGTTTTTCCATGAGATAAATTCTCCCAACATGACGGAGACTCTAAGAGGATTGCATAACTTCACCTTTTCAATTAAACGAGCCTGTGAAATGACAATGTGTCACCGAACATGACCAAAGCGACTGATAGATACAATACAAGGAGAGGGAACTTATACAATGTCCCCTAACATCACAAAATTAAAAAACGTGGCCATAACAGCCTCTCATGTCATGATTTCACACGCATGTGGCTTGACATGACATCCTACATTGAAGAGACTATGAAGGACCCAAAGGACCTCGTAGACACCATCTAGACACTCATCCACAATGACAACCCCAGACCGCTTCCACCTTCATCAAATTAGTAAACATAAAAAACTAAGGTCTGTTTTAAAATTCAACGAGCACTCTCTCGCTATAAGAGGATACAAAAAAAACATGAAAGGAAATCATGTAGACTCAATTTCCAAATCTCGAGAAAAATATTCCTTATATTGATCAACTAGAGGGTTTTAAAATGGTAAAAAATATGGGTTTCACTTTAGTCGTGCACTAACCCTTAACAAGGGAATATGTTATCAATGAGAAACCCAAGGACCCATTCAAGATGGTCCATTAGTCAAAACATGCCACAAACTAGATCAAAACACATAAAGGGAACCACCTTAAGGGCATATCGAACCGTTCTCAAAAGAGACTGTTAACCGGTCCTTCTACCCATCTTACCGACAAAGACAAACCCAAAATATGGTTAAATAAGAGGGGTTCTTAGACTCAAAACATCCCATAAAATCAAAATTTTCCAAAAATACATAATGCAAACCATCTCAATCCAGTCATCATGACATCATGTTTTCATTTAAAAATGTTTCATTGAAAACAAATGCTTCAGCGGTTAGCATATCCGCCAATGGTACCCCATGGCCTCACACATGTATGTTTTTATGCCACAACAGGAACCCTCCTCATATCCATATGGTTACTCATCCATCCATTCCATCAACCATCCATATCTTAGATAACCCCATGCATGTGTTTGCTCATAAAAATACCAAAGGATAAAACAGAAATTATTTTCTCTTTTAAAAACCAAATCATTTAACTAATACATATTTTTTCTCAAGACCACTATCCACGAAATAAAAATCCCAATAATTCAAATGAATAATCATTTTCATGTCACATACATCAACATCAAAACAACTCATCCAATTGAAAACCTTTTAGTTATTTAGAAAGCACAATTGGGAATAATTTTTCAAGACGAACATAAACATAATTAACTGCTTTCAAAATAATTGTAAACACACCATTTCCATTTCAAATCAAGTCTGAAAATTCTGTTCCACCATTTCATAAAAAAATCCATATTTATTAAAATTTCATTTCACAAAAACATTAAACTTATTAAAACCAAGTAATTTTTCTTTTGAAACCAAAGATCCATTATTCCAAAATAATGAAAAAAAGACTATGTGAGGGGACACTAGCTTCTTGTGGGTGACTTGGACACATGGTTGGTGTCCATATTCCAATCACTTCATCGTCATAGTATGTGTTATAGGTTATATCCCTGGATCCATAAGGCTTTCCAGGCACTACGATCACAATTAGACCATTAACCCAACTCTATTTCCATTTCCCATAATCATTATCAAACCAAGAAATCCAAAATAATTAGATAGGTCCCGAAATCCCCTTGTGACATGAATCCCATCATGAGGTGTGGTGATCAGGCACACTACCCATAACAATAATACCATGTCCTGAAAATCCTAACTCCAGATGGTCCCTATCGTTCCCTAAATAATGTGACCCAAGAAGTTAACCTGAACCACCTTTGATTGCATTTTTTCCCGAACTAAATCTGGTTTCCCTCAAAATAGGCACCGTTCCCTGCCCGTGACCAAGATTGAAGGTTGTTATGATCCCCACAGGCTGGAACAAGTTCCTGAGTATAACAAAAAAAATTGGGAATGATTTACCCAAGATTATAGACTTAAAACAACCATCTAATCCAAATATATGATTCTGAATTATTCAAACACAGTCATCATTTTAAAACAATCATAACTAAACTACACAATTTAAAAATTTCCAAAACATCATTTAAAAGGTAAAAACCTAAATTGGACAGCCAAGAGCCTCCACATGGAAAGAGTCACCACCCTCAAGCCATCCCTATAACACTTCTCCAAGAAGAACGGGAAAAATCTCAAACCGCTGGCACTAAAAGTTTTACCCAAACCTATGAAAAAAAAACAAATCTACAAACACTCAAAGGTGACAGTAGGGTGTGATAAAAATCCCAGTAGTATTCCAGAACTATAGGATTACATGTTATAAACATTAGAAGACAAAAATCTTTCATGTTTTGGTAAACAAGAAATGCTAGGAACAATTTCTAAAAGACGCAACATTAAATAAAAAATAGTTTCCAAGTGGTATAATTTGAAGAAACACCACTTTTAAAATAAATTACAACGCTACTGAATTTTCATCTAATTATATCATAGGCCAACGGAAAGTGTAAAGGTTATAGTGGGCACAAAAAATGGGAAATAACCACTAGGAACTAGCTCATTGTGGGTCCCTGATACCTCGTATCTCGGTCAAAGTAACCATCACAATATATATCTATTCTCGTGCATGATACACTAGTAGGGAACATACCCATAAACTAGTGGCTCCCATAATCATCATCATAGTTTTATTACTGTTGTAAGCATAAATCATTCTACGTAAAACTAAGGCCAAACGCCATGAGATCACTAGTATAATAGTACACATCCACCCACCTAGATACCCGAGTTTCCCTTTTGTGCTCAAACAAGTTAAAAAAGACATAAAATATAAATTTCACATGAAAATTACACATTACCCAAAACATATTAACCAAAAATCCCCCATGTATAACATAAAAGCCACAAAATCCTTATTTTCATTCAAATGAATTTTAAAATATAACTAACACCAAAATATCCAACATAACATTTTTCATTTCATTCACAATTAAAAAAATCCTTGAAAAAATTTATAAAATATTTCCCAAGATTATAAACATTAAATAAAAGCCCACTCACATGCTACATAATTCCCTTTTCATAAAAAAATCCATTTTACAAATCACACTCATAGAAAACAGCCCGCAAATATGTTTCACACCCACATCACAATTTCATAATTCACCTTGAAAAATTAAAAAACGTTATCAAAACTTTTGAAAACACAAATGACCACATTGTCTTTCAAAAACACATATTGTGTGAAAAAAAATAACCAAAAGAATACATATACAATCTTTTCCCACTTTGATTAACCAGATAAAACATTTACACTTTTTAATAAAACAAACCCAAGAGGTATAACCATGGTTTCATACAAAAACCATTTCAAAACCCTCATTCAAGACCAAAACCATACCAATAACAATCCCAAACAGAATTTTCATCCCTAAAACCATTTATTTAACCACCCCTAATTGGTAAAAAAATACCTCAAACAATGCCACAAAAGGAACACATGAAAAACACATGTTTTCACCATTCACATTCAAGAAGTAAAATATGGTTTCACACATTAAACTCATTCAAAAACCCCCCTTCCAAGGACCACATGAAATTATGGAATAAACAAACTAGAATTGGATGAACCTTGGACACTAATAATTCACTTTCATATTTAATAAAATACACAAAAACATTTCCCAAGGAGCCACACATGAAAAGAATCCAATTCCAAGAAGAAATGCAACAAAAAAAATTAAATGCTTAACCAAATCCATCAAAAATAGTTTTTTCACCCCACAAAAAAGTGTTAAAACACACTAAATTAAAAAACCAAGCAAGATAACTCATCATAAAATAGTTATACATGTAATCAACTAACCATTGAAACAAACCCCTTGAATCTTGGTGTGAAACCTCATCCGCACATCTACCGCACCAGAAGAAAGTGAAAACGAACCCTAACCAATAATATTTCACAAAACATATCCCAAATAAAACCCTAGATATGAACCCTACCTTCTAGAAAACTTTATAAATTCATGAAGGAGTGATTAAATCCTACGGTGAAGGAATGAAATGAAGGGAGAAATACTTACCCAAATAAATCTTGAAGAAAATGACCAAAATACACCAGTAGCTGAATTTCAAAACATCTATAAATGAAATTGAGGTTTTAATAAGGCTAAGGAGTTCATTTTGGAACTTTAATGGGAAAAATAGAGTAAAAATAGAATGTTTTATGAATGAATCAACTTACCTTTTCGAATCTGGGTGATTTTTGGAATCCAAAGAAGTCACGCCCAACTTCATGATGGAAATGAGCTCCAAAGAGGAGGAGGAGAGCTTTGGGGCGTGCCTTGGGTATGTGGGCTCGAGTGAGAGATAGAATAACTGAATAAACATAATAATTTAATGAGATACTAAAGAATTAACCAAATATTTTAATGCATAAAATGGGATTTCAGGCTAGCCCGACAGCTAAATAAAAAACTCAAATCCATCATTATTATTGATTCCTATGGGGTCCAAATTGATATAGTTGTTTTAATATAACAATATATTTAAATTGGGAAGTGGAATGGGTGAAAAATGTTGAGAAATAAATGATCTATAAATGAAAAAATTATTTTAAAATATAGAAATGGGCTCACGATTTGGGACAAATTTTAAAAACCCATAATTTCTACCAAAATGAACGGGAAACCCCAAAACAAAGAATTAATGGAAATTAAATGAAATATATCTTTAAAGAAATTCATGGATGTGAAAATTTTCTACACAATAATACATTTCTCCGTTGGAAAGACACGATAAGGACAAAGGGAAAAACCAAACCCAACTAAAAGACTAAAATATACTCCTCTTCCATGTTTCACCCACCCCAAAAAGGCCAAAACAGTTCCATTTGATCTATCAAGAAAGGAATACTCTTAACCACCCTAAAATACACCACTCCCTAAAATGATTAGGTATATTTAGATTTTATCCCAAACAAAAACTCCTCAAACACTATCCAAATTGGATTCCATCAAATTACCCTATTGAACAACAACAACAATGAACAAGGTTACACTTACCTTGCCTTCACCAGACCATTGTGAATTCTCCACTCCTAAAATTTACCAAAGGAATTTGTAGGTATTTATATAGATCCAAACAATACTATCCACTTCCAAGACATGACCAAGGACTAATTGAAGTTACTAGTATCAAGAGACACAAATGGGCTCCCCACCATTAGAGACAACTCAAAATTTCCCAAGATAGAATTTTCACACTAATAGGGGGTCTGAATGGACTCCCAATACAAGGGGTATAATCCCATTAGAAATTTCCAAAATAACACAAAAGAGACTCAAAGAAGGTCTTACTTCCATAAGAACCAACCATCTTAACAACCTACATGGGACGACACAGAAGGACCCCAAAATTTAAAATGTTAGGTCAGTGGCACAGTTAGTCCGCCTGGTTTGGGAAACCATTCACTAAACGTGGGGATCATTCTTCCTACATGGCTTCATAACACAAAATCCCTACTAATAGTTCATGAAGTATGTTCTCAATCATGAAGACACCAATGGTTTAAACTATTCCCATCATTCATACTGAGAATAGGACTTCGTAACGGGTTTTAAATGACCCTTCAATTTCCCATAACTATGCGCCAAATTCTCTCTAGGACCTATGAATGGAGCTCAAAGGATTAAATCATTTACGGCATCGTAGTTAGGCTTTTAAGTCCCCTAAATAGAACATTTTTCAGTGATAAATAAACCACACCACGAATTTAGATGGGATTACTAAGAAAAAACACAATCCAAAACTCAATTTACCTTAACCAAACATTTCACTAATACAAGTGCTTAGAGGATTCGAACACATCACAACATGTTTCTTCAGGTGAGAAATAATATAAGAAAAGGGAGAAAATAAAAAACTTCCATTAAAAAAAAGGATTTAGATTTTTTCCGTGAGAGACATACTCCCAAATAGAGAGTGACTCTCAGAGGATTGGACGACTTCACCTTTACAATCAAATGAGCACGAGACATCAAACTGCATCACCGAACATGACCCAAGTGACTGATAGAAACAATACATGGAGAGGGACCTTGTACAATGTCCCCTAACATCATATAATTCCATAAAGTGGCCATAATAGCCTCTCATGACCATATTTCTCATGCTGGTGGAAGGATGTGAAATACTAGTTCAATGTGACTATGAAGGACCCAGGGGACCTTTTAGACACCATCCATACACTCATCTACACTAACCACCCCAGAACACTTCCACATTCAACGAATAAGTACACTTAAGAAACTATGATCTCTTTCAACCTTCCATGAACACTGTCCCCCTATAAGATGATGCACCAAACCACGAAAGGAAATGGTGTAGAATCAATCTCTAAATCTCGATAAAAATATTCCTTATATTGATCAACTGGAGGATTTTACAATGGAAAAACAATCTGGGTTTTACTTCAGTTATGCAATTACCCTTAATGGGGGATTACCTTATCCAACAAGAAAACCCAAGGACACAACCATGATGGTCCATTGGTCAAACATTCTATAAACCAGATCCAGACACATTATGGGAACCACCTTAAAGGCTTCCCGAACCTTTTTGAAAAGAGACTACTAACTGGTCCTTCTACTCATCTTACTGACCAAACTCAAACCCAAAATACAGTTCAACAAGAGGGGTTCTTAGACTGAAAAACATCCCAAAACATAAAATTTTCTAAAAACACATAATACAAACCATCGTAATCTAGTCATCAAGACTTCTTGTTTTCCTTTAAAAACGTTTCATTGAAAACAAATGGTTCAGCGATTAGTATATCCACCAATGGTACCCCATTGGACTCACACATATATGTTTTATATGACACAATGAGAACTCTCCTTATATCCATCATCCATTTATCTCCCAGATAACACCATGCATGTGTTCGCTGACGGAAATACAAAAGGTTAAAAAAATTCTTTCCATTTTTCAAATAAAAAACAGTCTACCAATACATGATTTTCCTCAAGACCACTTAGCACAAAATAAAAATCACAATAATTATAATTAATAATCACTTTCAATTCGAATACATCATTTTCAAAACATCTCATCCCATTAAAAAAATTGTTATTATTTAGAAAGGTCAATTGAGATCACTTTTTTAAAACCAACATTAACAGTATTTGCTACTTTCAAAGGAGGTGTAAACACACAATTTCCATTTTATACAATTCTTAAAATTCAGTTCCACCATTTCAAAAACAAAAACAAAATCCATCTTTGTTAGAAATGTTTTCACAAAATCTTTACACTTCTTAAAACCAAGTCATTTTTCCTTTTAAACCGATGTTCCAAGATTCAAAAACTGAAGAATGTAGGCCAATGTGAGGTGAAACTAGATTTGGTGGGTGACATTGAAATTTGGTTGGAAGCCATATTATAGTCACTTCATCATCAAGAAGAGTGTTTTAGGTAATATATTTTTCTCCACAAGGCATTCGAGACCCTGTGATCTCACTGAGACAATTAACCCAACTCTTTTTTAATTTCCCCTAATCATCATCAAACAAAAAAACCCAAAATAATTAGATATGTCCCGAAATCCCCTAGTGATTGGAATCCTTTCACGAGGAATAGTGATCAGGCACACTACCCATATATAGAATACCAAGTCTTGAAAATCCTAACTCTATATTATCTTCATTTTTCCCAAAATAATGTGACCTAAAGAGTTAACCTGAACCTATTTTGATACCATTTTTTCACAACCTGAATCTGGTTGCCCTCAAAACTGGAACCATACCCGACCCGTGACAAGGCCCAATTGGATTTACCAATCCCCATGGGCTGGAACAAGTTCTCATGTATCATAAACAGGTAATTGGGAATGATTTAACTGAGTTTGAAAACATAAAACAACCAAAAAATCCAAAAATACGAATCTGGAATTTTTAAACACAATAATCATTTAAACATTTCCGAAATGAACTACACAATTAAAAACAATTCCAAAATACCATTTCAATGGTAAAAAACCAAAAATGGACAGCCCAGAACGTCCACATGGAAATAGGCCTTGACTTCAATCCGTCCTCATAATACTGTTCAATGAAGAACCGCTAAAATCCCAAACCACTGAAACTAAAAGATTTTCCCAAACCTGCGACAAAATAGACAAAATCTACATACACCCAAAGGTATAGGTAGGTTGTGAGTCAAATACTATTTGTATGCCACCACTAGAGGATTCCATGTGATAAACATCTTAAAACAAAAATCTTGCAAGTATTGGTAAACAAGAAATGCTAGTGACAATTTCTAAAAGATTCAACTTAAAAAAACAATTTCCAAGTGGGATAATTTAAAAAATAAACACTTTTAAAATAAACTCCCAAGATACTGAATTTTCATCCAAATATACCGTATGATGATGGTATGTGTAAAGTATCTAATGAGTATAGACAATGGAAAATAAACCCTAGGCACTAGCTCACTATGGGTCCCAGTTACCTCGTATCATGGTGAAAGTAACCATCACCATGTATATTCGTTCTCGTGCATGATCCACTAGTTGGGAACATACCCATAACCCAGTTGCCCACCACCACTATCATCATAGTTTAGTTAGTCTAGTATGAATCAATATCTCTACATGAAATGGAGGCCAAACCCCATGATATCACTAGCATAGTAGTACACGTCCATCCAACAAGATACACTGGTTTCCCACTTGTGCTCAACCAAGTTCAAAAAGCTGTCGAATATAATTTTCACATTAAAATATATCATTTCGCATCCCATATTAACCAAAAATCCCCCTTGTATAACACTGAAGCCACAAAATCCCCACTTTCATTCAAAGGAATTTTGAAATCCAACTCACACAAAAATAGCATCAAAACATTTTTCTTATCTTTCAAAATTCAACAAATCCTTCAATAAATTTATAAATAATTTCATAATATTATAAACATAAAATAACACCCCCTCACTTTCTTCATAATACAATTTTCATAAACAAAATCCATTTTACACATCATAGTCACAAAATACAGCCTACAAACATGTTTCACACCCACATCACAATTTCATAATTCACATATACAAATTAAAAGAATTATCAAAACGATTGAAATCATGAATGACCAAATTTTCGTTCAAAAAGATATTTTAGGTGAAAAAACTCACCGAAAATGTTCATATACATGCTTTCCTCCCTTTGTTTAACCAAATAAAACATTTACAATTTTCATAAAACAAACCCAAGAGTTATAACCACGGTTTGTATACAAAACACATTTCAAACCCATCGTTCCAGACCAAAACCATACCAATAACTATCCAAAAGATATGTCTAATCCCTTAAAAAATTTATTAACCCCCCCCCCCGCCCCTAAGTGTTATAAAAATACCTCAAATAACACCACAAAAGGTACACATGAAAAAAAACATGTTTTTACAAATCTCTTTCATGGAGTAAAATATGGTTTCACATAATAAACCCATAAAAAACCACCATTCGAAGGCCCACATGACATTAATACATTAATAAAACCATAATTTTCAGCCCTATTAATCACTAATAAATTATTTTCATATGTTATGAAATTCACCCAAACATTTCCCCAATAGCCACAAATGAAAAGCACCCAATTCCATGGAAAAATACAACAAAAAAATTAAACGCTTAACCAAATCCCTCAAAAAAAGTTTTCAAACCACACACCACAGATCGGAAACATACTAAATAAATAAGCCAAGCATTCTAACTCATCATAAAATGGTTATACATGGAATCAACTACATTTTGAGTCAAAACCCTAGAATATTATTGTGAAACCTCAACCGCACCTCCGCCGCACCACAAGCAAGTGAAGACAAACCCTAAACAACAATATTTCACCAAGAATACCCCAAATCAAACCCTATCTATGAACCCTCACTTCTGGAAACTCTAAAAATTCATGAAATATCAAGGAAACCCAATGGATAAGGGAAAAAATGAAGAGAGAAACACTTACCTGAAAAAATCTTGATGAAAACGACCAAAATACACCAGTATATGATTTTCAAAACATCCATAAATGAATGTTAGGTTATTATAAGGCTGAAGAGGTCATTTAGGAACTGAAATGGGAGAAAAAGATTAAAAAATAACGAGTTATGAAAAAACCAATTTTCCTATTCAAATATGAAGGATTTGTAAAATAGAGATAAGTCTCGCCCAAATTCACGATGAAAATGAGTACCAAAGAGGGGTGGGGGAGAGATTGGGAGCATGCCTTTGGTATGTGAGCTCGAGTGAGTATTAGAATAACTGAAAAAACTTAAATAGTTAATGTGATATTAAAAAATTAAAACAATATTTTAATGTATAAAATGGGCTTTCGGGATGGCCTAACACCTTAATAAAAACCCAAATTCTTTAGTATTATGGATTCCTATGGTGTGCAAATTGATATGGTGGTTTTAATTTACAAGGATATTTCAATTGGGAAGTCGAATGGGGGTAAAATGTTGAAAAATAAGGATTTATAAGTGAAATAAAATTTATTTTTAAATATAGAAATAGGTTCACGATTTGGCCAAAATTTTAAAAACCCACCATTTCCCCCAAAATGAATGGGAAACCCCCAAAACAAAGCAAGAATGAAAATTAAATAAAAAATTTTATTAAAAGAAGTCATGGATGTGACATTAAATCTAATGTATAATTCTATTTCCCTTAGAAAGACATGTCTTTGAATTAGTATGATGTTTATCACACTTTATATCACCAATGTATACATAATTTAGGCTTTCTAATACATTTATCATGTTAAAATTCATGTGTTAACAGACTAATAATTATTTGGAATCTTTTATCATAATGGTGTGGGTTGACACCCATTATCTATGTATGAGATATTGTTTATTTCTTCTGTCAAAATTTACTTGGTAATATATGAGATTAACATCAGACCTCATTACTTACCTATTAATTTACTATTTGTTTTCTAAATTATTCCATAAAAAAAATTTATGAGCATATTATTCACTATAATGATCCCATTATTTGTACATAATTTTTATAATTCCCTCTTAATATAATAAGCACCATTGTCAGATCTTTGGATTTTATTTCTAACTAGTATTCCATTACATCATTACTTTTATCCAAATAATCTCTATGAATTCTTTGAAAATGTGTTTCAAAAAGTAAAATCGAATTTTACTCATGTTATCATGAATAAATATTTAAATTCTTGTGAACCACCCTGATATATGACCAGGGAACCCCTCCAAACATCTAAGTGAATAAATTTTATCATTACCGACCTTTGAATCCTTCCCTTCAAACTAAATGATACAATCCTCTAATTTCAAAAAATGAAACATTCCAAGCATCAAATTTTAGTGTGATCATGATTCAAAAGGGCCATTATCATTATAAAATTCATTGAATATAAAATATGGTTCTAAGAAAATAGTTACAAAAATCTGGACTCTCGGATGTTTTTACGGAATCAATTTTGGCTATATATAATCTTCTAGTTAGATACTATGATCCATACTTTAAACCTCCAGAGACCACCATAGATCCGTAAGTAGTCTCCCGAATACCATTGTGAAATATCATTTCAAATATTTTAATATATGTTTGAGCTCTATAAATTAAATCTTTACCATAGTGCTCATATTTGTCTTAATTATTTCATCTTTTAAAAGATTTTATTTACCATTCATACATTTATAGTGAATATCCCAATGAATTCCAAAGCCTCGCTATTAATTAATTAAGCATTATTTAATATTTAGAGTAAATAATTTACATATAATACATTCTGTAAAATAGAGTGGAATAATGCATTTATGTCAATCACCTATGACTCCAGCAAAACATTAACACTATATAACAAGTTGGGTTTTCCCTCAATTGATTTTATAACACATGAAATTCATATAGTAATATTTTTATAATTTACCCAACGATCATTATAGTCCTAATTTAAAAATTATTCTTTTCTCAATGAAAACATGGAACTCTAAGAATAGAAGATTTACCCTGACTAATTTCATTTAACATATCATTTAAATACCATTTACTTATTCAATGAGGTCACTATCCCCTTACATTGTCATTTAGTAGGTTTATAGACTGTTATCAGACATTCATCGTCCAATTTCTCCATTCAAGAAGATATTATGAACTTCATCAAACACCATGTTAGTTTTCCCACAAGACATGGTCATGGACATTACTATTTCATCATACGATTATGAAAACAATGAATGAATTCACAAATCCAATACATCATCTAAAAAATTTTCATCATCATACTTGAGTAAGATTAAATTCATATGTAATTAATTCACAAGTTCATCCATAGGTATACCTTTCAAAAAAATAGTATTAATTAACCTTTATATAATGAGGACCTTGTTTAGTGTTACTGTATTTTCAAACATTCACACTATTTCATTCATCAACTCCACCATATTATTCACTTCTCAAATATTAAGGGATATATTTCAATCAAATGAAATATTCATCAACTAATAAATATTTTTTATTGGAAATTACCTGTTACACATTTCTATTATAACTATATTGAATGATATAAATGGATCTTAATGTCCCTTTTTTTATATGATAAACTTTATTAGACTCTAGACTAGTAACTCATATACCCAATGATTCGATGATTAATCATAAGTGAATACCTCCATTTGTGTAATGATCACATTTTATGTCTTAAATGATTATATCATTGAAATTTATGTAAATATTATTCATATATATTTCATTCTTCTCCGTTTATATTAAATTGTTGTGATTTTGCGTATGGGTAGGTTCACTATGCATAGACGATATATTAATTTACGGGATAAAAATATCACATTTTCTATCCAAAATCAAACAATGATATTCTATGAGTGTAAGGTTGACTATTACTTCCATATGGGAATTAATTCCATTATATGTGTCTTAATATACAACCATGAGGTGTATATAGCTCAAATAGTTCTAGAGAAACTAAATAATGAGGATTTGAAAACTGTGATTTAACAAATTAATATTTATTATCAAAGTATTTTTATGTAATCCACATATCATGATGTTTAAAAATTATTATAAATTATTTCTTGATCAATATATATATTTTAAACACCATCACAAAAAATTATTATTGATTAATAATTTAAATTTCATGAAAAGTTTTATTTTGGGGTAGAATAGATTAAAAATCCCCAAGTATTTTTGACACATTTTATTTTAATAAACTATATGTTTATCATCCACAATTATGTTATTCTAATCCACTAAAAAATTTGAACTTCAGTAGGATGTAAATAATACAATATTTGAATCCAACTTTTAACATTTTATTCATTAATAATATAGAATAATAACCAAATTAGTTGAAAACATGTATTTTATAATATGGATTATTACATAAAATGAATTATTACATACCATAAATGATTACATATCTTAATTGTGATCAAAAAATAAGGGGAAAATAAATATAAATTATTAATTGAGGTGATATTGGAACATCATATATACATATTACATCATTTAACATGAATATTCATTTCATCTCCTAGTAAATCATCCCTTATAACACAATGGGTTTGTGTATTTAGAGATTAGATACACAAATAACATATTTTGAAATACATTCTATATATCCCAAAAATAGTATTAATAGATAAAATCATTTATAAATATAATAAAAATGTACTCCTTCATAATACTAGGAATATAAATGTAATAATGGGAAAGATTAGATGATAGGTTAGGGTAAACCAAATAGCCATCAATCAAATATCATAATTTTAAATAAGATCATAATATAGGTATGAGAATACAATCATGGTGAAATGAAACACATAATATTATCATATTATATATCATAAAAAACGAGTCAAGAAATAGTTATTTTAATATAACATATGAAATGTGATGTTTTTTTGTGGAATCATGAGTCAATAAACATGATCCTTGAGAACCTAATAATGGTACATTATATAAAATAATATATTTTCACATAATATATACAGAAGTAATAATATAAGTTATGGATAACCACAAAGAGATTCATATTATAGTGGACAGTACTAACCACCAAACCATATAGTAGTGGAATATGGATTACCACCAATATCCCTTGACATTTTGGATTTGGGAAAACCACCCTCATCTCATACTGATAAAATTAGATATAAAACATTAACTAATGCGTTGGAGGTCTACAATAAACCTACCCATTACATTATGCTTTAATATATATATATATATATATATTCCAAAAGAACATAAAAACATTTATAATTCCATGACATATTAATTAAATAGTAAAAAAGAAAGAGGTATCCTGAAAATATCCATAAGATATTAGAAAGATAAAACCATCGATTTTTGGTGTATTTTATTAGTACAGATTATTCCACATGAAATATATGAAGTAATAATGTATATTTAAATATTTAAAAAATATTTTTAGAGAACAATTGAAATTTTATTAGATAAAGAAGAGTCAATACAATTTAATATTTTTGATGCCTTTAGGAAAAATATTTTATAATAAAATCGAATCTCAATAATTTTGAAAAATATGAAAATATAAAGGAATATTATTATTGGAAGGAAATAAAGTTAGTCAGAAAAAATTTTATACAAAACATTGAAAATAAATTCCTTTAAAATTATTATAATGAAAACCAACATTAGTAGGGAATAAACATACCTAAAATATTTAATAAAATATTTAATTTTTAAATAATGTAATTAAAATTGTTAAATAACTAAATAAATAATAAATTTAATGATAATTATATTTATAAAATAAAATGAATAATATAGGTATAGAGAAAACAAATTCTTGGTTGAAAAGAATAGGTATGGTTGGTTTCTAAGAAAAGAATTACTTTTTTTAGTGGAAGAACCAGAAGAGGTGTTAAATCATAAGATGAATTGTAAAAATCGTTAAAAAATATATTATTATATAATATATTTTATTTTAGATTCAAGGGTTGGTAAATTTCAATAGAAGAAAATTTACTCATAAAATTATTTATCTCAACTTGAAATTGGGAAGAAAACTATTACATATAGTCTGAAGTTACAAAAGAGCTATTTGACCACCTGAATAATAAAAAACATTATTAATAACATATTCCATAAAGGTATTCATATATTTTAAATTTAATAATATTAAATTATAATCATTCATTAAAAAAATAATTTAGTTGTTTTTTATTATCACCATAGAACGTTAGTAATTTTGATTGTTTCATACATGTTTTGTAATGTAAATATCAATATAAGTTCATTGAAAATAATGTTAATTCTTCCTCGATTAGTAAAGGCAGTACAATCATCCTTTTATATAGATTTATGTATTACAAAATTCTTTTGATGGAATTTATGGGTATAGTGTATGAGAATAGATTCCTTGAAGAACATATTTTCGTTAATTTACTGATAACAATGAGTTAATTAATATTGATCATTAATTTTTTTAATTTTTTTATTAGCATATTTATTAAATATACTACTACATTATCTCAAATATTTCAATTATTAATTTCTTAAAAATTATTTTTTGGGAAAGTGGTGACTTTGGTATATCATCGTTCATTTAGGTGACATAATTGGTATTAATAATAACATGATATACTAATGAATGAGTTAGATTTTAGAGTTATAAAATAGAAGTATTAAATTCATTTAAAAATAATTATATTAACATAAAATCATTATAGTGGATTATGTGACTAAAAAATAGTGTATATGAGATGATAATTATAAATGTATGGAATGAATTTAGATACATACATGATGAATTCGGTCTTTCTTAACATGGGATCCATTAGAATAAAGGATTTAGGATTCCTTATTGGAAATTTAAACTACCCAATGTCTTAGAATGAATTAGGATAGGTAACATGGTTCTAGATTTTGTTGATAAATGAATAGGAGGAGTGGTTTATAAGGGGTATAAGAGTGGTACCTTAACAGGTGAGTATTGAGATTCATTTTTACAAATATTGATTATTTAATATATAAGGTAGTTAATTTTAATATAATGTAGATATAAAGTGACAAATAATGGATTTTGGATAATTTGGTATCATTAAAACACGTATACAAATTTTTTAATAGAGGGTTTTATGATAATTTAGGGCTTTTCAACTTATTTTATCCCCCTTTACCACATTATTTTAGTACTATGTTCACAAAATTTTTACCACTGTAACATTTATATACATAAAAATAAAATTGACAACCATACCAAATATTCATGTTTTGATAATAAATTTGGAACCCATTAGTAAAAATTAAATTTATAAATATAATAAATTTACCTTTTAAAAAAACATAAAATATATAAAAACATGTTTTTATGGGAAAATAAGTCTATAAACACTATGTTTTCTGAATATTTTCTCAAATAAAGTAAAATTTAAATGGGTGTTAATAGATTTTTTTATTATTGCATCATGTCATCATTAAAATGTTATTAATTTAATATATTAAGAGAAATATATATATTATATAAAAAATAGTTCTTTGGAAAATATAAATTGTTAACATTAAATAATTTTTAACACATCCTAACAAAGTTATTTATTAATCTCATAAGCATATAATTCTATAGATCTATTTGTATTAAAATATTATTGTGAAATAAAAAATAACTAATTTTTTTATAAGAAATAATAATAATAATTGCTAATGTTTAAAAATGTATTTTTTATTATTTTTTTCCAAAATATTTTCTTTTAATTTCATTGAAAAATTATATTATTTTATGTTAAACAGCTTAACAGTTGGTTATAATGAATAAAAATATATCAAACTACAAAATTTTCAATGACCAAATATCCATTGGCTATATTTACAATAACAATATATATAACGATTATATTTCATTCAAATATATATATATATATATATCCTTATTAACATTATTAGAACCATATATTTTATTCATTTAGTTCTCTCTGAATATGTCAATAATATTTTTAATTATTTTTTTTCATTACATATTTGAAATTTTAGTGATTATCTTCATATAAAACCATGATGATAAATATTTTATATATATCAAAATTATATTTACCTATACTTATATTCCCATTTTTATTTTCATAATAAAATTTCATAATTTTTTTTTTAATATTGTATTATATTTTTTCGTTCATTATTATATTTTCCATCAATAAAATTAAACACAGATCAATTTAGTTCAATGGTGTGTGTGAAAAATTATATCAGATATAGTATTTATTTAACATAAAAAATATATTATGAAATCATGTAGTGTTACATTATACCCACTTAAATTAATTTATCACTAAAAAAATATATTAAACGAATTAAAATTAATTAGGGTAACTCCGCCTCATTACATCATCAGGTTACCACATTCCTTCCTCAAACATATTATTAATCCATATAACTTTTACTAAGTGAGATTTTTTGTTTCATTTTACTTTATCTGTATGATCTATCATTTATCTTGGTTGTTCTTGATAGGATAGTACATTTTATCATTATACTATATCTATGTTTAGTATATATGAAGGGTTAAGTATATACTTCCATAAAATTGATACATGGAACAAATCATGAACTTGGGAGAGGTTCAGTGGAATTTTAATATGATAAGATACCATTACTTGTTGAACAAGGATTTTGAAAGGGATAATATATATATATATGATTAATTACCCATTTTAATGAATCTAATAATATTTATTCGAGGTGATATTAAATGTAATACCTTGCCTCTAACGTCAAAAAATAGATTTGATTTATCATTATTGACATAGATCTTCCATCGACTCTTTAGAGTTTTAATATTTCCTAGAATAGTTTTAATATTCTATATTATTTATTAAGGAATATCTATCCCCATTATCATATGCTCTCTAACGCCATAATATAATGGAATATTTGGTAAACTCTTCATATTCAGATCCACCAATGGTTCAATTAGAAGGATAAAATTGAAAATATTATTACATGTGAAATATTTATAGAAATTTATTGATCCCATCCTAATTTAAAACACATAGAATATGATCTAAGAGTAACCTCTAGGGTTTAAATGGTCTTTTCAAATTTACCGTTAGTCTAACCATTTTTCGAAATTATAAATCTCAACTATGTATCTAATGATTAATGAATAATTATCCAAAACATTAAAGATATAAATATATATCGATTATATTCAATTGAGAAGGTTACAACATGAATCCTATAATGTTTTTAAATATATATGTTGGAATGTTTATGTAGAGAGAAGTATTCTCAGAATAAATAAAATGTTTTGAATTTATAAGGAAATCACGTACAACCAAAATAGAATTATTTCTTTCACATGTATTGGGAATAAATATAATACAGCCCTAGTTGATTTTCTCCCATTTACATATAATTATGGGTAATTGTAGAATCATTCCCAAAGACACCAGTCATTCAAAATATACTTTCATGATTACCACAAAATGAGAAATGTACTCAATAATATCCTACTTCATACAGTCCCACTAGAAATGATTCTTATCAGTTTATACAATTGTTAAACTATAAGATGGATATACAATTATGATCTATGTGAATTATCTAATATATTTATCTTAAATTCTTATATCAATGGAAGACATCTCCATTTTCTGAATCTTATAATTCCATCATTGGAAAATTTGAACAAAAAAAATATTTCCAACATACTTCTGTATCTCCATATCCTCTAATTATGAATTATTTATCATTACATAGATATATGTTTTGGTATCAATTTGTGAATGGTATTATTTCTACCGATACCTTATGAATTTTAGGTCTTTCCATTGAAAATACACAAGTATTGGGTGTCGTAAAATCATCATCATCAATAGCGGAGAATTATACTTCTTACCTAGAGTATCATCCACCTTGTGCACCATCCTATTTTGTCAATTTATCAAGTAGTCACAATACTTGGTTTACTCTAATAATCCACATTTTTTAACACATTCAGATTTTAAAAATTTCTTTAAAAACATTTAATTATTTTGATAGTTTTCATTACACACAACATTGAGTTTTAATGAACCACAATATATTATTAATATTAATATAAACAATTGATCAGTATAACCTAGAGATTAAATAGATTTGTATGAATAAGATTTATTTTATAAAAAATTTATGTTTAATTTTTTTAGATAATGAAAATATACATACAAATAAAAAATTAATTTTTAGGAATGTCGTAATATTAATTAAAAATACATTTTTGTCAAAAAATGATTTTAATTTCTTTTTTTGAATGAACTATAAAATTAATACATTAAAATATTTTATTTTTTATAACATTAACTTCGTTTCTTCATTAAATATGTCAAAATTTTCTTAGGCTGTTTTTTTTGGATTACATAAATGTTTAATATATTTTAATTGATAATAAAAACTATTATTTTATTAAAGGCTACATTTTATATCAAAATAATTACAACATAATTTTTATTTTATGAATTTAAAAATTAATTATTAGTTCAATTATTTTTATACTAATCTAATTTATGTTATTATAATTAAATTCATGTTTACTTTTGATATGAAATCTTTCTATACTTATGAAAAATTTCAATATAGAGAACTATTTTGTCATCATGTATGTCTGTAAAATTTGAAATAACTTTTTTCCACTTCCGTGAATGGGTTTAAGAAAAATTGATTCCATATTCAGAATAATAATAATTCATATTATATAATAATTTCAACATAATCTTTGGTCATATTGATTAGTAATAATTGTAAAAATTAGCTACCAAGAATATGGTAAAAAACTAGTTTATCGAGACTCTAAACTAAAATAATTATGGTTAAAATAATATAAAAACATGTAAAATTATTATTTATGGACATATTTCAATCTTATTTCAAATAATATTTAATAACCCTATATTTTTATCCTTTTTTAGTGTAATTCATGTGTATAACTATTTCATTTAAGAAACTAAACTTGTGTCCTCCCCCATATTATAAAAGGGCACCCACACTCTTCTCCTCTCCACACATCCAAATCTTGTTAGTTTGTTGAATACCTTCCCAAATATATTTTTTATTTCGATTATCATGTTAAAGAGTCATTATATTTATATTTAATCCCTACTAATAAGGATTTTTGTGGAAACATAAGGAGGATGTTTGAATAAGAGGTGATTATCATAAACGAGCATTCTACATTATTTTTTATTCACCCACATTCAAATATAATATAACTGGTCTGATATAATAAAATTAGTGTTAAATAGAAATTTCTATTTTAATATTTTAATTTAATAACTTATATCTTTCTACTCTCTAATAAAATGGGAATCAAAACCATTGATCATGTGTACGGTGGACTCTTTCCTTGTGAACAACTGTAATTCATTTTCCATGACCAATTCCTGTGGATGGATATAATTATTTAATTAAAGTATATATATAAATTTTATTTATTATATAATTTAACTTATATAAATTAAATATCATTTCTTACTTCTTACCTTCCATTTTTTTGAAAAATGATAATGTCTCTCATGCATATGTTTAGAGTACCACCTCCACGAAGCAATGCGATTCATTTTTCATTATTTTTGACATAGATGGTAATAAGGATATATTTAATTAATATTAATGATATATATATATATATAATTATTATATAAAGTAACTTTTTTATTTTCCTTTAATTTTTTTCTATACTTCGAGGAAATGGAAATAATGTTCATGCATACGTATGTCCTGCCATATCCCTGAATGGTGTAATTCATTTTATTTCTCAAACATTTACATATTACTCTAAATAAATATATAATGAGTGCCTATTAAGTTTATAAAATTTTACAATTCAATATATGATGTAACTATGTTCAATATAATATGAATGAAAATACCAATCCTAACCCAATATGAAAAATGGATTATTTATTACCTGTAATGTGATTTTAACATGTAATTATTAATAAATGGGTAATAAAAGCTTATTACAAAATCAAATATGGTATTATTTATATGAGTAAGGTTCTATAATATATATATATATATATATATATTTATAATACATGATATTAAAATGTGTATGAATAATTTTGAGACTTGAGGGAAGGGATTTCTAGTTTCTATTTTATTTCATGGAAAAATATTTAACAATCACCAGTTGTTTTAGTGCATATAAAAACTCATTTATACGATATATAAAGGAAATCATTATTTTAATGATATTTAAGTTTCTTATTATGTTATTATTTTATAGGTATTTTTATTTTAATGTTACTAATGTGCTAATGGAATTCCACCTCAGTATTATTTTCATGGAATATATTATTTATACACCACTTGTTTATTTTGTGTGGTGTATACATACTACACATGAATGAAGATTATTATTATTATCATGAATATTATGGGATAAAAATTACATAGAGTGTTATTTTTTTCATTGGGCTTATGATTCGAAATAATCCAAAGTTCTTTGTTATTAATGTTACAATTCATTATTATATCGTGATAATTTTGGATTAGTTTTTTGATGATGAAATCACATGTTCTGTCTCTCTCGAAACCCATGAATATTTTTATCAAAATTTTGTTTTGATAGAATACATGATTAAATTTTATTTTCCTCCCATAATAGATGATAGAGTCCAAAATAATATTTTTAATAAAAATCAATTTTATTTCCCTCTTTGATTAAAAAAAAATTTCTTCCATGTTAATGTTTTCTAATATTTGTTTAGAGAAGGTTTTTTGTTTTATGAAATGATTTTTTAAAACTGATACTCATGTTTTAAGTTTAAAAAGATTGTTAACAAATTATCTTCTATTCATTTTCAAAACAAGGTAATTTTTAATTTTTATCAAAATTATGGAAGAAATTATTATTTTAATGTGTCGACATGAATGATGTTATCCACCATCATGAACATTAAATTATTTAACTATTTACATGTTTATTGAAAAATTATTTTTTATAAAATTTTATATGATAAATAAGTGATTTCAATGATTAAGTGATATTTTACTCATGAATTGTTCCAAGCAATCATACAATAACATTTTCCATCTGTGATGACAAACTTTTACAATATTTAATATTTATTAGGGATATGATCCAATGAAACCATAATTATTATTTTTATTGATGGTTAATGATTATCTTGAAAATATATTAATGACAACCATTCATTTTCCACAGGTTATTTTATGAGGAATTTATGTAATGATTATGAAAATCGCTTATTTTTTATGAGTTAAAATATGATAAAAGGATTATGAAACCTATTTCAATTTCATTATTAATGATATAACCGATGTTTTATGAACTTATGTCACACGTATGAATTAATTTTATTATGTGATTTTTTAAAACTATATTTCCATATCCTTAACTGAATAATGATTAATTTTTGATGAGTTAAAAGGGTTTATGAGAGTTTAGACTAAGCCCAATAATTGGATATATGTGGGGTTATCCCCATCCCAAAACAAGATGTTATATTGGAGGTTATCCCAATCCTAAAACAAGTGGGTATCATAGAGGTTATCCAAACCCCAAAAGTTGGTAGATGAGAGGTTATCTGAATCCTAAAGAATGTACACAAGTCGTTATCAGAATCCTAAAATGTTATGAATATCTGGGTGGCAAGACATAAAATATTATTTTCTATGATTTTGTGTATTCTATAAGTCTTTGTCCTTTTCCAATGTTATGTTCTCATGGATCTTATTTATTTTAATTATTATTCATTTATAATGGAAAATAATATTTATAACATCAATTAAGATTTATGATCTATGATATGTAGGGTATAGTTTTGAACATTTATTATCATGTTCTCATAACATTATTCCCATGTTATGTTGATATCTCTTATTTTTACCCTTAATGAGCATCTGATCTCACCTTTTATTATGTTTCATCTTCACAGTTAAGGAAGATAGTTATGAAGTATGATATATCTGTTAAGGGTTATAGTTATGGAATCACAATGGAATATAATGTACTTTAATTATAAAAGAGTTATTTATGTATCTATGTTTCAAAAGAAACTATACCTATATTATTATAGAGGGGATATTTATGTTATATAATTAATATTCCTATATTTTTATGTAATATATTTACATTAATAGTGTGGATTTATATTCCATTAGATCATTATAACTCTTTATATGTGAATATAAACTTTAATATTTTTTTCTAGTATATACTTCACACTTTTAACAAAAAATTTAATGAATCCATATAATCAATAATATTATTATTGCTGCTACATTAGAATCATGATTTAGGTAATTTTGGTCATGAATCATTAATTTAAATATATCATAAGAGACCACCTTATTATTATTCATGATAAATATACCAATCAATTATTTTATGTATTATTATATATAAAAAACCCTTCCTCACTACTAGGTAATTTGAGTACAAGTGTAGTGACCGATCCTATTTTGAGCTCATTGAAATTTTCATTGCCTTTAACATTCCATTAAACATATATACCATACATGTTAGATTTGGTTTCATATTTTAATATCATGTGAAATTTATGAAAAAGGGTAGATAAAATCCATCTAATCCATGAAAATTATGATTCTTTTTTACACTAGCTGTTTGGGCCATTCTTTAATCACTTTTTGCTTTTATCCCTTTTTTATTTAATGTATTCACAGATATACCTAATCTTGTGATTACATGACTCAATTTTGATACATTTTGTACAAAAACGAACAATTGATTAATATTTCATAAAATTTATTCTTTCCAAAGGTCATCAATACAATCATGAAATAATCATCATTGAATTACATACCCTCAAAATATATGAGAAAATATTTTATAAATACATTCAAAAATTAAATGAATAAATGTATAAAAAAATACTTTCATTAGATCCACTAATATAGAAGGTTAATTTGATAGTATTAGTGGACTCACATTGAATTAATTGTGACCATATCCTTCATGAAAGGTTGTATTCAATATTCCCTCTCTTTTGACCATTAATTGATGTTTTTTATATTAAAGTCGAATATTTGAGACATGTTGATCCCCTCATAGTTGACCAAAGAGTTAATAAATAATGGGTAGAGGAAACCTATTCATTATTTTGACCTTTATAGGATCATGATAATAAATATATATCTAAATTTATCATTATTTATTCTCAATAGAGATGGATAGTGATCCCTATTGTGAAGCAATTTGGTATATAGAACCCTTATCTAGATTATCCAGATATTGATTCCATTATTTCACTAATTCAATTAAGGAAATTCAATATGAGGTATTTTTTATTTTTATGGCACTAATAATGAGTTATATTGAAAACCCGCCTAGATGATTTATGTAAATACTTGGAAAATCTTGTTAAAAAACACAGACAAATGCTCTCATAGTATGAATATCTTCAAAATGTTGATTCTACCCATCAATTTGATTTATGTATCCACAAAATGTTTTTCAATGAAATGTATAATTATGTTGAAATATAGAGGGTTATAATACCCTCAAGATTAGGTATTAAGACCCTAATAACATATTTAATTTTTATAAGGAGTTTATGGTCTATTCTCATCATGAAATGATCAAAAATTGATTAAAGATATGAAATACGGTTTCCCTATAACAACAATTGATATGTTATTTATGTTGAGAGATAAAATAATTTCCTATAATCACATATATTAAGACCAATTAGAGTATAATAAGATATGAAAGAAACAATTACCCTAAATGTCTATCATATATGAGTAATTGACATGGGATAAAATCATTAAACCAATAAAATTTTAAATAATATTGAAATATATAATAATTGTGGTGCTGATTTAATTCCGATATAAAATATTATTAGTATAATAGAGTGGCTGATAGAAGAATCTGAAAAAAAAATATTTTCAATTTTAGAGTGGTGGTTGATTGTATCATTCAACAATTCATTTTCATGACCCACTTCAGAAGTTGGGATTGCATATTCTTTCACATTAGTACTTATCATTTGGGGTTTTTAATGTGTGTTGTCTCTTTTAACCCTGGTGTTGGTGCAACTGTTGGTGTAATGTCTATATTCTATACAATTGAATAACTAGAGTGTGAGTAGTGTATTTTTTTGAGACCCCTCCCAATATTTCATTAATTTTCCTCTTTATATCCACATAAAATTGATGTGACTGATGTCCTTAAATTTCAAACATGATACATTTACCTATTCCATTAAGGAAATTTCCCCTCTCATTCTTCCCAAATTTTTGGAATGTCAGAAGATTGAATTTTTTTTCTTTGTTGTGTTTCATCATATTTTTGTCAATTGAAATCCAATTTTCCCTTATTATCCCAAAAACTGTAAGAGTGATGAGAGTATCCATTATCCATATCTACCTTAAGAGAACATCAGTAGATTTAATCATAGTAACCAAAGTCCCCTATATAAAACACCTTTCTAATAATTGGTTTTATGTAAGTAAAAAGATCTATTTTTAATAAAAGGATAATGAAAAAACCAGAAGAATACAATTAAATCATTGTGAATTCTGTTTCATAGGTGAATGTTTATTTATCATCCTTTATTTTTATGTCTAATAATTGTTCATCCATTTTCATGTTATGATTCCTATTACAATTATTAAAACCCTAACTTCTATGATGATTTCATGGGATCATCTACATGTACGATTTTTTCAGAAATTTGATTAATTTTCATTTGGTTTTTAAGTTGGGGTATTTTTTGGTGAAAATATGAAATTTTGGAATAATGGAGGTCTATTTAAGGTTGGGGAACAATTTTCCTAAACAATTAACCATATGCTAGCTAAAAATGATAACATTGGTAGAGGGGATTCACATGGTTGGAGCATGGTTTGGAGATCTTTTCAACCTAAAAGTAGAAACCATGAACCCCACCTAGAAGAAGCCTATGGTTAGTTCCAACAGTTTGTGGAAACCATCTGTCCTGATTTGAAAACTATTCACGAAGTTCAAAATAACAAAAAATTATGTTTTAATTTCCCTTAGAGAGATTTCATTCCATCAGAAACTTCTTTATTAGTGAATCTAAGGGTGGATCGATGATCCGAACCCTGCACAATAAGGGGATGAAATCTCATTTCTTTCTTATTCCTCCCCTTTTTTTTCTCTCATTCTGTTGGTGGGATGTTGTCCTCTATTTTGGAAGATTTAGATCCAGATTTGATGTATGTAGATCTAAAATTGTTGATCCTTATCTATATCTAAGATATAATGATTTATTTCATCTTTATTTGGGATTATAGATCTAGGTATGGTTCTATGTCCTAGTGCCACTCAATTTTCGGGTATTCTATATAGTGAGAATCCATCATCAAACATAAGGTAGGTGGTCTATAATAAAAATACAAAATTCATAATAGAAATTATGTGTATGTAATTTTAGAATTTCTAGTAGATGATTATAAATTTCATTCTTTATCAAATTAATTAATTTGATGAATTAATTAATTGAAGAGAATGATCAAATTGGGGATATTAAGATTAATGATTTTGACTAATTTTTGTTTAATTAATTATGAATGAATTTTGATTGTAGATTTGAGATAATTAAATTTTTAATTAATTTTCATAATATTTAATTTAGATGAGATATAATATTTAATTACTGAATTAATTGGGGTTATTAAAAATATTGAGATAGAAAAATTAATTGAGGAATTAATTGGTCATATTGAATATATTGAGATAGAATAATTTATTGTGCAATTAATTATGTATATTTAATTGACAAAAATTTAAAAACTATCATAACAATTAATTGGTGATATTGAATTAATTTATATGAAACAACTAATTGATGAATTAATTGGGGTTATTGAATATTTTTTATTTGGAATAATCAATTGATTAATTATTTAGGGGAATTTTTGTGATTTTGGATTTGAGTAATTAATTATCAAATTAATTAATTTATGTAATGTGTTTAATTAATTGATGAATTAATTAATGCAACTAATGTGATTATTTATATTTTTAATGAAATAATGGTATTTATTCGATTAATTAATTGATTATTATTTAATGTGAGTATTATGATTATTTAATATTGAATTAATTAATGGAATATAAATGGATAAATAATTAAAGATTTTATTGATAGTATTGAATGTGGTTAATTAATTCTGAATTAATTAATTAAATTAATAAGGAAAATTAATCATTGAATTATTTATGGTTTTGAATGAGACTGATTAATT
The DNA here is from genome assembly GCA_963277665.1 of Viscum album. NCBI lineage: Eukaryota > Viridiplantae > Streptophyta > Magnoliopsida > Santalales > Viscaceae > Viscum > Viscum album. Next base: position 1,167,194,638 of record OY728126.1, read on the forward strand.
GTGAAATAATTAACGCAGTTGATGTGAACAATAAATTGGTGAATTAGGTTAAGGGGATTGATGTGATTAATTAATTGTCAGATTAATTAATGTATTATATGTGATTAATTAATTTGTGAATTAATTAATCGAGATTGTTGTGTTTATTTAAATGAATGAGTTGTAATAATTAATTGGTCAAACAATTATTGGGTATTTTTTGTGGATTCATTTGAGTGAACTAGATTATTAATTATTTAATTAATAATTAGATATTAATATTATTGAATTTATATATTTAATGGATGAAATAATTATGAAATATTGGTATCCTGAATGAGAAAACTAATTGTGTAATTAAATATGTGATTTGAGTCGTGAAAAATGATTGATTAATTAATGACATAATTAATTTTATTAACATAATTATTTAATTAGGGAATTAATTAATCGGATTTATGTAATAATTTAATTTTTAATTGAATAATATAATTGATGTGATTAATTTATTATTGAATTAATTAATGTATTTCATGAGATTAATTATTTATCAAATTAATTAATATTATGGATGTGATTAGTTAATTGTTGAATTAACTAGAGGAATTGACGTGATTATTAAATTATTGAAATAATTAATTTTATTGATGTGATTATTAAATTGTTTAATTAAAAATGGAAATGATTTGATTAGTTAATTTGGAATTAATTAATGTTATTGATGTGATTATTTTATTATTTAACTGACTAATAGAATTGGAGTGATTAACTAATTTAAGAATTAATTAATACGTTTTATTTCATTAATTAACTTTCAGTTAAATTTATATTATTGATGTGATAATTTTATTACAAAATTGACTGATAGAATTTATGTGATTATTTAATTTTTATATTAATTAATGTATTTGATGTGATTAATTAATTGTTGAATTAATTAATATTATTGATGTGATTAGTTAATGTTTGAATTAACTGGAGGAATTGGTGTGATTAGTAAATATGTAAATTAACTAGAGGAATTATTATTTTTAATTCCTTTTTTTATTAATTAATGTTAAGGATGTTGCGTTTTAATTATTGAATTAACTAGTGTATTTTTTGTCTTTAACTAATTGTCAAATTAATAATGGAATAGATGTTGATAATTAATTATTGAAATATTTATGTGTTGAGGATGACGATACGGGAAGCGACACGAGGGAGCTATGGCAGCTGTTAGGGTTTCTGATTGGCGATGGTTTTACCTCACTTTCTCGGATTCAATAGACTAGACATGCGATGGAGATCTAGCATTCAAAAAATGTATTCACTTAGGTATGGGTGTGCCTTCATGGGCTTAATTGGGTTCTTTGGCACACAGAGATCTTGCATGGTATTGGAACAGAAATTGGAACACCCATCCATATTGATAAGGAAATGATATATTCCAGGTTTGAGAAATTCACTAGAATGTTGGTGGAAGTGGATCTCAGCTTTACTCCCATTGACACGGTAACACTTTCTATCCCCTCTTATCAAATTTTGATCGATTTTGAATATGAAAACAAACCAATCTTCTACACTAAATGCATGGTCTTGGGGAACTCTTTTGAGTTGTGTCATAAAAACATAACTTGTAAGGAGTGTGGGATGCGAGGACACCCCTCCAATATTGGCAGACGTAAGGATAACTTAAAGGATTTGTCCTCGCCAAAGCATGTCATCAAAGACAATGACCCTCCTATGAAGTTAACCCCACTTGAGGCACTGACTCATAGGAATGGAAAAGGGTTGATTATTGATGCTACTCCGAAAAGATCTTATAGTATCCCTTCTAGAGATCAGGAGGTTATTACTTCTGAGAATCTGAGTCATGTGCCCTCTTTGACAGAGAATGATAGTACAAAGCTGAATGTCTAAAAGCAACTTTTTTCTTCTGCTGAACAGAGGAACATCTATGATGAAGGAATGGAAAGGGTCGAGGCCTACACTCTAGGAAAAGGAGATTTCATCCCATGAATGTGGGGGGACACTCATGATGAGGGTAGGTAAAGTGATAAGGATACAAATAGAGTCTCATACAGTGATATTGTTCGAGGAGAAAAGAAAAGAATCTCTAACGGTGAGGGTGTTATGACTACCCCAGTTTCAAGGAAACCAAGGAATGATTACTCTGTAGTTCTGAGGACGGTGACTAGTAGGTCAATTTCCAAGAAGTCTAAGGATATGTTATCCATGGAGCAATTGGAGAGAAAGAAGGAATATATCAAGATGCTCAAACAATATAATCCTCAATCAGAATGGGAATCGGGTGATTCTGATGATCTAACCAGGTATGAATGTGGTGATTATGACTATTCTGAAATGTAATCTCGCTCTCGCTCTCTCTTGTTTTTCTCGGAACTTTTTCTTTTTGTTAATAAATTTGGGTGTCCACACGTTCTTGGATCGGACTTTTAGGGTATTTAGGTGTCGATGACTCGTAACATGGTTATTCTGATGTGTACTGTATGAATGGTAACATGGAAATTTAAGTATGAACTAAAGAACGACAACATGGTAATTGTAATGTTAAATGTATGAATGGGGACATGGTAATTTATGTGAAAATTAAATAATGAGAGCATGGTCATCTTAATGTGTAATGTGTGAATGGTTACATGACAATTTTGGTATAAAATATTTAATGGGAACATGGTCCTTCTATTATGTGAAGTATAAATGGTAACATGGTAATATGGTTATGAATTAATGAGTGGTAATATGGTAACTCTATAATGTGATGTGTGAATGGTAACATGGGTTTCATGTATGAATTAAATAATGTTAACAAGGGAATTCGGAAATGTGACCTCAGTTGGGAATACTTCAGGCTGTGACATGAACTGAAGCAGATGTTGAGACATGATATCATCCTGGAATACATCAGGCTCCATCACGAGATGATGTAGGTAATATGATATTATATCACCTGGAAATACTTGCAGCTCCACCATATTCTAAAGAATATAATGAGGTACTAGTGTGTAGAAGAACCTAATGGTTTAAGTTGTTAAATAATTATTTATTAATAATGTGATAACTATTTACTTTCCCATTGTACCTATTTATTTATAAAAATGCATACACATTCTATTTAAAGGGCATTGTTTTAGACCCCATGGGTTGTGGGAAACTGAGTTCCCCTCACACCTTACTCGGGCTGTATAATCGGTTTCTGAAAAGGAATTGTGTTTTCTTGGATTGGTTATGGTTGAAGACCCTATGTTAGATAGATGGTTTTGGATGGAGCATGGACGGGGGAACAAGAAGTTTTTTTGAACCGACCCAAAGGAGGTGTTGTTGTATATTTTTTTTCAACGTTATTCATATTTAAAATTCGGATATAATTTAGCAAGAGATATCTACTTTTTAGTTTCGAAATTTTATTTCTAGTTTTTAGTCATCTTTTGATACTGATGTTATTCTAATAATTATTATTTTATTTGTTATTGATAACTTATTTATGCTTGTGTGGTACATTAATGAAAAAATAGCATATAGTCTCCACATGATCAATAATAGATAGTATCTAATAGTTAATAGCCTCTTGAGTATGAGGAGTCATGTTTGAGGTCATGTGACCAAAATATTTCGGGCATCGATGTGTTGATACTAGAGTTAAATGTTACATAGTGGAATCAGAGGAGTTTTCTTTTCTTTTTCTTGGACTTTCAATTTTGGAAATGAGGACAGGAGAAAAGTAAGAGTCGGACCTTGGGTCTGAGATCAAGAATTGGATTAGTTAACCATTTTATCGGGGGAACCCAAGTACCTTGTGTGGTAAATTTTTTATTCTTTTTGTTATAGTGGAATATTATTTCACCTAGAGTGTTGCACTTTTTGTGGGATGTGATTATTGTTTCTGAGAATTTTTTTGAATTGAATCATGAACTATTATGGAATGAGAATTGAGTTTACATGCATCATTATAGGAACTCAGGATTATTTGGTGACATGCAACATTTTTTGAATGCATAGAAAAATGGATATGGGTATGTTGTAGAACATGAAATATTTTTCTTTTCTTGTGATGTTCAGTTTAAAATGGTTCCTAACATGAAGTTGAGAAATATTTTAGAAAAATTCAAGATGAGAATAAATGGGTTTCAAAATTAGAAATATTAATAATGGGAATGTGTCTACCCTTTTTAACTAGGACCTAGGTGTAGGATGTTTAAGGGAAGTGATAGACCCTAGTTTTTTGGTATGTGGTGGAAAAATGGGAAAAATTTGTTACCATTTTGTGTAAATACCTCCTATTAACTATATTAATTTTTTGAAATAAAAATCCTTCATTTTTTTCTTTTTCCCTAGATGTGGGAGGTTTGGGAAGTGATAATTCGCTAGTTTTACAACTCGGCTGTAGGTTGTGTGAGGGACCATCAGGTTTTTAATCATTTAATGAGATGTTGGCAGTAGGCTAGCCCAAGGTATTTGATAGGTTATGTTTTTTCTATAGTTGGAGGTAACATAGGTGGTGGATGCGTTTTGGTGGTGTTCACTAATGACTTCTTTGTGTAATTTTAATTAGTTATGATCATGTAATATATATTGACATCATCCTAGGTATGGTAATAAATCATTGAAATTATTCATAGATATTTAAATGTGTTTTGATTGGATTTGAGGACCCATATAGGTTTCACTTATGAAGTGGTATATGTGGAGTATGATGGAGGAAGGTGAGACATATATAGTTTATAGATGAGGTTCTCTGGATGTACCAAAGTTTAATAAATATCATGGAAGATGAGTTGTTTGAAAAAGTGGAGTTAAAAAATATCCTAAGGTGGAGAGTTATGTGTCAATAGTTTGATCATTGATAGATCTTGGATTGAATTTTTTTTCATTAGAATGCCAATCTGTAACCTATAAGGTTCATGTTTAAATTCCCTATGGAAAGGCTAGGAGGGCATTAGAGGTGTTGAATGTATGTCCTTTTCAGGTAGTTTTTGATGGAATGGATGAGTGAAAATGCTTGGTGGTGTAGATATGGTTTTTGGGCACCTTGAATAGGGAAACACATTGGGAATTTTGTGGAAGATGATATACAGGTCGATGCATCGTTTGAGGATAATCCAAAACATGTGTTTGATCAAAGGGAGAAAGTGTTGTGGGGAAACACTATTTTGACAGTTTAGGTGTTGTGGAAACATAAGTGTGTGTAACAGGAAATAGGGAAATGGAATAAAATATGATGTCTTAGTGGAAAATCATCTAGACATTAAATCTTAGATACACTTTTCTGTGTAGCTCGAGGATGAGTTTTTATAAGGTTAAGAAATTTTAAGAACCAAAACATTTATAAAGATGTCTCATACTTGTTTGTGGGAATATTTTTTCCTTGTATCGAGTAATTTTAATTTTGGTTTTACCTTGGGGTGTATTAGGGTGAATGTTGACATTTTTGGAGGAAGGGATGTAAGATCGTGGATGGCACATGGTTTTCCCAAACCATGTGCCAAAAACCAACAAACAGTGCAAACATATGTAGAAATGATTCACAAATCTGGTATATAGTTTGTAAAATCGTGCACCCAAAAAGGAAAAACCATGACCCCCCCAAAAGAGGTGTAAAGTTATGGCACAGAGTGTGGGGAAACTATGTACCCCAATTACTAAACCTTTCTAGCGGATTCAATTAACCCCAAAAATATATTTTGATATCTCGTAACCCCTATTTTAACCCCTATTCGACCCCAACTATCCCCAATTCAAATTCCTTCAATTTTGTAGGCTCCCAAGAGGATTAAAATCCATCACAACCTCTTTTCCCAGAAAATTGAATGGAATATAAAAGATTTTCACCCCTCCTGGAAAATTGATCCTATCTTGTTTCACTCCCATCCCTCCGCCTTTCTTATCTCCTTATTTTTGTAGGATGTCGACCTTTATTTTCTTATATCTAGATCTTCAAATTATGAATCTATATATGGACTTGTCGATCTAAATATAGATATAAGATATCATAATTTTCATAGTCTTTATTTATGGTTATAGATCCGAGTCTCAGTATACATTGGTGTTCCACTCCATTTTGGGGATTTTCATTGGTCAGTGATCACCATAAAACATGAGGAAGGTGTTATATAATTCAAATATCAGTCTTAATTAAAATTATTTTTATGTAATTATATAATTTTTATTAGATGTTTGAAATTGTATTCTTGATCTCATTAAATGATTTGGTGAATTAATTAATTGACATAAATGATCAAAATGGGGATGTTATTACTATATATTATGAATAATTAATAATTTAGTTAAATAGAAGGGTATTATGATTATTGATTTGGGATCTTTAATTTTTGTGATAATTATAGTAATATTTAATTAATTTGGGATAGACAAATTAATTGATGAATTAATCGGGATAATGAATATATTGAGAAAGAACAATTAATTGAGGAACTAATTGGGGATACAAAATTTATTGAGATAGATAATTTAATTGAGTAATTAATTAGAAATATAGTGAAACACCCCAAAATTTTATGTACAAATTTTTACTCAATAGTGATTATGATAAGAAACATGAAGTGTAAAAAAGGGAATATATTGACCTGATACATTAAAATTTAAATAAGTATAATATATTCTATATCTTATAATGAGCACAACACCTTGTTAGCATTCAAAACATATAGGTGTGACATTCCTTGATAGCGCTTTTTACACACAAGGGAAACCTTCCTTCATATCTTGTGTTACATGAAAGACCGAGTATCACCAAATAACAATGTATTATTAAAATAATATTATTTTATATGATTTAATATTACCTTACTGTTATGTTAGAATATGTGAATTGTATTACTAAATTATGAAAATTTATGATTTATTAAATTATTAAATTAATTCATTGGTTATAAATTATTGATAAATGAAAATAATAACCAATTATCATATCAAAAAATATTATTATTATTATTCTTAAAAAGGAGTTATGTCTTAATGAACATTATTAATTAAAAATAGTGAATTATTTTAATAAAATATATATTTTATATATTCAACAATATTTTTATATTCATCCATTTTTTTGATATGTATAAGATAAAAACTAACCCAATTTTATACATAACAACCTATATTTTTATAAATGCGATTCTACCAACTTTTATTAGAAAATCCATTTTAAATATGGGTTTTAGCACATTATTTTAATTATTTTTTGAAAATAAGCCTCATATTTTAAATAGAAACACAAAAATTATGTTTGTTTCATGTTTTTATATTTTTTGAAAACATATCATTTTTAATGATTAGTTAAAAATATTGAATTTTTGTTCAAAACTAAATTTTTTCTAATATATTTATAAGGATAAATTATAATTTTAATGGTTTTTTGAGTTTAATGATATTAGAACATTTTATTAATACAGTTGATGTCATTGGAATCAATTTCAATGAAAAATTAACTATAAAAGCATACAAAACAATCAGACGTTTTTACATTACAACATTGCATTGTCCTCCTACTTGCATGATGAATTTTAAATAAATTTCTACAATCTATATAACTATAATTCAGAAAAACTAGATTAAATGTTTTTAATAATAATAATTTATAATATCTAATAAGAAAATTTTTGTTTTTGATGAAATATATTATTGAAAGTGATTAAAATCAATTACAACAATTAGGGTAATATTAATATTAATAAGTGATTAAATCATAACCCCAAGGACGAAAATGACCTATAAAATTTTACAAGATAAATTTTACGATAATATATCAATCCAATACAAAATTTTATAAAATTAGATACGTCATTGGGTAGAATATCAACATGAAAAACATGGTAGTAATTGCATTGTCAAAATTATACAAGAGTGCCACTCCTGCTCCACTATAAATGGCCACCAATTCACCACATTACTCACAAATCTAAAAACACATAGGTTGAAATAGTATCTTCCCATTTAGGTATTAAAAATTCAACACCTCATCCTATATTACTTACAATGGAAATTCATCCATCTAATAATCATTTTTGTTAAAAGAACTAATGTCACCCCACTACCACAAAACATGGCATTCTCGGCACCACCCCTTATCAGTGCTAATGAAAAAGCGCTGATAAAGGTACCCCCTTTAACATCGCTGTTTTTAGCGCTGATAAAGGGTACCGCTTTATTAGCGCTATTATTAGTAGCACTGATAAATGAGGGTTTTATCAGTGCTTTTTTGAAAAGCACTGATAAAGGGTCTACCTTCAAAAAAATTATTAAAAAATAGATATTCATATTTAAATATATGGATATAGTTATAATGATAAAAATATAAATTATTTTTTAAATATAATTTCAAATATATTTTAGATAAGTATAAATATACAGTTTCACTTAATATATAAGAAATTTAGTGAAAATGGCTTATAAAAAATTGAAGAAAATATTTTTAATTAATAATTAGATAATTATTATGGATTAATATTCATTTAATAACAATTTGAAGACTAAAAAAATAAAAAAATTACAAAAAGATCCAAAAAATGTTAAAAACACAACTCGAACTTCAAACGGCCATAACTTTTGATCAGGGTGTCCGTTTGTGCTCTACCACATATCAAATCGAAGCCTGCGACGAGCTCTACATCTCTGTTATCTTGAGGGGCCCTAGTAAATGTTTTTTCTAGGCCAAAATAATCCCATAATTCCTCCAAAACTGCGTTTTTAGTCGGGGTACCCTGATTTGTTTAACATTTTGTGGATTTTCATCCTCGTTTAAATGGGTATTATTGGATTTTTTGGTGGGGACTGAATTTATTCCAAGGTATTACATTTATATCGATATTATGCCTTTTAAATTTCATCATTTTTTATATTTCATTGCTATTTATAATCAAATATAAAACTATATGTACATATTGTTTACATATTCACACCTAAAAAATTAATTATAAATATAAATAATATAATATATTTGCATATAAAATATATTAGATTTATCTAAAAAATAACTAATATCCATTTTATTTAAAATACCAGTATATCAATATTTATATACCTATATATTAATCTAACAATATTTATATTAATATACCTATATATATATATTGATATATCTATAAATATATATATTAATATCACTATAAAAATATATATATTAATATAACTATATATTTATATTAATATAACTCTTTATTTATATTCATATAACTATATAACTATATTAATATAAATATATATTACTATAAGAATAAATATAACTATATATATATAAATAAATTGTTATATCACTAATGGGAGAACAAATCAATATAGGGGAATGGCAAAGGCTTCAGGCACGCAGGGGGGATGTCTCGAGATCAAATACGGGTGGAGGCAGTGACGCGTGCTCATGGGAATATCTGTGGCTAGCACTGATAAAGGTTGGAGGGGTACGTGCGGGGCGCTCGAGGGGGGCGCAGAAAAGCGCTGTAAAAGGGGGGCTCAAGTGCTATAAAATCCCCGTCGATTGGCAGGATTTTTTTAATTTTTAATTTTATTTTTTTACCTATTATCAACACTTTTAAAAAATCAATTATAAAAGGGGTCTTTATCAGCACTTTTTAAAAGAACTGATTTTGGGGACCCCCCCCCCAATATCTTCTCCGGCATTTCTAGTTCTTTTCTAGTGCTGTTTAAGGCCATTTTTAGCGCTGATAAAATCTGTATTTGAAGTATTGCCCGATTAAAATGTAACGACTTCTCTCACTCTCTCTAATTTTATTTCCATTATCCACACACTAAACTATAATTATTATATGATAATATAAAAAGAGTTGTATACTAAATATTCTATTATTTTTCAATGGGATGGGTCAGACTTACCAGAACACACAATTCCATCTAATGGATAACGAATATGGCGTTTTGGTGTTTGGTGACCTATCGCCTCACGAAAAAACTATAGTTTATTTCTTTATTATCACACCTATCATGGTTTCCATTTTGATAGGAAATATATTTATATATGATAAATATTATATTTATTATATCCATATACTTGTTTATTTCATTTCAATCACATACCTCTAATACATTCTATTTTGTATTAATACGATCACATCGTTTTGAGGATTTGTGGACTTCCACCCCCTCAAAGCGATGTAATTCATTAAAACTATTAATGAAATATATACATGATGTTTCTAATTAAAAATATACGACATCAATAACCTATAAATTTTATTCACTACATAGTTAAATTTCTCGAAATATACTATATATCATTTTATTTATTACCCTTTCACACACTAAAAAGTTATAATGTAGGTCAAGGACATGTGGACTACCTCCTGATTAACACAATGTGATTCCTTTTACATCACATGTCACACCCGTTTTTTTTATTCATTTTAATTATTTTATTTCACTTGGCAGTGGGTGTTTTTGCTTAAGTGCGGGTGAGTCCCGGTTTAAATTTTTTTTTATGTTGGGATGAGTTTATGGTTTGGGTTAGTGCGCGAACATCGTACGCTTAAGGCGCACAGTTCGCTTGGGCACGTGCTATCCGCTTGGGTACGTGCAACCCGCTTACAGTCCGCTTGGACACCGTGCGACGTGCGAATACCACACGGTCATCCCATTTTAATGTTTTGTATGTATATATATGAATATGTATGTTTTTTTGTTTATATATGTTGGTTTATATATATATATTTATATATTTTTATACGTGTACATATATATATATATATATGTTTATACTTATTATTATTATTATTAGTATTATTATCAGTATTTTATTATTATTATTATTATTATTATTATTATTATTATTTGATTAGATTTATAATTATCATTATTATAAAAAAAAAAGAAACCCTAAGCTACCCGGCCGCTCTCCTCCAGCCGCCTCGCCGTCCGCCTTCCGTCCGCCGCCGTCCACCATCATCCGCCGCTGCCTGCGCCGGCCACCCCGATCGCACCGGTGCCACTGCCTCCCCTCTTCCTCCGACCCGCGCCGCGCACAGCCCCCTTCCGGCCGACCCCGCCGATCCGGTTCCCCCTGTCCGACCTCGTCGCAGCCGGCCTCCCTCCCGACTCGCCCTCCCTTGTGTCGGTCGTCCGCAGCGCCGTCCCCCTGTCCGGCGATTAGTAGCGGCGAGACCCCCCTGCACCCTACTTTTGTTTTTCCCCATGGCGCGACTCACCGGCCGGAGTCCATTTTCCAATCCGGCCAGCGCCGAACAACCTCTCCTTGCTCCTTTGACTACAGCAAGATCAGAACATCCCCTTCTTCCTCCGGTGTTTATTGCGATTCCCTCGAGTGAGATTCATCCCTCTCTATCAATTTCTAGAATTCTATTATGCTTATGCCTTTTTCACTTTGATTCTATCTATAAATATAATTGAAATCCTTGAGTTGTTTTGAACGCATTTTAGTTTTTTGGCCTTGACATAAATAGTTGGTTTTTTGTGCCGTTGTTTGGTTTCGCAGCTTTGTTATACCCTTAATTATCTTGCTATAGAGTTATGAAATTTTTAGAATTGGTTAAAAGTATGTTTTGGGTCAGTGCCTGGTCTATGTCATCATGTGTCTATGATGTTTTTCTTGTTTGTTTGATTAATCTGTTATGTTCTTTAATTTATTTATTTGGTGCAAATTTGGTTTTGTTGGAGTTTTGCGTGCGTCTGATTTGGTTAGTAAGTTTATGTTTTTTTTAATTGTTTTCATTTGAATAAATTGTGTAGCTTATTGTTAATCTGTGCAAGTGTTGTGATTGCGTTTTGACATGGTATATTTTGTGTGTTTGGTATTGAAGACGTCTTGTGCGTTGAGTAGGTAAAGCCAAGTGAATTCTTTTCAAACAATCATATAAATTTTCATTTATGATTTACTGAGTTTTATGAATGGTGCAAAAGTATGCTATAAATGGAGTAGAGTTTTAACAAATTGTTTTTATGGACATACCACACTTTTGGAGTCTCTTTTGAGTGCGTGTGGTGTTGAAATACGTTTTGGGTGTGTAAATGGTGATTTTGATGTGGGTAGTGTTGGTTTGGATTGCTTGCGTGTTTATGCATGTCTTATGGTTTGATTGTGTGGTGCGAGTCACGCTTTGGAAGTAGGTTGAAGTGGTTATTTTTCTCTTTTTGTTTGTTTGGATTGTTTTTAGTCCGTGTTTATATATTTTCGTTATCTTTGTGGTTGCAGCGCGTTGGCAATGTTTATCCATGCTCATGCGATTTTCAGTTTGCGCGCGCTTGCGCGCCCGTGCGAGCCACGTTGCATCGTCGTCGTAACTGGGATGCGAGTCGAGGTAGGTCCCCCATTGCACTTATCTTTAGATTTAGAATTTATTAATTGCTTGTTGTTTTATTAATTTTTAATGAATTAGAAATAATATTAGATAGTAAAACTTTAAATTATTATTTAGTGCGAAAAGAGCTGTTTATTTTATACCGAACACTTGTGACATTTTCTTGACGGGCGGACACCCAGTTTTGAAAGAATGCCCGTTTGGCCTTTAAACATAATTCACGGAACTTCAAATGTGCTTTTAGTTTTAAAGATAAATAATTTCTTCTGAACAAGTGTTTTGAGCTTCTTGAGAAATGATGTTTTACTTTAAAATTGGTGAAGGCTCGTTTGGCACTTTAATGAAATGGATTATTTTGGAAAACCCACTCGGGGGTGATCTTTGGTGTGAGTTGTTTTTGTGAGCTTTATGTGATGTTGGTGCATCGTGACTGATTAATTTACATTGTGGACGCACCCCCTTTTTATTGCTTGTGTTGACATCGGAACCTGGCATATTGAGTGAATTTTCTGAGAACGATTGCTGCACTAGTTTAGACCACGCACTGGCTAGTGGCCCCATAGCAGGGGAATACTGAGTTATTGCTGCTACGGGGATTGGGCCCCTCGGTTAGGCCATGTAGGGCTATGCCGGGCGTTAGGGCTTTATGACGTCATCGAGTTATGGCATGCCTCCAGGATGAGTCACATGTATAGTACGTCCTGGTTTGTTCACGATCTCCTAGGTTCGACCCATGTCTCTTTTAGTGTTTATTCGTATATGGCAGACGATTGAGAGGTCGAGTTTGGATGCCGACCCTTGTGTGCCACTTTTTCCCATTGCCCTTAGTGTGTGTTGTGTGTGATTTTATTTTTGACTAACAACTAAAGTTTGGTTTTCTAATTGTTCACAAAATGTTTTAAAAATGCAATGCACCTCTTTCTTTCAACATTAAACTTGTTCTAAATTAAAAAGGGCAATGTACTGTTACTTGTTTTAGAAATGACAGTGTGTGGGAAAATATATTTTATATAATTTAGTTCAAACCTGGAATTGGTAAATTCTTTATTTACTGGTATGTGCATTGGGATAGAATTAGTCGGGCCTACCTACTGAGTTTTAATACTCACGCCTATAGTGTTTTCTTGTTTTTAGTTCTGTTGCAGGTTCCAGCTTCAGTTGTTCGCCTTGAGCGACGTCGGTTGTGTTATTGGAGAGTGACCCACGGGGTCACGTGGAGCTTTGGTCGTGGTCAGGTTAGTTGTGTTGTTGATTCCTTTTTCCTTATTTACATTGTTCTATTTATTTCTGCTGCTTTGTTTATTATATTTTGGGCTAAATCGTTCCCACTTGTTAAATGTTGATGCCCGGCACTAGTTGCCAGCCCGTGGGGATCGGGAACGCCCCTCGGGCCATGTCGCGGGCCGGCTCGGGTGACCGGTTCAGGGTCGACCCGGGTTGGTTCGTGACAAAATGGTATCAAAGGAGGCCCTTGTTATTTGGGGTGTCTGGTAGAAGGAGATTAGGACTGTCGGGGCTCAGGAGATAGGTTACGGGTCGGTGCCTGATCACCACCGCTCGTGACGAGACCTGAGTTTCCAGGGTTAGTTCGGGATTGAGTCTTTTGTCCTTGGTTGTTTTGGATTAAGGGATGACAATGGGAGCAAATCGGTTCACGTTGTGGCCTCACATGGGGTGGTGACCCATGTGGAGTCCAAGTGTCGGTTTAAGGTCCTCTTAGTGTTATGTCTTGCTTGGGGCATGACTCACCACCATGTCGCCGAGTTAAGTGCAGACACTAGTCCCTCAATCCGATGGTTTATAGTTGGTTGTATTTCGTTTTAAACTCGGTCTCTGTGTGTGTGTGTTGAAAATGAAAGTGATTTGGAAATGAAAAAAAAAGGGGTTTCTTCCAAATTGTTTTTGAAATTAGTAAAGTGGGTTTTTAAAGAAAAATTGTTTTGGTTTGGGAAAATATGATATGTGTTTGGGTTTGGTAAGGAAAGAAGTGTTTAAACCTTAGCACTCCTTATGAAGGGTCACATGTGCGTGGGTATGCATAAAAAGTGTGTAGGGGCACTTGTTTGCAGATGACGTGAGCGAGATTGAATGAACGCACATGTGACGGTTCATAAGGTGCCATAGGTGAGTTTTATAGTTTTAAAGAAATGATGGTTTTGGAAAGTGATTTATGCTTGTGTTTGTACATGTTTGGCTTATGGGCCTTTTGATCTCGACTTGTGTTGTTTCCTCGATTGAGTTTTGGCTTGATGCCAGTTTGGATGATGTTTCTCGTGTTGTCATGAGTATGCCGCCCAGAAAGGTCGTTATGGTTGCTAATGAGTCATGCCCAGTTTCTAGTTCTTTCTGCATGTTGCCTATCGATCAAAGTAATCAAAGTCCATGAGGGGTAGTTGTTTGGTTGTGGAATTTGAGTGGGTCTTCAGGTTGTTGGGAACTCCCAGGGTTGTTGGGGTGCGTGTCGTCCCAGGTTTATTTGAGGGTCCAGTTTTGGACTAGTAAAGATGAGATGTCTCATCGTCGTTGGAGTTTTGGGTGTGATTAACGATGGTCGACTTTCGCGAAGGTTCCCCACCTGGCAAGGAGGGTGGGCCAGTGGAACCTATCTCCAAGAAACCATCCTTGTCGGTACCAGCTCATAGTTCGTCAGACCGCTCTCTTGTGTGCCACCAGTATGGCATGTCCAGACATTCTAAGTGGCCTTGCCGCATCCCTTCGGAGTCTTGCTACCGTGTGGCTGTTCAGGCCACCATGAAGAGTTCTGGAAGAAGCGTCGCTCATGAAGGAGTTAGGGACCAGGGGATGAAACTTCCTGACTGTGAGGCAGGAGATGCTTCAGCCATCAGAGCCCCAACCACAGGTCTTGGGGTGAAGCTCGCGCACAGTCAGGAGTTTCCGAGGGTGTGTAGAACCTCGCTTCGGATTATGTTTTCAGCTTTCTGAAGGGAAATACCCAATGTTTCCTTGTTCTGTTCTTGTCATCTTTGTAAGCTCATCATAGTTGTTGTAATGTGATGAACTTGTTCTACCACAGTCTAAACAGTCTTATCTGTTCTCAGTGTGTTCTAAAATCATTCGGATTTTCTTGAAGGGTGTTGGGCCCACGAATAAACGGGTCGTTCGAATTTTGAGTTGGGTCTCAATTGGGTGCGTTAGGGGGATGTGTGGTTTTATGAAATTAACAATTGTTGTTCGAGGTCCTTTGTGAGTTCGATCTAGAAATTCCCTAGACTCTGGTTGCGGTGAGGTTTTTCTTCGGTCGATGTGTGAGGGGTTGAGTTAATTCCTTATCCTAGAGCTGTTGGGTCTTTTCGGAGCAAGTTTCCTGTTTAAAACTCCGAGTGTTGTTCGGTCTGTGTGGAGAAAGTAACTGGGTTCGTTTGGGAGTTCCCGTGTTGCCCCCCCCCCCTCAGGTGTGGTGTGTTCGAGTTTCAAGGTCTCAGTGTTAGTAGATTTCTGTGGTGGGGAGAACCCTCCCGTGTTCTCCCCTCAACCTCGGACAATGTTTGTACTTGAGTTGGTCGGGTGTGACTTGTGTTGGTAATGGTCACCCCGAGCCTCTTAGTTTCTTCTGGTTTTTCATGGGCACAGACTCGAGTTAAGATAACTGCTGGCTTGGTGACTTTCTGGGGGCAGAAAGTGTTTGTGGTGGGGAGAATTGTCACACCCGTTTTTTTTATTCATTTTAATTATTTTATTTCACTTGGCAGCGGGTGTTTTTGCTTAAGTGCGGGTGAGTCCCGGTTTAAATTTTTTTTTATGTTGGGATGAGTTTATGGTTTGGGTTAGTGCGCGAACATCGTACGCTTAAGGCGCACAGTTCGCTTGGGCACGTGCTATCCGCTTGGGTACGTGCAACCCGCTTACAGTCCGCTTGGACACCGTGCGACGTGCGAATACCACACGGTCATCCCATTTTAATGTTTTGTATGTATATATATGAATATGTATGTTTGTTTGTTTATATATGTTGGTTTATATATATATATTTATATATTTTTATACGTGTACATATATATATATATATATATGTTTATACTTATTATTATTATTATTATTAGTATTATTATCAGTATTTTATTATTATTATTATTATTATTATTATTATTATTATTATTTGATTAGATTTATAATTATCATTATTATAAAAAAAAAAGAAGAAACCCTAAGCTACCCGGCCGCTCTCCTCCAGCCGCCTCGCCGTCCGCCTTCCGTCCGCCGCCGTCCACCATCATCCGCCGCTGCCTGCGCCGGCCACCCCGATCGCACCGGTGCCACTGCCTCCCCTCTTCCTCCGACCCGCGCCGCGCACAGCCCCCTTCCGGCCGACCCCGCCGATCCGGTTCCCCCTGTCCGACCTCGTCGCAGCCGGCCTCCCTCCCGACTCGCCCTCCCTTGTGTCAGTCGTCCGCAGCGCCGTCCCCCTGTCCGGCGATTAGTAGCAGCGAGACCCCCCTGCACCCTACTTTTGTTTTTCCCCATGGCGCGACTCACCGGCCGGAGTCCATTTTCCAATCCGGCCAGCGCCGAACAACCTCTCCTTGCTCCTTTGACTACAGCAAGATCACAACATCCCCTTCTTCCTCCGGTGTTTATTGCGATTCCCTCGAGTGAGATTCATCCCTCTCTATCAATTTCTAGAATTCTATTATGCTTATGCCTTTTTCACTTTGATTCTATCTATAAATATAATTGAAATCCTTGAGTTGTTTTGAACGCATTTTAGTTTTTTGGCCTTGACATAAATAGTTGGTTTTTTGTGCCGTTGTTTGGTTTCGCAGCTTTGTTATACCCTTAATTATCTTGCTATAGAGTTATGAAATTTTTAGAATTGGTTAAAAGTATGTTTTGGGTCAGTGCCTGGTCTATGTCATCATGTGTCTATGATGTTTTTCTTGTTTGTTTGATTAATCTGTTATGTTCTTTAATTTATTTATTTGGTGCAAATTTGGTTTTGTTGGAGTTTTGCGTGCGTCTGATTTGGTTAGTAAGTTTATGTTTTTTTTAATTGTTTTCATTTGAATAAATTTTGTAGCTTATTGTTAATCTGTGCAAGTGTTGTGATTGCGTTTTGACATGGTATATTTTGTGTGTTTGGTATTGAAGACGTCTTGTGCGTTGAGTAGGTAAAGCCAAGTGAATTCTTTTCAAACAATCATATAAATTTTCATTTATGATTTACTGAGTTTTATGAATGGTGCAAAAGCATGCTATAAATGGAGTAGAGTTTTAACAAATTGTTTTTATGGACATACCACACTTTTGGAGTCTCTTTTGAGTGCGTGTGGTGTTGAAATACGTTTTGGGTGTGTAAATGGTGATTTTGATGTGGGTAGTGTTGGTTTGGATTGCTTGCGTGTTTATGCATGTCTTATGGTTTGATTGTGTGGTGCGAGTCACGCTTTGGAAGTAGGTTGAAGTGGTTCTTTTTCTCTTTTTGTTTGTTTGGATTGTTTTTAGTCCGTGTTTATATATTTTCGTTATCTTTGTGGTTGCAGCGCGTTGGCAATGTTTTTCCATGCTCATGCGATTTTCAGTTTGCGCGCGCTTGCGCGCCCGTGCGAGCCACGTTGCATCGTCGTCGTAACTGGGATGCGAGTCGAGGTAGGTCCCCCATTGCACTTATCTTTAGATTTAGAATTTATTAATTGCTTGTTGTTTTATTAATTTTTAATGAATTAGAAATAATATTAGATAGTAAAACTTTAAATTATTATTTAGTGCGAAAAGAGCTGTTTATTTTATACCGAACACTTGTGACATTTTCTTGACGGGCGGACACCCAGTTTTGAAAGAATGCCCGTTTGGCCTTTAAACATAATTCACGGAACTTCAAATGTGCTTTTAGTTTTAAAGATAAATAATTTCTTCTGAACAAGTGTTTTGAGCTTCTTGAGAAATGATGTTTTACTTTAAAATTGGTGAAGGCCCGTTTGGCACTTTAATGAAATGGATTATTTTGGAAAACCCACTCGGGGGTGATCTTTGGTGTGAGTTGTTTTTGTGGGCTGTATGTGATGTTGGTGCATCGTGCCTGATTAATTTACATTGTGGACGCACCCCCTTTTTATTGCTTGTGTTGACATGGGAACCTGGCATATTGAGTGAATGTTCTGAGAACGATTGCTGCACTAGTTTAGACCACGCACTGGCTAGTGGCCCCATAGCAGGGGAATACTGAGTTATTGCTGCTACGGGGATTGGGCCCCTCGGTTAGGCCATGTAGGGCTCTGCCGGGCGTTAGGGCGTTATGACGTCATCGAGTTATGGCATGCCTCCAGGATGAGTCACATGTATAGTACGTTCTGGTTTGTTCACGATCTCCTAGGTTCGACCCATGTCTCTTTTAGTGTTTATTCGTATATGGCAGACGATTGAGAGGTCGAGTTTGGATGCCGACCCTTGTGTGCCACTTTTTCCCATTGCCCTTAGTGTGTGTTGTGTGTGATTTTATTTTTGACTAACAACTAAAGTTTGGTTTTCTAATTGTTCACAAAATGTTTTAAAAATGCAATGCACCTCTTTCTTTCAACATTAAACTTGTTCTAAATTAAAAAGGGCAATGGACTGTTACTTGTTTTAGAAATGACAGTGTGTGGGAAAATATATTTTATATAATTTAGTTCAAACCTGGAATTGGTAAATTCTTTATTTACTGGTATGTGCATTGGGATAGAATTAGTCGGGCCTACCTACTGAGTTTTAATACTCACGCCTATAGTGTTTTCTTGTTTTTAGTTCTGTTTCAGGTTCCAGCTTCAGTTGTTCGCCTTGAGAGACGTCGGTTGTGTTATTGGAGAGTGACCCACGGGGTCACGTGGAGCTTTGGTCGTGGTCAGGTTAGTTGTGTTGTTGATTCCTTTTTCCTTATTTACATTGTTCTATTTATTTCTGCTGCTTTGTTTATTATATTTTGGGCTAAATCGTTCCCACTTGTTAAATGTTGATGCCCGGCACTAGTTGCCAGCCCATGGGGATCGGGAACGCCCCTCGGGCCATGTCGCGGGCCGGCTCGGGTGACCGGTTCAGGGTCGACCCGGGTTGGTTCGTGACATCACAACAGTTATATATATAATCATATATTAATATAAAATTAAATTTTTGATATAATGGTCATTGTGTTAAGATATGGTGTCACTTAACTTGTTTCCATTATAATCATTGAAAAATGAGGATGTTACTCATTTGTACATAATGATTACCATATCCATGATTGTAACAATGATCCCCTTCTCATAACCATATTTAATGATTGTTTATTAAATAATAATTTATTTATAAATATTATATTGATATTGTGATTCCTATTATTCAGATGGTATATAATTACCCCTTTTCTAAAAGTTGACATACCCATGATTTTTTGACATATAAACCGAATTTGGTCAAAACACATGATGTAAACATTATTGATTATGTAGTTATATAAAACAAAATAATATGTGAGATAAGTTTATTGATAAAAATGAAAAAAATTTCTCAATAATGTAAATAACAAAAATAATTTTATTATATATGAATATAATGTTTGTTCACAAGAAAGGAAACAAGGTAAAAGATTCTGGACTCTTTTTCATTCTGTTGGGGATACTTAATTTCATTCACGCCTAATTTATTTTATATAGTGTACATAATAAAAATTTAGATATTTAAAATAATGAAAAAATTGATCCTCCATTTATTTAGATTTTCAACTTGAATTATTTCTTTTAAGGGGATTTGAGTTAAAAAGTTACCAAGTGGAATAGAAATTCACAACTCAATTTAATTTCATTAAGTTATATTAATTACTAATTGAAATTAATATCATAATATTAGGTTTGTAATAAATATTTACTATAAATTATTTTATTTAAAATTCTGTTATTTGGATTAGCAGTTTATAAACATAGTATACTCATTGACTGATTCTCACTTCGAAATTATATGATTTCCATGGGATTATTTAACAATCTCATATTATTCAAGATGGTTTGTTCATGGATTTCCATTTTAGATAATCATTGGATAATTGTTCAATAAACTATTTAATTTTAATATCCAATGGTTATTCATGACCTTCATCAAATATCGGTTCCATTTTTTCCACTCATTGGTTCTCATATGTTTTAGAAAATGTTTTATGAAAAAATGTTTTCCTTTATCTATCAAGTTGTTGACATTATTTCAGTCTATAAATAAGATCTTTAAAAAGGATTCGAAGTAATGTTTTTATGCATTAGAAAATTTTTTTTAACAAAATTTTTTCCCTTTTTTGTTTCTGAATTTTTTCATTGAAATCTTTTTATCGCTTTCTGAAGATATAATTTTTAGCCCTTTTTTACAATGCTAAAGTAATATTTCCATTTACCTTATATGAAATTTATGTATTTATCATCAATTTTTTCATTGATGATTCCATTTCATGTTTAACATTATTATTTTTAATGAACATTTTTTAATGGGAGTTTCAATGAAAAATATTTTCAAAATGTTTTTGAAATAAAATAATATTTTCCTGAAGAATTATTTTAAAGATGATATTTTAAATAATCAATGAAAAAAACATCTTTTTTACTCCACATGGATCCTTATGTATTGATATCATCAATATCCTTTATCTTGATGGGTTTTGATGGATTTGTTCAAGGAATGTATTTATATTCACTTCCATGAATTCCTTATTAATACCCTTAAAATATTAAATTATATATCATCATTGAGCATTGAATATTCCATAATTATTCATATCCTTTATAAATGATAAAACGATTTCCAAAACCATATACCATTTTACATACACTTTTTACTTTGAAATTGATTTGATTAATTTGGGAATTATTGATAAATAATTCATTATCATTCAATATGGTTAATTTACATGGAATATTGTTCATTTTGATTATTGAATATGAGGAATGATTTGGACTTGAAATGAAGGTCACAGCCCAGACATTATATACACCCTTTATGCATTGATAGGTGCCCATGAGATAAATATATTATTGAAATTAATTGGTTATCTACCATAAATATGAAAAATATCTGGAATTATCATGATGATATAGGTTATCATGTTTATAATAAATGATGTCCAATAATTAAGCATTTAACTCATTTAGACTCAATTAGTATTATCCAAGAGATTTTGTGTTTACATATCCATTAATGTATTTCATTCTTATTTTATTGATTAATGGGATGTGTTTCATTTTCTCGTATTTTCTTATTTACTTTTCCTTTTCTAGATATTTGAAATGAACAAGTTTTCAATTATTATCTTTTTATATTATTTATCATTTTAGTTTGGTGACTACATGGAATGTGTTTTAAATTGTGTATCTGGGAATAAAAATTTATTGATTCATTATTTCTACCATTATACTTAACCTAACATTACAGATAATTTCAACTAACCATTATTTTATTCCTCTCCCAATTAATCCATGTAGTGTACTATGCATGACTTGTAAGGATATGATAGATGGGATAATGTTTTTAACATAGAATGTTAAAGGAGAAGAAGAAATATGATTTCATTTGTGTATTATTTTGTACTAATAGACTCATGTATATATCTGGTTTTCCATGGTTATTAAACTCTTCAGTCCTTTATGGTTATATTCCTTGAAATCATCCCAATGTATTTAGTAGAAATCACTGACTCAAAGAATCTAGGGTCATGTTTCTACAGTTGGTTTCAAAATAATATCAGTAGAAACCTTGGGAATATGATTTAGGGAAACATATATTAGAGAACATAAACCTAAGATATAATTTAGAGGCACGTATAAAAGAATATCCAATAATTTTTTGAATAAGTAGATTATGTGGGTCTTCCTTGAAATACACCCCTCTCTAGATATTACAATTTGACATGGTCATGAAAAAATTTACCTAGGAGTAATAGATCCAACAAGTTGTTTTTAACATGGCTTGGGGTAACCTGGGACATGATAATGATCCGTACTTTTCACATGTTTTGACACTCCTTGGGGATATTCTTAAGAAAAATCACATTTTCTTCAAGAAAACTATAATGTATTTTGAGTATGAATAACCTAGATTATCCTAAGGTATTTTAGATTGAAGATAAGGTATTCTAATTTATATATCCTATAAATTATTATATAATTTTCTTACTAGGACTATTGTTTTTACCACTATTATTTTTGGTTTTATTCAATAGACGTAACCCGAATAATTCTTGTTAACATCAAACATGAAGGACATGGAGGTGGAAACGATTAACCAAATGAGTTTTTGAAAGGAGATAAGGATATTATTTTTATTTCCAGTTAGTGTTCCGGATAGATGATTAATAATATTACCTTTAACAACTCCCAAACACACCAATAAAGAGAAGTATGGAAGATGATAAGAGATCGAGTGGTGGAGACCATAATGAAAACAATGCTCAATTTTTGAAAAGTGATATTTACAAAAGGAGAAAACTAGGAAAGTGTCTCAATGGAATAAGTACACAATTTATGTGAGGGAATAAAGGATATCAAGAAAATTATCATCAGGAAAATGTAAGAGTACAATAGAATGAAATGATACTCATCATAAGGATCCATTTCTGGTTTGTTTCCTTAAATGTGTGGACCAAAGAATTACCAAAGATAACTCACACTCTTAAATGATAAACCCCAGATCATGAAAGGATGTATATTGGAAATAAATGGATGAAATATTTTTATATTTAGGGTGTATTGAAACCCAATAGTTAAGAGTCCATTTAATTATTAAATTTCAAGGGTGTACACTTGATATATTTTTGAAATTTTATTAATATGGGTTTAGAAATGGAAAACCAAAATGATAGGTGATATCCTATCATTTCTAGTAAGGATGTGGGTATTCAACTATTGACCAAAGGGAGATAATGGTTTCATTACAACCACTGAACAAAATAATTTCATGGTTAATTTTATATTTTTATTTAAACAATTTGAAGAATAAATGTTAATGATGACCAAGTAATATCTCATTATAGGATTGGATATTTATTTATTAACCATATTCGTTTTGGAAGATAGTTAGAGAAAGATCTTTATACATTTCACAATTTTATAGGCCTTATGATATTTTAAAAGTTTCATTTAGTGCTTCATGAATTAAAAAAAACTATTATTGGTGATTAATTTTGTGGAGAAAATTGATAAATTAAAATTTTATCGAAGGGAAAAAATTCAGTATTGGTTATATGAAATAGAAACCCATAAGTTAAGAATATTCCATTATATTTTTTTAGTAAAATAATAACCCTATATTAGGAAAATTACTTCAAAATAGAATGATTTCCTAATACCGTATTATTTTTTGAACCAATGGTCTCATAAATTATTAAAGTGAAAAGTCTTCAAGAACCTCAATTTTCTAGTGATAATTCAATTATTTGTGATTTATGACCTCATTAAATCCCTATAAATATTTATTCATTTACTCTATGTATTTTTTTTACTTTCCATTAATGTTCACTTACTTAGAAACCTAGATACACGGTAGTCCATGTTACCTTTGTACTTAAAATTCCCTCTTTACTAGAGGATGTTTTAAGAACCCTTCTTATTATGTGGGAATTAAATATATGAAATATAAAACAATATATTACCATGATAGAGTTTAAATTTTTATGATGCAATTTAATTATGGTGTGGTGAATGTGACACCCAGAAATTGTAAAGTACAACATTGTATTCGATAGTGTTCATAAAACGCCACAACAAGTGTAAAAATGGAAAATATTAAACCAATACAATACAATATCAAATTAATATAATATATTATATATGTCACAACCCGACCCTACCCGGGCCTGAGCCACAACTACCCCAAACCCGCCTCCATAGGCTAGGTGCAGGCGACCAACGTCGAAGGCATAACAACTCGGGTAGGCCTTTGCCTAAGTACCTGTACACACACACGCAACACACTCAATGCAAAAGTGCAGAGTAAAAGAAAAGATAAGTAGAGTAAAGTGAAACTTCTATATATAAACCACCAAAAGTTCATAGACATACAATCTATACAAAGCAAGTGCAGAAAGTAAACTAAAAAGAAAATGGGAAAAACACACGCCCAACTAGAAAAGTGCCACAACCCGGAAACATGTGAACAAAAAGTAAACAGCTGGAACGGTCTCCCATCTGGTACATGATTCAGACCACCACACGCGCTCCACACTCATGAACTCCTAATCTCCACTTAAGTCGCGAACAACGTGTCTGGTGTCTGGAAGGGCACACAAAGTGCAGGAAAAGACCAATAAGGGGTGAGTATAAAAATATTCAGTAGGATACCAAGAAGGCTCGAGGGAGCAACAAAAGAGGTACTGAAGGGTGAGCAGTAGATCGAACAGGGGAAAGTAGAGGAGTAAAACTGAAGTGCAGTAAAGGGTACAGTAAAGAGTCTAGCTCAACCCAACAAGAGAAATGAGGTAGACTCGTCTAGACAGAAGGAGTTGGAAACGGTGAGAATATGAACTTCTCATCGAGTCTTCGCTACCTATAGCAGGAGAGTAGACTCGTCCAACCACGAGAAGCTAGACATGGAAAGCACGTGGCATACCCCGCACATCTTCGTCTCTCTAGGAAGGAGAGTAACCAAACCCAAGAAGTGGGTACTAGAAAAACGTATATACATTACCATATGCTCAATCAAAAAGCCCAAACAAGATCTAAAGGGGATCTCCATCCCAAAACTCAGCCCAAGAAAGTGAGTAGCCAACAGTCCTAGAAGTAAACACCATCGATGCATAGCATCCCCCACGTCTGCCCCGAACTGCAAGTCAAGGGCTCAAATCACCGCACCTTGATACTATCCACTTTTGGTGGCACTGACTCGCCCTCACGGTTTTCGGTTGCGTCACAAGGATGCTTCATAGTGTGGAAAGTGCCCCTCATACTTGAGAGTTCTGGGGGAACGTCAAACCACACCATGTCACTGCCCCGCAGTCGAGAGTTCTTCTCAAAGTCGAAAGGTGACCCCCTGCCCAGCCCTGCTGGAGGGTCCTGGAATGAGTCGACGGGTGCCACACTACCCAGTCCCGTAACAGGGCAATCCACTGGAGGGAGACCCGGCTAAAGTCGGCAACGGGACCACTGCCCAGCCCAGCTGGAGGTAACCCGACATCAGGGACCACTACCCAGCCTTGCTGGAGGTAAGCCCGACATCAGGGACCACTACCCTGCCCTAATTGAGGTAAGCCCGATATCGGGGACCACTGCCCAGCCCCGCTGGAGATAAACCCGGAACTGCTCTGGTTGTCCCTGTTGGATGGTAACCCACTAGGAATCCTTGTTGGATGGTACAACTGGCGAGCCCTACTCGAAAAAACCTCAGCCCTGCTGGTAAAATACTCAGCCCTGCTGGAGACAACCTTAGCCCTCCTGGAAACGACCTCCTGGGTATAGGATTAGTGCCTGCGTAATGTTTTGGTCACATCAAGTCCACAAGAACTCTACCAGGGAACACGAAGGAACAGGAGAAACTCCCCTGTCCTCTCAAGGAGATCACGCTCCAATCCGCTGAGTCACTGTCGAAGCGGACTAAAAAAACTCATCCCAGAATGTGGGAAAAACACGGACACTATACGAACACCAGTAGTTGCAAATGGTGTCACAGTCTGGTTAAAAGGCACGGTACTGAAACCCCTCATGGCTGAAGAAACAGTGGAAAAAACCATCACTTTCGGCCAAAACCATCGAGACCGAAACCAGGGGGAGACAACCCAACCCTGCTAGTCAAACACAAGAGAACCGGGCTAGGGGAAACTCCACCCTGCTTGTGAAACAAACAACCACAGAGCCTGCGGAAAACTCCACATTGCTAGTCAAACAAATGATCACAGAGGGACCCTCTACGTCGCAATAGGTCAATGTATGTAAAGCAGAACATGACACGCACATGAGGCCCAGACGACGTGTGTCCCCAAGTCAACCCCATCTAAGTGCACAAATGTTCTCAAGTACAGACAACAGCATGTACCTCCAAGAATTCCTGTATACTCCTAGTGTATACCACGTACCATCCCAAAGGCTATCGTGCACACGGCACCCAATGTCAACACGAAGGCGTAATGTAATAACTCCAACCTGGCACCTCAATGACTGAGTCACGATCAACCACATATCTTTAAGCATTTACATCACTCACATGGGAATGCACGCGATCACACACCAAGGGCCTGATACAGCCACAGTAGGAAAAACCTCTACTGATACACCTTTCGGGCTACCACATTTAAAATGATCATGTAATAGGTTGTGCTCTCCTAAACAGATTACACCGTTGTAATCCTCTCGGAAAAACATGGGAGATAGACTACCTACTCGCCTCAAACTGATATCCGACAGAAAAGTCACTGACACTGCCTTACGCCCGAATGGCATCCCGTGATCCTGAGCCTCGGCCCCGAAAACAGTCGGGCGCATCGCACCATTGTGATTCCCTAGGGAAAACACGTCAAAAGGACTGCTCACATGAGTGCAATGGATATTTGGAGAAAAAGATGCATTCTGGTGCACCGCACATGAGCGCTGCTTTGTGGGACCCGCATCCTGGTCCCGAAACACAACGAACGGATCACACCATTGCGATCCTCTCGAAAAAGTACACAATATTGACTATTCAGTTGTCCGAAACGGTTGTCTGGTGATAGTGATGGAAAATCACCATCAGCACCCAAACAGCCCTCGTGGTGCCCACACCATCGTGCGGAATTAGAGCGGGCGGATTGCACCATTGCAATCCCCTCAGAAAAACATCTAGAATCGACTGCTCTCACGCCCCAAATGGATGCCCGATGAGAAAGTCGCGAAATGCTGCCCGCAGCTCAAAAGACGGGTCGTGGGGCCCATGCCTCATCTCCGGCTTCAATTCCCGAAACCACACTGAAAAACATTGGCTCAATTCCAGGGTCACAACACCACTGACAGTGCTCAAAACGAATGTGGGATGTGTCAGTTCCGCTCAAAACACGAACCCCCGGAAAAACATCAAACCGCTTAACAGCGTGTCAAGCCACCGAGGCCCCCGTTTCGGGAGTTAAAAACCCCTGAAACCATCTGGAAAATATTGTCTCCATTTAAGGGATGAACCTCCGCAGACGGTGCCCAAATCGGAAACCCTGTGGATGATTTATCTAATATAAATAATTTTCCATAATAATAATAATAATAATAATATTTTTATTATAACCATTTTTTTATTATAGTTTTTTTTTAAAAACCAGCCCGACTATTCGGTCGGTCTTCTTCTCCAAATATGACCGGCAGCGTGCAGGTCCTTGTCGGCCATCTGGGGTCTGTATACCCCAGTCGTCCATCGCATCCCATGTCACCGCCCCGCTGGCTCCCGCTGCCGACGACCCCGCGCTCCGCCGGCCTCCGCCGCGGCGTCCCCTACTGACCCAACGCCGGCCTCCACTGAAGCCCGCTCGCCCAGCCGCCAAATCCGAATGCCCCACCACCGCCTTCTACTCACCCAGCTACCGTGCCGAAGCCTTCGACCCCCGCCATCTGACTGAAGCCAGAGCCCGCGTCGCCGTCGAAAAGCCCCCAAACAGGCCGGAAGTACTCAAAAAAAACGCAAACTTTTCCGAACAACTGCGGCCTCCTCCGAACTCCGATTTACAAACCAAAAATAGCATTGGAAAGGCTATAATTTATACTACACGACCATGGGCTTTTTTCGAGGATCAAACAACAACTTGATGCATATAATTGAACTAAAATTAGGTGTAGGAATAAAAATTGAAACTCTAACGATCCTACCTTCTAGGGCTTCGCCCGACACTACATGGATGGACCGCCGTAGTTGTTGCGCCTCACCGGAGGGGAGGAGGAGAGGAGGAGTGTGAGGGGGGATGCCTTGAGGGTTTTTTCACCATAGAAACCAAGGAGAGGGAGGGGATGAATTGGGTTTAGGTAGAAAAAATTAATTTAAAACTTAATTAATTTAAAACTCCCAATTAACCCACATTCAATAATTTTGGTGAGGTCAATATTAAACCTCATCAAGGGTAAAAACAAACTCCTGAGAACAACAGCAGTCTAAAGAATTTGATTCCAAGATTTCTTTTGAATGTTATTAAATTGAACGCCCAAAGCTGCCAAATTATGAAAATGCCCCTGGGGCCATTTTTCACTGACGGCCCCCACCCACAAAACTTATACCCCTCCTAGGGTAAACGGCACTCTCTGAACTCAAAGATGCCCTTTGTTTTCCAATCCAAGCCACCGTTTAAGAGATACTTGCGTTAAGCCGTTAAACGAATGAATTAATTATTTAATTTATCCATTTCACATTCCGATAGAGAGAGAGGGGTCCAAACGTACCACGCCGACATGGTTTATGTCGTTCCTAAGGTAAAAACCCCACTCCGAACCCATACGTACACTCAGATCTCTGATCAGAATCACCTTTTAGGCGTTAACCCATATATTTGGCGTGCATAGTGTGAACGCACTGAAAATTTAATTCTGGCTACTTCGGGACTCGGAATTGCATGCCGTCTGAAGGCGCTGCTCTGGAATAACATCATGAATATTCCAAAGACTTTCGCAGCAGAAACCGGGTTCTTACAACATTCCCTCCTTCAAGATTTTCATCCCCGAAAAGAAAAACCAAGGAACAAATCAGGGTACTAAGCCCAAACCTGTCTCTCCCATACCCAGATGAACTCTTGCGCAGCTCTGTGCCACCGCACACAGACCAACAGATTGATCCGTTCATGTGAGGTATGCCCTCCCTGATGTCGTGCATAGGAGCACGCACACCTCTTCTGGGGTGAGTCACATGGGAGACGTCATGCACTCAAATCAGCCTTTGGGGTTAGGGTTGGGCGGTAGGGAACCTCACCATCCCTCTGCACGGTCCCAAACAGTCCGAAGGACCTCAGGGGGAGCTACATCCCCAACCAAACCTCTACGTCGCATACCGCGAATGGAATCACCGCCCACACCTGGAACAAGGCCCGGTAATTCCCTCCTTCAGAATATTTATATGGTGAAACACCCAAGGATATCTGGTCACGCAAGGTTTTATAATCTATGTGCCATAACCAAGGCTCTCTTACACGCTCGAAAGGCGAAGATGTCCACACCATTGACTAGAAAAAAATGTCATATTCCTTTTACCTTTCCAACACAGGGTTACACCGAAGCCCCACGCCACCCGCGTAGGAACTCAAACAAGGAGCCGGGAGAAAACCATTCCACACACCGAGTCTAAAAATTTTACTGCAGAAAGTATAAGAGTTGTAGAGAGTTCCTGTTATCACCTCATGCTCTGTAGGATCGTAGAAATCCAAAGCTCGCGGCTATCCGCGGTCCAAACTGTCAGCTCCTGGAGCCTGATTTGGACCACCTAGTCATGATTGGAAGACCTCGTAAGGTCATCCTCCACTTCCAGCTCCTCCCGCTCCTCTGCTAGCACCACCTAACTGGGTACTACTCTGATAATGGAACTTCCTCCGTCGTGGTGGTGCACCTGCTGCCTGCCCGAAGCCCTCAGCGTGCCTGGTCAGGGCAGTCTCGAGCCAGGTGACCTCACCCATTGCAAGAATAACACCGAATCTCTCTGGGATGCACTAGTGCCCTCCGTCACCACTGTGGTGTACAACCACTCCCTTGAGTCCGGTTATCAGAAAGCAAACTACCTCAAGGTTCTGTTTGCCGACGCCCACTAGCTGCGGCAGATGTCTCAGCTCTGTCGAGCCTGCGGCCACCACCAACTTTAGAACGCGACAAGAAGCACTCTGTCGCTAGTTCCTGCTCTAGCACCCCGTCATATGTGGTAATTCCCAAGGGTACTATGATAGAATGAATCTCTCGGTGGAGACCCTGCTCAAACTTATGTGCTTGGATGTTTCCGTCTTGGACCAAGTCCGGGTAAAAGCGTGCACGGTCTGCGAAACTAGCCGCGTACTCAGCCACCGTCCTCCCTCCATTCTAAAACTGCAGGAGATCCTGAATCCGAACGGAGCTTAAGCATGAGGGGAAAAACTCCTCATGAAATAACAACTGAAAGTAGCCCCACAAGAGCAATGACTCGTCAATAAACTGAGTCACCAGACTCCACCAATGCCATGCTACTCTACGAAAAAGGTTGGCTTCCAAAGCCACTCTCGGATATGTCGGTGTCTGCACAAGCCTGAAAAGGCTAACCACTATCTCTAGCCAAACCACTGCTGCCTGAGGGTCTAGCTCACCTCTGAACCTCAGCGGTGTTTGCCGCTGGAACTCACAGAGTGCACTCAACCTGCGCTCAAGCTCAGCCTGATCTACTAAAGCTGTCTTCTACTCAACAGGTGGGGGTGCTCTTACCGGCCCACCTGGAGAAAGGGGCTCGCATGATGGGTCCTGTAATGTGGCCTCGTAGATCACAGGGTGGTATTCACGAACCAAAACTGGTATCCTGGATGACTATCTTCGCAGAGACATCCTGACTATTATCAAGTAGTTCCGCAATCAGATGAGAAAAATGTATATACCAACAACAACAATGGGGAGCTGACTCAAGAAGGACAATCAAAGACTCAATCCTATGTGATTCACAACCAATTTTCCTTGCAACAAGTGTCTCAGCATGCCGAGATGACAAGAGGGTTATCAAGGTCCTTGTGAATGGATATGTCGGTCGCCGCACCGTCACTGGACTCCCTGGCCTGAGAGCCGCTCTCGAGACACATTAACACTGTTTCCATATATCCCAAACAATTCCTCTATTAGGGACGTCTGCACAACGTCCTAAGGAATGAACCACCTCTGATACCACTTTGTCATCACCCGACCCTACCTGGGCTCGATCTGCAACTACCCCAAGCCCGCCTCCAGACCGAGCCGACAAGAGGGTTATAAGGCTCCTTGTGAACGGATATGTCGGTCGCCGCACCGTCACTGGACTCCCTGGCTTGAGAGCCGCTCTCGAGACACGTTAACATTATTTCCATATATCCCAACCAATTACTCTATTAGGGATGTCTGCACAACGTCTCAAGGAACGAACCACCTCTGATACCACTTTTTCATGACCCGACCCTACCTGGGCTCGATCTGCAACTACCCCAAGCCCGCCTCCATAGGCCAGGGGCTGGCGACCAGCGCCGAAGGCATAACCACTCGGGGATTATTTTGCATAAGTACCTGTACACACACATGCATCACACTCAATGAAAAAGTGTTGATTAAAATGAAAATAAAATCAGAGTAAAGTGAAACTGCTATATATAATCCACCAAAATTACATCGACCTCTAATCAATACAAAGAAAGTGATGAAAGTAAAATAAAATGAAATGGGAAAACACACGCGCCCTACCAAAAAAGTGCCACAACCCGACAACAGGTGAAAAAAAAGTAAACAACTTCATGGGTCCCCAACCTGGAACTCGACTCCAACCACCGTACGCGGTCCACGCTCCTGAACTCCTAAGCTCCACTGAAGTCACTGCCAACCTGTCAGTCGTCTGCAATGGCTCACCAAGTGCAGACAAAGCCCAAGTAGGGGTGAGTATAAAAATACTTAGTAGGATACTCCGAAGGCTCGAGGGAGCAACAAATGAGGTAACGATGGGTGATCAGTAGATCGAACATGGGAAAGTAGTGGAGTACAACCAAAGTGCAGTAAAGTTTACAGTAAAGAGTCCAACTCAACACAACAAGATAAAGGAGGTAAACTCTTCCAGACACAAGGAGCTAGAAACGGTGAGAAGATGAACTTATATTCGAGTCTTCAATACCTATAGTAGGAGAGTAGACTCGTCCAACCACGAGAAGCTAGACACAGAAAGCACGTGTCATAACCCGTGCATCTTCGCCTCTCCTGGAAGTAGAGTAACCAAACCCAAGAAGTGGGTACTGGAACAATTTATATACATATCCATACGCTCAATCAAGAATTCCAAACAAGTTTGTAAGGGGATCTCCATCCCGTAGATCATCCCATTAAAGTGAGTAGCCAACAGTCCCAGAAGTAAACACCATTGATGCCCAGCATCCCGCACGTCTACCTCAAACTGCAAGTCAAGGTCTCAAATCACCGCACCTTGATACTATATGCTTTGGGCGGCACTAAATCACCCTCATGGTTTTAGGTCATGTCATAAGGACGCCTCTTGGTGGGGAATATTCCCCTTGTACTTGAGAGTTATAGGGGAACGTCAAACCACACCATGTCCCTACCCCACAGTCATGCGGTCTGCTCAAAGTTGATAGGGAACCCCCTGCCCAGCCCTACTGGAGGGTCCCTGGAAGTCAACGGGTTCCCACTACAGGGAGACCCGGAATGAGTCGACGGGTGCCACGCCGCCCTGTCTTGTAATAGGGTAATCCACTGGAGGGCGACCCGGCTAAAGTCGGTGTTGGGACCACTGCCCAGCCCAGCTGAAGGTAACCCGACATCGGGGACCACTGCCCAGCCTAGCTGGAGGTATCCCGGCATCAGGGTCCACTACCCAGCCTAGCTGGAGGTAAGCCCCGCATCGGGGACCACTGCCCAACCCAGCTAGAGGTAAGCCTGGCATCAGGGACCACTGCCCAGCCTCGCTGGAGGTAAACCCAGAACTGGTCTGGACATCCCTGTTGGATGGTAACCCATAGGCCATCACTGCTAGACGGTACATCTAGCGAGCCCTGCTCAAAACAACCTTAGCCATGCTGGTAACAATTTCATCCCTAATGGAAACAACCTCAACCCTTTTGGAAGTAACCTCCTAGGTAGAGGATCGGTGCCCGCGTAATGTGTTGGTCAAATAGAATCCACAAGAACTCTACCAGGGAACACGAAGGAACGAGAGAAACTCCTCGAGACTCTCATGGTGGTCACACTCCCATACGCAGAGTCACTATCGAAGCGGACTGAGACAAATCATCCCAGAAAGTGGGGAAAACACCAACACTGTACGAACACCCGTAGTTGCAAATGGTGTCATAGTCCGGTGAAAGGGAATGGTACTAAAACCCCTCACCGTTGAAAAAACAGCGGAACAAACCATCTATGTCGGCCAAAACCATAGAGACCGAAACCAGGGGGAGACCACTCAACCATGCTGGTCAAACAAAAGAGCACCAGGCCAGGGTAAACTCCACCATACTGGTCAAACAAACGAGCACAAAGCCATGGGAAAACTCCACCTTTCCAGTCAGTCAAACAGGCATAGAGGGACCCTCTACGTCACAAGAGGTCAACGTACGTAAAGCAGAACATGACACGCACATGGGGCCCACACAACGTGTGGCCCCAAGGAAACCCCAACCAAGCGCACAAACGTTCTCAGGTAAAAAAAACCACATGTACCTCCAAGCGTTCCAGTATACTCCCAGAGTATTCCACGTTCCAGCCCAAAGGTTATCATGAACATGACACCCAACGTCAATGCGAAGGCGTAATGTAAGAACTCTAACCTACCACCTCAACTGCTGAGGCACAGTCAACAACGTCTCTTTAAGGATTTAAATCACTCACACAGGAGTGAACGCGATCACAAGCCAAGGTTCTGCTATAACCACAATTGGACGAACATCTACTGGTACACCATTCGTGCTAACACATTTAATAATATCATGTAAGAGGCTCTGATCGCCTAAACAGATTACACCATTGTAATGCTTGCGGAAAAACATGCGAGATAGATAACCTACTCACCTCAAACGGATATCTGACTTAAAAGTCGCCGACATCGTCTTATGCCCGAACAGCGTCCCGTGATCCCGAGCCTCAGCCCCGAAAACATTCGGGCGCATCGCACCATTGTGATCCCCTCGGGAAAACACGTCAAAAGGACTGCTCACTTGAGTGCAACGAATATCCATAGAAAAAGATGCATTCCAGCGCACCACACATGAGTGTTGCTTCGTGGGACATGCATCCCAGTCCCGAAACACAACGAACGGATCGCACCATTACGATACTCTTGAAAGAGTACACAAGATGGACTATTCAATTGTCCAATATGGTTGCCTGGTGATAGAGATGAAAAATCACCGTCAGTGCCCAAACGAGCCTCGTGGGGCCCGCACCATCGTGCAGAATTAGAGCGGGAGGATTGCACCATTGAAATCCCCTCGGAAAAACATCCAGACTCGACAACTCGGACGTCCCGAATGGACGCCCGATGAGAAAGTCATTAAACGCTGCTCGCAGCTCAAAAGACGGGTCATGGGCCCCACGCCTCAACTCTGGCTTCAACGCCCGAAACCACACTGGAAAACTCCAGCTCAACGCCACGTTCACAATGCTGCTAACAGCCCTCAAAACGGACATGGGATGTGTCTGCGCCGCTCAAAACACGAATCCCTAGAAAAACATCAAACCGCTTAACGGCGTGTCCCACCACCGAGGCCCCCGTGTAGTGAGTTAAAAACCCCTGAAACCATCTCAAAAATATTGTCTCCATTTAATGGAAGCATCGCCACAGACGGTGCCCAAATAGGACACCCTGCGGATGATTTATCTAATATAAATCATTTTCAATAATAATAATAATAATAATAATATTATTATTATTATTATAACCATTTTTTATTATAATTTTTTTTAAAAACCATAACGGCCATTCGGCCGGTCTTCTTCTCTTAAGAGGACCCACAACATACATGCCCTTGTCTGCCAGCCGGGGTCCGTAGACCCCGGTTCTCCATCGCATCCCGTGTCGCCGCCCCGCTGGCTCCCGCTGCCGACGACCCCGCGCTCCACCGGCCTCCGCCGCGGCGTCCCCTGCTGACCCAGCGCCGGCCTCCGCTGAAGACCGCTCACCCAGCCGCCGAAGCCGAATGCCCGACTGCCGCCAGCTGCTCACCCGGCCACCGCGCCGAAGCCCTCGACCCCCGCCGTGCTCCTGAAGCCAGAGCCCGCGCCGCCGTTCGAAAGCTCCCAAACCGACCGGAAGAAATCAAAAACCCGCAAACTTCACCGAACAACTGCGGCCTCCTCCAAACTCTGATTTAAAAACTGAAAATTTCGTTGGAAAGGCTATAATTTATACTACATGAGCATGGGCTTTGTTTGAGGATCAAACAACAAGTTGATGCATATAATCGAACTAAAAGTAGGTTCAGGAATAAAAATTGAAACCGCAATGATCCTACCTTGTTGGGCTTTGCCCGACGCTTCACAGACGGACCGCCATAGTTGTCGCGCCTCACTGGAGTGGAGGAGGAGAGGAGGAGCTTGAGGGGACTGCCTTAAGGGTTCTTACGTAAGAGAAACCAAGGAGAGGGTGGGGATGAATTTGGTTTAAGTAGAAAAAATTATTTAAACACATAATTAATTTAAAACTCCCAATTAACCCACATCCAAAACTTTTGGAGAGATCAAGATTAAACCTCTTCTAGGGTAAACACCACCTCCCGAGCACAACGACAGTCTTGAAATTTGAATCGGAGCTTCTGTTGGAATGTTATAAAACTGAATGACCAAAGTTGCCAAATTACGAAAATGCCCCTGGGGCCATTTTTCACTGACGGGCTGCGCCCGCAAAACGTATACCCTTCCTAGAGTAAATGGCACGCTCCGAACTCAATAGTGCCCTTGGTTTTTCAATCTGAGCCACCGTTTAAGAGATACTTGCGTTAAGCCGTTAAATGAATGAATTAATTATTTAATTTATCTGTTTCATGTTCCGATAGGAAGCGAGGGGTCCAAACCTCCCGCACCGACATACTTTAAGTCGTTCCTATGGTAAAAACACCATTCCGGACCAATCCGTATACTCAGATCTCTGATCTGGATCACCATTTAGGAGTTAACCGATTTATTTGGTGTGCAAAGTGTTAACGCACTGAAAATTTAATTTCGACCACTCTGGGGCTCGGAATTGCACGCCGTCTGAAGGCGCTGCTCTGGAATAACATAAAGAATATTTCAAAGTCTTTCGTAGAAAAAACTCGGTTCTCATAGTATATCTTGTAATACACACAGAACTATGTTAGCATTAATCACATGAAATAGAGACCTTCCTTGAAATCTTGCATTACATGGAAGAGTGTCCTTCCTCGATATCTTGCATTACAAACAAGACAATGTTTCACCAAATAATAACATGTTATTAATTTTTTCTACTAAATATAATATGATGTAAACTAGTAGTTATGATAGTTTTTATGAATATTTTTAACCAACATATGATTTTTTGGTTCATATATATATATAATGAATTCATCGGTTAATAAATAATGAGATATAAAAATAAGAACTACTTGGATATAAAAATATATATTATTAGTTTTATGCTTCCAACTGAGTTTTGTATTAATAAAAATAATTAATTAAAATTATCTAATTATTTTAATGAAATATATATTTTATATATTCCTTAAAATAATATTGATATTGATATATTAGGTTTGACAGGAATAAGATAAGAACCAACACAATTTCACAGATAAAACCAATATTTTTATAAACAAAAATTTACCACCATTTTGTGAAGAATGAATGTTAAATATGATTTTGGACATTTTATTTAATTTTATATGTAAAAAACGTCATCTTTGAAATATAAACATAAAATTCAGGTTAAGGTTATTTTTTGATATTTTTTAGAAACATATCAAATTTAAATGAATTGTTAAAAACACTAAATTTTTGATCAATACTAATTTCTAATGTAATTTATTTATAAGGATAAATAATATTTTAAATTGGCTTTAAATATTAAATAGATCATTTTTTACCATTTAATACAATTTATATACTTTTAAACAATTAAACAATGAAATTTACTATAAAAACATAAAAATATTTCAAACATTTTTACGATGAAAACACGCATTGTCATCCCGCCTGTAGGATAAAATTTAAAAATAATTATGCCACATATATGATTAAACTTTGGAAAAATGGATACCATGTTTTGAAATAGAATAATTTATAATTTCTAATAATTAAAAAATTGTTTTTGAATGAAAATATTACTAAATGTGTTTAAATTAATTAAAATGATAAATGATAAATTATGATTAATAAGGAACTAAAACATAACCGTATGACCCAAAAAAACTTTGTACAAGAGAAATATTATGGATATATATATAACCTATCCTATATATTTTAGAATTGGGTCAATAATGATATCCACTTGCAACCTGAAAAACATGGCAGGAATTCCTTTTTAAAAATATAACAAGAGTGCTACTCCTCCACCACTATAAAAGACCACCACTTATCCCCATTACTCACACCTCTCAAAAAACTTCAGTTAAATCAATATTTGCCAAAATATATCCTCAAAATACCTCCCATTATCTGATAATCCTACCCTTGGGAAAAAATACATCAATAGAATCCCTTAGGTATGAACCAAAAGAAGTTACCTGATTAAGTGGACGCATCTTATCCCAAGCTCTCTAATTTCATTACCATAACACACCACCTAAAATATATTTATTATATGGTCAAATAAATTTATTTTTACTCAATATACTTTTATTTTTTTATTTTTTGGGTTATACATACACTTATATATACTTCCATCTAATTGATAACGAACATACTATTTATGTGTACGTCGAACCACCACCTCATGAAACAGTGACTGTTCATTTTTCCTTTACAGACTCTCATGGGGAAATATTGATGGAAAATATACATATTTATGATATTTATGATATTTATTATTTTTTTAAAACTTTTTTTTCATTTTATATCACATTACTTTGATACTTTTTGTTTTGAATTAATATGATAGCATCATTTGTGGAAGGGTGGAATACTGCCCCCTCAAAGCGATGTGATTCGTTGACACTATACATGGAAGAATTAAAGGATGTTTTTAATTAAAAATAACTGAAATAAGAATAATATATATTATATTGATGAAATAATTACCTCTCTAGAAATGTAATATATATCGGTTTCGTTATTACCCTTTCACGTACTAAAAAGTTATAATGTCGTTTATGGATGTGTGGACTACTGCCCCCTCGATATGATGTGAATTTTGTTACAACTAAAGAATTATATATATAAGAATATATAGTTAAATAAAAATTTAGTTAGGATATAATGATCATTAAAAAAGGATATGGCATTACTTACCTTAATTCCATGACGATCATTGAAAAATGTAAACGTTACTCATGCATACATACGGTTTACCGTGTCCATGATTGAATATTAACTCATTTTTCATAACCATATTAAAATATTGGATATAAAACAATAATTTATATATAATTATTAAAATTATATCTTGATTATTGTTCTGTATATGTAATATATTGACCATTTTGACTATAGTTGACCAACCTTATTTTTTTTGACACATACACTGAATTTGGTCAAAAACAACTTATGTAAACATAATTCATAATCTATCTATATAAAACATTATAATAAGTGAATTAAAATTAATTATAAATAAGAAAAAGGATCTCATAAATTTTAATAATTAACATAAGTTTCTTATACAGAAACATAATGTGTGTTCACCATATAGGAGACACAATGTAAGATATTCTTGTATCATTTTTTTTCTATGAGGTAAACATAATTTTTGTACACCAAATTTATTTTATATGGTCATTATAATTACCATTTTGATATGAAATATCATAAAAAAATATTTATTGATGCTATTTTTAACTTCAACATGAATTATTACTTTTTTGTGGATTTGAGTTAAAATTTACCTTTTTGAATAGAATTGCAAAAATCAATTTAATTTCATTGAGTTATATTACCTTATCATTGTCGTTAATATTCTATAATTAGGTTTTCAATCACTCTTTACTATATATTTTTTTATTTACACTTCCCATATGTGGAATCATTGTAGATACACATAATTACTCATTTATTTATTCTCACTTCGATGATATAGCTTTTTCAATGGTTTATATCAAAATATAAATTTATTCATGATTTTTTGTACTTGAATTTAAATTAGAGGGAATTATTTGTTAATTGTTCAATTAAACCATTAATTTTAATCTCTTGGGTTTATTAATGACCTTTATCAGGTATTAGTACAATTTTCCCACTATTTAGTACTCAAATGTTTTGGAAATTATTTTATAAAAACCCCGCTTCATTTATCTATTTAGTCAGAGAACATATTTTCTTCTAAAAATCACGTCTTCTAAAAGTGTTTAAAAAATGTATTAAATCTTTTAAGAATGGAATGATAAAATATTTTTTACCCCTTTTGTATTTTATGATTGTTTTCAAAGTACTATTCTTCTATATTTCTAAACAAAGCATTTTTATAACACTTTTTACATAGTAAAAGAAATGTTTATTTTTAAATTGAACAAAATTAATATATTTATCTACAGTTGTTTTGTATAAGATTCATTTTCATGTTTAAAAGGATTATTTGGTAAGAATTTTTTTTAAATGGGATTCCAAAGAAAAATATTTTACATCGTTTTTACAATTAAAATGATATTTTCCTCAAGAATATTTTTTAATTTATTCATTAGTTTCATTAACATCCACATCTCCCTATTTTTATTCGACTTGGGATGTTTTGTTTCAATACCATCTATATACTTTCTCTGAATGGGTTTCAATTTATTTGGTCATGGAACATATTTATATTCTATTATTATATTCCTTATTAGTCTCCTTGAAATATAAAAATCTATATTATAATTTATCATTGAAATTTCCCTAATTATCCATATAATTTTTCAAATATATTAGTATTTCATGAACCAAATACCATTTTACATTCAGTGATTACTTTTATAGTTATTTTATTTACTGAGAAATTTTTGATAAACCTATATTTCTATTTCAATACGGTTATTTTATGAGGAATGCTATTTTTTTAAATTATTACACATGAGGAATTATATGGAATGGAAATTATGTGTTGGGACTAAAAGTTATATAGACCCTCAATGCATCAATAGTTTCTCATGAGACAATTTACCTACACAAATTTAGGGAGCTTCTATCGTTAATTTAATTCATCTTGTAAAAGGGATTGACGGTACAATTTTTCATGTGCCTAATACATGATGTCCAATAATTAGGCATTTACATAATTTAGACATAGTTATGATTATCCATGGTATTTTACATCGAAATATCTTTGGATGTATTTCATTATAAGTTTACTTTTTAGAGGCATGTGTTTCAGTTTCTCACGATTCCATATTTACTTTTCTGTATATAGTTATTTGAATGGAATTTGTTTTTATTTATTATATTTATATATTATTTATCATTTCAGTTAATTGACTATATATCATGTATTGTCAATTATTTTCCTTTCCATATTAATTTGTTGAATCATTATTGATACCTCTATGTTTTACTTACCCTTATTGAGATTTTGAGCTCACCATTATTTTGTTTCCACTACCCATGAATCCGAGTAGTGTATTAAGAAATAATTGAATGGATTTGATATAGAGAATAAATTCTGTAATCTATAAAGGAATAGGAGAAGGAAAAAAACATTGTAATCAATGTATTTTTTTAATAAAAGAATGATGTTTGTATCTAGTTTACCAGGACTAGTAAACTCTATGGTTCTTCGGGGAGTGATTCCTTTTAATCATGGAAATGTAAGTAGTAGCATAAAACAGCTCCGAGATTCTGGGGTTGGGTCAGTATATATTTTATTGTTTGAGATAAAAAGACTAATTGTGGAATTAAATATATAATTTATTAATATGAAACAATTACTTGATGAATTAATTGACATTATTTAATTTTTTATGTGGGAATAATTAAATAATTATTTAATGAATTGTAGTATTTTTTTTGATTTTATATTTGGTTATTTAATTACCTAAATAGTTTATGGAAGTAAATTTTTTAATTAATGAATAAATTAAATAGTTGAAGTAATGAGATTATCTGGTTGATGAATTAAAGAATCAAATTGTGGGATTTAATTAATTGATGAGTTAATTAATGTGAGTAATGTGATTATTTAATAGTGAATGAATTAATGGAGTTGACATGAATAATTAATTAGATAAGTAATTGATTGGATTGAATGTGATTAATTAACTGTTAATTAAATAATGAAATTGACATGGAGAAATAGCTGGCCAATTAATTGAAGGGATTAAATGAGATTAATTAATTATTAATTTATTAATGCAATTGACATGAAAAAATAATTTGTGAATTAATTGAAGAGAATTTAATGTGATTAATTAATTACTGGACTTATTCAAGGATTTGATCTGATTAATTAATGAGTGAATTAATTAATGGGGATTATTGTTTTTATTTAATTAAATGAGTTGGATTAATTAATTGGTAAAAAATTTATAAGGGGTTATTATGTGGATGCAATAGCTCGAATTAGATAATTAGTTGTTAAATTAATTATGATATACAATGATAATTGAGTTGAGATAATTAATCAATGAATTAATTATGAAATATGGATATTGTAAATAAGATAATTAATTGTTGAATTAATTATAGGATATTATGTGGTGGATATTGATTAATTTAATTAATTAATGGGATTGACAAAAATAAATAATTTTGGGAATT
This sequence comes from Viscum album, assembly GCA_963277665.1. Classification (NCBI taxonomy): domain Eukaryota; kingdom Viridiplantae; phylum Streptophyta; class Magnoliopsida; order Santalales; family Viscaceae; genus Viscum; species Viscum album. The sequence continues at coordinate 1,167,236,345 of OY728126.1, forward strand.
AATTAATAGATTAATATGATAAATTAATAGTTTAATATAATAATATAATTAAATTTATTAATTAATAATTTAATTAATTAATATATTTGATGTGAATAATTAATTATTAAATTAATTAATATTATTGAGGTTATTAGTTAATTTTTAGAATTAAATAGAAAAATTTATGTGATAATTTAATTGTTGAAATAATTAACGATACCCAAATGATTATTTTGTAGTATAATTTACTAGAGGGATTGATGTGATTAGTTAATTTTAAAATTAATTAATGTTATTGATGTGATTGGTTAATCTTTGAATTGTCCAATAGAATTGATGTGATTAATTAATTTTTTAATTAATTAATGAGTTTTATTTTGTTAATTAGTTATCATGTTAAATAATATTATTGATTAGATTAGTTAATTTTTTAATTAACTAATAGAATTGAAGTGATTATTTTTTATAGAATTAATTAATTAATTTGATGTAATTAATTATTTGTAAATTTAATTAATATTATTGATGTATTTAGATAATTGATGAATTAACTATAGTAATTTTTGTGATTATTTAATTTTTAATTAACTAGAGGAATTGTTCTGTTTAATTAATTTATTAATTAATTAATGTTGTTGACATTTTTTTTATTTTTTAATTTACTAATGGAATTGTTTTGTTTAACTAATTTTTGGATTAGTAATGTAATTGATGTTGGTAATTAATATTTGAATTAATTATGTGTTGAGGAATAGTGACGTGCCTATTCTAATGTGTAATATATGAATGGTAACACGGTAATTTAAGTATGAATTAAATAATTAAAACATGGTCATTCTAATGTGTAATGTATGAATGGTAAAATGGAAATTCAATTATGAATTAATGAATAGTAACATGGTCATTATAATGTATAATGTATGAATGGAAACATGGGAATTCAAGTAGGAATTGAAGATTGTGAATATTGTCATTGTATTATATGAAGTTTGAATTCTAACATGGAAATTCAAGTATGAATTAAATAATTTGAAAATAATCATTCTATTGTGTGAAGTATGAATGGTAGAATGTGCATTCAAGTATGAATTATTGAGTGGTAATAATGAAATTCAATGATCTGACCGTAGTTTGGAATACATCATGCTCCGTCATGAGCCAAACTAGGTGTTGAGATATGATATGACCTTGGAATAGATCAGGATCTTGCATGAGACGAAGTCGGTATTGAGATATGATGTCACCTGGGAATAGTTCAGGCTCCGACATAATCCAAAGAAGGTAATGAAGTATGAGTGTCTATGGGAACCAGAGGGTTTATGTTGTTAAATAAATATTTATCGATATTGTGATAACTGTTTACTTAAGCATTGTAACTACTTAATTAAATAACGATATGCACTTTATATTGACATGATATTTTTTAAACACTCTTGGTGGCGGATTATTGAGTTTTACTCACACCCTACTTTGGTTTCCTACCTGATACCCGAATATGCCTTGTATATTCTATGTAGTTGAAAGGAAAAAGGAATTACGTTAGATTATTGAGTTGGAATGGAGCATGGATGAGGGAAATACACGTTGTTTGGGGCCCACATGGAAATGTTTTCAATGTTTTTATTTATATTGGGTTTTGGATATTGACACTTGGCATGTAATTTAGCATGAATATTCTAATTATTAGTTTTGATATTGTCATACCTATTTTCACTGATCTTATGATACTGATATTATTCTTGTATTTATTAAATTGTTGGTTATTTTTCATTTATTTCCACTAGTGCATTACTCTGTTGGATGAAATGAGGTTATTACCTCCCTATGACTGATAGTATACCATCACTACTAGTCGACAACCTTTTTCATATGGGGATGCATGCATGAGGTCATGTGACCAACCGGTTCAGGTCACCAGTGTGTGGCATGAAGGCTGGAAGGTTAAAAAATATTTTTTTAATGAATATTTTATTTAACACATCTCATTACATTGAGTAAAATTCATATTTTTGTGTTGTTTTATAAATGAGAGTCCACCATGGGTCTATGCCAAATTTCAAAAAATAAATATCCAAATGAAATTTTCGAACTCAGAGAAATAGGGGACATAAAATAACATTTCTATTGTATTGTACTATTTCATAGTGATTAGTAGATTGGAAGACCCACTAAAGGATGGTGGTTGTTTCCACATGAGGGTATCCAGGGAGAGTAGTTCTATAATCAGCACATTATTGAGTTTAATATGAATCATGTTATTGTTTATTGCATTAGAGATTTTGGTGATTATGGTTATGATATTTTTCTGTATATATTCAATCAATTTTGGTTTATCATTAATAAATCACTACATTTTGTATCATATTAACTTTTTACCATGTATCATATTGGCTATAACCACTAACTAAAATAAAAAACTGTGGTTTCACTATCATGTGTTATAAATCAGAGTATTTAATTATATCATAAAGATTATAAATCCAACAATATCCAATATTTGGAAACCATTAGTAAACCTTTAACATTTTATGATCATACTCTATCTCGTTTGGTCCACCACATATTATTTTAGTTCATTTCCACTTACTACTATACAGTAATTAAAAAATCTAACTAAACCCCAATCTCTTACAAACTAAGGTAACCTAATAACTAAATACATCTATATTACATCATTTAATATGAATTTCAATTCATCTCATATAAAATTAATCCCAAATATCATTTTTTTTAGTTTCATTAGACATTATATAAATTAATAACTTATTTTATAAAATTTTCAAAATATCTCACAAATAGGATTCTCAAACGATAACCTTGATACATATCATGAAAATTATTATCTCTCAACACCTAGGGAATGAGAACATAATTAGTGTTGGTCTATTATTCTCAGTAATGTTAGACATAAGAGACAACATTCAATGTTCATAAGTAAGAATAAGATGACTATATTAGTAGAAGAATATAATGTTGGTGGAAAGGAATAACATAATAGAATCATACCATATATAATAAAATATTTGTAATGGTATATGTATTTTAACATAACACATGAAATTTTCATAAGAGTATGGAAATTAGAATCATTAATCATGATCTCTGAGAACATAATACAGGTGTTTTTCATAACATGTGATATTGTAACAATCATAAGTTGTAAAATCAAAACATATGCTATGGAAAACTAAAAATAAATTCATATAATAATGGACCTAACTGACCACAGACCCATAAAAGTGTTTACATTCACTAAACCCCATCCCATTAGATAGAGGAAAATGGTTAACCACTATTATCCCATCCAAATATCTTAAGATTAAAAAATCACTTAATTCAATCTCGAGATATAATATAAACACCCATATAATTAAGGTAAACCATACATATGTGTTTTCTAAGAAAGTGAAAGCATTTATAATAATATCACATTATAATGAACATATGAAAAATAATACAGTACAATGAAATAAATCCTATGGATTTATCAAATTCATCTATAGAAATAAAGAAGATGATATGTTTAGATAATATTCCTTTTGAAGCACTATAATCATTAAATGATTTTTACGTAGATGAAAAGACCCTTTATAAGGGAATAATAATTTTTTAGGAGAAAACAAAAGATTCATTATTTATATTTTTCCCCTTTTTAGTAAAATATAAAAAAATAAAAGGCTTTTATGTTTATTTGAAAATAATGAAACATTTGAGCGGTATTTTATTAATGAATGTTGTAGAGGATAGAAGGAGACTGCATTTATAAATAATTGCCTAAAAATATATTCCATTCATATATATGTAATGTATGGGAAGGATTCAAGGAAATGAGAATACTAAAAAATTTATCTAAATATTATTATTTTAGAGTTATTTTATTCCATTTATAAATAACATAATAAATAATTTTATAAGATAAGTAATAGAGCAATATTGTGCCATCTCCGAGTATGCGTACTAGCTTAAGGAGGAGTTGCTGAATCGAGCTCATCATCAGGAAGTACCACATCTATGTGGGAACGTAATAAATAGTCATGAAGATCATCACTAGCCATGTGAAACAAAGATTATCACCACTAAGATATTTTTTAAAAAAATATTAAATATAAAAAACTAATGAATTTCAGAATAAAATAATGTTACATATAACATATTTTTAATATAAATTTGAAATTTAAAAAACTAATAAATATCAAAATATGATAATTACTTATGACTAAATACCTGAATATAATACATCATTTGTTTTCCTCATCACTATTTCCATTGACATCAATGTATTCGTCCTCATCTTCAGCATTGTGAACTTTTATATGACATAAATTTTCATAATCCCTTATTACATCAGTAACATTATCCATATCATAAGACAATCAATGAGGGGTTACATCATTGATATTTATATTCTGTCAAGTAAGATATATATTTTTGGATATTTCTTGATAACATAAAATATGTTTCACTTCCACATAATGATTTTCATTTTTAATAATCTGATTGTTAAATGATTTAATTTTCATCACACTCTAATAGTCCTTAAAATCTCGAAAAATATCACAGTAATTTTAATAGTAAACTATACGCACTTGATGAACCAACATAAACGGTTCATTTGATGCAATAAGACATTTACATTTATTATCAACAACTCCATGTTATGGATTAATTCACAACACCTGATTCGTATCAAACCATTAACATTTAAACATTGTAACATATTTTAGTCCCAGAAAAAAAACTCAATTATTTCATCTAGTATACCATAAAAGTAAACTTCACCTTCCTTATGATGCTATCCTTTAAAATGAACACCACTATTCATTGATTTCATTGTGTAACCATACATGTGTGTATGGAATTGAAATCCATTAACCACATACCCATTATAAGATTTTAACAATTTTGATTGAGGTTTTTTGAGCACACATAATCGACTGTCAATTATATTTTCATGTTGTGTTACCTATAAATAAAGAAAATTATTAATAATATATATCATTGATTTTTTTTATCGAAAAAAACATTATGTACGGGTCTTTAAAACCAACATGAAAAATTTTGTTTCTGACATTCCTCAAGAGTGGTAGATATAATTTGTAGAAATTTATTTTTGATATGGTCATCATATCGACTATTCAAAATTTTACTTAAATAAAGAGATATTTTATAAATATTTAATGAAATAATAAAAAAGTAATACTCACTACAAAAATTGTGTCATTTCATCATAGTTCAGTAAAACATAAGTATGAGCTATGAGCAGTTCTTTATCTGCAATACATCACTCGCGATAACAACCGAATCCAAGATCATGCTGATTAAAAATGGAAAAAATGATGGTCTAATAGATCATCAACATTTTTCTCATTACGATCCATTTGATTAAGTTTTCAAGGATATTCTGTATGAAATTAATAAGAGCATAAATATAAAATTTCCACTTTCAAGTATTCTTCTACAATCGAACCTTCAACTGATTCTTTATTATATACTTTATAATTTATTTTTTACATACACCTCTCAAATGGATACATCCACCAAAATTGAGCCATACCACCACATTTAGTTTCATATTGAAAATTCAATATTAAATGTTCCATGAAATTAATGATGATCAGTGGGAATGTTTTCTCCAACATGAATAAAATTAAAAAAATATTTTTTCCATGGAATTGAATGGATTATAATCCAATGTTTTGAGAAATATATCTCGAAAAAAATTTATATTTGGATCAACAAATCCGATTTTAAACAATTCAATATCCATTTAAGACCAACAGGTAGTAATCTTTCAATTATGAATGATAATCATGACTTTTTAACTCAGTAATATTCCCATTTTTTACCCAACAAGACAAATTAGAATCATAACCACCTGGTAACCTCAAATCTCTAATCCATTGATTGAATAATAAACAATTTTCCTTACTATGTCAGTAAGGTTCTTTTGGATTTAGTTTTTTTTATCATTAATCTTAAAATAATTCAAATTTAAGACCTCTAAAAATATGTGTAATTTATAATTGTGCCTTTACATTCTCTTTGGTCTAATTAGGTCCTTAAAACATGGTATAAAATATGTTATCAAAATAATTCTTCACAATATGAATTACATCTGACATGTGACATATAAAAAAATAAGACCAACATGGAAGGTCCTAAAAAATATACCTCTTCATCCAATTACGATATCTACCAAAACCATTTAACTTTTTATCATCAATGGTTTGTCCAAAAGTAACGTGAGTTAATTTAGAGACAATAGATTTTACTTGATTACCTGAGAGCGGTACTTGAGATGAATCTATTTCAATTTTACCTTTTGTAAAATTAGTTATGTTTCTTTAAAAGGGGTGATCCATAAAAATAAATCTCCGATGATAGTAAAAATAACTAACCATGATCCTATTAAAAAGCATAGATTCTTTGTTCTCAACCATGCGGTAAAGACAAGGTTTTAGACCACGTTTTCTTCGTCGAGATAACATACCATACATCAGAAATTCACGGGTCATCCATATTAATGAAACCTTCGATATTAATAATTTTCATCAGTTATATCAAATGTAGTCATATCATTGTTCCATAATGAATATAACACATCAATTAGTGGTTTAAAATAAACATAAATATTTTTATTTAGATGTCCTAGAATTGATAGAGTCAAATATATATATGATTCCTTTATCAACATCCTAGGTGTTAAGTTGTAAGGACTAATGAAAATAGGCCACCAAGAATATTGTCTAATGTATGCACTAAATGGGAAAAACCCACCAGTAGAATGCAACAACAATAAGTTACAAGGTTTTATAGAAAAATTAGAATGTGTCTGATCAAAATGTTTCCATGAGTCACCATCGAATAGATGATTTAATATTCTGGTGAAAAAAATATTTGATTTATGCCATGTCATAAATCTAGATGTTCTATGAGTTATAAATTAACCCTATAAATGAGGTGTAATTGGAAAATATCTCATCAATTTCATGGGATCATTGGAATTTCCTTATTGTTCCTTTTCATTCCTCAATTCAACACGTATTGGACAATTAATCAATGATTAATATTCACTATAATATAAGATTCATTAATTTGAACCGGTGTTGATATTTTGATGATGTGGACCTAAATTATGATCCAACCTTTTACATTCATAAAATCTTTCAGGTAACATATTTCTATTAGGAAACAATGTAATAACCAAAGAAAAAATCCAATCACAAAAATTAGACATTCAAAAAACGGATTTAATAGCCTTAAATTTTGTAATAGCTTTATGTTTTCTCCACTAGATTGCAGGATATAAGGCCTCATTATTGGATTGCAACAAATTGTAAACCGTAGAAGGTTCAGATTGAAGATTTGGAATATCATTCTAAGATGTTGTTTCAAGAATAGATGGACTAGATACCTCGTGTATTAAATTCTAAAATGATGGATCTACAACTAAAAAAAATTATTTTCTAATGAACACTATTCCCTATGAAGATACTAAAAAATATAATCATTCAAAACCCATTATGAAAAAAGATGTCCTACATTGTGAAATGTTTCAAATGTCCGAAGACCACATTTCTAACACTCACAGTCAATTGTTCCTTCAAAACAAAATCTGAATTTGAAAATGCAAATTATACAAAGGGTTAATCACCTTCAATGTAGATAAGATTTAAACAAGATCCATTTATATTTTTGTGATTAGTTAACCAATCTTGATCACATAGTAGAAACTAATGTCTAATTACTGAGTTTATAGTTTTTTAAAAAACAGCAATAATATGAATAATTATTGCTAATCATTCTGACTAGTTGCAAATTATTATTTAATTTTAGAATCATATTCTATTCTATGAAATATGAGAAGAGTGAGGTACTGGGTTAGAACTAGTTTACGGGGCCCATAGTGGCTCTATGAAGATAAAATTAGATATATTATATAATATATATGATATTTTTGGGAAATAATAGAATATCTCTTGAATGATGTCACATTTGATAAATTGGAGATCACTGTAGGATCTGGGATGTGGGGTTTATCCTAGACATGACATTAGATTTGTCAGTGTTAGGTACATACAAAGCAAGGGAGGGTCATTCAAGTAATATTTGTAGTATAAATTAATTTAAATATTCAATATATCTTTCAAATTATGTATCATATCATACATCAGAGATCACTATTGGGTCTGAGATGTGGGGTTTACCCTAGGTGCGACGTAACATTTGTTATTGTTGATTGTTTCGTTACATCCAACATGGGGTAAAAATTTTAATCTTTTATTAATATTATTTATATAATTAATAATTTTTCTATATAAATATATATTACAATATTTATGAAAATTATTAATATAGATTATTTCAATTAATTAGACATTTATTTGAAATTATTACTAATTAATTAATAACTATTATATATATACACTACAATTAATTATAAATTATGTAATGAATATTATTAAAAATTATGTAATGATTATTTTTAAATATTATTAAAATTTATAAATTATTGAACTATTATTTTGTAATTATTATTATTCATAATTTTATTTGTTATAAATTATGTAATGAATATATATATGTATATTTCAGAATTTCATAAAATATTATTGCAATTTTATTATTACAATTTTATTATGTATTGATTATTATTATTACAAAATAAAAAATTATCTAAAAAATTATAAATTATATATTGATTCTTGTTAATTTATCTAAATTACAATCAAAATTTTAAAAATTACTATATATATAATAAAAATGGTGAGGCTCGACAGCCCCATTATCGAATAAAGAAAAATGATAACAAAGAGGAGCATTCAAATAGAATATGTCCGAACATACAAAGTCTAAATTGCATGAGACTGGGTAATAATGTTATGATTAGAAGAACTCGCACCCATATTGTGTGGGAGTATTCCTCTTATCCACATCATCACTAGTAGACATGATCCTCCACCATCATCTGGGAGATCGACATCAAAAATTTCCTTCATTTCCTCTTCTCAAATAGATAAATTATCACATTTCCCATTTTCTTCGCTGCTTCCATATGCAAGCTATTCGAAAGATTTATGCATGATCACCAGTGAAAATTTGCCTTTTCTACTTGATTTTCATTTACATTAAGAGAACCAGTAGGAACCCATCCCATTTTATATTTGGATCCATGTCCAAAAGCCTATTGCAGCAGCTCCACAATGGGAGTCTGGACTCCTCCTGCACCTTGACAAAAGGAATTTTGCATGCGTGATACCACCACTGGAATGTCTTTATATAATATTTCATCCTAGGAAGGGATTCAATAGCTGCATCTACTTTTAAAACCTTAACCTAGACCATGACATTGATTTGGGTCGGTTCTGAGATGGCAACCACTTGTATAGAATATTTTGTAAGAATAGGGGTAGTTTCCACCTGTAATTTGAAAGAAGAATGATCTAACTCCATTTTTAAGGGTTCATTTTATTTGGATGTCAAGGATGTAGCATCTGAATCAGCTTCATCCTTCCCATCATCTAATTTAGAGGTAGCCTGCACCATATGAAGTCCAACATGGGCTGCAATCCTCACCAGTATAGATGTTTTCTCTTGTGTAGAATTTTACTTTCTATTAAATACCTCCTCAAAGGATAGAGATACCATTTTGTTTTCAGATTTCAAGGGGGGAGTTGTTTTGATTTTCTCTTTACCTTTGAGACCCTTAAAGGCAATTGATTTCAGCTGATTCCATATTTCTAAGTCCACATAGGCTTGGATGGAGAGTTTCTCAGCACATAGGCTATCATCAGAACCTTCATAATTTATAAATAAAATTGAGTTCATGTTTTTTAATTCATAATTATATAGAATGAATAATTTTTGAATTAATAATTTTTACCCTCGATGTATTATAATAGTTATGTGACTCTGTTATTTTTACAAAATTTATATGAAATATTAATATTATTTATTTGAATTCTAATAACATTTTATACGAATTATTATGAATTTTTAAACATTGTTATATTTTATTATAATATTTTTTAAAATTATTGAAATTTTATAATTTTCACTAATATATAAAATTTATTATAAATAATTATTCATTAATTAGTTTATATTAAAAATTATTTAATTATTTTTACTAATTATTTAATTTAATAAATCAATTTTAATAATTAATAATTATTAAGAATTGATAATAATTCCTTATATATTTTATATTTTTATACAAACTATTAAAAAAAATTATCCTAATAATTAATGAATATGTTTTTACCAAATATTAAATATATTCAATTTTCAATGTTTTTTAATTACTCAAATTTTTAATGTTTTTTATAAAAAAAATTCTTATAAATTACGTTTTACTGAAATGATTTCTTTAAATTAATTTTACCATAATTATCAAATAATAATCAATTATTTATACGTAAAAGTTTTAAGATATACATACATACATGCACATGCACCAAAAAAATTATTAAAAAAAAATTATTAAAAAAAATTATTATAAACAAAAATTATTGTAAACTAATATTATGCATGCAAAAATATAATTATGAAAAATATTATCCCAACGAAAATATTATTATTTCACAAATGAAAAAAATAAAATTTACATAAAAAATAATTAGACATTCAAATATTTAGACATACATACACGCACGCACAATAAAAAATTTGGAACTTGGAAAAAAATGAAAGGAATAATAAAACCAAAAAAACAAAAAACAACAACGAATGGGTAAAATTATAATTAATTTCCTATAACCAAAAAACCTGAATTTGTATAAAAAGACTTATTAATTAATATACATATATAAAATATATTTTGGAATTTTTTTAACAAATCTACATAACAGATTTATATATACATATACACAAATATACATACAGACATACATATATGTATATATATATATATATCACAAACCATAATTCCTTTTAAATCATATATATATATATTTATTTTAATACATATATATATAACTAAACATGTATCAAAATTAACATAACACTAAAACATATTTATATATATATACACACAAATATAAATACAAAAATAAAAAATAAAAAAATCAAAATCAAAAAAAATTACCAGAATTCTTAAAATTAAATTATAATGCATTGTACGAACATGATTAAAATCAAAACAATGAAAAATATAATTACATAACTCATAAATATCAAATAATTCATGAAAATCAGATAAATTTCTAAATATAGGATTTAACCATACATATATATTTGACATTGATACCAAAATGTGAAAAAAATGAAGCAAATTAAAAAAATAGAAATTATTGTAATTGCATCTATCCTAAATATCAAATATAGAATGCGGATCAGAAAAAATTTTAATCCTAGGGACCAATCTAGTATATTTAACATTGAAACCTAATACATTAAAAATTTTATAGAAAATGTAACAATAGTCCGTACCTAGAAGATTTGAATCGGAAAATACCAAAAAATTGATAAGAACGGGTCATCACGGAGCCAAAGAACAATGGTCGGTCATTGGGTTTGATGTGGGAGGGGGATGATGAAGAACGATAAGAGAGGACTAAGAAAAGGAGGTCATGTGCAGTGTTACAACAATGAGGTTTGTTGCGACAGCTTATTTATGATGGAATTAATTCCATCACAAATAGTTTTTGGAGAATATAATTTGAGATGGACACTATGTTTCATCGAAAATAATCAATATCCTATGAGAATTTGTGATTGATTTTTTTATTCATCACAAATTCTTATCGCGATTACCTTTCTCATGGGGTGGCATGAATGTTCCCCAAAAACAATTTTGACAGACTATTAATTCCATCACAACAAACCATTAATTGGGAAAAACTAAATAATATGTCCATATAATAATAGATAAACCACAATTTTGGATGAGTCATTTGGCCGTTGCGAATGAACCGTCACAAATGTCTGCAATTCAAGTAGTTAAAATATATAAAATAAATACATATAAAATTCTAAATTTTCAATCATGAATCATAAAAATAATATATATATATATATATATATTAAAAATGAAGGAACGAAATAGATACCATTACTATAGTAAGGGATTCTTAAGGAAAACACATAACCCATGTTAATAGGGGGTACAAAAATCAGCTTTCTAGATATTGTATGTGGGATACAAAACTTGTTAAGCACAAATGTCACACATTACCTTATGAACCCATGAAATCATTACCACTATCTAAATCAAAAAAATATCCAAGATATTATCCGAAACCATTGTTAACACTCTATCATGACCATCCCACATTGTATCCACACTTAGGATGGTAGTGAAGACATGAGTGAACCTCCAATCAGTCCTTTAGTGGACCATAATTTCGTAAATGGAGTAAAAACTCACATATAGAAGACATCATCTTATAAAGATAAAGGTAAATAAATATGAAAACCCCAAAAAACTCTAAATATACCATCAATATATCCCCAAAATAATTTTTAATAATTAAAAACAATAATAATGTGAAAATGTAAAAGGCACCCCCATCAGACACATATACCTCAAATAATTTATCCACATCCATTGATCTCCCAAACATAATATTCATGTATCCACTATACTATCCTATAAAACTACTCAAGAAATATGGATGGGAAAGAAATTTAGATCACTCAATAGTTCAAATTGGTAAAAATTGAAACTAAAATAAATATTCAATGCTATATATTTCTAATATCACAAAGAATTAAAAGAAAAATAAGCATAATAATTATGAGGATTTATATATTACACAACCTCTAACTAATCATGTATTCCCATAACATCTTACATTTCATTAATCACTTACAAAAACATAATCCATATGAAACATAAAATCCAACTTTAATTGTAATCATATATTTATAATGTTATAATAAATAATCAATACATAAATAATATCATCAAATTAATAAATATCCCTGAAAAAAGTAAATGGACCTAATGATTGATCACATCCCTTACCTATCAATTCAATGGTTTACAAAACTCACAAATTTTTGGAGAACCATAGTACGATAATGACTCATTATTTGAATATTAAAATGACATTCAAAATAATAACCATTCTGCAATAACTATAAATCATAAAATTACACAAACTATTATTATATACACTTTTTATAATTTCATTCCTTAGTGGAATAACCATATACTAATGATCATAAAACCCATCACAATAAGTTTCACAATAAATAAGGGAATAAAATCTATTTTCTAATAAATCCATGTATTCCCCCACCATGTCTCCATATATCGACACCCTCTTCTTCCCAATAGGGTAAATTAGGAATTCTTGGTATCAACCTCAGTAATCCTCCTTCTATATACAGCCCCCAACAAGAACTACATTACAACTATAATCACTCTATCATTTTTATATTACAATATATAAATCACATCAAAAGTATAATATCCTTAATCCATTGTAATCCAATTTTTAACGCCCTTTATTATAAATCCATAAATCAACAAATCGAAACCAATTTTAAAAATATCAATATAAATCAACATAGAAAACAATAATGAAAATTATTAAAATTAAACCACCACATACATGAACCAATATTTAGTAAATCACTAGAATATAAATGTTTGATCATCAAAAAAATAAACCATATATTACAACATTTTTATGTCCAATAAATCTATATTAACTTCATCCTTTCCACATTTACTTTTAATTACCAAAATAAATAAAATGTAACACTATTTATCATTTTTATTCTTATTCCCATATACATTAATCTAATTAATTTTTAATTTCTGACCATTTCATAACTACACACCTTAAAATAGGAAAACAGATCCCTTATCTATTTCTTTTATACCCAAAAAATCTAATAGACCAACCAACTCAACCGTGAAACCAAAAAAAAAGAACAAGGAAGAAAACCTATCATAAAACCCTTATCACTCGATCTCATAACTGTTCATATCCTAACTAACTCAAAAATCCCATGTGATAGTACTTCAATCCAATTTCCTCATTTATACTAGAAAAAACATTCATTTCAAAATTAAATACATATCCCATGACAACATTGAGAGAAAAAAAAAACATCAAAACGAACAAACTCACCACCACACTGCCCATTAATCGGTGCAATTTTAACATCAGCTCCCATACGCACTACAATATTACATAATCCCCCAACTAAACCATCTTCATAATTTCTAAAAAACTAATAGATAGAAAAACTATAACTAAAAATATGCAACCCCTACTGTAGAGACCCATAATTTACATACATTGTTATTACATCAGAATTGAAGCACACTTATTACAATATATAACAAAACCAGGAAAGAACCGTATAGTTATAGTGTCTTTAGAAACTGGGAAACATAAACAACTGGTTCATAAAGCGTCAACACTGTCTCTAATTTATTTCATCATATCTATATTCCCTTTTGGAATATCTTACTTAATAACCTTCTTCCTGGCCTGGGGAAAGAAAACATACAAAAGGGTGAGCTCAAATGTTCAGTAAGGGTAAACAAAAGAAATATCAATCACGTCATATACGTAAGAACATAACTTTTGGGAATCTTAACCTGCAAAAGAAATCATAATCTCATAACATGGGATAAATCATAGTAGTGAAATGTAATCCCAATAATCATAAAATAAAACATGAAACTTTGTGGAATACACACATAATCATAGAGAATCATTTTTTATTAGTCAAGGCTCATTTCCAAGACTATCTTAGTGGACAATGTCCATTTCTGAACTAAGTTCACTCCTCGTTTCAGTCCTGTTTCACTGAACCTGTTTAACCCGCCATTCCATCCATGTCTATATCATGAGATATAAAATATTTACCCAATGCATTGGAGGGAGATATAGGTCCCACCCATCTCATAATGATACAATTCTTATGTGTGCTACAAAATCATGAACCATACATCATAGCATAACACATGTAATAAAAATGGGAATCATAAACATCGGGACATCATAAAACAATTTATATAAGATAAAGTAATTCATAAAAATATTTCCATCAAAACAAAATCAAATCAATTTAATAATAGGGATAGAAACATAACACTTTATTATCTTATATGGAAAATAATTTTGATAAAACACTTGAACTCCATTCTTGAGAAAAATATCCTTTCTACTTCAAAAACACTTTTCCTTTCTTAACATGTCATACAATTCTAAACTAAAAGAAGTTGATTCAAAATAAACTTGAAAACTTGTAAAGGAATCTTCATGGAAATAATGTTTTAAAAATACATTCATGTCGTATAAGTTAAAAAAAACATTCTTCTTGTACTTCAGTCGGAAAAGTCATAAAGTACCTCGTACAAAAAACGACAAAATATTCCTTTCATATATTTACTAAAAACTCACCGAAGGGTAAAATTGGTTATAAACTACTGTATAATGATATAAATATTACATAATGAGGAAAAATGGATGTGGATGATAAAATACACCCGAGTAAATACCGAAATATAAACAATCTCGTATAAAAATGATATTATGATATTTCCCATACCTTAGGTCCGATTTGCTTCGTAAGTGTCTGAACCTCCTGTATAATGATTTAAATAATGTTATTGACTTATTCTAGAATCATACATATTTTTATGATATCATATATGGTCATATTTTTAGCTTCTTATTAGTAATATTTCATTACTACTTGTTTATTCGGGTGTTTATTACTTTTTGTTCTTATGCATGTTTTGTCGAATAAATTCTTATACTTATTTTTAGGTTATAGATACATCATTTCCAGAATTGTATTAGTTTAATATATATCATATGTATTCACTCAATTCATTTATATAATCATTATGCAATGAAGATCATGTAGAACGAGTCGCATCACATCGTGGAGACGGTATTCCATACGTACGCACGAGCGATGATATCGTTCCCATGATCGTAGAATTGTATTGGAGTTTATGTATATTATTTAAGAATCAATATCACTTTATAATAGTCATATATAGTCATTATTTACACCATTATACCCATCCAAGTAAGGTGGTGGTGGAAAATAGATTACACCACGGCGTGGAGACGGTATTCCGTACGTACGCACGCGCGGTGATTTCATTTTCCGTAGGATGGATAGATGGGGAAATATGGTTGTTTCATACTTATAATAACATATCAGTATATGAGGGATATTGATGTTATTACTTCATAATGAAACAACTAAAGAATAAGAAGTGGAAGAAGAAATAAAGATTAAAGAATCGGTAACAGACATTACCTCTTCTTTGAAGTGCTTCTTTGAGACCTCCTTTTAGGGCACTAAAATTGGTCTTTAAAGAAGACCAGGACCTCTAGAATGTCTCTAGGGAAGTGGAGAGAATAATGTGGCAGGGGTTGTCCGAGCATGAAGGCTCAAAGTGGTGTGAGGAAGATGAGGAGAAGGTTCCCTTTTATAAGGGTGGAGAGGGGCTTCTTTGGAAAAACTAAAAATATTATTTTATTATAAAGTCAAGTTCGGTTTAAATAGCTCCAAATTGATTTATTTCGAAACTAAGGTGGGGATGGGTCGAAATAATCTCATCCAATAGAATTTAGAAAAAATTAGGTTCCTATTTTAACCTTATCATTTAGATATAACATTAAATAAATAATTTTACTTTTACCGTGTCTTCTTCTGTTCTTATACTATAAGGTTAATAAACTTTCTATAAGCAGCCAAACGAACCCCAAGTTGTTTATTATTAATATATATAACCTTATATAAGTAACTTGGCCGAACCATATATTTTTAGGAATAATATAACAATTACTAATATAATATTTGTTTTAAAAACTATTTTATGTCAATTTTGACACTATTTAGTAATTGATTTTTGTGAAAATCATAACAGAATGATTAGCTCAAAAACATTAATTAAATCAATAATAACATTTCATAATATCCTAGAAAATTAGTGGAATTCATAAAAAGTCTCAAATTATATTTATTTGGTTATTTATAACATCAATTTTGTCAATATTTAATTAATAAAATAATTATTGCATCATCATTGTGTCATATATAAATTAAATTATTTAAAGTCTAAAAATTACAAATAAAATATCATTATGTAGGAAATATTTTTATATTTCTAATGAATATTTATAGTCGAATTTATCTTATGTATATCCCTATATTAAAAATGATATACTTACTAACCATTGACTTTAACTATTTTAACCATTCATTAAATAAATTAATAATAAATGTCCTAATCTAATCCATGTGCACCTAAATGGTCATATTTTATTCCTAATGTTTTTTTGGTCGAATTACACTTATCCAATAGAATTAAGACATGTGTTAGGGTAATAATAATATCATTTTTACCCTTAATTACCCTATTTACTTTTAACCGTGGTAAATAAAAGTAAAAAGTTACTATTCACCAAAAATTATTTTCATCGAATTGAACCACATTTTACTTACTGACATCAACACTGTCTCTCGGATTTTTGAGATTCCTCTTACAGAAGCGGTAACATTATGTTTTATAAAAAATTCAGTTTTTTTAACTACCACTTAGTGGTGTCACTATTCATCAAAAATTGAAAGTTTTCAGAAAAATACAAGAATTTTACCCTGGGCTAATTTCGATATTACAAATCCAAAAATGAAGTCAATTTTGAAAAATAAAATTTATAAAATTTCAAAAAGTGGTTATTACTATTCATAACGGCTAGTTTTAATAATAATTTAATATCATAATGTTGTTTAGTGAATCACGGTATTACGTACGATGCAAGCTATCGAGGAAGGTTGTGATTGAGTGTAAAGAAAGCCAAGCAACTGATGTGTGTAGTGAAAGATTCCTTTGATGATTTATATAAAAACAAAATATTTCTCATAAAAGTCTTGGGTGTTACATTCTACCCCCCTTAAAATGAATTTCGCCCTCGAAATTCGTCACTTTGTAACAAACAGATGAGGATACCTCTCCCTCGTCATATCCTCAAGCTCCCATGTAGCTTCTTCTAATTGGGGGTTCCTCCGTAAAACTTTTACCAATTGAGTGGTCTTGTTTCATAGGACTTTTTCGCTACGATCCAGAATCTCTATCGGCTGTTCTTCATAAGAAAGATCTTGCTCCAGCGGTACAACTTTTGAGCTGAGTACATGTGAAGGATTAGGTATGTACTTTCTCATGAGAGATACATGGAACACATCGTGAACTTGATAGAGATTTGGTGGAAGCGCCAATCGGTAAGCTACCTTCCCAACACGATCCAGTATTTCGAAAGGACCGATATACCTAGGGCTCAACTTTCCCTTCTTTCCAAATCTCATTACTCTCTTCCAAGGAGATATTCGTAAGAACACTTTATCACCCACTTAAAACTCTAAGTCTTTTTTTCAGTTGTTGGCAGAACTTTTCTGTCGACTCTGAGCTGCTCTTATGTGTTGTTGAATAGATCTGACCTTTTCTGCATCTCATCAACAAGATCAGGTCCTAATAGCTTTCTTTCCTCAACTTCATCCAAGCAAGTTGGAGTCCTACATTTCTTTCCATAGAGAGCTTCATAAGGAGCCATCTGAATATTGGAGTGAAAGTTATTTTTATAAGAAAATTCCACCAAAGGTAGGTGTTGATCCCAACCACCTTTGAAATACATAGAGCAAGCTCTCAACATATCTTCTAGAGTTTGAATTGTTCTCTCAGACTGGCTGTCTGTCTGAGGATGATAAGCAGTGCTGAAACTCAACTCTATATACAGAGTATGCTGAAGACTTCGCCAGAACTTTGAGGTAAACATCGGATCCCGATTAGATATAATAGAATGTGGTAATCCATGCAATCTTACCACTTCCTTCACATATATCCTGTCAAGATGATCCAGAGAGAAATCCTCTCTAATAGCAATAAAGTGTGCAGACTTTATAAGATGATCAACTATGACCCAGATAGCATTATTTCCATTGGATGTTTTAGGAAGTCCGGTGACAAAGTCCATAGTGATGTTTTCCCATTTCCATTCGGGTATGGGTAATGGTTGTAACATCCCCTTAGACTTCTGTCTCTCAGCTTTAACTTGCTGACAAACCAAGCATTGAGAGACATATTCAGCAACATCTCTTTTCATGTCATCCCACCAGAAGTACTCTTTCAGGTCCCTATACATATTCGTGATTCTAGGATGAATAGAGAATGAAGAACTATGAGCCTCATCCAGCAGCTCCTTCTTTAATTCGGGGATGGGAGGAACACAAACCTGATTCCGGAACATTATTATCCCATCACAATCAAGGTGGAATTCAGGAACATTGCTCACCTTCTTTTGTTACTTGACATCTTCTTTTTGTGCCTCTTTAATCTTCACTTGTATAGATGGTTGAACATTCATTTGAGAAAGATACGATTTCCCCCTTCCATTATAATTCCAACATCCATCCTTTGTTAATCCATAAATATTGGATCTTTTGTGATCCTCATCATGGATAAACTGGCATGGTCTTATCGACTTAATGCATCTTCCACCTTGTTTACATTCCCAAGGTGGTAATGGATAGAGCAGTCGTAATCCTTAATCAGCTCCAACCATCTTCTTTGGCGCATATTCAGCTCCTTTTGTGTGAAAATATACTTTAAACTTCTATGATCAGTATAAATGTCACACCTTTATCCATGATTATAATTCCTCAAATCTTTAATGTAAAGATTACCGCAGCAAACTCCAAATCATAAGTTGGGTAATTTTTCTCATGTATTTTCAAATTTCGTGAGGAATAAGCTATCACCATATCATTTTTCATAAGAACACACCCTAATACCTTTTTGGATGCATCACTGTAGATCACAAACCTTTCTCCACTACAAGGCAATGTGAGCACTGGTGCACTGGATAACCTTCTTTTCAACTCCTTGAAATTCTCTTCACATTCCTCCATCCAGACAAACATAACTCTTTTCGGAGTCAACTTGGTGAGTGGATTAGATAATCATGAAAAATATTTCACAAAACGTTGATAATATCTAGCCATACCAAGAAAAATTCGGATCTTAGTTACTGTTGTTGGTCTCGAACATCTTTCGATAACCTCTGTTTTTGCTGGATACACAGATATCCCCTCTTTTGAGATTATGTGACCCAAAAATTTAACTTTTTGAATCCAATATTCACACTTGGTAAATTTGTCATAAAGCTTCTTCTTTCTCAGGGTCTTCAATATAATTCTCAAGTGATCTTCATGTTCTTCCTTGCTCTTTGAATAGACAAGAATATCGTCTATAAAGACTACCAAAAACTGATCAAGATAGCCTCTAAAGACTCTATTCATCAGATCCATGAAGATAGCAGGGGCATTAGTAAGACCAAATGGCATCACTATAAATTCATAGTGTCCATACCTTGTACGGAAAGATGTCTTTGGTATATCCTCCCTTTTGACCCTTAATTGATGATACCCTAAACGAAGATCAATCTTGGAAAAGTATTGAGCTCCACGTAGTTGGTCAAATAAGTCATCAATGCGTGGGAGAGGATATTTTTTCTTGATAGTGATCTTGTTAATTTCTCGATAATCAATGTAGAGTCTCATCGATCCATATTTCTTCTAAACAAACAGAACAGGTGCTCCTCAAGGTGATGCACTAGGGCGTATGAACCCCTTATCAAGATTCTCTTGATGTTGCTTCTTCAATTCCTGCAACTCAATTGGGGCCATTCTGTAAGGTGTCTTTGAAATAGGCAAAGCACCCGGTACGAGTTCTATTGAAAACTCAACTTCACGATTTGGTGGAAGACCCAGTAATTCCTCTAGAAAGACATCGTCAAACTCCCGTACAATGGGCACATTCTTAATCATGAGTTTCTCACCAACCATTTGAGAAAAATAACCTTCATTTAGTGGAATCAACACCCATAAGATGGAAGAAATTTCCATTGGAAGGTTATGTTCATCCTTGCATTGATAGACTATCATAGATTGATCTGGAATATAAAATGTGACTTCCCTTCTTTAGAAATTGATATGAGCTCCATATAAAGAAATCCAATCCATGCCAAGAATCACATCAAATTACACTATAGGAAGGATCACAAGATTTGCAGGAAGCACTTTCCCACAAACTTCGATTGGAGAAGAATTATAAACTTTTGATGCGACTGCTGTGCCATTAGGGGTTGCCACAACTTACTCAACATCTAATTTTTGAGGTAATACAGCGATATCCTTAGAAAATTCTTCAGAAATAAAAGAGAGGATGGATCCAGAATCAAATAAAACATTCTCTAATTTAGATTGGATGGTAAGTGTACCTTTCACCACATCGTTATCGTACTCCACATCGCTGATAGAAATTGAATGTGACATTCCTTTATCTTTATCCTTAAGAGTTTGTGACATCGACCATCATCATCAACCCTTGGATTTGGGCATTGATTGGCATAATGCCCCATCTCCTTTCACTTGAAAAATTGAAGTGTAGTAGGTTCATTCTGTGTATCCCTTCCTTTATTTGCATCATTATACATCTTCTTCCCATCATTGCGGCATTCAAATGCCCTATGACCATACTTTCCACATTTGAAACATTTACTTGTCCCTTTAAGACAACTCCCTCCATGTTTCATTCCACACTTTGAGCATAAGGGAAAGATCATCTTCTTTTCAGTGTGCTCCTTATATTTTCCTTTGAATTCCATTTTCTTCTTCTTATCAATCCCATATGACTGATGGGTTACTCCAATATCCATATCGACATTGAGAGCACATCAAACGATTTCCTCGTAGCTATTGAAGTCCCTTAGGGCTAATGCCCTATGAAGACTTGGTTTTAAGACACTAAAGAATCGATCGATCTTACTCTCATGTTGGATAATAATACCAGAAGCATACCTTGGAAGTCTTGCAAAATTTGCTTCATAGGTACCAACAGATTCATCAACCTTTTGCTTCAGTTCAAGAAACTCTTTCTCCATCTTTGTTCGGAGAATACAAGGGAAGTACTTATTGAAAAATAAGTTCTTGATCTTGTCCCATTCCATGGAATCAATTTCATCCCTTTGCCTCGTATTCTTAATAAGATTCCACCACTGATCAGCATCACCTCCAAACGATACACTGCTAAGATGACTTTATCATGTTCAGAACATTGAAGAACTGAAAATATCTTTTCAGTAGTACTAATCCATTGTTCAGCAACTAATGGATCAGTAGACACGCTGAATGACGGTGGACACTGCCTCATGAAGGATTCAACCGAATTTTTCTCCTTCCTTTGCTCATTTGGAAGTCCTGCATGATTCATAGCTTGAGAAAGTTTTGTGAGCATGGCTAAAATATTTTGCATTCCATCTCCCATAAAGTTTGGTTGCTTAGGGGGACAATCATTTCATTGCACGTCGCATTTTGCATTAACACGGTTCCTTCGGGTTCCAGCCATTGACTAAAACCAAGAAGAATAGTGTGAGAAATAATAATTATAATAGGAAAAACAAATAATCAAGAATAAAATTTCACACTTAAGGTATTATCCTAGGTTATTCGTGGCCATTTCTAAAACACTGAGATTGTGTTCTATGCATAGACTTATCCTTAGGGTTCTTACTAAGGCTTTCATATTCTAGTTTTCAAAGGTTGACAATACCTTTCCTCTGATACCAACTGTAGAGACCCATACTTTTCATAAATTGTTATTACATCAGAATTGAAGCACACTTATTACAACATATAACAAAACCAAGAAAGGACCGTATAGGTATAGTTTCATTTGAAACTGGGAAACATAAGCAACTAGTTCATAAAGCGTCTACACTGTCTCCCATTTATTTCATCATATCTATAGTCCCTTTTGGCATATCTTACTTAATAACTTTCTTCCTGACCTGGGGAAAGAAAACATACAAAAGGGTGAGCTCAAATGCTCAGTAAGGGTAAACAAAAGAAATACCAATCATATCATATACATAAGAACATAAGTTTTGGAAATCTTAACCTGCAAAAGAAATCATAATCTCATAACATGGGATAAATCATAGTAGTGAAATGTAATCCCAATAATCATAACTTAAAACATGAAACTTTGTGGCATACACACATAATCATAGATAATCATTTATTATT
This sequence comes from Viscum album, assembly GCA_963277665.1. Lineage (NCBI taxonomy): Eukaryota > Viridiplantae > Streptophyta > Magnoliopsida > Santalales > Viscaceae > Viscum > Viscum album. Next base: position 1,167,259,394 of record OY728126.1, read on the forward strand.
CGTCAAGGCTCATTTCAAAGACTATCTTAGTTGACAAAGTCCATTTCTGAACCGAGTTCACTCATTGTTTCAGTCCTGTTTCACTGAACCAGTTTAACCTTCCATTCCAGCCATTTCTATCTCATGAGATATAAAATATTTACCCAATGCATTAGAGGGAGATATAGGTCCCACCCATCTCATAATGATACCATTCTTATGTGTGCCACAAAATCATAAACCATACATCATAGCATAAACCATGTAATAAAAATGGGAATCTTAAACATCAGGACATCATAAAACAATTCATATAAGATAAATGAATTCATAAAAATAATTACATCACAACATAATCAAATCAATGTAATAATAGGGATAGAAATAGAACCCTTTATTATCTTAGATGGAAAATAATTTTGATAAAACACATGAACTCCATTCTTGAGAAAAATATCTTTTCTACTTCAAAAACACTTTTACTTTCTTAACATGTCATACAATTCTAAACTAAAAGAAGTTGATTCAAAATAAACTTGAAAACTTGTAAATGAAGCTTTTTGGAAATAATGTTTTGAAAATCCATTCATGCCGTATAAGTTAAAAAAACATTATTCTCGTACTTTTGTCGGAAAAGTCAAAAAGTACCTCGTACGAAAAACGACAAAAGATTCCTTTCATATATTTAATAAAAAATAACTGAAGGGTAAAATTGGATATAAACTACTGTAGAAAGATATAAATATCACATATTTAGGAAACATGTATGTGGATGATAATATACACCCCAGTAAATACCAAAGTATAAACAATCTCAGATAAAAATGAGATTGTTATATTTCCATTACCTTAGGTTCGATTCGCTTCGTAAGTGTCCAAACCTCCTGTATAATGATTTAAATAATGTTATTGACTTATTCTAGAATCATACATATTTTTATGATATCATATATGGTCATATTTTTAGCTTCTTATTAGTAATATTTCATTACTACTTGTTTATTCGGGTGTTTATTACATTTTGTTCTTATGCGTGTTTTGTCGAATAAATTCTTATATTTATTTTTAGGATATAGATACCTTATTTCCAGAATGGTATTAGTTTAATATATATCATATTTATTCACTCAATTCATTTATATAATCATTATGCAATGAAGATCATGTAGGACGAGTCGCATCACATCGTGGAGACGGTATTCCGTACGTACGCACGAGCGATGATATCATTCCCATGATCGTGGAATTTTATTGGAGTGTATGTATACTATTTCAGAATCAATATCACTTTATAATAGTCATATATAGTCATTATTTACACCATTATACCCATCCAAGTAAGGTGGTGGTGGAAAATAGATTACACCACGTTGTGGAGACGGTATTCCGTACGTTCGCACGCACGGTGATTTCATTTTCCGTAGGATGGATAAATGGTGAAATAGGGTTGTTTCATACTTATAATAACATATCAATATATTATTGATACTGATGTTATTACTTAATAATGAAACAACTAAATAAGAATAAGTGGAAGAAAAAATAAATATGAAAGAATCGGTAACGGACATTACCTCTTCTTTGAAGTGCTTCTTTGAGACCTCATTTTAGGGCACTGAAATTGGTCTTTGAAGATAACCAGGACCTCTAGGATGTCTCTAGGGAAGTGTAGAGAAGAAAGTGGTAGGGGTTGGCCGAGCTTGAAGGCTCAAAGTGGTGTGAGGAAGAGGGGGAGGAGGTTCCCTTTTATAAGGGAGGAGAGAGGCTCCTTTGGAAAAACTAAAAATATTATTTTATTATAAAGTCAAGTTCGGTTTTAAATAGCTCCAAATTGATTTATTTCGAAGCTAATTTGGGGATGGGTAGAAATAATCTCATCCAATAGAATTTAGACAAGTTTAGGTTCCTATTTCAACCTTATCATTTAGATTTGACATTAAGTAAAATAATTTTACTTTTACCGTGTCTTCTTGTGTTCTTATACTATAAGGTTAATAAACATATTATAAGAAGACAAAATAACCCCAAGTTGTTTATTATTAATATATATAACATTATCTATGTCATTTGGCCGAACCTTAGATTTTTGGGAATAAAATAACAATTACTAATATAATATTTGTTTTAAAAACTATTTTATGTCAATTTTGACACTATTTAGTAATTGATTTTTTTGAAAATCATAACAGAATGATTAGTTATAAAAAAGTTAATTAAATCAATACTAAAATGTCATATTAACCTATAAAATTAGTGTAATTCATAAAAAGTCTCAGATTATATTTATTTTTGTATTTATAACATCAATTATGTCAATATTTCATTAATAAAATAATTATTACATCATCTTTGTGTCATAAATAAATTAAATTATTTAAAGTCTAAAAATTACAAATTAAATATCATTATGTAGGAAATATTTTTATCTTTATAATGAATATTTGTAGTCGATTTTATCTTATGTATATCACTATATTAAAAATTATATACTTATTAACCTTTGATTTTAACTATATTAACCCTTCTTTAAATAAATTAATAATAAATGTCCTAATCTAATACAAGTGGGCCTAAATGGTCATATTTTATTCCTAAGGTTGTTTTTGGTCGAATTAAACTTATCCAATAGAAATAAGACATGTTTTAGGGTAATAATAATACCATTTTTACCCTTAATTACCCTATCTACTTTTAACCGTGGTAAATAAAAGTAAAAAGTTACTATTCACCAAAAATTATTTTCATCTCATTGAACCACATTTTACTTACTAGCATCAACCGTGTCTCTCATATTTTTGATATTCCTCTCATAGAAGCGGTAAAATTAAGTTTTATAAAAAATTCAGTTTTTTTAACTACCACTTAGTAGTTTCACTATTCATCAAAAATTGAAAGTTTTCAGAAAAATACAAAAATTTCACCCTAGGATAATTTCGATATTCCTAATCCAAAAATGAATTAAATTTTGAAAAATAAACTTTAAAAAATTTCAAAAAGTGGTTATTACTATTCATAACCGCTAGTTTTAATAATATTTTAATAGCATATTGTTATTTAGTGAATCTCGGTATTGCGTACGATGCAAGCTATCGAGGAAGGTTGTAATTGCGTGTAAATAAAGCCAAGAAAGTGATGTGTGTAGTGAGAGATTCCTTTGATGATTTATATAAAAACAAAATATTTCTCATAAAAGTCTCGGGTGTTACATTCGACCCCCCTTAAAATGAATTTCGCCCTCGAAATTCATCACTTTGTAACAAACAGATGAGGATACCTCTCCCTCATCATATCCTCAAGCTCCCATGTAGCTTCTTCTAATTGGTGGTTCCTCGATAAAACTTTCACCAATCGAGTGGTCTTGTATCATAGGACTTTTTCGCTATGATCCAGAATCTCTATCGGGTGTTCTTCATAAGAAAGATCTTGCTCCAGCGGTACAACTTATGAGCTTAGTACATGTGAAGGATCAGGTATATACATTCTTAGGAGAGATACATGGAACACATCTTGAAGTTGAGAGAGATTCGGTGGAAGCTCCAATCGGTAAGCTACCTTCCCAACACGATCCAGTATTTCGAAAGGACTGATATACCTAGGGATAAACTTTATCTTCTTTCCAAATCTCATTACTCTCTTCCAAGGAGATATTCGTAAGAACACTTTATCACCACTTCAAACTCTAAGTCTTTTATTTGGTTGTCGGCATAACTTTTCTGTCGACTCTTAGATGCTTTTATGTGTTGTTGAATATATCTGACTTTTTCTGCCATCTCAACACCAAGATCAGGTCCTAATAGCTTTCTTTCCCCAACTTCATCCCAACAAGTTGGAGTCCTGCATTTCTTTCCATAGAGAGCTTCATAAGGAGCCATCTAAATACTGGAGTGAAAGCTATTGTTATATGAAATTTCCACCAAAGGTAAGTGTTGATCCAAACCACCCCTGAAATCCATAGAGCAAGCTCTAAACATATCTTCTAGAGTTTATATTGTTCTCTCAGACTGACCGTCTGTCTGAGGATGATAAGCAGTTCTGAAACTCAACTCTGTATCCAGAGTATGCTGAAAACTTCACCAGAACATTGAGGTAAACCTCGGATCCTGATCAGATATAATAGAAATTGGTACTCCATGCAATCTTACCACTTTCTTCACATATATCCTGGCAAGATGATCCAGAGAGAAATCCTCTCTAATAGCGATGAAGTGTGCATAATTTTTAAGACGATCAACTATGACCCAGATAGAATTATTGCCTTTGGATGTTTTAGGAATTCCAGTGAAAAAGTCCATAGTGATGTTTTCCCATTTCTATTCGAGTATGGGTAATGGTTGTAACATCTCCTTAGACTTCTGTCTCTCAGCTTTAACTTGCTGACAAACCAAGAATCGAGAGACATATTCATCAACATCTCTATTCATGCCATCCCACCAGAAATACTCTTTCAGGTCCCTATACATCATCGTGCTTCCAGGATGAATAGAGAATGAAGAACTATGTGCCTCATCTAGCAGCTCCATCTTTAAATCGGGGATGGGAGGAACACAAACCCGATTCTGGAACTTGATTATCCCATCACAATCAAGGTTGAATTCAGGAAAATTTCTCACCTTATTTTATAACTCGACATCTTCTTTTTTGTGCCTCTTTAATCTTCACATGTATAGATGGTTGAACATTCATTTGAGAAAGATACGATTTCCCCCCTTCCATTATAATTCCAACATTCATCCTTTGTAAATCCATTAATATTGGATCTTTTGTGATCCTCATCATGGATAAACTGGCACTGTCTTGTTGACTTAATGCATCTTCCACCTTGTTTTCTTTCCCAGGGTGGTAATGGATAGAGCAGTCATAATCCTTAATCAGCTCCAACCATCTTCTTTTGCGCATTTTTAGATCCTTTTGTGTGAAAATATAATTTAAACTTCTATGATCAGTATAAATGTCACACCTTTCTCCATAAAGATAATGCCTCCAAATCATTAATGGAATGATTACCATAGCTAACTCCAAATCATGAGTTGGGTAATTTTGCACATTTATTTTCAACTGTCGTGATTATTAAGCTATCACCATATCATTTTTCATAAGAACACACCCCAATCCCTTTTTGGATGCATCACTGTAGATCACAAACCTTTCTCCACTACAAGGCAGTGTGAGTGCAGGTGCACTGGATAACCTTCTTTTCAATTCCTTGAAATTCTCTTCACATTCCTCCGTCCAGGCAAACTTAACTCCTTTCCGAGTCAACTTAGTGAGTGGATTAGATAATTGTGAAAAATCTTTCACAAAACGTCGATAATATCCAACCAAACCAAGAAAACTCTAGATCTCAGTTACTGTTGTTGGTCTCGAACATCTTTTGATAACCTCTGTTTTTGCTGGATCCACAGATATCCCCTCTTTTGAAATTATGTGACCCAAAAATGTAACTTTTTGAAGCCAAAATTCACACTTGGTAAATTTTTCATAAAGCTTCTCCTTTCTCTGGGTCTTCAATATAATTCTCAAGTGATATTCATGTTCTTCCTTGCTCTTTGAATAAACAAGAATATCGTCTATGAATACAACCACAAACTGATCAAGATAGTCTCTAAAGACTCTATTCATCAGATCCATGAAGATAGTAGGGGAATTTGTAAGACCAAATGGCATCACTATAAATTCATAGTGTCCATACCTTGTACGGAAAGCCGTCTTTGGTATATCCTACCTTTTGACCATTAATTGATGATACCCTGAATGAAGATCAATCTTGGAAAAGTATTGAGCTATGTTTAGTTGGTCAAATTAGTCATCAATGCGTGGGAGAGGATATTCGTTCTTGATAATGATCTTGTTAAGATATCTATAATCAATGCAGAGTCTCATTGATCCATCTTTCTTATTAACTAACAGAACAGGTGCTCCCGAAGGTGACACACTAGGGTGTATGAACCCCTTATCAAGATTCTCTTGAAGTTGATTCTTCAATTCCTGCAACTCAATTGGGTCAATTCTATAAGGTGTCTTTGAAATAGGCAAAGCACCCGGTATGAGTTCAATTGAAAACTCAACTTCACGATTTGGTGGAAGACCCAGTAATTCCTCCGGAAAGACATCGTCAAACTCCCGTACAATGGGCATATTCTTAATCGTTATTTTCTCACCAACCATTTGAGATAAATAACCTTCATTTAGTGGAATCAAGACCCATAAGATGGGAGAAATTTCCATTGGAAGGTTATGTTCATCCTTGCATTGATAGACGATCATAGATTGATCTGGAATATGAAATGTGACTTCCCTTCTTTGGAAATTGACATGAGGTCCATATAAAGAAAGCCAATCCATGCCAAAAAACTCATCAAATTCCACTATATGAAGGATCACAAGATTTTTAGGAATCACTTTCCCACAAACTTCGATTGGAGTAGAATTATAAACTTTTGATGCGACTGTTGTGCCATTAGGGGTTGTCCCAGCTAACTCAAAATCTAATTGTTGAGGTAATACAGTGATATCCTTAGAAAATTCTTCAAAAATAAAAGAGTGGGTGGATCCAGAATCAAATAAAACATTTTCTACTTTAGAGTGGATGGTATGTGTACCTTTCACCACATCGTTATCATACTCCACATCGCTGATAGAAACTGCATGTGACATTCCTTTATCATTAGCCTTAAGAGTTTGTTGACGTTGACCATCATCATCAACCCTTAGATTTGGGCATTAATTGGCATAATTCCCCATCTCCTTGCACTTGAAACATTGAACTTTAGTAGGTTCATTCTGGGTATCCCTTCCATTTTTTGCATCATTAGACATCTTCTTCCCATCATTGCGGCATTCAAATGCCCTATGACCTTCCTTTCCACATTTGAAACATTTACTTGTCCCTTTAAAACAACTCCCTCCATGTTTCCTTCCACACTTTGAGCATAAGGGAAAGCTCATCTTCTTTTCAGTGCGCTCTTTAGATTTTCCTTTGAATTCCATTTTCATCTTCTTATCAAACCCATATGACTGATGGGTTACTCCAATCTTCATCTCGACTTTCAGAGCACATCGAATGATTTCCCCGTAGCTATTGAAGTCCCTTATGGCTAACGCCCTTCGAAGACTTGGTTTTAAGCCACTAAAGAATAGATTGATGTTACTCTCATGTTGGATAATAATACCAGAAGCGTACCTTGGAAGTCTTGTAAAATTTGCTTCATAGGTACTAACAGATTCATCATCCTTTTCTTCAATTCAAGAAACTCTTTATCCATCTTTGTTCGGAGAATACGAGGGAAGTACTTATTGAAAAATAAGTTCTTGAACTTGTCCCATTCCGTGCACTCAATTTCATCCCTTTGCCTCGTATTCTTAATAAGATTCCACGATTGATCAGCATCACCTTCCAAACAATACACTGCTAAGATGACTTTATCATGTTTAGAACATTAATGAACTGAAAATATCTTTTCAGTAGTACTAATCCATTGTTCTGCAACTAGTGGATCATAAGACCCATTGAATGAAGGTGGACGCTGCCTCATGAAGGATTCAATAGAATTTTTCTCCTTCCTTTGCTTGTTTGGATGTCCTTCATGATTCATAGCTTGAGAAAGTTGTGTGAGCATGGATACAAGATTTTTCATTCCATCTCCCATAACGTTTGGTTGCTTAGGGGGACAATCATTGCATTGCCCGTCGCATTCCACATTAACACGGTTCCTTTGGGTTCCATCCATTGACTAAAACCAAGAATAATAGTGTGAGAAATACTAATTATAATAGAAAAAACACATAATCAAGAATAAAATTTCACACTTAAGGTCTTATCCTAGGTTATTCATGGCCATTTCTAAAACACTAAGATTGTGTTCTATGCTTGGACTTATACTTAGGGTTTTCACTCAGGATTTCATATCCTAGTTTCCAAAGGTTGACTATACCTTTCCTTTGATACCAACTGTAGAGACCCATACTTTACATACATTGTTATTACTTCAGAATTGAAGCACACTTATTACAACATATAACAAAACCAGGAAAGGACCGTATTGGTATAGTGTCTTTAGAAACTGGGAAACATAAGCAACTGGTTCATAAAGTGTCTACACTATCTCCCATTTATTTCATCATATCTATAGTCCCTTATGGCATATCTTAATTAATAACCTTCTTCCTGACCTGGGGAATGAAAACATACAAAAGGGTGAGCTCAAATTCTGAGTAAGGGTAAACAATAGAAATATCAATCACATCATATACATAAGAACATAACATATGGAAATCTTAACCTGCAAAAGAAATCATAATCTCATAACATGGGATAAATCATAGTAGTGAAATGTAATCCCAATAATCATAACATAAAACATGAAACTTTGTGTCATACACACATAATCTTAGAGAATAATTTATTATTAGTCAAGGCTCATTTCCAAGACTATCTTAGTGGACAAAGTCCATTTCTGAACCAAGTTCACTCCTCGTTTCAGTGCTGTTTCACTGAACTGGTTTAACCTTCCGTTCCAGCCATTTCTATCTCATGAGATATAAAATCCTTACCCAATGCATTGTAGGGAGATATAGGTCCCACACATCTCATAATTATACCATTCTTATGTGTGCCACAAAATCATAAACCATACATCATAGAATAACCCATGTAATAAAAATGGGAATCTTAAACATCAGGACATCACAAAACAATTCATATAATATAAAGGAATTTATAAAAATAATTCCATCACGACATAATCAAATCAATTTAATAATAGGGATAGAAATAGAACCCTTTAATATCTTAGATGGAAAATAATTTTGATAAAACACTTGAACTCCATTCTTGAGAAAAATATCCTTTCTACTTCAAAAACACATTTCCTTTTTTAACATGTCATACAATTCTAAACTAAAAGAAGTTGATTCAAAATAGACTTGAAAACTTGTAAAGGAATCTTCTTGGAAATAATGTTTTAAAAATCCATTCATGCCGTATAAGTTAAAAAAACATTATTCTCGTACTTTTGTCGGAAAAGTCAAAAAGTACTTCGTATGAAAAACGACAAAAGATTTCTTTCATATATTTACTAAAAACTCACCGATGGTTAAAATTGGATATAAAATACTGTAGAAGGATATAAATATTACATATTGAGTAAACATGGATGTGGATGATAAAATACACCCCACTAAATACCAAAATATAAACAATCTCGGATAAAGATGAGATTGTGATATTTCACTTACCTTAGGTCCGATTTCCTTCGTAAGTGTCTGAACCTCCTGCATAATGATTTAAATAATGATATTGACTTATTCCAGAATCATACTTATTTTTATGATATCATATATGGTCATATGTTTAGCTTCTTATTAGTAATATTTCATTACTACTTGTTTATTCCGCTGTTTATTACTTTTTGTTCTTATGTGTGTTTTGTCGAATAAATTCTTATACTTATTTTTAGGTTATAGATACCTAATTTACAGAATGGTATTAGTTTTATATATATCATATTTATTCACTCAATTCATTTATATAATCATTATGAAATGAAGATCATGTAGAACGAGTCACATCACATCGTGGAGACGGTATTCCGTACGTACGCACGAGCGATGATATCATTCCAATGATTATAGAATTGTATTGGAGTGTATGTATACTATTTCATAATCAATATCAATTCATAATAGTCATATATAGTCGTTATTTACACCATTATACCCATCCAAGTAAGGTGGTGGTGGAAAATAGATTACACCACGGCGTGGAGACAGTATTTCGTACGTACGCACGCGCGGTGATTTTGTTTTCTGTAGGATGGATATATGGTGAAATAGGGTTGTTTAATACTTATAATAACACATCAGTATATGAGTGATACTGGTTTTATTACTTCATAATGAAACAACTAAATAAGAAGAAGTGGAAGAAGAAATATAGATGAAAGAACCAGTAACGGACATTACCTCTTCTTTGAAGTGATTCTTTGAGACCTCCTTTTAGGGCACTAAAATTGGTCTTTGAAGAAGACCAGGACCTCTAGGATGACTCTAGAGAAGTGGAGAGAAGAAATTTGCAGGGTTTGGCCGATCATAAAGGCTCAATGTGGTGTGAGGAAGAGGGGGAGGAAGTGCCCTTTTATAAGGGAGGAGAGGGGCTCCTTTGGAAAAACTAAAAATATTATTTTATTATAAGGTCAAGTTCGGTTTTAAATAGCTCCAAAATAATTTATTTCTATGTTAAGGTGGAAATGGGTCTAAATCCTCTCGTCGAATAGAATTTAGAGAAGTTTTGGTACCTATTTTAACCTTATAATTTAGATTTAACATTAAGTAAAATAATTTTACTTTTACCGTGTCTTTTTGTGTTCTTATACTACAAGGTTAATAAACATACTATAAGCAGCCAAACGAACCCCAAGTTGTTTATTATTAATATATATAACCTTATCTAAGTCATTTTGTAGAACCTTAGATTTTTAGGAATAAAATAACAATTACTAATATAATATTTGTTTTAAAAACTATTTTATGTATATTTTGAAACTATTTAGTAATTGATTTTTGTGAAAATCAAAACAGAATGATTAGTTCGAAAAAAGTTAATTAAATCCATAATAACATGTCATGTTAACCTAGAAAATTAGTGTAATTCATTAATAGTCTCAAATTATAGTTATTTGGGTATTTATAACATCAATTATGTCAATATTTCATTAATAAAACAATTACTGCATCATATTTGTGTCATAAATAAAATAAATTATTTAAAGTCTAAAAATTACAAATAAAATATCATTATGTAGGAAATATTTTTAGATTTCTAATGAATATTTATAGTCGAATTTATCTTATGTATAACCCTATATTAAAAATGATATACTTATTAAACATTGATTTTAACTATTTTAACCCTTCTTTAAATAAATTAATAATAAATGTCCTAATCTAATCCAAGTGGGCCTAAATGGTCATTTTTTTCCTATGCTATTTTTTGGTTGAATTACATTTATCCAATAGAATTAAGACATGTGTTATGGTAATAATAATATCATTTTTACCCTTAATTACCATATTTACTTTTAACCGTGGTAAATAAAAGTAAAAAGTTACTATTCACCAAAAATTATTTTCATCTCATTGAACCACATTTTACTTACTGAAATCAACCATGTCTCTCGAATTTTTGATATTCCACTCACAGAAGTGTTAAAATTATGTTTTATAAAAAATTCAGTTTTTTTAACTACCACTTAGTGGTTTCACTATTCATAAAAAATTGAATGTTTTCAGAAAATTTCCAAAATTTCACTCTAGGCGAATTTAGATATTCCGAATCCAAAAATGAACTCAAATTTGAAAATTAAAATTTATAAAATTTCAAAAAGTGGTTAGTACTATTCATAACGTCTAGTTTTAATAATATTTTAATAGCATATTGTTGTTTAGTGAATCTCGTTATTGCGTACGACGCAAGCTATCGAGGAAGGTCGTGATTGCGTGTAAATCAAGCCAAGCAAGTGATGTGTTTAGTGAAAGATTCCTTTGATGATTTATATAAAGACAAAATGTTTCTCATAAAAGTCTCAGGTGTTACACCTACCATGGACACTACTAAGGTCATGGAAATATGTCAATATCACCAAAGTTAGATGACATCCTAAAAAACACAAAAACCCATGATTTATTTCATACGTAATTTATCATGTTAATTCATGATCAACTTAGTCTTTGAAATAATAAATTCATTAACATATTTTACTATCACATAAATTAAAAATCATTACATATATCAAAATTCAAGGAAAACTCAACAACTCACAAAATTCAAATTCAGACATCAATCACACAAAAATAAAAAAAGTTCAATAAAACACATTATACTCTCTTCTTATAAATACATTATCTCATTATTATGATTATTTATGTCAAACACATATTCCTCCTTCATAATACTAAACGACCAGTGTCATGTCCCATTAACCAACAATAGCCCATGCAATATGAAATACTCAGTAAATCATCACTGAAATTTACCCAATATTAATTAGTGAAATAAAATAAAAAGGAATTTATAAAAGAAAAAAGAGATAACGGATATAAAAAAAATTCACTAAGGATCAATGATAAACATAATAAGGATTATATAAATCAAAAAATTCACATAACTCTTCTATTTAGAAAAATATTTTGTAATTATCCATCCTCATTGAGAACTTTGTCAATTTCTATATGCAAATAAGGACAAAAGGATGAACACCACATTAAAAATATTAATAGAAAACCTAGACAACATATGGAACATTATCCTACATCTTGGCCATAAAAAAATAACTAAGAAAATCAAAACCACCTCCATGTCATGTTTTTGAAAAAATAACATAATGGAATGAATAATTAAGTTATAGAACTATACCTTCGACTGTAATATCTCAATCACATAAATCCAATGACTAATACCGACTAAAGGATGGTTAGGTAGAACCTATGATAATACATGGTATTCCCAAGGATCTATGATTATTTAATGAATTAAGGAGGATCCAATGGGAAACCCTATCATATAATAAAAGTAATAAAAAATAACATTGAGACAATATGATATTGGTCATGCTGCATTAGTAACATAATCATGAATTCATTAAATTATATCCCCAACTATTATAGATTCAAACCATTTAAATTCGATATAAAATTGGAACCCTTTTCAGAACAAAAAGGGTCATTATGAAATTATTCAATCTATTAACATTGTGGTGAAGGCCACCATCACAACAATAAACATAATAACTCCATAAACCAATATGTTTATTCAGCACAACCACCATAAATGAGTGTTCCAAAAAAATTAATAACTAACTAATCATAAATATAAAGAGTCCAGAAACAAATCCCAATAACATGAACCAATAAAAACCCTGTAATATTAAACCAAAATATCCCTAATTATCACCATTCCATTATCCAAATGATTATGATCCAACTATGACACCCAACCACCTAGGGGATCATCATATAATCATGGATCATGAAATACACAACAATAATTCACCGTCAGTTTTAATTTCTCTCACCATGATGAACCACCCCATAACTAACAAATATTTCTCCATAAGCCAAAAAATCATGGAACACACCATATAGTCACAAGATGATTCATGAAAAAAACTGAAAATTTAACTTAAACCCATATTTTTTCTCATAATGTTACCTTCAAACATCCTTGTAACACCTATAAAACATATAAAACATATGATAAAGGGTCCAAATCATTAGAACTATTACTCTTCCATTTGTAGTAAAAATAATAATTTTAGAGATATTCATGGCCAGATTCCAAGAATCAAATACATTAATATTTAATAAACCAAATGTTATACATCTATGTAAAAAACATTACAAATGAGATTAGATTTAATTTCTATAAGAAAAAATTTAATAGATGTCCATATAACTCAGGCCTAAGAAATAGCCCTAATAAAATTCTAACATACTAAATGTAAACATTTTCACTCAATGATTCATTAATATATCATAAATGAAATTAATATAAAAATTCAAAATATTGATTGAGTTTTCAATACATCAACCCTGTTAATATTTCTGATGAATTTATCCATATTTATGACATCACTATACACTCATAGTACACATTAGAGTGTCAAAATTTCTATTTGGAATATCTTTATTTCTATTTACCAATTTATTATATCCATTATGTAAATAATTCATCGAATGCTATATCAAACCCCTTATATAATTGAATATATGATCAATATTTTATAGATGATGATATTTCATTATAGGTACATAAATTAGTTTATTGTGAACAATTTTAAACAATATCATATCATTTCACTTCTTGGAAAATAAGATTTGTGAACCCTATGGGGAAAACAATGTTTAATAAAAATTACCTCATTAAAATCAGCATCTTAAAATCTCATACAATGAATATTAGATATTTTTATCTAGTATGAGGCTATATATATCAATTTCATACTAGTAAACAACTCAATATTTAACTTTATTTCTCCCTGTATTGGAAAAATAATATCTAATTTTATAAACGCATCAAAATTTTGTTGATAACACCTTGGAGGATACACATACATTTCATCTTACACACATGTCATTAGAATCATAAAGTAGGATATAATATAGTGAGGATAAATCTATTGGTTACATATGTTTTGATATCATTGATGAATGAAAATTTTATATCTTCCACTCAAAATAATGAAATCAGATCATTATAAAAAAGTAATAAAATTTCATAATAAAACAATCAATTTTAATAGTTACACTATATGCTTTTTTCATAATATAACAAATTACCAAGAAAATACAACATGTCCCACCTATAGTTATGAAAACATATTAACATAGATTAACCTTTTTGCAACTTTCAATAAGAGAGAATAACATTAATTGTAGATAAAGTAACTCAATAGGAATATTCTACCCATTTACTAATGTGTTAATTAAAAAGATGTGTTATAATTATATGAATACAAATATTGATTTAATATTAGAGTTACCAAAAATATTACTTCTCACAGCACTCAAAACATCAACATTAACTACCCACACCATTCATTTAAAGGCTCATACTCCTCAAAAAATGTTCATTATACCACGACCTACACCTTTTATTTTTCATGGTATTTCTGGATGAAGAAAAAATTTTCCCAATAAAATCGTAAAACTCCACCTTTTATTAGTTATATGAAAGGGATATGATATTTTTAATGTTTGTGTTTTCACATATATATTATATTTTTTTGGAAATTAAAAAAAATGATGGAAATATAGTAGGGTTATATAAAACTAATGGGGAGGACCATATAACAGCATGTTACATTACATGATCCTCTCGATACATTAGAGGGATGAGAACATAAATTAAATTCAGCCTATAACACAATAAATGATATTTAAAGGACCGTATCAATTTATAGATAGTTAATATCTTTATATTTTAATGTCTAAGAATATATTAGAAACTAAATACAAAATTGTCGTCAAAACATCATGTTTCCTAATGCAAAAAAAAATTTATTCCCAAATATACTATTGAAAAAACTATATAATCTTACCTAATAAAAACTCACAACAGCTAGTGATATCTCTTACATCCTATCTCACCTAATCATCTATCTGTATGTCTTTAACATTAGTGTAATATATGATTTTGTATCTCTGCTCATTACTTTATATTGAAATAAATATTTATCAATTTAAATATTTTAGGGTATAATATATCAACCCCAAGAATCATAAAAATCTATATATATCAAACTAGAAATTCTACGATGAATACTATTTAGATTCTATTAACACTCAACTCTCAATGTCACAAATTGGAACTCCATTTTGAACATATCATGAATCATGGTTCTTTAGATTATAAATTATCCATGATCTTATATTTATGTTATCTAATACTATGAATCTATGTATCATAAATATCTTATAAAAATTGGCCCTTGATTCACGCATATAATCTTAACAATTCATAACGTTATGTATTTATTTTATAACCATCACATTATTTTATGATTAAAAATATATATTTAATACATTGGAAAAACTTTAAATTAAAAATACATCAATATTAATTGAATTAAATAAACCCCTACTTTAACTTCTATTTTAATCCTCTATCCTGTAAAAAATTCATGCAATATATCAGTCGTGAATATAGAAAATGATTTAAATAGAATAACCTATGAGGAATATATGATATTTCATAAACTATATATGAGGATATAGGTTGAATAAATACACTTTTTCATTCTTCCTACCCTTGTGAAAGATCATTTTATACCCAATATATGCATATCAGGATGATATATAGGTATATATATGAATGATATTACCATAACTAGAAACGTATCTTGTAAGAAGTAAGCTTGTCATTAAATTATTTTCATTACATAGTCAAAGTCCTCGTACTATAATACATTAAAGGGAGACATATTAAGTAATTTTTTATGCTTGATTTCCCTATTATATTTAACCATAACACTACCATACTAGCCAGTTTTAATCATTAAGAATTCTAATTTAAAATATTTTATTAAAACAAATTCATTAAAAAAACATTTAAATGAGATGATATCTTTAAAATACGACTAATATTTGGCGTTTGCAATAATAGTATTACCCTAATATCACCATAAATTGATTGGGGCTGACATCAACTGTCTGGATATAAAAAATCCTAATGGAAGGAATTGAACTCATCTATATTTAATGACTAATATAATGAAATCCTATATAAAAATATTTGAAATAACCATGATTTTAATAGATTACAGTCAATAACTAATATGTGTGTCATGTATCATAATAGATACAAGTATATCTATCTAAGGAAAAATATTACCTAATAATCCTCAATATATACCTCTATCTTATAAGTAATAAACACACAAGATCAATTATTTCCCTACTAATTATACCTAACATTCCGAAACTCTTCCACCTACTATATTTTCATTTCATTAAATATTATATATTAAGTTGGGCTTACTATAAGTATACACTAATTATGGTCCCATTCTAAAACAATCATCTATGTCAATGTGGATAGAGTATATAAAATATTCATAATGTGAAGAAATCATTCCAAGATAACTATTCCACATAACCTAGTGTACTACATATAAAATCAATGAAAATATTCAAAAACATATAATATATAATAATTATAATATAACACATATAAATAAAATACATAAAAGCATCAATAAATTCTGTATAAACTAAATCATACATATTTTTATTCACAATTACCAACATAGAAAATAAAATATTTATCCCATAAACTATAGAAAATCATTATATTCTTCATCACATATTAATCGGCATCACATCATCAAACTCATCATATTATTGTATAAGGGAGGGGAAATGCAATAATTAGGCTATAATTTCTCTCCATATTAATGATCAGTATTGGTTATGTATAGGATGGAAGAAAAAAACATATATCATCACTCAAAAAAATCATTATACAATATACTCATTACCCAAAAAATATTATATGTACTCATATATCATATTATCATCCTTTATAATATAAACTTCTATTATATGACATTTCATTAATCATCATTTGAATTCAATAAATATGAAACTTATGTGATCAACTCAAATTTAGATTAATTCATCATAACATTTGAACCACCCATTATATAAGAAGATATACTATTTCTACTTTGATACACTTCCATTACACCTCATCACTTATATTTTAGGTCGCTACCATGACACATAACCCTTAAGGTAATTAATAACTATAGATTCTACATTGCATTTAATAAGCCTGACATACTATAATGACAATACCCAAATAATAGATGATAGAATATATGGTATAGCTTGATTATCATGAAAATTTCTCATGAAATGTATTTAAATCTCAAAAACAAAATGAATATTACTAATACGTGTTGTTGTCCCCGTTCCATTTTGGAAAAGTACACATACATGATGTTGTTAATATGATTCTGAAATTATAGTTTATGAGTAAAACATTGAAGTGTATTCCCAACCTAATACATCACAATTCTATATTAAACATTATCATGCCAAAAGTTTAAACCAAATAATTAAATACATTTTAATATTTGACTAAACTAATCCATGTATATCAAATAAAAAATATATAATCCCCGAAAAATTTTATAAAATATTCACAAAACATCATAAATATTTATTTAAATAATAATATTATAACCCAATTATTCAATTTTATAAAAAACTTTTCATTTACAAAAATATCATTATTTATATAAATATAAACTTTTTCCAACCCATTTTAACATTATCTAGTATTTTTCACATTCAATTAAAATATAAAATGATTCTTCTATTTATATATAAATGTATTTAAGAAATATAAATAATTATTTAAAATTAATTTATCAATTTATCTTCTGTCTAAATAAATAATTAAATTATAAATTTAGATAAATAGATAATTTAATTCCTATAATTTAATTCCTAATCTAATACATCAAAATGATATGAATTTTCAAGAGGATTGTACATCACCACCTTAGGTGTAGTACTACAACTATTTTCTCAAACTAACACATTAATGTGTAATGTGATGCATTATCATAATAATATTAAAAAAATTGAAATGTAATTAAAAAACTCATTTCACACCAACAAATTAACATATATTCAAAACACATTATATTTAAAAACATTTGTCACAATATCACAACTATTTATTTAAAAAATAATATCAAAAAGTTTTTATAAATATTTATTAAAAATAATTTAATTAATATTATATATAAATAGATATATATGTGTTTTTTTACTCAAATATAAAAATTTTCTAACACATTTCATATTTATTTGATATTTCTAATTTCCAATACAAGGGAAAAATTATATGCATTTATATATTAATACATTTTATCATTATAAATACTTAATTATTCATTATCATTATAATATAATAATCTATAAAAATAAATAACATCTAATTAAATAGTTTTTTAATAGAATTTTAAAAAAATACATTAATATTACACTACCCCAAATATGAAAATTCTAATCATTATAAATATATATAAATAAACTTGTTGAATCATTTTAAATAGATATAGGAAGAACAAATATATTTAATATTGGTGATTTAATGCCAGTTATATAAATATTGTTAAAAAATATTTTACATTTTTATTTCAATAACCAATTTAAAATATCATAAAATAGAGGGTTTGGACATCAGTTATATCAATAATTTATGTCAAACCATATATGTGTTTGATTAAAATTTGTTTATTTTAATAACCGATGTCAAAACCCTTCATGTAAGTAGTTTCCAAGTCATCTAATTGAAAAGAAAATGATAATTCCCAAGAAAATGTGGGGTTTGATGTTATTTTCCCAAATAAAACTTGTTAAAACCATTGATGTGAATGGTTTTTAACATTAGTTATTTTAATAACTAACATTCAAAGCCTTTATATATGTATCTATAATGTCAACTATTAATATAAGTGAATTAAAAAATTTATCCCATACGGAAAAAACAACATATTTCACATCGCACCGAGATGATTTTAAGTTCCTACATATAAATTTAATATTCTATATTTGAAAATTTAATAATTTTTTATAATGCCGACATGCATTTCATTCCTTATTAGAAATTAATAAATACATAACATATTTTTTATTTCCATCACAAACATACATATATTATACCATATTTTGATATATATTATACTCATATTATTTATCTACCCTGTTTCATTTCCCATGTTTTTTTTAATTTATCAATTTTAAACTATGAGTGAATATAAATGATGTATATGTATTTATATTTAATGTTGTCAGGGAGAGTGAGTCGTATAAATGTGAATGAAATGGTAGTAATCTATGATCTTATAGAGGTAAATCCGTTGAATGATCGGTTTTACTCTCATTTTAATTTTTTTCATTCATTTTTTATAATACTTTTACTGTTATCATAATTAAAAAAAATAGTATGATTTTTTTTCTATGAAAAAATTAATAATTTTATTTAAAACTATTACGAACCATCCCCCGGGGCCCGTGTCGTCACTACCCCAAGCCCGCCTTCCATAGGCCAGAGTTTGGCGACTAGCACCAAAGGCTTAAATCCCTATAAATGGGAAGGAATTACCTTTATAAAACATAAACTCACACATCCATAGAACAAGAGGAAGCAAACACTATGTAAAGCAGTGCAAAAAACGTGCTAAAAGTACAAGGGGCCAGAATACAAGCCCAACAGAAAGGTACAGCTACAACTGAAAGAAAGTACAACTGAAAAAACAGACAGCTGGAAGATGGAAGCAGCTCATGAATCATCCTCCAGATTCTTACCTGAAGGGTACGCACAAGTTTCCTCCTCAGCACTCCACATCTGTCCATCTCCTCTGGGTACCGACTCTTCATGAGGTCCACCTCCAGGTACCATCCAGTCCTCGTACACTCTGCCTCGATCAGTGTTGTCTGTCATCTGCATCCAACACAATGAGGTGCGGGCATGGCCCGTGAAGGGGTGAGTATAACGATACTCAGTAGGGACCCCGAGACCCTCAAGGTCTCACCAAATCCCACAAAGATAAACCAAGAAGAAATATATTAATAGATAAACTTTACATAGGTATATGCCCATACATATACCTAAGTTATCAAGTAACCCATCTCAATCATGCGGAAAACACAAAGGTCATTGACTCAGCTCAAACCCGAATTTTCAATAATGATAAGGAAACCACAATTGCTGAAGAGCTCTCCTCTGTCAAGTACAGTGATCCTGTCACAACTCCAAGGTGATGATCACTAACCTTAGACTGCTGGGGTACTCGTCTTGTCATGTACCGTGGGTATGCTGCCAAATATCGGGCGCTCCATCCACTGAGGGTCTCCCACCAAATACCGGGCGCTCTCCCTAATAGCCAACAGAGGTACTCCTCTTATAGAGTACCACGTGTCTGCATCCAACTACCAGGTACTCCATCCGCCATGGGTCTGCTGCCTAATACCGGGTGCTCCGTCCACTAGGCTAATCGAATCACTCTAAGTCGAATCGGTCAAGAAGTCATCAGGTCTACAGCTACTAAGTCTTCACACTCCGTACGCTCGTCTCTGGGATGGTCTGCTCCACGAGCTACTGGTCATTACTTCCAAGTGTCACGAAGTTTCAGGAAGAAGTGTCTCAATGATCTTCCTTGTCATAGGGGTCTCAATGCAACAGGCGACACGTCAATTGGACGCCCGATCTGTGAGTTATTAACATTTCTGTTCCAGGGGCCCGGTTGGATTTCAGGTACAATCCAATCTAGCCATAGTCCAACTATGTCCAATTATCAGGTGAATTATTCCAAAATAACCATCTCATCACGAGGAATCCAACATTGTCGACGACACGTCAATCAGACGCACGGTCCTCAATTTATAAGTGTTTCTGCTCCGAGGGCCCTGTTGGATTTACGCTCGTTCCAAACCTGGCCGTTTTCCAAAGTCATCCAAAACTCACTTAGAGTATCGCAAAAGGATTTCCTCATCGCAATGGTCCCAGTTCCATAGATAGACCATCGATCGGACACACGATCTTCATGTTATTCACATTTAAGTGAAACGGGCCCGGTCCGTTAGACCCGATGGGCTGACGGGTCGGGTCAACTCGGTTTTGGCGGGTCCGTCCCGGCAAAGTGGGGTCGGACAGGCCCGGTGAGTTGCACGGCCCGGCCGGAGGGTCGTGGCCCAACCCGTAGTGGCGCGGCCCGGGCCTAAGGGCGCGGCTCGGCTCGGCCCGACGTGGCTTGGCTGGACGCCGCTCAGCTGGGCGCGCCGCCTGGCTGGCTCGGCTAGTCGACCAAGTGGCTCAGCCCGAGGTGGGCGCCCACCCCCTCCCACCGGCTATATGAACTGGTGGCGCGTTTGTGCACCTCGCTCCCAAATCCACTGGACTTCTAGCTACCGAGGCCCGCACAGCGGTGCCGCGAGATTCTTCAGCGCGATGCCCTCCTGGCACCGCGGTCCAGCTCCGCCCGGCGAGCCGGTTTTATAGCGCAGCGCACTCCTGGCACCAGGGCTCCCCTTCACCCGACCGGCTGATGGGATGGCCAATTCTTCCACCGATGTGGCTCGTGAAACGGGCCATGGTTCCTCCTGCACAACCGACGCGACAGTACTACATTCCTTTGTTGTGTTCCCGGCACGGTGTGACGGCGTCATGCCTCATTCGCCTTCGGTTTCCGATTCTTAAATAATAAATGAGATCAACAGAGGGCCGTCGGGCCGTGTTCGTTCAGCCCAAACCCTCCACGTAAAGATATAACAATTGGCCATATCTAAACAACGATTCCCAACGAAGAACGGGGTATGAAAACATTCACTTTCCAGATTAACCCCTACCTCGATAAGGTCCGCGGTTGACAAGCGTCGTGGATGACGGTGTCATCTCCGTCAGTGTGAGAGTGCACCCGAGGAATGATGTCTCCTCTCTTGTAATGGAGAAATGAAATGGATGGAGAACCGTGGTCGCCGAATCATTCTATGTTGAAGAAAAGATATCCATCATCGAAGAAGAACCGTTCTTCGTTGAGGATGATGTTCTTCTAAGAAAGAGTAATTCCCTTCTTCTTTCACGCAAAATCTCTCTCTCCAATAAACCCACACAACAAGACAACCAAAATAAAAATAAGGCTACCCCTTATTTTAAATAAACATGTCATGCATTTCAAATTTAAAAGTCAAACACATAATTAATTCAATTGAAGAGGTTCAAACAATTAATTAAGGTGTGTGTTGGCTAGAAGTAAGTAGGGAGAGATAGAGGAAGTGGAAATGTTACACATTTAAATTCAAGAGGTTTCCTATATTAAAAAAAGGAGTTTAATGGGGGGGTTTAAGGGGTTTTGGGAAGATCATGGTTTTAGGTCACATGTGGGACCCACCCCACAAGTATCCTCCCATGGGAGGTTATGTGGGTGTGGGCCCCACCTTCAACTCCCCTTGGGAGGAATTAACCGCCAACCATAAAAAAAATTGTGCCACCAATTTTATTTATTATAAACTAAATCCCAAAAAAATAATTATCAACCCGCTTAAAACACAATTACGGTAAAGGTACCATTAAGCAATTACTGGTGCTGTGAGTTCATCGGTGCCCTCAGATTTTGATTCCAACCACAAATTCAAAAGATAGAAAAACCCGCTCATTCGTTAAGAGAACGTACCCGAGCTAAATTTCGGAAATTCATTCCGGGCACACCGGGCATTGGAATAAAGTGCGGTCAGAAACTGAATTATTATAAATTTTTTTAAAATTAGGAAAAACAATTCCTTGAAATTTACTTCTCTTTACATTACTGCCACCTCAGGGCTTTATGTCCCCGTAATGCTACAACTCAATCTTGGGAAACTAAAAGAGGTACTGAGCACGCATATGAGCCTCTCACTCCCATATGCTCTCCTGGACGTTTCCCGTGCTGCCCGTGAATGCACACAAGAGGAATCAACCATCCTCATAAGACCTGCTCTTTTCAATCCTCAACCTCTACTGGAACCCCGTGATAGTCACCCCATTATCGATGTCCTGCTATCCATGGTCGATGATGAAGGATAGGTCGTGCACACATCTCCTTAGCTGAGATACATGGATGACGTCATGCACCCAGTGCATCTAAGGTGGAAAGTCCCGATGAAACATGGAGATAAATTTCCGCCCCAGTCAAAACATCGTAGACCCCATCGAGGTGAGACCCGTAAGAAGATGTGGTAATCACCCTTGAACTCCAGTGGTGTCGTCTCCTATTAGGATATGACTTCTATCTGCTCTGTGTAGTCTTCATCCGCTCTTGGATGATCTGGACCTTCTCCGTAAAAGCCTGAACAATCTCTGGTATTACACGTGCTGACTCTATCACTATCCACAATGGATAACTGAAACGCATCCAGATGCTGTCTCGCCACTCCAAACATCAAAATTCCTAATCTCCTACTAAGATAATCTTCTACAATGTTCCCCTCCCCAAAATTATAAAATATCTGGAAGTCATAGTCCTGGTGGAAATCAAGCCATCACTACTGTCTCTGGTTCATGTCCTTCTGAGAGAAGATACACCAGAGACTATTTAGATGGAGAGAACGGTAAAACATTTGCTCAACGAACGGTGGGTGAGACTAGACAAATATAAGCACTCATCTCCACCCTTCTTCGTCTACGTTCTACCAAAGAGTTTTTGAGATTTCTCCTCTGCTGAAAAGATAAATTTGGTCTCATCACCTGGATAAACCTCATTATTTGCCTAATACTGTCAATCCTAATATGAACAATACAATCCATGTCATGGATGATGTCGTAAGGCCTCGACGCTACTACCAAGAGATCCAACTATTACTCTCACTTCTAAGGGTTGAGTCACACTGTCGACATTAGTGCATGGTTACTAGGTCTACTCTAGTAGGAATCTCGAAAGTGACGGTAAAGTCAATAGTTTTAACCATAACCTCTTAGTATCAACCATAAAAAAATTATAGTATTGTAAACATAAAAAATATAAGTGTTGTTAATTACTACAGATTGAATTACAAAGACACAAAGCAAACACAAAAACAACAACACGGAAACTAGAAGCACCAAGAACAAAGGCCTCCAACCCTGGAACTAGTCCCTATAGTATCCACCTCCTTTTGGAGCTCTGTAGTCGTATGATTTAGAAACCTGAAGTTGTTCTCTCCCATGTACACATGTTCCCTGTGCTTGGGGTGGTCCTCCTGGTGGATGTGGTGGCAACACCTCGAAGCGTCATCCTCCACTAGCTGCATGGCCATCTCCTCTGCCACGGTCGCCTTCTCCTTGTACTCCGCATTGATCGATCCTCTTTCTCTACCTGGGAGGTTCTTCATCTATCTGCTGATCGTCTATATGGAGGGTCAGACAGTCATGTGCCATGTGACCAAGCCCGCCTCAGGAGTAACAATGCTCGCTCCTAGCACGACTAGCTCTGACTCCATTTCGGTTTCCTCTCACAACTAAACCTGAGTCGCGTAGTCGGCCACCAGTGGGTCTAGTCCTCTTGGACCCCTATGTCATCTGTCTAATGATAGCTACAAGATACTCCACTGCAAGTCGAATAGTGGTGGGTCCCATTACTAGAGACTATTCAGCAATAAAACTCTCAACTATAAGGGCTCTCTCCAACACTTCTATCTACGTCAGAATGTTTTGAGAAACAACTGACGCTCTAATCTCCCACCAAATCCCCTGCTTGAAGGTTTGTTCCCTGATGAACGGGTCTTGTACCATATATATAGAGTGGTGCGAGAGGTCTGTGAACCTCGCTGAGTACTGAGCTACACTCATGCTGCCATGCTGCAGATGAAGTAGTTCTTGTATCCACACCGCTCGAAGGGTGGCTGGCACAAACTCTTCCTAGAACAGGCTCTCCAAGTGTTCCCATAGAAGTGATGCCTCATTATGTATCTGGAGCATCAAGCTAAACCATCTTCCTACTGTTTCATGAAGGAGACTGGCAGCAAGAATCACCATGAAGTCCGCTGGTGTACCTACTAGCCTGACGACACTCTCCACAGCCTCCAGCCAATCCTCAGCCGCCTGTGGGTCCGTCTCTCCCTGGAAACTGGGTGGCCTCTGGCGCTGGAACTCGTGCAGCGCGCTCAAGCGGCGTGATCGCCTGCTGCTGGGGCTGGTGGCATCGGTGGCCCAATGGGTGGTAGTACCACTAGTACCTCTGCTGGTGCCTCAACGGGAAGATAACCCTATAATGAGGCCTCATCGCTCGACGTGATGTTATTTTGTACAACTCTCAGGTCTCTTACTGGTCGTCCGCGGGGAGGCACCCTGAAAAAACAGATGTGACATTGTCATAAGACTTTACTTGGTGAGATGACCTGGTTTGAGCTGACATAAAGAAATCTTTTTGAAACACACACGAAATTAGTGTTTTCGTTCACTGTGTTGGAAATCAGATTTTAGGGTCCCAGTGTATTAATACATCGGCCACCGCACCAACACTGCTCTCCCTGAACTGAAAACCACACTCAGTACGATTAACACTATTGATTCACAGATAAAAAATATCAGAGTCCTATGATCTGCGGTAGAACTGACTCCTTTGATACCAATTTCTCACAACCTGTCCCCCGGGGCCCGTGTCGTAACTAGCCCAAGCCCGCCATCAATAGGCATGGGGATGGAGACTAGCACCAAAGGAGTAAATCCCTATAACTGGGAAGGCATTTCCTTTATAAAACGTAAACTCACACAACCCGAGAAAAAGTGGAAGCAAAAACTAAGTAAAGCAGTGTAAAAAACGTGCTGAATGTTCAAGGGGTCAGAATACAAGCCCAACAGAAAGGTATAACTACAACTTAAAGAAAGTAAAACTGAAAATACAATCAGCTGGAAGATGGAAGAAGATCCTGAATCGTCCTCCAGATTCTTACCTGAAGGGTAGGTACAAGTGTCCTCCTCGGCACTCCACATTCGTCCATCTATCCGTCTCCTCCAGGTACGGACTCGTTGTGAGGTCCACCTCCGGGTACAGTCCAGTCATCGTACACTCTGCCTCAATCAGCGATGTCCGTCATCAGTATCAAACACAACGAGGCGTGGGCATATCCCTTGAAGGGGTGGGTATAAAGATACTCAGTAGGGACCCCGAGACACTCAAGGACTCACTAAATCCAAAAAGGATAAACCATGAAGAAATATCTTAACAAATAACCTTTACATAGGTATATGCCCGTACATATACCTAAGTTATCAAGTAACACGTCTCCATCATGAGGAAAAGACAAAGGTCATTGATTCAGCTAAAACTAGGATTTTCAAAAATGATAACGAAACCAAAACTGCTGAAGAGATCCTCCTCTTTCGAGTACAGTGATCATGTCACAACTTTGAGGTGCTGCTCACTAACCTTAGACTACTGAGTTACTCCTCATATCGAGTACCACGGGTCTGCTGCCAAATACCGGGTGCTCCGTCCGCTTAGGGTCTGCCTCCAAATACGAGGTGCTCTCCCGAATAACCTACAGAGGTACTCCTCTGGTAGAGTAATACAGGTCTTCTACCAACTACTAGTCACTCCATCCACCTTCGGTCTTCCGACTAATACCAGGCGCTTCGTCCACTGGGCTAATCGAATCACTCCGGGTCGAATCGGTCAAGCAGTCGTCAGGTTTATAACTACTAAGTCTTTGCACTCCGTACGCTTGCCTCCTAGAGGGTTCACGCCACGAGATACTGGTCATTACTTCCAAGTGTCACGAAGTTCCCTGAATAAGTATCTCAAAGAACCACCTCATCATAGGGGTCCTAACGCAACACACGATGCATCAATCAGACGCTCCGTCTGTGAGTTATTAGCATTTCTGTTCCAGGGGCCTGGTTGGATTTCGGGTACAATCCAACCCAGACATACTCCAAATGAATCGAAACCTTATTTTTAGTATCCCAAAAGAACCGACTCATCAAGAGAAATCCAACGTAGTCGACGACACGTCAATCGGATGTCTGGTCCTCAAGTTATAAGTGTTTCTTCTCTGATGGCCCAATTGGAATTACGCTTGTTCCAAACCCGTCCATTTCCCAAATTCATCCAAAACTCACTTAGAGTATCGAAAAAGGACCGCCTCGTCGTGAGGGTCCCAGTTCCGCAAACAGAACGTCGATCAAAAATGCGGTCTTCATTTTATTCACATTTAAGTGAAACAGGCCTAGTCCGTTAAACCCGATGGGCTGACGGGTCGGGTCAACTTGGTTTTGGAGGGTCCGTCCCGGAAAAGGGGGGTCAGTCCGTCCTGGTTACATGCACTACCTAGTGCGAGGGTCGCGGACTGGCCCTGGCCCGGCATGGTACGGCCCGGATCGGCCCGGCGCAGTGCGGCTCTACCCGGCCCGCCATGGCGCGGCTGGGCACGGCCCGGCGGGGCACGCGGCCTGGCTGGCTCGGCAAGCCAGCCAAGCAGCGCATCCCGAGGGGGGTGCATCCCCCCTGCTATCCAAACCGGTGGGGCCTTTTTCGCCGCCCTCCCAAATAGGCCGGCTAGGCTGGCCGACATTCTGGCGCATGCAGCCCACACGACTTGCCGCAGGATTCTTTAGCGCGACGCCCTCCTAGCGCCGCGGCTCCCCTTCACCCGGCCGGCTGGCTCTTCCACCGAAGTGTCCCGCGAAATGGGCCGTGGTTCCTCCTGCGCAGCCGGCTTAATGACACTATATTCCTTCCCTGCATTCTCGGCACGGCGCGATGGCGTTGTGCCTATTCTTCCTTCGGTTTCCGATTCTTAAATAATAAACGAGATCAACGGAGGGTCGTCGGGCCGTCTTCGTTCGGCCTGCACCCTCCGCATAAATCGATAACAATTGGCCGTATTTAAACAATGATGCCCAACGAAGAATGGGGTATGAAAACATTCACTTTAAATAATAAACCCCTACCTCGATAAGGTCCGCGATTAACAATCGCCATGGATAACGGTGTCGTCTCCGTCGTTGTCGGAGTGCACTCGAGGAAGTGACGTCTCCTCTCTTGTCACAGAGAAATGAAAAGTGTGGGGAACCGTGGTTGCTGAGTCATTCTACATTGATGGAAATATGTCCTTCGTTGAAGAATAATTTTTCTTCATTGAGGATGATGTTCTTCAAAGAAAGAGTAATTCCCTTCTTCCTTCACACAAAACCTCTCTCTCCAATAAACCCACACAACAAGCCAACCATAATTAAAACAAGGCTACCCCTTATTTTAATTAAAACTGTCATTAATTTCAAATTTAATAATAAAAAACATAATTAATTCTATTGAAGAGGTTCAAAAAATTAATTAAGGTGTGTGTTTTCTATAATTAAAGAGTGAGAGAGAGATGAAGTGGAAAGGTCACACATTTAAATTCAAGGGGTTGCCAACATTAAACAATGGAGTTTAATGGGGGGTTTATGTGGTTTTGGGAAGACGAAGGGTTTAGGTCACGTGTGGGCACCACTCCACAAATATCCTCCCATGGGAGGTTATGTTGCTGTGGACCCCACCTTCTACTCCTAGTGGGAGGAATTAACCACCAACCATAAAAATAAAATTGTGCCACCAATTTTATTTATTTTAAACTAAATCCCCAAAAATTAATTCTCAACCCGCTTAAAATGAAACTAAAGTAAAGGTCCCCTTAAGAAATTACCGGTGCTACGAGTTCATCGGTCCCCTCGGATTTCGATTTCGAGCATCGGTTCAAAAGACAGAAAAACCCGCTCATTCGTTAACTGAACGTACTTAAGCTAAACTTCAGAAATTGATTCTGGGCACACCGGGCCTCAGAATAAAGTGCTGTCAGAAACTGAATACTCATAAAATTCCAAAGAAATTAAGAAAACATTTTCCTTGAAATTTTCTGGTCTTTAAAAAAACATAAATTTAACATCGGAACATATATTTTTTAGTTTAAATTTATTCATCGACACTCCAGAATAAACATGTATGTTTTTAGGTAATCTATATGTTTTTTAAACAAAATTTTTTTTGATGGTTTTTAATATAAATTATGTGAAATGTTATATAAAATTATATTACATTTAATTTTTCCAAAAGTATATATGCATAAAAAAATTTCTTAGCAATTATAAAAAATTGTTCAAATCATATTTACATCATCACTATAAAAGATGTCAACCTTTAATCTAACATTAAAATCCCAAAAAACAATGATAATTATTTTTTTCACTAGATTGAAAATATACATAATTATCTAACTAAATAACCAAAATATATTATTATAGTTAATAGATAAACTTTGAATAATCAATAAAAAGTAGTTATATATCTTCAACCCAAACTTTATATAATTTAAATATATAAAATTTTACCACATATTTTATTATAAATAAATCATAAAAATTCCATGTGTAATTCATAATAACTGTAATATCACAATCTCAGTCATCGACCACATACCTAAACTAGAGACACCACATCACCTTAATAATGTTTCCTCATAACCAATGGGTTTTCATATACATCATTTCATAAAATAATTTAATGCGGGATACAAAACCCTCAATATCATATCTATCAAATCATATTTAACAAGAAAATATAGATCATCCACTATAATAAAATATTGACAGTGGAAAAAAACCATTATAACAATATAACCCATTCCATATAAAAATTAATCATATATTAGTGGATGCATCATGAAATATACAATATCATGACACAGTCAGTCTATATTTAATGTGCTATAAAGGCCACCATGATTCCTGATTTTATATACAGTGAATAGTGTTAATAGATCATCTCAATCATACAAAACCAATAATATTATAGTCCCTATAAGTCCCAACCTTGGTAACTAACATGAAATTAGAATATGAACAATGTTAAAGTCCTATCATTGACATATCAGTATAAAAGAATATATATAGATGGGGTAAAAATTATCATATATGGTCTCTCAATATTCAATAATTTTCTTTATGTTCATTTTAATCATTGGTGTGGAATAGTATACCTAAATCCATCAAGAAAAATTAAACCATGCGTTATTAGAGAACAGCCTTTGGGACATCTAGTATAATTTCAATTAAGAGTAATCCACAATTTGGGTGTAATAAACATGCCCAATAATTCATCTAAATGGGCACTCATCTGAGGATTCCATTGGGAAAATATATCATTCCTAATCCCTATAGTATAGTAACAGTTTCTTTGGTATCATGAAAATAATCATGTAAAGGATTTCACTCTCTAAATCAGATTAAATTCCCATGGGTCCCCTTTAAAATATGGAAGACCCAATCAATAAATTAGAAGTATATTCCATTAAAATAAGTGAACTAAAAAATATTAATGAAACGTTAACTAATTAATAGTTACTCAAATTATTACTAAATAATAAGAAACCCTTCAAAAACCATTAATAATTGAATATAGTAAAGAAATATATATATATATAATAAATCAAAATTGAAGAGGATATATGCAAATATTTCTAGTACAATAAATTTTCAAATATAAAACTATCATAACAAAGGAAAACTACTATAACCAGTAACTCAGGACCCATGGTCACCCAATGAGCTAACATTGTTCATAAATGGTCCAAAATAAATTATATCTCCAAAACCACCTAGACTAAGGAACCTCGGAGAAAACATTAGAGTTGTATACACTAAATGGTTTATACAAGTTATAATAAAAACATTCGATGTTGTGTTTAAAATAATTTTTTTTTCTATTACCTTTCAAAGGACAATTTCATTTTTGTTATTTTGAAATATAAACTAAACATTGGTTTTTCACATGAAACATAATCAAAAAAATTTCATGACATTATTTCTTTTCAGAAAATAAATAAAATTGGATTTGAATCATTTAATCAAAAATTTAAAAATATTGAAGAGAATTATTTATAAAAATTTCATTAAAACAACTCAAAATCAATTTCCACATCCCAAATAAGTTTCAAAACTTGAATTTAATATAAGAAATTTTACATTATTTTTATAACCCACATCAAAAATCATTTTAAAATTTCATTTGAATGTGAAAAATAAATATAACTAAAGAATAGATTAAACATACATGGAATCCAGTATAAATAAAATATGAGAAATAAGACAAAGGGGGTAAAAGGTGATATTAAACAATAAATTTGTATGTTCTGAAATATAATCCAAAATATAATCTGGAAATTTATCCAAAAGAAGGGTTATATATCATGGTAAAAATCTAGGCCTCCAACAAGAATGACACTACATCGGGTAACATTAGAAAAACTCTATATTTAAACCCTTAATGAAACTGGGGAAATCTCCACTCACAACCCTCTCATGGGTCACTCAGAATAAAGAATCCCATGATATGAATCAACACTCTTAGGGAACTACCAATTCAATTTCACACACTATAGTAACATGCATGAAATTTGTCTATTAGTTTCAGAAGATTCCATGAAAATTCAAAGTGGAAGTGAGTAACAAAAAATCCAAAAGGATCATTTCATGATCAATAAGAAAACATGAAAAATAAAATACCACATATCACATCCAATTACCTAACACAAAACATCTTCTTCCCCATCCAATATATGAGATATAATAAACGTATGACATTTTAATCATTACCCTAATGAGGTTTCTCAATCTAAACCCAATATAAAAATCATGGTTATAAATCCAAGGACTCTTGTATTTCTCAAAAATGCCATAAATGTTCCAAACCAACCTCTAACATATATTCTCTAAATTCTAAGCTACATTACCTACCTGAATAAATTGTTTTATATCTAATTCCACACTAATCTGTATATCCATTCCCCATAAAACCCAAATATAAGAATACAATTTGGGAAACTAAAAACCATTATCAAATTTTGATAAATAAAATAAAAAATCACAATTTCATCAAAATATTGATCAAAATGGTGTTAACATACCTTAAAAATTATATTATACGTTGAAAATATTCATCTTAAAAAATTAAAGATTATTATATTAAAATAATTTAAGATAATTCATTTTTCTTGATGTACGGATCATTCATATTACGTAAATGTGGTTTACTTTACTATTCATTATAGATCATACACTGATCTATGGGATATATGTGATGTTTTTGTGAATAGAAGATGAAAAACATTTAAGGCTGGCTACAGGATGGGTACACATCATTTACTTGGCCTACATGTCCTGTACATGCAATACATGACATGTAATGGCATGTCACGACTTGTAGCCTTTCTAGTTCACAACAAAAGGGAAGTATATGTCATGTACTTTGCATACAATTTGTGTACTCTACTTTAATGTTTTTATAATTAAATAGACAATAGCCTCATATTTTGATGCACAACCTTATCTCCTCCAATTTTGA
The DNA here is from genome assembly GCA_963277665.1 of Viscum album. Lineage (NCBI taxonomy): Eukaryota > Viridiplantae > Streptophyta > Magnoliopsida > Santalales > Viscaceae > Viscum > Viscum album. The sequence goes on from OY728126.1 coordinate 1,167,291,769, forward strand.
GAGCGAAAACCCATCTATTACAGTTTTTCATATCTAAAAGCTGTCTGGACTCTGATTATTCCACTATTGGTTAGGTTTGAACATCATTGGTATGTAATCAACTACTTTTTTCATTATTTATTATTCAGAACAATGACTGCACAATTTGGATTTAGGCTCATATGTACAAATTTATAGTTCTTCACCCATTCTTCAGATTTCATCCAAATCAGGATGAATCAGGACTTGATATCGGATAATTTGTATGCTTCTGAGTGGAGGTAGCTGATCTATATGTTCATTTGGATTTTCTAGTGCTTTTCATGCTTTTGGACTTTTCTCTACCCCTCGGATCTCCAGTACAACTCTATTTTTTGATGAGCTAATTTCCCATGGCTAAGTCGGACCTAGTGAGGTTGCTTGTATGTTTCGTTTAGGTGTGTTGAACTCTATTACTCATTTTATGGTCACCTATAGGGTGTTCATAAGGGGACTATTTTTCCTGGTCTCGTTTAAACCACCCAAAGGGTGTGTGCTCATGCTTTCTTAGTGGGATGAATCCTCTAAATGCTTTGAAAGCTTTAGTAGCTTGTTTAGGAGATGTATTGCCTCCCTTTTTTATGAATATATTGTGATTCCATGTTTATTTTAATATTATTCCATTTAAAATGAATAATATTGGTGGATATACACATAGGAAATGATTAATGGAATGTTAAAAGGTTAATATTGGATGGTAGGCTTAAATTATTTGTAAATAAATGTGTTGAATGATTGAGTATACTCATGGATTTTGTAGGTTGATATGAGTGGGTATGCTCACATGGAATGTTTCATTAAATTGAATGAATTAATGCTTGAATGAATAGATTGATAGATTCGATGGACTACTCTCCATGGGTTTAGAACTTAATAGTGTATTCATTTGGTTTACTATTTACCTTGGGTATTGATTCAATGGTATCCCTCAGGCCTTACTACCCTGTGGATCTGGCTTTCTTGGTCTTCTATAAGACATTCTATTGCCTTGGTCCTAGGTCCCCAACCAGTGCCGAACCGAGTTTTCACTAGAAACACTCATGGTACTCGATGGGCTATCAATACAAGCTCCTTGGATCCATCTCATTATAGTCCAAATTTATTACATTCATTTATTGGTCAACCGACACCTTTTATATGTCTGTCGAGGATTAATTTTCATTATAGGGTGTGGATGTGGGATTCTATTATTCACTATATGACATGAATGTGAAATTTCCATACTTCTTTATACAGCGGGGATATATATTTCTTGATACAAATGGATGTACGACATGGAAGTGTAACGTGTATAGATAGTTATAGCTTCCTTGTTAGGAGATGACTCATTGTTGCAGGTAGTCTTGAGGGATGTGTAGTATTAATTTGCAATAGACTTGTTCCATGGGATTACATATTACTTTACAACTTGTTTAAAATTTAAATCACATTGTTTATTATTATAAGAACTATAAAAACATGGGTGGTTGCCTACAGGGATTTTTAAATCACACCCTGTTTGGTGCCTCTCGATGACCCAAACAAATTATATGTTTATAGGTGATGATAGGGGATAGAACCTTGGAAGTGGGTGTTGATTGTGGATTTGGGGAAGGGAAGTGTAAGACCATGATGATTTTTGCGATGCTGGGATACCCTTTTAGTCTTTTTAGGGATTATTGTACTGTATTGTATGACCATGTACTTCTCTGGATTCATTATAGATAGTTGTATCATATACATCGTTTTGTATATGGGTATCTTATGGTTATTGATATTTATTTTGGTCTTACATACCTTACATTGGGTTGAATTCTATTTATTTTTCTTCTACTATTTATTGTATGTTTGACTTCCCTATGATACTCATGAATTTATGGCATAGTCTCCCCACTTACTCACATAGGCCATCACTGCTAGTCAGTAGACTCTGGTGTTTGGAGAGATGTGGTTGCTTCTTTATGAATTAGTGGGCTTGGAAAAATGTTTCAGATTGCATCAAGTTCTAGGAAATTACAATGTTGTATCATGGGATTTTATTTTATGGTTTGACGTACTGTCTGGAGACAATAGACAGGGATGGGAATGAAATGAGTTTTTCTAACAAACAATTCTCGAGAGTGGCTATCTCATATATAGGGAAGAACCGAATTACATCAAATGGAGTTCAGATTTTTTTGAATTTTGACAATTACAGTTGATTTGATTTCAACGTTGGGTGAAAAAAATGAATTTTTCTATTACTATTAATTAAATTGTGGTAATATTTCGGGTTCACCCCTATGAGGTGAGGGTGATACAATACATGAAAAATAGACACTTTTTATAATCCCATGTGATGCATTATGTCATGTCATCTAGGATTCATTATATACCACATGTTCTTGTGATAGTTGATGTGACAGTTCTGCTCGTTGTTGTGTCAGTTGGGTGAATTATATTTAAAGGGGTGACATCATTTTTAGATTCATAAGGAATATGGTTCTTTATGAATTGGTAAATTACACAATAATGGAATGAAAATTCTATATGAACCTGAAAACAATGGATTGAATGGGATCCATGTTTTGTGTTTATGGGGATTTTTTGGAGCTCATGGATTCAGAAATTGGTACACCCAAACTGTAATTTCATTAATACTATATTTGAAATGGAAAGGGAAACATGAAAAGATGACAGAGACATAAACTAAACCTAGATTTTGAGTTAGATAGAGGCATAGTTTCTTGTTGTTGAATTAATGTTTTTTATATAGTCCTGGATTTAAGAGCAGGTTGTGGGTTGACATTGCTTTTAGGATGGTTTGGATCTGTTCTATGATTTTTAGATATTCCATTGATATCATTATTTTATGAGGTGTGTGTTTGGAATTTTAGATACAAGACACATTGAAAACCTCTAGTGGTACACCATGAGGGATGTGATGAGTATTATTCAAAGAAGGTGTGACACAAGATACTGATTAACCCTATTTTTGTGCCAGATGAGGCACCAGAAACTATTCCAGACATATGTGATGAGGAAAAATTATGTGAGGGATTCTTTTGCTATATAAATAGTTTCTAGGGAGCACTACAACTAGCTTTAACTATGACCCGACCGACATGGGTGATCCAGCAGCAACATCATGCCATGTTTTCAAATGATGGTGGTCTACACACTATAGAGTTGTGGTGAGAGACAATGTTATTGATTTTTGAGCATATGGAGATGCTTCCTGATCATAGGGTCAAGCTCACGACTAATATGATATGTAGAGTGGAAAAGTTCTGGTGTGAAATTTTGAACCATGATGATGGGATGTGAGATATGTGTTGGGCTGAATTTAGAAACTACTTCTTGAATACTTTTTCCCTATTACTCTACGAGCAGAGGAGGCTAGCGAGTTCGTGTGTCTGGAGTAGAGTATAATGAAGGTAATAGAATACTCAGCATGTTATACTAAGCTGCACTATTTTTTACTGATATATCTTATAGATGGGCTATTGAGGGTTAGACGCATCGAGGAACATCTCAGACATGCTATCAAATATTAGGTCAACATGTTCATGTTTTTTTATCACTAGGACTTGGAATTAGGCATTGCATACTGAGTGGAACCAGAGGGAATCTGGAGGTAGAGAACATGGGGTTTCCTTTTCTCACCCAAGTGGATATACATCTTCAGGCAGGAAGCTTTGTTTCGAGGCATCCCACTACGTGAGTGTTAGTCAAGCTCTAGTTGCTGGCAGCCTATTTTTTTACATCAGTGTGATAAATGAGACCATGTGAAGAATATGGGTGACTGAGACCCCATCAAGTGCCACACTATTAGAAGTATGGCACATATGAAGTTGTTTTTTAGGACCACCCATATAGGTTCAAGCGGTAGAGGTTCAGCTCTGACACGAGGATCTGGAGAAGGTTCTTCAAATATGCATACGAATGGGATCTGGAGCAGTGCATGCTGGTTAGGTTAGGGATGTGGGGGTGGTAGATGTGGAATCGATACACTAGGTTCTCAAAAACAATGTCGTGGATCAGATAAATGAAGCTAGACAATTTCCAAGAGTCATAGTACATGCAAGATGTGTGCAATGCAACAGAACCATCAGGAGTAGGATCTTAGACCATCTAGGGTGAGAGATATGATATTAGCAAATTCTACAATTTATTCTGTTCTTTTTGATACTCGTGCCTCTTACAGTTTTATCTCTACACATGTTGTTAGTATCTTCAGGATTGTGGGTTTTCTTTCAGTGGGAGTTACGATGCTTGAAACTCAACTATGTTTTAGAACGAGAGATGTGCAATACTTTATAGAGTGTCCCATTGAGGTTTGTGAGTGTTACTTCATCTGCTATCTGTATGTCCTCGTGATGACATAGTTTTAAATCTTTCTTATAATGGACTAAATCATTGTATATCAAGAATATGTTGACATCTATCACTGGATTGTGACATTCACATATTCAGAGGGTTCAGTGCTTATTCAAAAGGGTGAATGGGATGTTCAGGGAAGATGAACTAGACCCATGAATTGTGGGATGGGTTGGATGACATCACAGATAACTAGTTTCTTTCTAGATGATCACGGAGTGAGTCGGGAAGACATAATTGCAGTGGTTGAGTTATTTTATGATATATTTACCAATGAATTTTTTGGTTTAAATACTATGATATAAGTGGATTTCTACATTGATCTAGTGATTGGAGCTGCACTGGTATCAATTCCTCCTTATAGGATTACTAAATAAAAGTTACAGGTGATCAAAAGTCAGCTAGAGGATTTGGAGGTAGAAGAGTTTATCAAACCTAGTACTTCTCTGTGTGGTTCATCGGTACTTTTTATGAAAATGGCAGAACAAACTCTTAGGCTATGTGTGTTCTATCAAAAACTACACTAGCTGATGGTTAAAAACTGATATAACTTTACATGAAAATATTATCGGTTTCATCAGCATCGAGGATCTCGAGTGTTATCAAAAATCCACTTGAGTTCAATATATCACCATTCAAGTGTTCAAATTATAAATACATCTCATACATATTTTCATAGCTGGTATATTCTATATGAGTATCTGGTTATGTTGTTCGGTATTACGAATGCACCAGCATTTTGCAATAATTTTTTGACCTAGGAATTTCATCCATACATGGACTCTTTTTTGGTGGTTTCCCTATAATATATCTTGATGTATTCTCATAATGGACATAAATATTCCAATCATCTTGATATCATTTTGAATCTACTGAGGGAGCCTTTTTTATATGAAATTCTCAAAAACTTCCACTTTTGGATGGATCTGATTCAATTCATGGGTCGCATCATCTCAGAGACTTGAGTATTATTGGACCTAGTGAAGGTGAGAGCAGTAGTTTCTTGGGAGCAACACAATATCATTTTGACATGTGGAGATTATTGGTGAATTCTGGTTACTACAAGACATTTATAAATGATTTATCAATATTAAAAGAATCATTTACAGGCTTGGATAAGAAGGGTGCGATGACTTTGTGGTCATATTCATATAAGAGAACCTTTATAGAGTTGAAAGGGATGTTGACATCTATAGCAGTCCTGATACTACCTGAGAAGGGATATAGTTATATGGTTTACTGTGACACTTCAGTTATTTGGTTGGGGGTAGTGCTGATGGGGGGAGAAGGAGTCATGCCATATGGGTCTCGAAAGTTGAGGCCTCATGAGATTTATTACACTATGAATGAACTCAAAGACTATGTATTTGTTCATGTATTGCACTTTTGGAGACTCTATTTGTGGGTAAAGTGTTTTGTGGTATACACGGACCACAAAATCGTCAAGTATATCTTTACACAACGAGATCTAAATCTTATGAAGCAATAGTGGGTGGAGTGACAAAAATCTTTTTAATTCGGGAATTGCTATATGTCTGGTAATGACAATGTTGTGGCAGATATACTTAGAAGGAGGACTCTGATACAGGCTGTGCAATTGGCTTGTAGCAAGTGGAAGCTTATGGTTTTGTTTTTTGAGGGTTGTATGGAGGTTCATGAAAATTATAGGAAAAAATGTCTATCATCCTTAGATGTTACATCTACCATGTTAGACTTAGTTAGGTTGAAACAACTATATGACTCATATGGCCATGTTATGTTGGAATGTGTGGCAGTTGACGACCCTCATCCTAGTTGGACAGTGAGCGATGATGAGATCATGTGTATCAATGGATTCATCTGGGTTCTAGTGGATATACATGAGAAGTTGATTTTGGAGTTTCATACTTCCGCTTGGGAAGTTTATCTTCGGGTCACCAAGATGTAATGTGACTTGCGACATCTGTAATGGTTGCTAAGAATGAAACGTGAGGTAGCTAGTTTTTTTACAAGTTCTTCCACCTGTCAGTAGGTGAAGGTGGAACATCAATGAAAAGTTGTTCTTTTAATGTAGTTACCTATTCTGGAGTGGAAATGGGATTATGTCACAATTGATTTCATGACTAGTTTACCATGGTATCCTCGAGGTAAGGATGTTGTGTGGGTTGTTGTTTATAGGCTTACAAAGGTCACTCGTTTTTTCCAGATGAAGAAGACCTTTAATTTCAATGATCTTGAAAGGTTGTAAATATGATAGGTGGTATGATATCATGGGTTCACATACACTACCATTTCAGACAGGGAGTCCCGATTTACATCATGTTTCTAGAAGAGATTCCATAGGGTACTGGGTGAAAATGTTCTTCTAAGAAAACATTCCACCCATAGACTGATGGCCAATCATAGGATAATATACATGTGCCTGATCATATGATACAAGCATGAATCTTGGATTTTGGGTGCCCTTGGGAAAGGAACATTCCCCTGGTTTAATTCACCTACAATAGTAGTTATCAGGTGATAATATAGATGAAAAGTTACAATGATTTATATTGTAGGGTATGTAAATCACCCCTATGAGGGTTAGAGGCCGGATCTGAAGCTTTACTAGAACCACATATTGTGCAGGAGACTTCTGAGTAGGTCTAGTTGATTCAGAAGCAAATAGATATAGTTAAATATCATCAGAAAACATATATCAATAACTGAAAATGACCTCTAGTGTTTGAGGTTGGGAATCAGTATTTCTTATATGTTTCACTGAGGTTCGGAAATAGGGGGATCAGGAGACATGGTAATATTTCATCAGTATATTTTAGGCCTTTTGAGATTCTGTAGAGAGTCTAGTAGATCTCTTATTGGTTGTTGTTACCTGAGAGGTACCAATCCATGCATGAAATGTTCCCTATATCACAGTTGTGCTACTATCATCGGGATCAATCTCACATTTTTCATCCCAACGAAGTTTACCTTCAGGTTGATGTATCCTCTAATAAGAGTCTGATTCGTATTGTTGACCAGACCACGAAGGTACTATGAGTCTGGTTAGTTCCTCTAGTACGAGTTCTGTGAATGAATAGTCATTTATAGAACATGTCTTGGGGAGGGAAGACAACTCACATGCTTAGTGTTCGTAGTTGTTTTCAGACAAATCTTGACCACCCATAAGAGTGAAATTTGGGGGAAAATTTCTATAAGGGGGAATATTATAAGGCTTGGGGATTTTCTTGAGGTACAGATCGTTCATTTCAGGTTAAATGGTGTTTAATTAACTTTTGGGCTTAGACCCTATGTTAGGTCGTGGGCCAGTTAGGTTGTTTTTGGGAAAGAAGGGGGAAAAGGTTGAAGGCATACTGCAAGTTGGGTACATGGTGTGTTCTTGGCCTACACACCGTGTAATTACAATACACGTCTTCTATTAGCCCATCACAATGCGTTTAATTTCATTTTATGATATGAAATAGTGATGTACACACAATTTATATCACATACACACCATGTACTGGCCTGTTAGTTTTTTTGATAAAAGAGGCAGTAGCCTAATAATTGGACGCACAGTTTTATTTAGTCCATTTTTGAGAGCCTAAACACCTCTATAATGGTTTTTCAGATATTGAAGTCCTCTAGAAATTGATTATTCTATTGTTGTTCATGTTGGAACCCCATCGGTAAGAACTATATTCATTTTTGTTAATTATTGATTCTTTGGAAAATGACTGCACAATTTGGATTTAGGCACATATGCTCCAATTTATCTTTCATTGTCCATTAATTATATTTCATCCCAACCAGGATGAATTAGGAATTGATACTAGATGATATTTTTACTATCGAGATGATTTAGGTGGTCTATACTTTCCTTAATATTTCTTGTGCATTTCAAGCATTTTTTCTTTTCGCCGCTCGTTGGACATTCTGGCACAAACCAGTATTTTACTGAGCTTATTTCCGTCAGCTTATTCTGACCTTGTATGGATGCCCATAGGTTTTTTAGGTTCATTAGCACTCATTACTCATTTTAGGGTCACCTATTGCGTGTTACTGAAGGGAAAGTTCCTATTTATTCTTTTTTAAACCACCAATGTGGCATGTGATCATGCTCTCCTAATAAGAGGATGCCTATAAATGCATTAATAGCTTGAATAGCTTGTTTTGTGATGTACAACCACCATGCATAATCAATATCTTCTGATTCCAAGTATGTTTTATTATTTTTACTGGTTAAATGAATAATATTGTTGGATATACCTATATGAAATCATTAATGGCATGTTAAAAGGCAAATATGGGGGGATAAGACAATATTCATTGTAAATGATAAATTTTTTGAATGAGTGGGTATACTCATAGAATGGGTAGGTTTATGTGAGTGGTATTTTAAAAATAAATGTTTGTTAAAAATTAATGGTTGAATAATTTAATTAATGTGTTGATAGACTCCATAGACTACTCTCCATGGGTCTGGAATGAGGTAGTAGACACCTTGGGTTGACTCTACCCCTTAGGTCTTGATTCCATGGGATTCCTCAGGCCTTGCTACCCCCATGGATCTATCATGCATGGGATCGCATAGGACATTTTATTTCTATGCTCCTAGGACCCCAATTAGTTCCTAAATAAATTTTTACCAGGTGTACCCATGGGACTCAGTGGGTTCCTTGGACAGGATATTTGTATCTAGCCCATCATGGTCTAGATTTATTACATGGATTCCTTTGACTACTAACACATTGGAACTGTATATTGGTGTCTACTTCTCACTACACTGCATGGTTATGGGATTCTACTTTTAATTATATTGTGTGGATGTGGGATTTCATGAGATCCTTATACTATGTGGAAGTGAATTTCTTGATATAGATGGAAGTACTGTGTGGATGTGTGACTTATTTCATTTTCTATAGATACGTTTTTATGAGATGACTATTTTTTACAAGTATCCTTGAGGGGTGTGTAGTATTACATTACAGTAGTCTTATGACATGGGCTTACACATTAATTTACTTCTTTTTTACACTTTCTTACAAATTTTATATTGTTTTTAGAACTGTATAAACTTGGGATATTTCCTAATAGAATGATTATCTCACGCCCTATTTGTTTCTTCTCAGGGACCCAAAAATATTATATGGTTTCAGGTGATGATAGGGGAAATATCCATGTTACAGGTTGTTGATTGTGTCTTTGGAGTTGTGGATCATATGACCAAACAAAAGCTTATGATGATGGGATAACGTTTCGGTATTTTGTTTTTTGGATACTTGTACTGTGTTGTTTTCCAATGTAAGTTTCTAGTTTCTTTCTAGATACTTTTATTATCGGCATCAATTTTTTATGAGACACATCTTGTTATTGAGATGTATTCATGTCTGGATTGCCTTACTTTTAGAATATTGTAGTTTATTTTTCTTATGCTATTTATTAAATGTTTGACTTCAATTGTGATACTCTGGTAATGAGGGCATAGTCTCCCCGATGACGCACCCACTCCCTCGCTACTACTAAAAAGCCACTAGAATTTGTGGAGATGTGCCTAAGGCCTTGTTACCCACAAGGCTCATGACACTATTTCGGGTTGCATCTGAGTCCAGGATGACACAAACAACTCATCATAAACCAAGAAAAACAAATAAATACCTCTATACCAAGATTCAAAACCCTCAAACATCAATGAACACTCATTCATATTCACATACATAATTTTTTATATTATAGGGAACTAAAAATAGTCAACCCATTGTTGAAATTGAATATAATGTAAATACACAAATAAACTACTTCAATTTTCCCAAACCATTCCCAAACCACTTTGATATAATTCACATGCTGTAGTAAATGGTCATCCATGAAATAAAACACCCTCTATAAGGATAACCCACCAAAACCTATAATTAAAACCCACTATTAACCCTATGCATATAAAAAACCCTATATGATTTCTTGGGAGACCTTCATCCCCATAGATAAGGGGTATTGAAGGATAACAAGGAAAAAAAGAATAAATTGGGAATTATAGAAGAGAAACACATTAAAAAGGATGAATGACATTTAAATGATGGTGGGAGTAAGGGAGAGTAGATCCCTTAGATTTCCTAATTATCCTAATAATGGAGGAGGGATGGAGGGTCAACATTACTAAAAATTAATTTATGGAAAAAGGGAAATTTAAATTTAAATGAATTCTAAGAATCTCTCATGGTTTCACAATTTTATTTGGTAATAAATGTGCCAACCATGTGAATTACATTGGTTATAAATAATTTCTTCAAAGGGTTTGGTCACACAGTTTACGAATAATGTAGAAACATTTTGTTATGAATATATGAACCTCACAGTACATCTCCTAGGACATCCTTGTTTTATCCCAATCATGATTTACCCTAACAGAATTAACCAAGAATGATTAAAATGAAGCAGAAATGTCCCTTCGATCAATAATCTACATTATTTACCCTATACCTTTAAGGAAACCTATGTAATAGGAAGAAAAAAACAAAATTAAAAAAATTCAATAAAACCTATCAATAAATTTGAAGGACCCCACAGTACAATGTAAAAATAAAAAATAGTAGACATCAGTGACATGTGGGTGTCATAATTCTCCCCACCATGACAATATATACAGTAAAAATTTATATGATATTATTAAAATTAAGAGAAAAATCAAACCAAAACACTCAAATAAGAATATAAATGATTGTGAAAAACTCAAGAGTACCTATGATCAGGAAACACTGCACATGCACAATTCTACAAAATAGAAAAAAAATCAGCAACGTGAACTATCATCTCCAATAAAAAATAGCTCGTAATGAAAAACATAGATATATAAAATTAAAAAGGCCTATTATAGGTTTATTGTATATTTATAATCCTTCAAAAATTGTGTAAATGATTGAAAATACGTCTAGAAAACACCAAGGAGAGTGTTGTACATGCATCATTCTTCAAAAAATATAAAAAAAACAATAAACACCATCCATCACAGCTATTTATGCTCAAATCCACAAAATATCCTAAAACTAATGAATAATGTTTATAACTACGAAATGTCTAATACTATAAAACATGCCTTTAATAGCACCAAATGTGGCTTTTATCAGTGCTAAAAAGCACAGAAGAAGGGACATACTGTTGTGTGGTGTAACGACACATCATAGTACCAAAAACACACCAAATGTCAATAAAACCATGTTTCAATACAAAAGTTAAGTGAAATGAAATTTACAATAGAAACATAGTAAAAACACTATATTATATGGATTTCAATAACTTTTCATATAAATACATAAATTCAAATTATAACGTACATTCAAATATATCAATTTTCCATTATCTATTAATCCTCACGTGACTCATGATATGTCCCAAAAAACAACCCCTGCATAAGAAAAAGAACACAATGGTATAAAAAATCAATTCTTATGATATTAAAAATATAATGTAATAAAATAATACAAAGTGTTAATTTTACTAAGATCGATGTCAACTAAAAATTAAAAGACGCACTATGATTCATACCTGTCACAACATACATTATATTGTAGTGCAGATTATTCGAAAACATCTCAAATGACTTACGGATTGTTTTCCGAATGTATCAAATAAGTCTGAATGTGTTTTTTCTATTTTTAGTACTTCATTTATATAAGTATACAATAATGAAATTTTATACATGATATGTGAATGTTTAAATCATTATAATGACATCTTTTTACCGGTTGACGTGAAATAGATTTCAACATGTTACAAATGACATATGAATTATTATACTAAAATTTATGGAAATATGGGCATGTTTTATTATTTTTCAATGATGAACATGTTTTATTGTCTAATGTCTGTTTTAAAATGATAATGGACACATTGAGTCATACTGGGTACATTGTATATCAGATTGAGGTGTGAATGATTCATACACATCACAAATTACATATGGATAATTGTTTTAAACTATATAAACAATCATAATATGTTTTCTCATTTTTGAGTAGGATATTTTTTCATTTTACTAAAATTGATGTAAATTATAAATAAAAAGACTCCCTTTGAGTCATATTGGTCACATTGTGCGTCAGATTGTGGTGTAGCTGATTCCTTCACATTCTAAATGAATTATGGATAATATTCATAAGGTTTAAAAATATTCTGAAGGTTTTTACTTTGTTTTCAGTATGTCACATGTATTTTCTTCTAAAATGTCATTTCAAAATTAAAACATGCACCTTCACTCATACTGATCACATTGTGCATCAGATTGAGGTACGATTGATTCATACACATCAAAAATGTCTTTTAAATAATTTTCCAAAAGTGTTAAAATAATTTCAATATTTTTACTATGTTTTGAGTATGTCTATTTCACTTTATACTAAAATTGATGTGATTTTTTAAAAAAAACACACACTTAGAGTCATACCAGTCACACTGTGCATCATATTGTGGTGTAGTTGTTTCCTAGATATTCTAAATCACATATGGATTATTTTAATAAGTAATCAAAAAAATATGAATGTATTTCCACTGTTTTGAGTACATCATTTTCCTTTTTTACTAAAAAGTCATTTTAAACATGAAACATGATATTTGACTCATACGAATCATTGTGTGTATCAGTTTGAAATTATATTGATTACAACATGTCACAAATGATTTATTAGTTGATTGCCTAAATTAACAAGAATATTCCAGTGTGTTTGTAACACCCCAAGATTATACGGTATGCTTCTCTTTGAATAATACCGTAGCATGTGTTGTACGCAACTTCGAGTTCTAACACTTGCCACGACCAATCAAAGTAGCCGTTATGAATAGTAATACCCACTTTTTAAAGTTTTATAATTTTTATCTCTCAAAATGGATTTCATTTTTGGATTTATAATATCGAAATTAGCCAAGGGTGAAATTTTGGTACTTTTCGGATAACTTTCATATTTTGATGAATAGTGAAAATTACCAAATTAAAATTAAAAACATATTTTTTAATCGAAATAATTAATAGTGATAAGTAATGAATTTGAGTGGTTTTAAATTATATTTAGAATATATTTTTACCATTTAATACAATGTTGGTCATTGGACATTATTTCACATTTAAACCGGTAATAAACAAGTGTCAATCTTTTGATAGTTATTGTTTCGTAAAAACACGCATTTTGTTTTAATAGTGGGAATTAATTTTAAATTAATAAATGAAACTTCTATGTTTTTAATTCTGTAAAATAGACTTCATTATTGAATTTATAATATTAAAATACGCTTAGGGTAAATTTTTTGTATTTTTCGGAAAACATTCAATTTTTGATAAATAGTGAAAAACACTGAGTTACTGTTTAAAACCGGATTTTTATTTAAATAATTATTTATATTATTTAAATTTATTTTAGGTCAAAATAGATACACAATACCAATATAAATTCAATGTAATTCATTGTTGTCAGTTTATAATAATTTTAGATATATAAAAATTTTATTGAACGTTTCACCGTCTTTTACCACCACCTAGGAGAATTTGTAAATTCACATAAAACATAATTTTACCGCTTCTGTGAGTGGAATTTCAAAAATACAAGAGACAAGTTTAATATGATGGAGTAAAATTTGGTTCAATAACATAAAAATAATTTTTGGTGAATAGTAACTTTTTACTTTTATTTACCATGGTAAAAAGTAAATAGGGAAATTAAGGGTAAAAATGATATTATTATTACCCTAACACATGACTTAATTCTATTGGATAAGTTTAATTCTACAAAAGAAACCATAGAAATAAAATATGACCATTTAGGTCCACTTGGATTAGATTAGGACATTTATTATTATTTAATTCAAAGAAAATTTAAAAGAGTTAAACCAAAGTTTAATAACTAAACAATTTTTAAAATAGGGTTATAAAAAAGATAAATTTGATTATAAATATTCAATAGAAATATAAAATTATTTCCTACATAAATAAATTTTAATTATAATTTTTAGACATTAAATAATAACATTTATTTGTGACGCAAAGATGATACTGTAATTGCCTTATTAATGAAAGAATCGGAGAAATGGTAATATAAATATTAAAATAAAAAATAATTTCAAAGATTCTATGACATCCACAAATTTTCTAGGTGACTATGACATGTTAGGGATGATTAAATGTATCTTTTTAGAAGTAATAAAGTTGTTATGACTTTCAAAAAAACAAAATACCAAATAGTGTTAAAATTGACATAAAATGCTTTTTAAAAAAAATATTATATTATTAATTGATATTAAATTCCTAAAAATATAAGGTTCGGTCAATGGACATGTACCATGATAAGTGTATCATTAATGGACCACTTCGGGGTCTCTTGGAGGTATATAGTATGTTTATAAACTATATAATATAAAAATACAAAGTGACATTGTAAGTGTCAAACTAATTAACAAAGAGTTAAAACTAAAAGATATGGTTAATATAATGACCCAAACCAGTCTAAAATCTATTGAATGAAAGGATTTCGACCCATCCCCACATTAGGCTTTGAATAATCCACTTTGGATCCATTAGAAACCGAATATGAATTTATTATAAAATAATACCTTTAAGTTTTTCCTAAACAACCCCTCCTCCCCCTTATAAAAGGACACCACTTATAACCAATTCCTCACACCCATAAAGCCTTTTGTCTCATCCAAACTCTGACCAATTAAGCTCCCTAAATCCCTATAATCTTCTTAGAAGCATCGCCTTAGGCAGAAGGCACTTCAAGAGTCCTTTTTGGTTCAAACCAAAGGGAGATACCCAAATTAAATGTAACGATTTCTCTTAGCTTCTTTTCATTTATTTTACTTATCCAACCCCTAAACTCTTCTTATTATTTTCTTTTGTAACAAAACCAGTATCAAAAATATACTAGGATATTGTTATGAGAAGTATTAGAACAAAAATTACACACACCACCATCTAATTGGTGAAGAACATAATGTTTCTGTGGATGGCAACCAAACGCCTAACGAAACGATGATTGTTCAATTATCTACTACCACCTCTCATGGTGGCCATTATGATGGAACTATTATGAAATATGATGTTAATGATATTTATTTTATATATAAGCTTCTGTAATTCCATTTTATATCATACCCATATTTGTTTCATGTTGTATATATATACGATAATTTCATTTGAGGAAATGCGGACTACAGCCCCCTCAATGTGATATGACTCGTTCATACCATACATGGAACCTATAAAGGATGGTGTTAATGAAAATAAGTAACACATATAAAATATTACATGATACTGGAATAATAATATACCTATGTATCATTTGGTTTTGATTCCTTTTAAAATGAAAAATCAAATGGAAGTAGTGTTCGTGCGTACGTACGGATTACCGTCTCCACGAACACGATGAGATTCATTTCCCCATCATATCCATTAAAGACAAATTATCTTTTGATGACTAAAAGTAATTTTTAAGGACTTGATATCATTCTAGATATGAATAAGATACAATCTATCCATAACAAACAGGGCTTATGTAAGGACGCATGTAAAGGAAAACGAATCAGTTTACACCCAAAACGACGATAATACTAAAATATTATTAAAAATCAATATTAAAAGATCATACATGATATCATATTTATGAATATTATTCTTGTATAATTTAATAAAAATGATTTAACTATTATACAAGAGTGTAACATACACACTATCAAGGAAAATTACAAGGTAAGGGGGTTTTCATCTCACTCCTTATTCTCGTGAGATTCATCCCATATTGCCACTATTACCTTTGTGTGGTGTATGCAATGCCCATAATTGTATTCATTGTGTAATACACTTTAATTTATTTGATTTTTCTGATTCATTGTATGGTACCACTTTCATGGGGTGTATGTTTTGTATGTTACCAAATTGGTATGGGTTGATTTTACAATCTCTATATTATTCGAGGTTGTTTTTAAGTAAGTATCTACTGAGAAATATTTATTATCCATATCCATGTTTTATGAAATAGTTTTCAAAGGGATTATTTTAAGATAATTTTTACTAAAACATAATTTCAAATGTTTTAAATATTTCTTCTTCATAATCTTTCTCCTTAATGTCCATGTCTTCAAAATGGTTTTTAAGGATTTATTTATATGGACATGAATGTTTTTTAAATGTTAATTCCATTCAAAAGTTTCAAAGTGATATGGGAAACTTTGATTCAGAAATATCTTTAAATGACTTATTTTTTAAATTCTGTGACTTTTAAATGTTTTCATGAAAAGGGGTATTTCTCTGAACGAGTTTTACAAATCATTTTCATCTATGTCAAAATTCTTCAATGGATTTTAAACATTTTTTTGAAGTAGATTTATCATGATACAAATCTTCCATATTGTGTTGAATGTTTTGTGATATGTTTGAATGTGGATGTATTATTTTTATACCATTAATGGTTTATGGAGAATCTATTGACATTTCGTATGCTAGTTTTAATACGAATGTTTATGTTATGTTTAAACCTGTTCATATGAGGAATGCATTGGACTTAATATGTGATGGGTGGAGCCCGCTATAGCTCCTCGATGAATCGGTAGGTCTCATGAGACAAACTAGTGTCTTGTCATGAGGCCTTGACAAAATATTATTTTTAGTCATGGCATGAGGCTTTGGCTACGTGGTTATGATAGTATAGCATTATTCATTCCATCATTATGAATGTGGTTATTGATATTTCATGTGATTATTCAATTAGTGGAATATCCATGTGAATAAGTAAATCGAATTATTTCATTTCATCTTTTCCATACTATGATTAAATTCATGTTTAAAAGGATTTTTTTTAGTTATACATTACCTTAAATGTTTATGCTTATTTATGAATGTTTTTTCTATATTATTGTCCTTACTGAGTATCTGAGATCACCCCTTTCTATGTTTTATTTTTCCCAGGATTCCAAAAAGTGTATTTGTGATTCATATGAAGGGCTAAGAAAAGTGAATAATGGCGTTCATAAAAGATTATTTATGTTGTTTTGTATGTTATGAGTTGTAATGTAACATTCATGTATGTAATCTATTTTCCGTGACTGCTAAATCGATCGGTCCTTCAGGACATTATTCCTTGTAATCATGCCAATGTATTAAAATAATGCACCAACTCCCGGTAACTTGGGTCGTGGCGTTATAGTTGGTATCAGAGGAAGTTTAGCAATAACATTGGAATCTAGATTTAGAAAAAATTTTATTAGAGCACATAGACCGAAGATAAACTTTGAGGATTAGTATAGAAGAACTTCCTAGAATTTTGATATTGTAGAGATTTTGTGACATTGTTGAGCAATACATCCCCGTCTGGATACGAGCAAGTAGAGGCGGCTCTAGCAGAGATGTACCTAGGGGTAAAACCCGAAAACACTGCTTTGAGGTAGACTCGAACGGGAACTGGTGCACGACAATTGGCCTTGCTGCACTCTTGGATACGACACTCCCGGGAGATATGCTTAGGATAATTCTCATTTTCCTTACAAACCATTATGAATGGTTTATTAGTATATACTTCCTCAAAGAAGAGATTTTTATGATTATGGATTATATCAATAAACTGTTTAATTTATTTTAAGTGTTTTACAAGTTTGGGATTAGGTATTTCTATTCACAAACTAATCTATTATAATCCATTGTTTTGAAATGGCGCCTAGTAGAAGGAATGAGAACTCCAGCAATATGCATGATCCAAATAGTAAGAAAGATCATATCTTTCATGGCCATAAGCCAGAATTTAGAAGGGGTGTAGTCTCCCCATGTGTTATCATCATATGAAGAAATATTATCATGTGTTGATAAGATAAGTAATGAATTCTCGGAGTCCTATAGCTTTAAAGGGAAGCCAGAGAAAGAAAGGATGGTAGAGAGAAGGACAGATAAAGGGTATAAGGTATAGAAGGATTTTCCCATATGTGATAACTGTGGAATAAATCACCTTGGAAAATGTTTGATGGGAAAGTGAGTATGTTATAAGTGTGGAGAAAAAGGACACCAAGTGCGTGACTCCATGTTTAAGAAAATCGTTTCAAATGTACAATGCTTCATTTATAAGGAGTTTGGACACTACATAAACCAATGTCCCAGTTATCAGAATGTGCCACAAATGATGCTATTGGATAATATTCAAGTTATTATACTACCATAGATGAAGAGGAAGGACTAGTGTTCTTATGTTGTTATTTTGGAATTATTTCATTGAAGTGTTGTATCAATGATGTACTGGAAATAAATACGGATTGTACTATAGTACTATTTCATTACAGATTTTAGATTTTATGGTACTAAGAAAAGTGACTCTACAGCAAGTTAAAATTTTTGGAAATTACATGGTTGAAGGAAAGATAAACCTTAATATGGTCCTAATATTTAGGTACTGATTTTGGAATAAGATATGGTTGATTTAGGTAAATTATATTGGATATTCTTGACTTCCTTGAAATTGATTAAAGATTTGTATAATCCATTACTGTTGGGTTTTACAACATTTTTGGATAGATGAGGTATATTCACTATTCTATAAGGAATAATGGAGCATGAATGTAATCAATAAAGTTTTATGGAAATTCAGGATGTTTCAGTGTTTTGAAAGAATACATGATGAAGGTATTCACATGCTATTACGGGGTAAAAATGATCTAAATTATGTTCATATTTCATATAAATTTTGGACTAAGAGTTTACAGAAGTATTTTGGATAAGTCTAAATGTTGGAAGGGATTAAGTTTGAAAGGTTATTTTTTTATTTTTATAAAAGGACAACACATAGACCTTGTGGCAACCCGTTGCGTTGGACAAAGCTATGGGAATCGAACCCACAACCACATTGTAATTGAGATTTATTTCCTACCACTAGACTACGTGAACTTCCTGAATGGTATAATGTAGTTTTTTAAGGGTCTTATATGTGAATTATATATTCATTATATTTATAACCCGATACTATTACGATAAATAGAGTATTTTTGAGTTGTATTACGTTTTGGGGTGAAAGGTGAGTTTTTGGTAGAAATTTATTAATGGATAAAAATCTAATTATAAAGTAAGTATATCTGCTTATGATCTTAGCCAATCTCATAAATAAATTCCTCAAAATTAAGAAAAGGAACTTAGAACAAAAATTTTATCCTAGATGTTACCTTAGATCATCACAAATTTATGGCTTTAAGATTGTTGGCCTTTTCATAGCAATGTTCTCAACCACTATCCATTAGATATTGATGGTTATATTTCACTTACACATCTATATTTTCCTAAATGGAACCCTAGTATGTGTTATTTTCGGTAAACTTCATACTTACCACTCTTTATTTTAAATAGAGGCCTCATTAATCCATTTTTTGATGTGGGATTTCAACTAAGATATTTTGAAATGTCAACCACAAGTTTCCAATACTGAGCATAAATTGCGAGGAAGCAATTTATTGAAGCAGGGGAGAATGTAACACCCCAAGATTATCGGATATGCTTCTCTTTGAATAATACAGTAGTGTGTGTTGTACGCATCTTCGAGTTCTAACACACATCACGATCAATCAACGTAGCCGTTATGAATAGTAATACCCAATATTTAAAATTTTATAAATTTTATCTCTCAAAATGGACTTCATTTTTGGATTCGGAATATCGAAATTAGCCAAGGGTGAAATTTTGGTACTTTTCGGATAACTTTCATATTTTGATGAATAATGAAAATTACTAAATTTTAATTAAAATCAACTTTTTTAATATAAATAACTAACAGTGATAAATAATGAATTTGAGTGGTTTTAAATTATATTTAGAATATATTTTTACCATTTAATCCAATTTTGGTCATTGGAAATAATTTCACATTTAAACCAGACATAAACAAGTGTCAATCTTTTGATAGTTATTGTTTCTTAAAAACACGCATTTTGTTTTAACTACGGGAATTAATTTTAAATTAATAAATGAAAATTATATGCTTTGAATTTGGTAAAATAGACTTCATTATTGATTTAAAAATATTAATATTTTTTAGGGTAATTTTTGGTATTTTTTTGAAAACATTCAATTTTTGATAAATAGTGAAAAACACTGAGTTACTGATTAAAACCAGATTTTTATTTAAATTATTATTTATATTATTTAAATTTTTTTTATGTCAAAATAGATACATAATACATATATAAATTCAATGTAATTCATTGGAGTCAGCTTATAATAATTTTAGATATATTAAACTTTTATTGAACTTTTTCACCGTCTTTAACCCACCTCCAAAGGGAATTTGTAAATTCACATAAAACATAATTTTACCATTTATGGGAGTGGAATTTGGAATATACGAGAAACACTATTAATATCAAGGAGTAAATTCTGGTTCAATAAGATAAAAATAATTTTTGGTGAATAGTAACTTTTTAAATTTATTTACCACGGTAAAAAGTAAATAGGGTAATTAAGGGTAAAAATGATATTATAATTACCCTAACACATGTCCTAATTCTATTACGTAAGTTTTATTAGACCAAAAATAAACCTTAGGAATAAAATATTACCCTTTATGTCCTCTTGGATTAGATTAGGACATTTATTATTATTTAATTCAAAGAAGAGTTAAAATAGTTAAAATCAATGTTTAATAACTAAAACATTTTTAATATAGGGTTATATATAAGATAAATTCTATTATAAATAATCCATAGAATTATAAGAATATTTCCTACATAATTGTATTTTAATTATAATTTTTAGACATTAAATAATTAAATTTTTTTATGACACAATGATGATGTGGTAATTACCTCCTTAATGAAAGAATCAAATAAAAGGTAATATAAATATTAAAATAACTATAATTTCAAAGTTTTTATGACATCCACTAATTTTCTAGGTTAATATGACATGTTAGGGCTGATGGAGTGTAACTTTTTCGAAGTAATCAAGTTGTGATGACTTTCACAAAAATAAAATACCAAATTATGTCAGAATTGACATAAAAGAATTTTTAAAACAAATATTATATTATTAATTGATATTAAATCCATAAAAATATAATGTTCGGCCAAAGGACATGTATCATGATATTTTTATCATTAATGGACCACTTGGGGGTCTCTTGGAGGTATATAGTATCTTTATTAACTATATAATATAAAAATACAGAGTGACATGGTAAGTGTCAAACTAATTAACCAAGAGTTAAAACTAAAAGATAAGGTTTATATAATGACCAAAACCTCTATAAAATATATTGGTTGAATGTATTTAGACCCATACCCACCTTAGTCTTTGAATAATCAACTTTAGAGCCATTAGAAATAGAATATGAATTTATTATAAAAAAACAGTTTAAGTTTTTTCTGAAGAGCCCCTCCTCCCCCTTATAAAAGTACAAAACTTCTAACCAATTCCTCACACCCCTCATGCCTTTGGGCTCGTCCAAAATCTTCCCAATTAAGCTCCCTACATCCGTATCCCCGTCCTAGAAGCCTCACCTTAGGCAGAATCCACTTCAAGAGTCCTTTTTGGTTCAAACCAAATGGAGTTACCCAAATTAAAGGCAACCATTTCTCTTAGCTTCTTTTCTTTTATTTTACTTCTCCAACACCTAAAATCATCATCTTCTATTCTTTTGTAAAAACACCAATATCAAAAATATACTAGGATATTTTTATGAGAAGTATTCGAACTACACTTACACACACCTCCATCTAATGGGTGAAGAACATAATGTTTCTGTGGATGGCAACCAAATGCCTCACGAAATGATGATTGGTCAATTATCTCCTTCCGCCTCTCATGGTGGCCATTATGATGGCACTATAATTAAATATGATATTAATGATATTTATTTTATATATAAGCTTCTGTAATTCCATTTTATATCATTCCATTATTCGTTTCATGTTGTAAATATATATATGATAATTTCATTTGAGGAAGTGCGGACTACACTACATTAAAAACCGGGTTTAGCAGAGGTTTTGTGGCGGCGGTTCACAAAATCGCCACTAAACGTTTTCACCGAAAGGTTTCGAGGTGGTTTTTAATAAAATATCGCGAAACCCGTAATTTATTTTAATGATGTTGACCCTTCCCTACCCCCACCACGATTTTCCCCCAAACCCCCGCGCCCTCCCTTCTTCCCCTAACCCCCCCCCCCAGGCGACCTGCAACCCTCGACCCCCAACCGTCTGGCGACCCCCAACCGTCCGGCGACCCGTGACCACCAGCGACCCCACGACCTCCAACTCCAGCGACCCGTCATTTCCAGGTATGTTCAGTTAGTTTTTAGGAGATTATGCTTATTTATTTTATTTTAAATAGTTAATTACAAATGTATTTAATTAATTTCTTTTATGGAATGAAATTTTTTCTTAGGAGTGTGTACAATATTTATTGAGGCTCAACAGAGATCAATGGGGGATTAACTATATTATCCAGATAGGTGGACACATTTAATACAGAATCCATATGTGTGTTTATGCAGGGGTGTGAATTATTATATAAATTCATTAATTCTAATAAATTTAATATGGGCAATAATATATCTATAAAAAGAGAGAGCAGAGTGTTATGGCTCTTATTCTATGAATAAGTTCCCTTTAGAAAATTGAATGAATTATGATCACCTGAACACTATATTACCAAGGGGGAGGGTTTTATTGAGGTGATGAGGGACCAGGTGTATGTATCAAAGTATGAGATGTGACATGGGTATTACATTTTGGGATATTCAGAATAGTTTTTAATACTAAGAGGCTTATAGTCATGTGATGACATGTCATACAGTCATATGTCTCATGATTTTTTAAGAACTCCCTCCTAAATATGCAGGAGAGTCATATATGGTATACTAAGAAGTGTGAATGCTTCGATACTTGATATGTGTGGCCAATAGGGTCTTCCTATATGCTATTTTTCAAGATTTTTCTCTATGATATGTGACACAAGACCGAGATATGGGTTTTGGTAAGTTCTTAAAGACATGAAATTAGGATTCCAAGGGGAATTAGATTAAATAATAGACCCCACCCAAGTGACTTGGGTTGGGATGTGAAAATTATTTGTGTGGTCATCATGGGGTGATGGATTTAGGTTGGTATAATATTATAGATATAAGGGTCTAGGTATTTAGTGATGAGAGCACATGTCATTAACCAGTGATATTGTGGGATAGGTTTCATTCCCTAGATGGTTATTATATGCATGTGTTGGATGTTAGCCTAACTATGAGTGAGAGGGGAGGGAGATATAGATTACACCCAAACATGAGTGAGATGGTGGTGGTCCGGCTGTGACCTTTACTCTATATAATAAGGGAGAGAGAAGTGAATTATACCTTACCTTTAGTGATAGAGTTTTTGTTAGGTTTTAAACTCATCCAGAGTGATAGGGTCATGGATAGGATGTGTAACCACCCGAAAAATACATATAGATGAACATACCCTAGGAGATATGTTAGCAGTTATAATAAAAACAACCTCACAATGACTGATAATTTGTTGAATATACTCCCTTGATTGAGAATAATAGTTAAATAATTGAATGCAGGACCCTATCAGGAGGTGGGTAATTGGTAAGACTCATATGATGCCCTAACATAGTTCTTCATGTACAAGACAACATTTATGGATAAGAGAAAAATGGATTCAAACATGGATATGAATCTAATATCATCAACACCATGGTGTCCTAGTTTGAACATGGTGTTCTGATGGGTGTGTGTGCCTCGTCGGGTGTAGTAGTGTCCTCTTTAGCACATGAAGTCCTAACAAGAATATTTATTTTTGTATTTAATTTCTTCATGAATACATACACATATTTTATAAAAAATATTAAGGGTACCTAGTTATACCCTCATGAGGTCAAGCCTCACACCTCCAATGAGCACCATGGGGTTTGTGAAGAAATATTATATTATTTCAGGTTAGAGTATGGTATGCATATGGGATTGGGATGGAATATATCGATGGTATCTATAGAATGTGATTATAGTGTGTCCCGTTTATGGTATTAAACAATTTTTTTTGTACTTAATTATGTTATTTAATGGTATACATGGTCATCCCATTGGGTGATCAATTGTGTGACCTATACAAAAATAAATAAGTTGTATCACATTGATAATGGTTTATGAAAAAAACCATTGTGTATTCTGGAAGTAAGTGTTTTCAAAAATGGAGTAGCATATGTATTAATTC
This sequence comes from Viscum album, assembly GCA_963277665.1. Classification (NCBI taxonomy): domain Eukaryota; kingdom Viridiplantae; phylum Streptophyta; class Magnoliopsida; order Santalales; family Viscaceae; genus Viscum; species Viscum album. The sequence goes on from OY728126.1 coordinate 1,167,316,294, forward strand.
CAATCATATATTTCAATTTGAAAAGATTCCATTTTTCTTTTTCATTTTTTATCAAGATGGGGGGATAACTGTTTTAACAAAGGGAGTTTATTTGTAATTGAAAATAATCAACGAATGATATTAGAGTTCAGAGTATTGTTCAGTTATATTATTTATCAACAAATAGTAATGTCAATACAACATCCAATGTAATTAATGAAATTTTGAAATTTAGAGTGATGAAGAAAGGTTCTTACCAAATAAAGAAAATCATTTTTCCACACTCTCATTGTTTAATGTTTCTGGATGATACCAAATTTAAGGTTGAGAATCTATTAACGAGTTATTGAGCATGTTAAATGTTTGAATAATAAAGTAAATGATCTTATAACATGTATTGAGAGGTTTGGGGAAGTCATGAGATGGTTTAGTTTGACTCAGATTTACCTTGAATAATTTAGGAATTCATTAGAGAATTGATAAATATAGGATGTACTAGATTACATATAATTCATTTATACCATCTCAATATGTTTCAATTACTCTCAATGAATGTGTTTTTGTTCATTGTGTGATTCATTAATTTTAATTCATTGATAATATACCAATTTATGAGGTATGTGTGATTGAATATTTTTAATGTAATTATCATCTCAAGATATATTTTTTTTGTATATGTATGTGTGAAATACACCTTAATTAGTGTGTTTCTCAAAAATAAACATTGAAATGTGATTATAAATATTTATCCTACATGTAAAATTTGTAAGTGTATTATTATTATCTATATTTTGGTGTTAAACCAGTAGGCGTATGTTCTAACAAAACTCAATGTACATGTGAAATGACAATCTTGGTTTTCATTTCATAATTGGAACAAACTAGAAATATTAATATCCATATAAAGGCCATATATACCTATACGAAGTTTATCAACATTTACTTAAATATAATCTGGAATTGTGTAATGGTATCCCATGACTTATTCATGATAATTAATGTTTATACGGACAAGTTAATGTGTTACAAAAATATAATAGATCCTATGTAAATTTATTTCTATTTAAAGAATTTTATTAATTTGGATGAAAGTGACAGTTTGATGATGCATGTTATGTATGTTCATGATAAATAGATTTTGAACCAACTTATGGATATCATTCAAGAATGAGTTTATTATCATCAAGATGATATAGAATAAGATCAAATTATTATGAAATTTAAGAAAATAAGTATTTTTTGAATTAGATTTATCAGGTTCTGAAGAATAACATACATAATATATACATTTATATATATATATGATTGAGTTGTTATCTGTTGCATAATTATATATAAATAGAGAATAAATGTGTTTTCTGGAATATTTATGAATTTTTTTCCTAAATATAGACGTTGAATATGACCTTGAATATATTTCTTGTGAATGCTCTTCGACAGTAAATGGAATTCCCCGAGCTATAAATTTTTATGACATATATTATATATAGAAATTGTACAATGAAGTGTACTATCATTGAATATTGATTGATAAATTTTTACATCATTCTAATTTATATAATATGAAATATTGTGGGAACCCATGCATTTTTATTCAATATTAGTGATTTTGGATGGATGTTATAAATACAGACTGGTATCCCATTTATAGATATGGAAAATGAAATAAAACATTTAATTGAGATGACCAAGAATGTGATTATATGAGATGTTCAGGAAAGTTGTAGTATTTTTTTTTGAGGGTGTGCAAGTAATCTGAGTGGATCAATGTATCTCATTAATGTAGTGGCGATAAAAATTGTTTGAGGAAACATAAATGTGTGATTGATAGTGTTATGATAATTGTGTAACCCGATATTTTTACTGCTCCTCAATGAAGTGTTCACGCTGTCTTCTAGGGACCAGATTTGTTTGGTTTGTCTGGGCATGCTAAGTAAGTGGTAACTGTGATCAATGAATCATATTTATTATATTATTCATACTTTATGATCAATGGTTCATCATTATTATATTATTATTCTTCAATCTTACACTATCGTATATTTTTTGTAGGCACATTGTGATATACATAGATAAAAGCTGGATCACATTACCGAGGAAAACACCTCAGTATGTTACGGGGATGAATGAGTTTTTAGATTTTGTGATTTCTAATCGATCCGTTGAAGGTAGAATAAGATGTCCATGTCCTAGATGTAAATTTAGAACATGGTTGAAAAGAGATGAAGTTGATGAACATTTAATACTGAAGAAATTCCCTTGACAATATTTGTGTAGGATTTGGCATGGAGAATCAAACAATACAAAAAGATTTGGCACTGATGTTAATCCACAGAATGAGTTCCCAAGTTCATCGACAATGGAAAATGAAATGAAAAACCTCATAAATGATACATTCGGCACTACAAGACACCACTATCAGCATCAAAACATATCAGAACAACCAGAAGAGGGTGCTACAAATTGCAACGTGACAAGTGATGTTTTTGAGACTGTAACACAAGTAGATCAAGATTGTAACATATCATTGGATCCTCCCCTTGATTCTATAGAGCCAAATGTAACGGAAAACCTCACTGAGAAAAATGCGTTTCATGATTTAGTTGACGTGGGAAATCAAGAGTTGTATAGTGGGTGTTTGAAATATTCAATGATTTCATTTCTGCTGAAGTTGTACCATATCAAATGTCTATGTGGAATTACAAATAAGGCAATGTCCATGATATTGGAATTTATTCATGATGCATTTCCTGAAGCAAAAATCCCAGAATCTTTTTATGATATGAAAAATGTTGTTAACAAGCTTTGTCTTAATTATATAAAAATACATGCATGTCCCAATGATTGGATGCTTTATTGGGGAGAGGGTTAAAGTAGACATGATTACAAGAAATGTTCTTCTTCTAGATGGTAGTCAAAGGGTGATGTTGGAAGTCTAACTGAACATAATTTCATGAAGAAAAAGAAAATGAACACACCTGCAGAGGTTTTGAATTACATTCCTTTGAAGTCGCGATTGCAATGATTATTCATGTCATCAAAAACCGCCGAACACATGAAGTGGCATTCTGTAGATAATAACAATGATGGGTTAATGAGACATCCATGAGATTACCATACATGGAAGACATTTGATTCATTACATCCAGATTTCTCAGCTGATCCTAGGAATGTTCGATTGGGATTGGCTGCCGATGGATTCAACCCATTTGGGACTTTGAGTACAAGTTATAGCATTTGGCCAGTTTTTTTGATCCCTTATAATCTGCCTCCGTGGATGTGTAAGAAACAATAATCTTTTATCATTTCAATGATTATTCCTAGAAAAAAAATGCTTAGAAATGATATTTATGTACACATGCAGCCTTTGATTGAAGAATTGCAGGAGTTATGGAGTAACGGTGTTGAGACATTTGATGTTTCTTCTAAAACAATGTTCAAAATGAATGTTGCTTTAATGTGGACCATTAGTGACTTCCCTAGGCATGGGAATTTATCTGGTTGGAACACTTATATGGGTTGGCTTGTCCCATTTGTAACTTTTATTTTGAGCCCAAATGGCTACCTCACAGTAGAAGATGGTGCTTCTTATGCAATCGATGATTTCTCGATGCATCTCATAGATTTCGGCTGAAAAAATCAATATTTAATGGTTTCATTGATCGTAGACCACCTCCAATGTTGTTAACTGGTTCTGAAATATTGAAACAGCTTGAAAATATTGAAACAAAATTTGGGAAGGTCATCATTTGAATGATAGTGGCAAACGGGTCTGAAGTGCATCGTCAAGTGAAATCAGAACGCAACAATAGAAGAAAAAATAATATTCTTCAAAATTTTGTATTGAGAATTTAATTTGTTGCGCCAAAATATTTATGTGATGCATATTGAGAATAATGTCTGTGATAATTTGATTTTCACATTACTTAATGAGCATGGAAAGTCGATGGATCATCTTAATGATCGCAAAGACTTACAAGTAATGAATATAAAACGTGATCTCTAGCCAGATGAGAATGAAAAGTATGCTCTAAACATTTTCGCAATGAAAAATAGGGATAAAGATACTTTCCTTCAAATTTTAAAGAATTTGAAGGTATCTGATGGGTATTTGAGTAACATCTCGAGGTGTGTTGACTTGAAGAATCGTAAGTTACATGGATTGAAAAGTCACTATTCACATATTTTGTTACAACAGTTACTACCATTAGCATTGCGTACATTATTACCTGAAAAGGTTACTACTATTGTACTCCAATTATGCACATATTTCATGCAATTATGTGAGAAAGTTGTACATCGATTTTAGCTTGACAACCTCTTGGAGAGTTTGTATTGACTCTTTGTGCAATGGAGATGATCTTCTCTCCATCGTTTTTTTACAATCATGATGCATTTAACTGTGCATTTGGTTGAAGAAGCTAAATTAGGAGGCCTCGTTCATTATCGATCGATGTATCCAATTGAGAGGTATTTTATTTATATGTTTTCCAGTTATGTAAAAAAATTTGACATTTAAATAAATGCATAATATTATTATTTTATTTCACAGATATCTTGGGCATTTGAAATCATACGTGAGAAATAAACCTCAACTAGAAGGCTCTATTGTTGAAGGCTATTTGGTCGAGTAATGTCTTACCTTTTGTTCCAGGTATTTAGATGATATTGAGACAATATTTAATTGAGTTGGACGTGTTGACAAAACATCAACTCAATCTCAAATGTATCATAAATTAAAAATATTTCCTGCTATTGGCCGATCAGTTGGGAGGACCTCAAATGTGACACTGACAGAAATGGAATTATTACAGGCACATAGATATGTGCTGCTGAATAGTGAAATTGTAGATCCATTTATTGAAGAGTTTAGGATACAAACAAAGAGATGAATGAGAGGCCGAACACAAAATGAGAAAGGTATAACGAAAGCTGTTAATAGAGATCTTGAAGAATGGTTTGCACGACGTGTAAGTTCATAAATATTGCAATAAATATGAATATTATTTTGACACATACAATTTGTAAATCTATTAAATTATATTTTTTTTTCAGATAATTAATACTGATACTCGAGCAGACTTGTCAGAAGATTTGAAGTTTCTTGTTAGAGGTCCTATAAAGCAAGTTATAAAGTTCGACACTTATAATGTTTAATGGATTTAGATTTCGTACTGTTGATCGAGAAGTGGGTTTGAAATCACAGAATAGTGGTATATTGACATTTGCTGAAGTGGGATACTATGGAAAGCTGCATGATATTATTGAATTAAACTACCAAGGACATTTTTCTATTGTTTTATTCAAATGCAAATGGGTCGATATTATCAGATGTGTTAAAAGAGATTCATTGCAATTTACTTCTGTGAACTTCTCTCGCTTGTTGGATGTTGGTGATCATGAAATGCATGATCCATATATCATAGAATCACAAGAAAAAATGGTATATTATGTGAATGATGTTGTGGATGAAGGGTGGAGTGTAGTTACTCACGTAATACAAAGAGATTTGTATGATATGGGTAATGAAGAGGAAGATTTGACCTCTGAAATTGAATGTCATCAACAACAAGAAGCAGAATTATTTGTCCATCATGATATTGATAATATTAGTCTTGCAAGGATTAATGAAGTGGATGAAGCAATAGGGAAGGAAATTGACATGATTGAAGGGGAAAATGATTTTATGTACAATTATTCATTCATGCAGCAACCACCTGTTTCATTTCGGCTGTCATTCATTATCATTGTTATATATATTTTATTTGTTAGTACTGGGAATCTATTATCATTTTCAATTTTTTTTCAGGATATTTTTTTTGAAATATATATTCTGAAGGTAATTTTATTTGATTAAATGACAGGAATGCAAATGAGGAAGCGGTATTCTATTTCTTCTAGTTGTGGGAGGGATACTGATTCATCTGGGTCACTCCCCATGACATCTGAGGCACCAGCTGCCTACACCCCTGAACCATCTTCCCCTGCACCATCTCTCACACCATCAGAGGGCCTCCCATTGGAGGATGAGTCATCGACTCCCCCTATAGGTGCCTCATCATTTGTGCGGCGACAGACCCCTTCCAGTTCATCCCAGACATACTGGAGGGTCACAGTCATAGGTATAAATTTTAATTAAATAAATTTATTTCATTTTGATTATACTAATTGTTTTCTAATTGAAGATGACAAAAATGAAACTGTGGAGAAACACTTAAAAAGATCATATGTTTGGAACTTTAATGGCGAAAAGATAGTCATTCCATTTTATTCTTATAGGGTCCCTACAGATGATGCCGCGATGTTACATGTCCATATTATAGGTCAGTTGGCAGCAGAGCCCATTTCTCTTCCCATTTCATATGATGATTGGAGACATATGCCTCCAAACTGAAAAAATTAAGTTTTCGATTCTCAAATAAAGGTAATTTTATTAAATAATTGTTTAATTGAATGTCATGTTACTAATATGTTCAAAATGAATTTCTGTATACATAGTTTTTTCCACTTCACATTTACTGATGTGATAGCACGGAAGTGGACTTTTAAAAATCTTGGTAAAAAATCGAAATAATTCAAATGGATATTGTGGTGTGATTTCAATGATACTTTATTTACCTTGGAAAAAATGTATGACAAGCTACCCAGTGGGGTACCGAAAGAGCAGTGGAAAGTTTTTGTTGACAGGCATCATGATGCGAAGCGGATGGTATTGAAATATATATTATTATATTATCCTCATTTTACATTAATAAATGTATTTGAAGAGGAGATGAAATTGGATAAATTACTGTTAAATTTCATTTTATTTATTTCAGGATCTCTCACGACAGAATGCATCAAACAGGGCGAAGCAAGTCATCCCTCACACGGCGGGCTCAAAAAGCTTTTCTATAAGCCGAATGTCACTGGTAATATTTTAAATAGTTTATATATTTATAATAAAATATTATCTATTTAATATATTGAATTTTTTATTTATCTTTACTTAATGCAGTCACAAAATATAGGGCACGAAGCCTCCCGGACTGAACTGTGGTTGGACGTTCATAGAAAATCAGATTTATCTTTTATTAATGAGTCAACCAACGAAGTTGGGGTATGAAGTCAAATTTTTATTATAATAACTTATTATCAGTTTTTAGTGTGTTAATATGTATTGATATTTGATTTATTGGTAAAAATTAATAAACTATGGGATGCCAATCAGGGGCAGTCCTACTCAGTCTCCAAGGATGACCTGGTTGCTCACGTCCATGGGAAGGAGCATCCTAGTAGAGTGCGCGAGATGGGTTTGGGACTCGTACCATCAGAGGTCTTTAGAAGGCCATTAGGGATTCAAACCGCATCTATTCAAGGTTATAGTTAGCCGATACCTGAAGATGCTGAGAGGGAGATTTCTTCTCTACGAGCCATAGTTCAAGACCAAGGGGCTCAGATATCTTCTATGCAGAAAGCGTTGACTGGTTTATATCAGCAGATGAGCAGATATGCCCCCAGTGGTAGTGCACCGAGTGGTGGGGAGCAGGTAAATCACAAAAAATCAAAAACATTTAGTTTTCAAACTTTTATTGGTTTTAATTTTAATTATAAATATGTAACAATATTTAATTTTCAATATAATGTTCTTACAGGTGGCAGTAGGAGATGGAGGTGGAGAGGGTGATGATGCATCATCAGACCATGAGTAGTGTTGTTGATGTGTTGAACAAATATGGGAAAGTTTGGTGTGTATATATAACATGTTTGGTGAATGGAACCTTTAAAACCCCATTGGTCTTGGAGGAGATTCAGTGGATAACCTTTAATGATCAAAATAACCTCAGGTGGTAAAGATAATGATGTGTTTGTTTCATTGGTTAGATGGTCTATGGTAATAGGCTCTTTGATGTTTCTGTTGTAAATTCAGCATTGGGAATTGGACACATTACGGTGTTTCATGTCCAAACAGCCATGTTGAATGGATATCACTAGATCAAGATGGTTTTCTGAGGTGATTTTCATGATCATTAATAGTTTTTATGAGGCACATAACCACATCACATGAAAACCAATGAAACTCCCTTCCCATGAAGCTTCCCTATTTTCTAACTTTTATTTTATGAACATATTGGGAGATTGTTAGATGACATGTCATATGATTAAAAGGAATAATCAGAGGGGTTTTACATGACTAATTGGGCTATTTTATGGGGCTTCACATGATCAGGAACAGATCACATGAATTGCATAACCCCTTTGCATGATATTCGTTGGGTCATGTGATCATGAGCCTCATTGAAGTTCACATAGTCCTTGTGACCTAGGTGATTAATCTATATGTATACATGCTAGAATTTTCATTCCTTTGAGTATATATTAATATCTATGCTTTGGGTATTTCTTTGTTCCTAAAATATACAATTCTCATTTGGCTAGCGTCAAAAAATGCCCCCCCACAAAAGTGATGTTCGAAGGAACAAGGACTCAGTTATGAGGTAGGAAATGACTTCATGAGTCTCTTATTCTTTCATTGGTTGGAATTAAAAAAATATTTTGGTCTTTTATAAGTCCATTCATATTCCTTGAGGTTCCCTATAAATAGGGGGTGAGAGGCTGGTCATTTGACTGGTGACATGAAGCTCCATAGCTCTCAAAACCTCCTCTCTTGTACGATTGTTTTGCAAGACATCTTTGCATGACCTCATCACAAGAACCATACAAGAGACCTAATCATGTGATCATGTCACTTGACCTATTTGTGTGATCACCTTGTCTAAATATCTCACTTAATCAATCCATGAACTAATAAATGGTAATTTATTTGATCATTGATGCACACCCTTGGCCATTAGACTATCTTATGTGATTCGGTTGTCTCTTGAGGATTTTTTCATGATCTACTAATCTTTATGTGATTCATGTGACCTTCACATGGTAACATGATTATATGTATTAAGAAAAATCTTGTGATCAAAAGATGTTTTATGGGTTATGTGATTTTCGTGACCTATAATGGATCATGGGGTCCACGTAATGTTTTCCATATCATGCACTTATTTTGTTTGATTAACACAACTGATTCTCTCTTAATCGTTACATATCTTCTAATATATTCTCTATTCTCTTTAAATATGTCCTTTGTATCTCATATGTCTTCTTATGTGGTAGAATGAAGAGACCTTATTACCTGGAACCATAATTTCAATCATCAATAAAAAGTATTTTATAACAATGATGTTTTAAAGGTTCTAATTCTGACTGAACATCAACCCATTTAATCCTCATACCTCCTCCTTATAGGACAAATGAATAGTAGTGATCCCTCCCCTCTCTTCTTTGGCACATTTTGATCCATACACTTTAATCATTTATGGAATCAAATATTTTCAATTTTGATCATCTATAAACTATATGTATAAAGCCATGTGACCCCCAATCTCTTGTTTCATTTGATGTTATCTTGTGTTTCATTCTAAATCCATAATTTTAGGTATTTTGTATGCTTTAGGAATTCTTATTGAATTGGATCATCTTTTTCATCAACCTTAAATGAAAGGGTGTTTATGAATATTGCGTAGGTGGTGCATAAATTTTCTCCTTATTATATATATGTTGTATGTGTTGTTTTGATGCACAAGTGTAGAAGCAAAGGTAACAATGGATCAGGATGGAACAAAATTAGATTTCCTCATAGATGAGATTCAGGAAAGGTTTGTCAGGGTTGTGTTAGGTCCTCTAGTTTATAATTATTAATCATGTACACCCATGAAATAAATTGAAATTGGTGGTAGAACTTGGAATGATAACCAAGAGAGGTATGTATTAATGTGAAATGATAATATCTTAAATGTTATTTAAAGAAATTACTCAATGATGGTGAATTATATACAACCTAATTTATAGTAGAGATCTTATCCAAGTAAGAGTGACTTGAGTAAAATGATGTATATTTTTGGTTGGGTGTAATTAAATTCTTTTTATTACTTGGTGCTTTAGTTGGGTTTCATTCCAATAATGTTTCTATATTGTTAATTAGGTTTGGCATAATGCTAACCATTTCTTTGGCATGCTATATAGGTTGGCTATTTTTTAACCATGTTGAACACTTTATAATAAGTTGTATATGATGCCAACTATCATTCTTATTGTTATATGGGTTGGGTGTGATTCCAACCAATTTTTTGTGGTTATGTAAGTTATACAGGATTCTGACAATTTATCTTGGTTTTTACATATATTCGGCATAATTCCAAATATTCCTATGACTTCTTATATGGGTTGGGTGTAATTAAAACTAGTGTTATTGTTAGTCACATGGGTTGAATGTAATTCCAACTATTGTTATTATTTATTATATGGGTTGGGTGTAATGTTAACCATTGTTATCTTCATGTATATATGTTGGGTGTAACACCAAACCTTCTCTTCTTTGATAGATGTGTTGGGTGTGATTAAAACCATGAATGTTTTTAGTACTTGTGTTGGTAGTGATGATAACCATGTTCGGTGTAAAACCAACCCTTCTCTTCTTTGATAGTTGTTCATGCTATTCATCATTACGAGGAGACATATATTTTTTAGTTTATCATGTACCATAAACCATAATTCCATAGTGAGTTGATTAGATGATGGTTTCTAGGAACCAAAACTATTTATCTAGCCCATGGTGAGGTAGAAATTGGCCTATGAAATATTTTTAAGCTTGGGGGAATACTTCTATTAGTGGAAACATATGATGAATTCCTTCCCATTGAGAATGTTTCGCATGATAAATGGTTTCTTTTTTGGTTTGTTTTTCAGGGCAGTGGTGCAGTATAAGCAGAAATGCTATTTTTTTGGGGTCATTATTTTGCGGCGGTTTTAACCGCCGCTAAATGTAATCGGAAAAACACGTAGCGGCGGTTAAAACCACCACGAAATCATGCAGAAATTAGCGGCGGTTTTAACCGCCGCTATGCAGGCCCATGACACACCTGAATTTCATGGCGATTATAGCCGCTGCTAATTAAATAGCCCGTAAAACCACCACTAAATTTACAAAAAACCACCGTGAAATGAGGTACTACGACACTTTGCTTTGACCATCGCGAAATGCATAAAACTGCCGCAAATAGATTGCCGACGCCCAGTTTAGTGGCGGTTTCAGTAAACCACCGCTATATGAAAAAAAACCGCCGTTAATAGGCGGTTTTCTTGTAGTGCTACCTCCCCTTCAAAGTGATATGACTTGTTCATACCATACATGCAATTTATAATGGATGGTGTTAATGAACATAAGTAACACATATAAGATATTATATTATACTGAAATAATAATATACATATGTATCATTTGGTTTTGATTCCTTTTAAAATGAAAAATGATATGGAAGTAGCATTCGTGCGTATGTACGGATTACCGTCTACACGAATGCAATGAGATTCGTTTCCTCATCATATCAATTGAAGACTAATTATATTTTGATGAATAAAAGTAATTTTTAAGGATTTGATATCATTTTTTATATTAATAAGATACAAACTATCCAAAACAAACATGACTTACGTAACGAAAAATGTAAAGGAAAACGAATCAGTTAACACTTGAAACGACGATCATACTAATATATTATTAACAAAGCAATATTAAAAGATCGTATATGATATGATATTTATGAATATGAATCTCGTATAATTTAATAACAATTATTTAACTATTATACAGGAGGTTAACATAAGCATTATGAAGGAAAAGTAAAAGGTAAGGGGGTTATCATCTCACTCCTTATTCTCATGAGATTCATGCCATATTGCCACTAAAACCATTGTTTGGTGTTTGTACTGCCCATAATTGTATTCTTTGTGTAATACAAATTAATTTATATGTATTCACATATTAGTTCTATGATACCTCTTTCATGGGGTGTATGTTTCGTAAGTTACCAAATTGGTATGGGTTAATTTCACAATCACTTTATTATCCGATGTTGTTTTTACGTAAGTATCTACTGGGAAATATTTATTATCCATGTCCCTATTTTATGAAAGAGTTTTCAAAGGGATTCTTTTAAGATTCTTTTTTACTAAAACATAATTTCAAATATTTTAAATATTTATTCTTCTTAATATTTCACATTAAAGTACATGTCTACAAAATGGGTTTTAATGATTTATTTATATGGACATGAATGTTTTTAAAATGTTAATTCCATTCAAAAGTTTCAAAGTGGTACGGGACACTCTGATTCGAAAATATCTTTAAATGGATTTTTTCTAAATTGTGTGACTTCTTAATGTTTTCATGGAAAAGGGGTATTTCTTTAAAAAAGTTTTACAAATAATTTTCATCTATGTCAAAATTCTTTAATGGATTTTAAACTTGTTTTGATGTTGATTTATTACGATACAAATATTCCATGTTGTGTTGAAGGTTTTTTGATATGTTTGACTGTGGATGCGTTATTTTTATACAATTCATGGTTTATAGAGAATGTTCTGAAATTTTGTATGCTAGTTTTAATACGAATGTTTATGTTATGTTTAAACCTGTTCATATGAGAAATGCATTGGATTTATTAAGTGAAGGGTGGAGCCCGCTATAGCTACTCGATGCATCGGTAGGTCTCATGAGACAAACTAGTGTCTTGGTATGAGGCCTTGACAAAATATTATTTGTATTCGTGGCACGAGGCCTTGGCTACGTGGTTATGAGAGTCTGGCATTATGCATTCCATCATTATGAAAGTGGTTATTGATTTTGCAAGGGATTATTCAATTAGTGGAATATCCATGTGAATAAGTAAATGGAATTATTTCATTTCATCTTTGCCATATTTTTCCGATCTTCATGTTTAAAAGGCTTTTTTGTTATACATTGCCTTAAATGTTTATGCTTATTTATGAAAGTTTCCGCTGTATTATTATCCTTAATGAGCATCAGAGCTCACCCCTTTCAATATTTTATTTTTTCAATGATTCCAAGAACTGTATTGGTGATTGATATGTAGGGTTAAGACAAGGGAATATTGGCGTTCATAAAAGATTATTTATGTTGTTTTGTATGTTATGAAGTGTAATGTAACATTCTTGTATGTAATCTACTTTCCAAGACTGCTAAACTGATAGGTCCTTCATGACTTGATTCCTTGTAATCATGCCAATGTATTAAAATAATGTGCAGACTCTGGGAAACTGGGGTTGGGGTGTTACAGTGTTTTCTTGGTTTTCAATGAGTGAAGCTTTTTTAAAGTCAAATTATATTTTAAGATGAAATCTGAAACATTTAGTTAATTCTTTTTTTAAAAAAAATTAATGTCCATTTATAATCGAAATAAGTAAATGGATTCATACCGATCACATTGTGTTTTAGATTTATGTTTGGTTGATACATATAGATCCCAAAGATCTTGAACCAAAAAACGAACGTGCATGAATGGAAGACATATTGATCTCCACAAAAAGAGACATTTATAAAAAGCATAATAGAAAAAGGGGAAATAATTCAAGAAAGGATAACTATTTAATGATCAAAATTTAGAAAAACATGACCATTTCAACTAATAAGGGTTTATTTCACAAGACTCTTCTAAGGAATTATGAATGTATGATAGCAATAAAATGAGTAAACTCCATACGTATTCACATGAACATAGGAGAAAACAACTGTGCCAAGGGGTTTTACTCTTCCTTTAAAACAACTCATCCAAACAAATTTTATCCCCCAAAATCTCAAAATTTATATCCTTAGAGAATAAGACATAATACATGATCATAGTATGAAGACCACTGATGAAAATAAAAGATTTCAATAGATCCTACAAGACCACCTACAGAGAAAGGGAACCCATCATATTCAATTATTCAACATAAGCCTTCACCATCTGGTGACCTTGTTGGACACTCATGAGATATTCCATTTTCATCATATTCAATTCCTCAGGTATAAATCATCTAACAAATAATGACATGAAAACTTCACACATCATCTCAACATTCATGATATGCGAGGAAAACAACTCAAATTCTTCCGAAGATGGAGCCCTAAGAAGACCCAAAACAACATGAACTCTAACATGTTTGGGAGGTCCCAATACCCTGAAGACATAATCAACATAATCTATCCATTTAATTTCCCCTAATGAATCTAGATTTAAAAAGTAGATGGGTAGAAACTAGGAGAACCGGAAATAGGGAGAGACCCACAAGAAACTTTCGGGACCTTTCAGGGTGGCATATTCTATATAACAAAAAAAACATAAAATCCAGTTCAAAATAAATTCTTCACATACCCCAACATTTTAAAACACTCATAATGAATATCGAGGGTCACACATACAACTCTACCACCAAAATAAATAATTTACAGAATTTTCCATCCAAAATATTTTCAATTAAATGCCATTCTGTTCCAATCTAACACCATTTGATGTAAATAATTTTAATATTCAAAATCATTTTCATTTTAATAGATTTCTCAAAAAACCCGATACTAAAACAAGAAATTTTTCGAACTACACCACCAGAATTTGGAACTAGTAGTCATTAATTTCACGGAGACATGGTAGTGGGCCATAGATTAGTTAGTATATCATTTTAATATGATTAAAAAGATCAACAACCCCAATCGATAATTAAATATCAAAAATACAACCATATAAATAGTACTACGTCACTGGTTTTTTTGTTCTAGTAATAGTGATTCTAAATATAGTAGCCTATCAATATGTACCTAGTTCCATTATATGAGGTTCTCAGTCCCTACCATAAAATAGTACCTCAATCTCTTCGGCACTCTGTCTTATAAAATCCTTTAACTCCCCTTTAGAAAAATGTAAACCCCAAATAAGACTATGAAACTAACATTATAGGTGATTACCTGGTCAGATCAGATGAGTTAATTAAACCCTCCATAGCCTCAAGCATTTCATACTCAATATGATTCATCCAAATTCATAAGAGAATAGATTCAGCCATTGGTTTTTCAAATGTGTAAGGTTAGCTATTAAGAAATTTCCGAGACTTTTCCATTAATTTTAGAAGGTTTGATGTATTTAATGGTTAATTTCATATTCTTTCTTGACCATTAGTGAAACAATATTATGGAAACATAAATTGACACATGATCATTAATATTATATTACAAGGTCCTCCTCTAGTAATTATTATAAGACATAGGTTGACATTGAGTAGTTTCAAAATGTTTTTCAATTAACATCACCCGGTCTATTATTTAATGGACAAGTCTAGGGCTATTCATAAGATATTATTATATCTTTATCCATCATAAAGGAGAGTGAAAATTTATCTAATATAATTCCTTATATGGGTCTATATGGATAAGTGTTTGAAAAATATTTTTATAAGACAATTCCACCCAAGAATTATAATCCTTCCAGGATCCACTATGGTCAATAAGGAAGGATAAAAGAACATCCTCCAATGTCATGATAGTCTGATTTGAATCTCCATAATTTTGTGAAAAAATGGAATTATAAAATTTTACCCATAACCACATTGAAAATTAATGTCCTTACTATAACCAATATAAAAATATTATATCCCTATTAGATAAAGAACTAGATGGGACACTAGGAAGAATTATTATCTCTTTGACATACAATTAATTAAATTAATTAGTTGAGAAAGCCTCTTAAATATATAATAAGTAGTTCATGTTAGTTATGTGATCCAACATAACCCATACTAAATAATTATATTTAATTGATCATGAAAAAATCATCAAGAAATACAGCATGTCTTCATCCCATTTTATAATAAGAAAATAAAGTATTGAAATAATACTTATTGGTTTTCTGTATTTTTAAAAATATTTGTACAACCACAAGTGAGGCACACCACAGTACAAGGAAATTGCATATAAATAACTGGTCCAGGTACATGACCAAGAAAGCACACACCAAAGCCCATCCCACCCTCACAACCCTAACCAACATCATGGGGGAATTGTTTTTTTTTCAATTTTCCTTCATTAGATTATATGTAAACAATTTAGAAAGGAATAATATGATTCATTTCAACATTACATGCCACAAAAACTAGTAAATAATATCATGGTACATCATTATGATCCTTACATGTACTTAGACGATTTGTTCCGATAGTGGCGAGGAGATGAGATTTTGCATTCATCATAGTTATGAACATTTCAAAAACACAAAATGAGGAACCCAAAAGATTGTAGAAAGATAGAGGAAAATTTGTAATTAA
This sequence comes from Viscum album, assembly GCA_963277665.1. Classification (NCBI taxonomy): domain Eukaryota; kingdom Viridiplantae; phylum Streptophyta; class Magnoliopsida; order Santalales; family Viscaceae; genus Viscum; species Viscum album. The sequence goes on from OY728126.1 coordinate 1,167,332,461, forward strand.
CATACATTGGACACTAGCCTTGATTCATACAATGGAACATAGAGGAGTCGCACCGGTAGAAAAAATGTTCCACGAGAGCTTGAAAATTACCACTAATTTGGTAATAGGTAGGATTATTTTAAATAAATTGGGAATAGTTTTAATGTCTCTTTTAGAAAAGCACTGATAAATACACCTTCTATAAGAATAAAATTTAGAAGCTCTTATAAAAGGGATATTTATCAATGTTTTTAATGATGATAATGTATTTGTTAAAATAAATTTATTATAATTTATAATTATTCAGAATATATATATATATATATATTAATTTATAATTATATAAATATTTATTTAAAAGTTAATAATTATTATTTTTATAATAACAATAAATATTTAAATTTATAAATATAGTAAATATTCATTTATAAATATATTTATTTATAAATATTTATTTACAAAAATATTATTAACATTATTAGTGGATACATAATCTTAAATACATGCATTATTAAAATTAGAGAAATTGAATAATTCAAAATGAGTACCCTTTTACATTATTGGAAAAATAATAAGTTTTATTCATTAAATATATATTACTAGAAAATATCTATATATATATATATCTTGATGTCAAGAAGAATACATATTGAGGATACTTCAAAATTTTAAATAAATATATATAATTAAATAATAGAAAATGATCAAATTCGAATGAAAATTAAAAAATAAAAAGACATTTAAAATTAATACACTAACACTAATAGTAAAAAGGATATATAAATAAAATTGATTGATTAAAAATATAATATATCAAATGTATCATGTTATAATAAAATTATAACATATACTGAATTTTTAATAAATTACATAAATATTTAGTGTTTGTGTTTCAATATAATGCATAAATATATATTTTTGTGAGCGTTTGTATATAAATATGCAAAAATTACACACACACACACACACATATCGATACGTGAAATCAGTGTAACACATGAGGATTGATATATGTTAAACATAAAAATTGAACAACTTTAAAAATTAATAGGATATTTTTTTAAATTAACATTTTATTTATTATATATATATTTATATTTGATATATATTTTTTATTACTAATTATAATTAGTGTAAATATATTATTCTCATTCTTCTTTGTTAATTATTTCTTCATTAATAAATTTTTAAATACTTTTGTAATTTTTTTTAAATTTATTTGTTTAATTATATATTCATTTATATATTTACATTTAATATACTTCATTTATCAATATTTATAATATATATATATATATATGTATATCAAATTTATTAATTTTAACCAATAATTATTTAAACAATAAAATTATAAATACTTTTCTTAATTTACACATTTTAAATTTTTATTTGTTTAAATAATTTGTAATATTCATTAAATATATATATATATTTAATATATAATATTTGTTATGTTTTAATATATATATATATATATATATTCAATTTAATCATTTTTAACAATAATTATTAATTTAATGAAAATTTTCAAAATATTAATTTTATTTGTTTAATTACTTTCATATATTGTGGACCATTTTTAGCGCTTTATTAACAGTGATAAATTTTACCATTTATGAGCACTTTTTTAGCATTTACATTGTTTACTTTTTATCACTTCTAAAAAAGGAGCTGGTAATGGATAACCTTTATCAGTGATTTCAATTTTTACTAATATATATGGACTTTCTCAGTGCGTATTTGTATCACAATTCAAGCAATTATAAATCTTTTTTATTGGTGGTCAACTAATACCAAAAAATCCCACATCGCCAAAAAAGGAAGACATACATTAATCTAAACTTGGCTCATCAAGAAATGAAATAGGTCCAAATATTAGGTTTTAAAACATAATGGTAGGGGTGATTCAGGACCACATACCTGTTATACCAACCCCCGTTGAACCAAATAATATCCACCATAGATCATCTAATTTACAATCTCAAATGGTGTCACCCAAATCCAAGTATCATGAGACACACACCCAATACTCCCACATATCTAATCAATGTAAAATCCCACCAAGCCAATAGTCCCATGTAAACCTCATGAAATAAGATCAAACACTGCGTAAAAGGTATAATCATTATTAAAATCAATAACATCCCACCAAGAGAGAATACATGAATCTATTAAGAATCTCCACCATTACCATAATCCATAAAAAACCAAATAATATATTATTTGATAAGAAATAAATACTAAAAATCACACCAAAAGTTTCAACATGCAGAATTCTTTAAAATTCTCAATCCATTTAAAAATCCATCAAATACATTGGCCACAATAGAGGGATGATAGTGACTATATATCTATTAAGGAAACAAATATCCCATTCCCATAACTCCCTTTAAATTAATGGAAAATATTAGAACTGTAAGAGCTACAATAATGTCATTGGTATTCTCCCTAAATCTTACCCATAGTAATAGACCATCTATCTAATATCAATAACTTTTTTGTGGAAAAATTTTGGTGTCATGACAAATCAATGTAACCCATTCTTGTTTCTCAAATAAACAAAATACTCCCAATTCATACCATGGAGAGTAGTTAGATACAAAAGCTGCAATATAAAAAACAAAATAAAAAATATTTAAAAACATTATTTCCTTTGAATATTCCATTCTTAATCTGGGAGACTCAAGTCCATTTTACAAATTTTTTTAAAGAATTTGAATGAAAATTAATTAACACTGAAACATATCACATTGATTTAAAATTTAATAATATTACTTTCCTTAAAACTACAATTTTCAAAAAATAAATTGGGTTCTATGAACACACACACATACCTTTGAAAATTAATCTTCATGAATGCATCAACACAATTTAATTTCAAACAATTTCCATTAAATTAAAAATCTCACATAATAATTAAAATAAAATCAACCACTTCTAAATTGTTCCATGAAAAAAAATTTCATTTCAATAAAAATACAACACTGAGTTTTTAAAACCCTATTAATTTTCAATGTTGTCTATTTTAATTTCAAAACACAGTCAAAGTAAATTATAAATTGAAGAAAAAAAATGTTAAAACATTTCATAAACATATAAATTCTTATTTTTCTTCACTAAATTGGTCTTCAAATAAGATAATTCCTTGAAATTTTATTTCTCTTTCAAAAATGTGTTTTACCTATAAAAAAAATTAATTTTTCAAAACATTATCACTAAAAAATAAGGCATAATGAATGATCCTAAACAAGTTCAAATTATATCAAAAAACCATAAAAGATCCCAAATTATCCTTACATAGACTGTATGAACTATTAAGGTCAATTTAAAATGTATGTGAACCAAAAAAATCATGGATGAAAGAAGAATTATTCATGGTTTGGATACATAGTTTGGTGAACTATGTAAGAAACTAGAAAACTTACATTTACATTATTATTGTCCCATTAATTTAGGATCTACATGGTGATCTAGAATGTTGGAATTAACTATTTGTTCCCTCTTTTATCTCTAGTTTTAATCTTTAAAACCTCAAGGGAACACCTAAAACCTAGGTAGCCTGAATGAGGATCCAAATTACACAATATCATAACAAAAACCGTCAATAATAACAATAATTAACCAGTAATTCATAATTAAAACTAGATATACTCTTGGAAAGTCATGTATTAGGATGAGATAGTGTTCATGATAATCTACCCATACCTTCCTCTAATGTATGAAAATACATACCACCATACTACCTAACGTCCCAAATAAAAAGTAGGATCCTCAAGAACCTTGTCCATTAAAAAAATATTCTTTTATACCATTTCAAATGAACCTATTAAAGAAACCACGTGAACTGATACATGACCTGGGAAACAACTAGAAACAATGGATGGCCATGATCCACATAGGATGGTAACTAGTACCTAGGAATCAAGACTAGTACAATGGTAATGATTTCAAACTCCAAACAAGTTTAACCTCAAAGGATTCAACCCAAGATTCTGGTATGACCTATCCATCTACTTTAAGTACACTAATCAAAACAAAACAAGTACAAACTAAATAATAATTGAATTATTGAAATATGTAATTGTAGATAATAATAACAATAACTCATTCAATAACCATGAATAACTGAACATATAGAAAACAAAAATACATAAAATAAATAGAAATAAAAGAAGATGTTGGTCCCACATCAAATGATATAAGAATATTCCAAAATGAAACTAAAGGTAACCCTTAAACTGCTACAACCAAAACCTCATATCCATTATCACCTACATAGCTATAACTAACCATCAATTTTCTAACATGAAATATAACATTTGAAATAGCTTGGACAAATATCCTGAGATAAAACATGAGAGTTTAATACATATAATGGTTTATATAACATTTCAGAAAAAACTCATAGTTGGATTTCACAAAATATTTTTTCCATTTCCATTCAAAATAAAATTTCATTAATACCAATTTCAATCAAAAATTGAAATTAATTTTTTCACATTAAACATATAGAAAATAAATACATGACATAATGACCTTTATTAAAATACCCCTTATGATAATAAGAAAGAGTGGATCTAATAAATTTAATCTAGCCATTTTAAATGCTTGAAGTAAATCATTTAAAAAACATTAAAACAAGTCTAAATCCATTTTTTCAACCCAAATTATTTTTGAAATAATATTTTATTTAAAAAAATCACGTTAATTTTAGAAAAACATCACAAATAATTTTTTTAATTTAATTTTCTCACAAAAAAATCCATATTTTAAGAAAAAATAGTAATCATACATAGAATCCAATATAACTCAAGCAATCTGAAGTCTCTAGATGGAGTAAATTTGAATTAAATTACTAAATGGTTAGGGTATGCCAAAAAATTATTTAACAGAATAAACTATATCATCATAAAAGGATCATGTATCAAGGGAATAAACTAGGGATCTATCTAGAATGACAAAAGACCTTGGATCATCATAATCATTCTCCATATGGGTCCCAAGTAAAATCCTGAAAATCGTTATCCTAGACCATCTTGAGGGATGTTAGGAACAATAAAACACTAGCGTGGAAAAAATCCTTATTAACAAGATTTTGAGTGCCACGTTAGTATTGTAATGTGCATCCAGTTCTTTTATTAGCTCCCTGTATTTTTATAATAATTGAAAGTGAATATAAGTGATAAACAAGCCAAGGGATCATCGTAAGATCAATAATAATATAAAATGAATAAAATTACATATCTCACCCCTATCACACACACATGGAATAACCCATTTCACATCGATTATATGAGAAATAATAATCATAGGGAAATATAAAAATTATACACAAGGGGGTGGGGGACTGAATCTTCAACCAAAACAAATTCCAAAGGCTAAGTTGAGGGACTCAGACATTTGATAAAAAACCCCATAAATGTTTTAAAAAATAATTTGATCTATAAGATTAAAATTCTTTGATACTTTACACACACTCATAAATCAATTAAAATATTAGTAAAATTTATTATTAAATCCTATTCATTTTAAAACCTCTTTTTAAAATTAATTTGAGAAATTGACCTAATTATTTTATTTTTATAAATTCATTAAATGAAAAATAATTTCCCCATATCATCACCCAAATGAGATGAAAATGGAAATAAAAAAATTTGATACACTCATATTATACATTTCTAAATAGTTAGAATAAAAAAACAATAAAAATCAACCAAAAAATTTAAATACCTCTATTTCAATTATAAAAATAATTAAACAATCTATAAAAAAATACTGGTTATTACATATACATATTATTTTAACAAATATGTAATTAAAATCATTTGATAATCTAATTACATTGAATCTAAAGGAAAAACATAATTAAACTACCTCAGTTTAGGTACAACCATTATAAAACTATTTTCAAACACATTTCCTATAGAAACAAACTCTCACCACAAAAGATCACACCCTTTATAAGAAATAGAAACCAAAAGCTGACATTAATACCCACAAAAAACTCTATATATTGTTCAAAACCCCTTATTTGGGTTAATGGGAGACATCCTACAAAAGAGAAAAGGGATATAGAAGGAAGATGAAGTAGAATATGATGAAATCAGGTATTACCCAAGAAAAATGCCTTCAATTCGAGGTATATAGAAATCACAAATGTGGACGAAGGGAGGAAGATAATACCCATTGGTGCACCTAGTTTTTATATAAAATAAAGAAGGAAGATGGGTACAAATTCATAATATTTATAGGAAATAATTGAATATGAACATCTAATGAAATTTTGGAAACCCACATTGTTTGGACACAATGATTGGTAATCCATATTATAATTTTCCAAAACAATATTCTAGATAGAAATCCCTCTATTTTTCTGGTTTAAGGATTTAATAATCATGCCCCAATAATGCAGATTAACATTGTTAATCACTACATCACCTCACACAGTTTCTCCTAGGACATTCATTGTCTTATCTTAGATTTTTTCTATGAAGAAAAATTATCTTTGAACATTAATTATGAATTGGATGGGTCTCTTTTTTGTATATCACACACGTTTTCTGCAATCCATTTTATAAAAGTAATTTCTCTAGAAGGCAAACTCCATGATTTATAAAATTAAAATTATAAATATCCAAAAATATAAAATAATGTAATGTAAGATAAATGATATAAAATTATATAAAAATTTGACATGAGTAGTTAAAAATGGGAAAATCATGACTCACCCTCATCCCTTATTAACTAAAGCCACTAAGAAAAGAACATCGGGAGCCCCCATGTTATCTGAATAGGTCCCCAAGAATCCAAAACCAATCAACTAATACAATAGAAACCCAATAATCATCAACCTACATATATAATTATTTTATTTCCCTACAAATATCTCATATATTAGGGCCCGAATAAATTATATTACTCATCAATCAAATATATCATCCCAATCCTTAATCTCATTTTCTGTGAAAACATTAATTAATTTAAAAAATTATAATTAACTTCTCATTATTCTTCAAATACAATTAATTTTAGAAATATCACTAAGTGGCATGATGATATCAAAACTAAAACCAACCACTTGACACTGGTAAATAATAATATCTTATAACTCTTTAATGAAATATCCCTAATTTTCACTTTTATGTTTTTAGTCAATTTGTATAAAAATTATAAAAATATGTTATTTAAACATTTACATTGATTTAGAAATATCCCAAATATTAACCATGTGTTACATCTATTTCCTCATAGCCTTATTCAGTTACAACATCACAAAATTGTGATTTTGAAATTATTGACCATCTCCATTCTCATAATAACTAAAAGAATTTGAGAATTAGATATATATCAATCTTAAAAAATCATTGAGAAACACACGTCATTCTCATGGATAAATAATATCGAAAAAGTACCCCCATAAAAAGTTATTTTTCTTATTGAAATGGGAAAGGCTTGTCTAATTTATCATAAACTTTACCACTCTCTTGTCATTATTTTACTTTTACATGATTCAATGATCTGAAAAAATGCTCCACCAACATCTTCCACAATTTTCCTCTATAGTAAGCAGCAATAGTTCTTCATTGTGATTAACATTTCACTTTTATTGATATGATTCATTTTTTTAATTTTTTTTTGTTTTTTTGATTCAGCTATTATTTATCGATATTGGGTCTTGATTTCATTCTCATGGAATTAGAATTTTGTGTATATAAATATATATGTTTATATTTATATATACATATACAAAAATAATATATATATATATTTGTTTGTACACACACCCACACACACCCATGAAATGATATATATATATATATAGAAATTTTTATATTTTCGTTATATATATATATATGAAATTCTATAAATTAAAAATAAATATGAATTTATATTCATATAATTATATATATAAATGTATATATGTAAATATAAATATATCTATATACTTATATGTTATATATATATTTGGATATGAATATTTAAATAACTCTATATATATATGGGTGGGTATATATATATAATATAATAATATTTAAACATATATATTAATTTACTCATAATGTTATTAGAGTGTAAAAAATACATTCATGACTCTGTTCATTAATTATGAATGGATACAATCTAAAACATGGTGTGATAAACTTATAAGGGTCTTGAGTCTGTGAAATATTGGTCGAGTTAAACATGGTCTAAGAGAAATTGATCTAGAACCAGGTAGAAAACGATTCTTTTTAGATGATAGGAGTGATGAGTGGAGTATGTACTATTCACTGAATTATATAAGTTAAGGTGTTGCAACCTAGAATAAAGCATTGTTTTCCATGATCAATAATGGGATCTATGTGAAGATTAGAAGGTGGTGTTATTGGTTTCACCGGCTAATCCCCACTATAAATAGGTGGTTAGGGGTCTCATGATAATGTATTATTATGTCATATGACTATACTATTCTTATTTACATTATAATTAAAGAAACAATGTTCTACATTAGAGAAAGAATAATATTGAACTACATAATTCTCCGTTTTCATTCATTGTTTGATGCAATTGTGCCCCCACTCTATGATTTATAAGATATTAGAAGTCAAATTTTTCCAGTGTATTTATTATGGTGTTTTTTCTTCTCAATTCATCGATATTAATATTTATTGTCACATTATTTAAAAATTTTAAAATCATGAACCTTATTTTATGATTTATAAAAATCCTTCCAACCATGGTGATTCTAGAATATAAAATTTTATCATTTCTTATGGGTTATAATTTTTTAAAAAATTGGTTCTTTATGAATCTAATTCTTTTATTAACATTCATATAATTAAATTTTCTATTTTTTGTGGAAGTTGAATATTTTTAATGGAACGAAATTAGATGAATGAAATGTCTAAATTTAAATTTTGATCGGATGTAATTTGTATTTTAGAGGATATAGATTGTGGATGATATAATCTAGAAGGACAGTAATATTCAATTGGATGAAGTTGAATAGAATTAAATAGAAAATTCATAATTGAAAATTATTTATTAAAAGGTTTGTAGTGTGATATTGATGTCACTAGGTAATAATATTGCCTAAACCACATTGGAGGTGAAAAACATTGTAGAATTTATGTTCGTTCATACTTATATGTATGATAAGTGATGTGAATTGAACAATGATTTTATTATATTAAGGATATTAAATATGATATTTTTTTTATGGATGTATAGTGTTTGATCATGTTAATGAATTCAATAAGATTCATAGTATTTTGGAAATAACAATAGTGATTTTTTTTGGATCGAGTGTAATAATTTTTTATTGTGGCCACTCTCAGAATCTTATCATAAGATGGTTACTAGTATAATAAATAATTATAGTAAGACAAATATACTGTTTGAGAAAATTCAATATATTATTCTAAATAAAGGGAAAAGTTGGATAAAAGACTAAGAACTAGCTTAAATCATGATGAATGTAAAAGTTATAGGATGATCAACTGAATAGAAAATTTAGATGAAAGGCATAGAATATAATAATAGAAGTTGAAGTAAATCAATAATACCTAGAACCATTAGTTTTATTTCATGAAGAAGGGTCACTGAATAATGACTATAGGGATTATAGAGTTAATTATAGAATACTAACATATGGAAGATTCACAAATTTATGGATGTGGGAGATAATTTTCTACAAATAAATGTCAATACTCAATTAGATTCATGGATTATTAATTTTGAAGAATCATTCCACTACAAATCCAAGAAACGGATCATGGCCAATTATATTTTCAAAACATTAATCAATGTTATTATTATTTATAATGAGGATCTTGAGATCATTAAAAAAAGAATATGTGAAAGGTATAATCTTTCATGAAGGTCTATTAGTGTATTGATGATTTCAACACACATCTAGATTATGAATGAATGTAAAATCCATAGGTTAGGAGAATGATGTTTTCATTTATATAACCTTTATGGTGCTTGTGTGGAAGATAACATGCAAATCAATGGGGGTATCTTGAGTGGTTAAAGAATGTTTTATATAATGGTAATGTTGGATATAGTATTTATCACCGAAGAATATACCAATGAACGTCCACAATTGTAGTTTTTTGATATGAGGACAATAATTTTGAATAATATATGAGTCTTGGATTCCGAAGGTATACTAAATCATAGTGACACAGACTTATGAGAATTTTAGTGTTTTCATCAATAAATTAAGATAAAGGATTAATTTCTCACAATTGTAATAATATATAAATCATTGAATTTGAAGCTAGTATTTAAGGACATAACATGGCCTTCACTAATTTGATATTATAATGGGTTAATATAATATATTAACATCATTTGTGACGAAAAAATGAAGGTATGGGTATAATTAAAAATGAATATATTTTTTTAGTGTGTTTTTTTTGTAGATATATATGGTGGATAACGAGGCCAGAAATTATAAAATATTCTTATGGTTAGATAATAGATGTGGTTATGGAGGCATGGAATAATGGTGGTTCTCTGGAAGAAAATAATCTAGTTTAAGAATACTTCATCCAAGACATTAGAGAAAAATTAATTGGAAGAGTGGATGGAGTATATGTTGAACAAGAAGGCTTTGAGTATGAGGATACATAAAGGTTTCCCAATGATGTTTTGGGTGGAAGTTGTTAAATGTTGATCTTATATAATTTATAGTATTCATTTCATGCCTTTTGTGTTGGTTTTTCTGGAGTATCTATATATTATAAATACTGTGATTTTTTGACATTATTGTTTTTTATTTCCTTCATACATGCACATTTATTGCGTGTTAAGGGAAAATCTTGAACAAAAGTCTTGATTATGAATTTTTTTTCGGGAATAGAAATGATAAATTTTGGTTCTAAATTTGGGATTGTTATAATTGGAAGATCATTAGTACTTTGAAATTCCCCTCAAATTATAATTTATTATTAAAATATAAAATTTAATTATTCATTTTGTTTTATTAAAAATAATCAATAAAGTATATTCTCATTGAAAAGAATGAAAATAAAGAAGTTTAAGGAGTTTCAATAATCATTGAATGACTATAAATTCAAAAAGAATCATTGAGGATGAAAGTATCAAAAAACTCAAGGAATATAATGTATAATTGAAGGGGTTTATTAGCAGAATTTCTAGAATAATAAGATCTAGAATGACTAGAGTCACAAGGGGGTTTATGAAGAACTACCACAAGATTCATAAACCCACATCTAGATAATATTATAAAAAGAAATAATATTTAGATAATACCTGAATTACAAAAAAATCCCAAGAACAAATGTTTAGTGTCTTTGGGAACTATGTAAATTTACAACTAAAAATAGTGAACAATACATATTTGTTCCACAAATTTCTTATACACGTTTAACTCCCATATAAAAATCCCTATAATTGAAACTCCATGGGAAATGGGGAAAAATGGTGAGAAATAAAGATTTAAAATGGATAAATAATAAAAATAGAGAATAATTGATCAACATGGGTAAATCCTGAGGCATTATATTAGCACATGAAAATGGGAAAAATACATACTATGAGATCATTAGAACATGGGGCATAAAAAGTTCATCAGTATATGAGGTATAACGAGATCATATGTACAAAAGGAATAACATGATTCTATGTACATGAGGCATTACATAGACATAAGCTCACAAGTAATAATGAGGAAAGGTAGATATAATATAAATATGAGACATTCCTAAACATATCCCCATATACCATAACAAGGGTTTCATAAACACACCATCAAGGATTTTGAAAATGGTATCAGTAATCATTACCGAAACATTCTGTCAAGATATTATGAACATATGATCTCTATAGATTATCTATTTAACCAATTTATTAGAGTGATATAATGGAATAACCTCCTTATTCGTTAACTCATGTGGTACACGGAAATAAAACATTTATTAATCCACAAATATTCATTCTATGAAATCATGGAAAATTAATTTGTATCCAATGAAAGTATCTCTCTATTAAAATGACTATCAATCCAAATAATGAATTATATGGTATTTAAACTTTATAGATAAATTGTTTAATACTTACTCATGAATTACCCTAGTAATTGGAAGATTGAGTTTCTTGTTAAATACCCTTCAATTATAAAAATAATACAATGGTATACACAAAGGGAAATGAAGTGATGTAAATTTTCTAGATACCTTATCATAAGAAAAGGAAAATTTGTTAATGGGTTATTATTAATGGAGATATCTTTTCCAGCATAAAATTTATTCATAGAGACATTGACATTGAAAATAAATGTAAAATACATGAGGAAGATGGATAATGATATGGAAAATGATAATTGTTAAAAATTAGGTGAGAAAGAATCCCCTTCAGTTTTCTAATTTAGTTATCTAGGTGAATATCCAATAATAAACTTATGAAATTATTTTATATTCATAATGTAGAACGTAATACCCCAATTGATGGAATGATAAAACATTATAGAGGATATATTAATGTAATATGTATATCAATGGAATGTAAACGTCAATACATATATTTTAATCCCTTATTATAGATCGTAAAATGCATGTGAAATTTACAAATAAAATCCCCTTTGAGGATCAAAATAGGTGTGAATAAAGGCTTAGTTATCATGAATCTAGTGATGATCGAGTTAATACTTAATCCATCCATTTTTTGTTAGTATCCCCTTGTATATATATATATTATCATCATCTAATTGTAGTATCTATACTAGGATTTCATTTATGAAAAACGACAAACACATTTCTCTACAAATTTTAGGATGATTTTATGGTTACGGGAAAGCATGCGAAATATAATGACTTTTGAATGTAGAATAATGATATTCAATAGTTAAACATTATTTTCAAAAATAGTACTCAAATTATGAAAATTATTTATAAAAAAATATCCTATTTTAATTAAAAGAATTTTACAAGGTCTCAAAAAGGTAATTAGAAAAGCGGGGTGAGGAACCATTATTACGAAAGATAAAAGGCTTAAGAATAAGCTATAATGATAGTGAAAAAATAAACTTTCATAAATAATATTTATAACAGAATATAATAAGGTGGAATAAAAATAATTTGAGATTATAAAAAAGTAATTTTGAAATACAATATAATAAAAAAAATTTACTTAAAAAAGAAATGTGAGGATTGGTGAAACCCTTACATATAATGAGATTATTTACCTAGAGATGAACCTTAAAATCAAAAAAAAACATTCAATATTGAATATGAAAAAATGGAAGACTCTATGAATGTTATATGATGTGATAATATTGATAGTTGCTGATGTAGAATAGGATGAGGGGTGGGTCGTTAGAATTGAGGAGGGGTGGTCTTAAGGGTTTAAATAATGATTATTTGGACAACATGGCCAATAACTATTAGGTGAAATTAATAAAATGAAATTGTTCATAATTAATGTTTCACTTTTTTTATCGATGTTATATTCAATAACCGCCCATTTAAATTCTTCATTTTTAGTTATCTTATTTATTTTCTTTTTTTTATTTTTAACATTACAATACTTATATTGTGTAAAACTTTTTACCATGATAACTTTTATGTTCCAAAAAGTGAAATTTCGACTAATAACTAATTTTTTAAATTATAATTAAGAATATTCAATATAATTTTCTTTATATTATAATACTTTTAAAAAATAATTCTAATTTGATACTCATATAAGACATAGAAATAGTTTTTTGAAAATATAAAACCATGGTTCTAAAATGATAATCAAATGTTTTTAAATGTAACTAATTATGTATTACGTTATTATATAATTAAATTTTTTTAAGATGAAGGATTAATAAATTCGGAATCAATATATTATCAGGATTTTATCATTAGATTAGTGGTATTCTGTAAAAAAAGATGATATATTCACTTTTTAACCAAAAATATACTTTTTAGAAAATTACAATAAATTCTTCCTAAGGTAATTTGGTTGTGTAGAGTAAAAATGATAATTGTTTTTATGATTAATTCAATAAATATGATAATTATATATTTTAAATAAACTCATTATTTATTAAAAATAAATATTTTTTTGACATAGTAAACTTTCGAACTATTACAAATTTTATTTTGGAATTATGTACTTTATTTTATCCTCTAAAAGTGTTTAATAATGTAATTTAATGAAAATAAAACTTATTCACAATATATAAATTAATCATTAAATCCAAATTTAATTGTAATTAAATAATTTTATAGTTTCTCAAATGTATAATCATAAAATAATCCCAAATTTTAGTTGATTATTCTAATAATAATAATAAACTTTTCATTTTGATTAATATTCCCAATGCCCTGCAGCCATGTTGGCCAATGTTCATAATTTTGAACAACATTATTCCCATAAAATTATTAATCATTACCTCTTTATCAATAACAACATCACCTATAAAAGATCATATAAATACAATTATAAGTTCAATATTTTTTCTAATGCCACTATTTATTTTCATAGTCATTATTAAAGGAGCAATATATATGGGAGAATTCAGGACTATGATGTTTCTTTTACTGAATTTAATATTATTCTATGTGTATATCCTTTTAATGTTTTTTTCTATAGTAGTTCACTTCACAAAATATAACAAATATTCTTATGAGTCAATGTGTGAGAGAAGGAACAAGCCGCACATTTTTAAAAAACCCATGAAATTGGGGCCACACAATCATGTGTACATCAATGAAATCTTTACCGAAGATATTTTTATGGTTTTCACATGGTTTGTGTAAATATGTGAGAGAATTGTGTGGGAATCCCTGGCAATAGATAAACATGTACGTATACCATCAAACTCTTTAATTTAATTTTTTTTATTAAATTAAGTTAATTTCTTTTTGAAACCTAATTTTTCCTCTTGTCATCAACTGCGCAACAACCTCTCCTCCCCCTTTTGAATGTTTATGACTATTCAAATATTTTACCTAAAATATCCATCTGTCCAAAAAATTTATCTCCATTCTTCTCATGGGATTCAAAATAATTATACCTTAATTACGTTATAGATATTCTCTATTTTTCTATATATCAATTGGACTATTCAGGTGCAAGTTGATTTTCCCTATTATTTAGTTCTTCATCTGTTATTTGATTTTCACCTGATTGGAGCTGAATTAATAGTTGATACTAGATGGGATATCAACTATGGATCAACGGTATGTGGTCACATGCCTTTCACTTAATGTCTAGGTGTTTGTATATGTAGTCATTCATTGTGCCCAATTTTTGGGTGTCACCATAAATTTGAATTTATTTATTGAATCATTAGGGATTCCCTGGATAATTTAAAATGTTTTTTGATGTTTTTTAAATGTTTATTTACATAAAATAGAAATTCACCTTGGATGGATTGATTAATTTAATTACAACAACATGTGTGGCTCTAGGGAATGCATGCCTTAGGATGCCCATGTTTTGGCCCATACCTTGGGATGCGAATTGTAAAATGGAACCTAAATCAAATTGATAAATTTGTAAATCAATTGAATTGGGAATTTCATATTAAATTATATAATGGGATGGGATGAGTGAACATGAACCTTGGACTGTGGATTTTTATAATCTTTCAAAATCAGAAGTTTCATGTTTATACATGATTT
The DNA here is from genome assembly GCA_963277665.1 of Viscum album. Lineage (NCBI taxonomy): Eukaryota > Viridiplantae > Streptophyta > Magnoliopsida > Santalales > Viscaceae > Viscum > Viscum album. The sequence goes on from OY728126.1 coordinate 1,167,348,063, forward strand.
TATCTTCATATTGAAATTCCCATGTGTGTTATGTGATTTCAATAAAATAAAATTTCTTGATTAAGAATGATTTTCTATTTTAATTGAAATTCCAATGTGATTAATTTTTATCCAAGCATTTAATATTGTCTAGTGAATTAAATCAAATTTTGAGATGAAATTTGAATTTAATGTTCATGGTAATGACGTCAACATCAATAACATGATTTAATCAAATGAAATTGAATTGATAAAATGGTTTTATTCCTGTTGTCACACAAGGATCCAATAATGAATTCCATGGATATACTCAATTGGCCTGTACATTTCTTATTCCTGAGTGACACATAGATTTAAATTAAAAATTCCATTAACTTACACATTGATGCTTAACATCAATATGTCGTTTGATACATGGATTCATATGAGGATTCCATTGACGGACTCAAAGGGAATTAGATCTATTTTCCATCTATGATACTTGGGATCCCATAGTGGACCACCATTGATGGACTAGATTGATAGGGATGTTATACCATACATTGAGTGATACAAGAGTTATTGAAAAGTTTTTCATTGATGATTTATAGGGTATTCTTTTATATTATACCTTGAGTGATACATGGATTCTATATTAGGAATGGCAAGGATGTGCCCATGTTCAAGAATGAATAATGAATGAATGTACTTGTATAATGTGTATTTCATGCCAAATCCCAATCATGGATTCTGTATTGACATAAAAATTATGGATGACTTGTTTCGGAATGGTTGGATACATGTACTTACAGCGAACACTAGGATTTATGCCAAGTTATAAGACATTATGAATAAATGACATGTTTAGATAATTGATCATGATATAGGTTCCATAGTCCTAACTATTATATTAGATACTTAATTATTTAAATATAATTTATTAATTGAATTGGATATAAAGTGGGAACATGAATTATTGGATGTTCACTTTTGAGTACATACTTCACTTACTTCTTACTTCATGTACACATTTTGTTATATATATTCATTGAATAATGGATACATAACCTTGGATAGTTTATGATTTGAATTTTATCTCACACTGAGTATGGGCCACTATTGGGCACCCAAACTAACTATATGATTTTAGGTATGGATAAGGAAAAGTGTCCTAATTTGGGATCTTTATTGCTTCTTATTAGAAGGAGATCATGGGGACAAGATGAGGGTTGTGATGCTTTTTGGACTCTTTGTATTTATGATACATGTATTTTATTAAAAATTGTGTACCTATTTTGGATTCTTTATTAGAGACATATTACATGTATTATCATCATCAGTTTATGACATTCCATTTTTAAAATGTGACTTATTATTTTTGTTTACTTGTTTTCTAGTTATATTACTTCTTATGATGTCTATCTGTTTTTTATATTACATTATGCTACACATTAACTAGGGTTGAATTGTATCCCCATGGAAAATACCATTCCTTCATTTATTTTTTGTAGCCTATGGTTATTGTGGAGATGTTTTTGAAGCCATGTTATCCACTATGTTTAGGGTACCTTTAGTTTAATATTGGTATGGGATATTACAATGTGGTATTAGAGAGATTATTTTCTAGTTTTCTATAAAATGTAGTGAGAGTAGGAATGGATAAGAAGTCATAAGATTTAGTATTGTGTCTTTCTTAGGTGTAGCTAACCTGCATTGAGGAAAAACCAAATTTCCTCAAATAAAATTACAACTTTCTTGACTTTTACTATTACCATTGATTTGATTCCAACATTGGGTGATGCATCTGAGTTTTGAAGTTATAATTTCTATTAATTTAGATTCTATTATGTTGAAACATGATTAGATTAGGTTATTCCATCTCATGCATCATATAATCACAAGAAATCTCTCACATGCCAAGAATTATGCCATTCCATTTAGGATGCATTACTTGTTTCATGTTGTTGTTACATATTCTATAATGAATATAGCTATTGTTGTGATAGGTATTCTGGAATGTGTTATGCTATAAATTTTGTGGACATAATTATTTGGCTCCTGGGGATTTTGGCCCCTCATGGATCATAATCTGGTGTAACATTAGTTCAATAATATAAATGGAATTTGACATAAATTTGAAATAAGTATGAATTAAAAAAGGAATGAGAATCTTTACTTAGTTGAAAATAAATTTAAACTGTATGTGAATGGAAACTTGAGTTACATATGGTAGAAAAAATGACCAAACCAGACATTAATAGAGGGTTTTCAATACTGTCTCTTACTTATACATGATTAATACATCACCAAGTCCTAACTAATGGATGAGATAAAGGGTTATTGTATTATATATGAAGTCTTGTACTAGACATGTTTTGGTATGTATGCTTTCGAGATGTGAACCTTGTTAAAAAACATGATATTAGGCATGTGTTTTACATTATAGAGACATGTTGCCATGATGACCTCCAGTTGTACGCCATGAAGGTTGAAACAACCACACTCTAGAGATGGTGTGCTAGGGGATTCTAGAGGATACTCCAATAGTGATAGGTGCATCACTATATGTTGTACTAGACACAGGTTCTGAGGCATAATTTCTTCATGGGTTCTTGCACTTTATGCAAACCATTATGGGAGCACCGCAACCTATCTATACTATGGATGCGTTTATGCATGTGTTATAGTATAAACATCAGCCCATATTTTTGTTTTATATATGAAAATAATTTGTAGATTCATTCCTAGAGGCGATGCTATCGATCATCAATAATCTATAGATGCCTCCATAGTGTAAGATTAGATCACTATTTATATTCTACATGATTCCGCCAAGATATGGTGGGATGTTATTACTGGGATATATTGCCATCGGGAGATGGATTGGGTGGAATCTTATACTACCATTTATTAATTTTTCTATCCCAATAGGTTGATGGATGATTGAGCCAATGATTTTTTTCATATGGAGCAGGGAACACTCCATATATTATGGATTAGTCCACACATTTTACTAATCTCCAGTGCTTGGAACCTATTATGATGGGTGATGAGTTGTCTAAATATAGGGATCTTGAGGATGGTATCATGTACACAATACTATCACTAATGAATGATTTTTTATTGGATATCATTTATTCAATATTGAATCAGGATCTTATCATAGAGCATAACATGTGAGATGCTTGAGGTGAAAACCTGGGCAGTTCAATCTCTAGATCTAGTACTGCATCGGCTGATAATAGGAAGCATCATCTAGAGATTCCGCGTAGTGATACTAGTAGTCAGTACACACACTCAGGTGTCCAGGTGAGGTGTATCCAGTGTTGTAGGATGGGACATATGAGGCCACAATGTACGTGGGACCCATTTTATTGCCTATCTTGTGGCATGATAGTCCATCTATGATTCTTATATTTAATGGTTCCTCTATCATCTAGTGATATAGGTACATCCCTAACTCATCATTCTGGATAAGGGTCAACACCTACTCATCAAGGGGGGAGCTATAGTACAGTTGGCTGATCTGGGTGAGGTTGGGGTCTTAGTCATGGTAGTCAGACCCTAGTTTAATAGAGAAAACATAGTGGATCATCTCGTGGTATCAAGAAAGTATCATAGGGCAATTTTTTAGTCGAGTTATACATATTTCAACAGATCCATATAGGGTAAGATCCTGGACCTTCTACATTAAGAGTAAAAATTCATGTTGTCTCCACTCTAGATTACACACATTTTGATACATGGGCTTCGCATAGATTAATATATGTGCCTATTTTGTAGATAATTATGCTCAGTGTTCAATATTATGATAGATTCATGACACATAAAACTCTGGTGGGCATTAGAACAAAGTGTGTACATCTGTGTATCGAGTTCCCCCTTGAGGTTGGTGGGTGTCACTTTGTATGGGACCTCAATTACCTTGAGATGATAGGATTTGACATCATTCACAAGATAGTCTAGTTGATCTTCTTCCTTTATTTCACTGATTTTTTTCATGATAGGGTGACATTCACATCAGTAGAGGGTATTGAGTTTATTCACAGGGGTTAATGGGGTGTTCGTGTGAGGTGAGCTAGACCAATGCATCAGTATCTAGGCAGAATGACATCCCATATTGCATATTTGTATCTAGATGATCAGTGGATAATTCCGAATGATTTCCCTCTTGTGGTTGATCATTTCAGGGACATCTTCTCAGATAAATTTTAAGGATTACCTCTAATGATAGAGGTAGATTTCTCTATCGATCTAGTTCCACAAGATGAATTGATATCCATTCATTATTACAATATGTCTACAACTGAGATACACAAGCTCAGGAGGAATCTAGAGGATATAGAGGAAAAAGGTTTTATTATACCCAGTAATTCTCGGTGGGGTTCGTTAATCCCTTTTCTGAACAAAGATGATGGAACCCTAAATATTGTGTGGATTATCAAAAATCGAACCATCTGATAGTTAATATCTAGTATCATATGACATAGATTAATGATATCTTTGAACCACTATAAGGAAATTAGGTTTTCTCAAAGATGGATTTGAGATCCAGTTTTCATCAGATGAATGTTAGACCATTAGACATAACTAAAAAACGTTTCATATTATGTATATTCTATACATGTATTTGGTTATGTATTTTGGTCTATGAACACACCATCAGTCTTCATAAAACTTATTAACCAAGTGTTCCATCATTATCATGATTGGTTTGTGGTTGATTTCATGGATTATTTCATGGTGTATTCTCACATTTTATATGACCATGAAAATCACCTTAAGATCATTTTCATAATTCTTATGGATCATTAGATATATGTTAAGCTCAAAAAGTGACTCTTCAAGATGGATCATGTTTACTTCCTCATTAATATTATCTGAGAGAGGGGAGTATCAATTGACCTAGAAAAGCTGGGAACTGTAGTTTCTTAGGAGTACCCCAAGAACACATTTTAGGTACAATGTTTATTAGGTCTGGATCATTACGATATGAATTTCATACCCAAATTCTCACACCATGAATCCCTAATCACAAGCATGAATATGAAGGGTTTAATGTTGTTATGGTAATATTCCTACCAGACGACCTATTATTATCTGAAAGGGAGATTGAGATTAGGGTTGATACTAATTATTCCGGAGTTCGATAAGATTTTTCACTATTTACTATGATGCAACAGGTATTAGGATTAGAGTAGTTCTTATATAGGGGGATATAGTCATAGAAACTGGGTCTCAATAGTTGAATACACACTATAGGAATTACGTAATGCACAATCTCATGATATTTTTGGTTGTTCTTGAATTTTCCTATGGAGATATTACTTACTAAAATAGTATTTTTGGTGTACATATATCACAAAAGCATCAAGTGAATATTTATATAGCGTGATCTAAATATGATGTATTGCAGGTGGGATGAGTAACTATATTCTATTTTCTATGAGATTTCCTACATTCTTGGTAAGGGCAATAAAGTGGTTGATTCATAAAGCTATAGGAATCAAAAAAAGGAAGTTCAGAAGGCCAGAAGAAATAGAATGCTCATGGATCTGTATGTAGAGAATGACTTTGATGTACATGGAAGTCAAGGGTAACATTGTCTATCTTCTTTATCTATAACATATAAACATTTTGATAGAGAATTAATGTGGTAGATATCAAGATCTACAGTCTTAGTCTATTGGGAGAGTATGGTAGGTGAGGACCCTACTCTTTATGGGACTGTAGGCAAGGATAATGTTCTATATAACAGTGGTCGCATTTGTGTTTCAGATGATATGTGCGGGGAGCTGATGTGGGGATTTCCTGATTTAACATGTGTAGTGAACCGGAGTGTCACCAAGATATATCAGGATTTACATTTCCAATACTGGTGCCCAGGTAATAAAATAGATGTAGTTATTATTTTCATGAGATATTGCACATGTTAGAAGTTGAAGGAGGAACACCAGTAACCAATCAGTATTTTACGGAAGTTACTAATTCTTGAGTGGAAATGGAATTATGTCATGGTGTATTTCATGAAAAGTTTTACAAGGTCTCCTAGAGTTAATGATACTATATGGGTTCTTTTTGATTGACTCAGGATGATTCCATACTTCTACTCGATAATAGAAATATTCAGTGTGGTTGAACATGGATGGTTGTACATCCTTGAGATAGTAAATCATACAAGGGTTCAAGAAAAAATTAATTTTAGATAGGGATTCTTGATTTTGTTCATAGTTCTATCAAGGGCCAAAGAGGGTATTGGGTACACACATTCTTCTAAGCACAAAATACCACACCCAAACATGTGGCTATTCAGATCAAGTGACTCACGTTCTTGAGGACATGTTGTGATCGTGTGTCATGGATTTTGGGGAATCATGGGGGAGGAATGTACACACGATTGAATTCTCCTACAACAACAGTATTTAGAATACAATTCATCTGGGACATTATGAGGATTTATATGGTCGGCCATGTCAATCACCCTTGTTTTGGTTGAGGCAAGAGAGGCAGGTATGTTGGGATTTCATCTTCATAAGGAGACCATATAATACGTGTAGTTGATTAAAAAGTGAATGACTATTGCACAGTCTCATTGGAAGTCATATTTCAATCAACACAATTGAAATATAGAGTTTGAGTTTGGGGAAAGGGTATTTTGATATGTTTCATTGAGTTTGGGATATAATAGAATCATGTAAAATAGTATGTTATCACCATGATATGTCAGGTCATTTGATATAATGGAGCGATTTGAGTTGGTTGAATATTGGTTGCAGCTACCATAGAGTTATTGGGACATGCATGACATATTTCATGTTTCCTAGTTGTGATACTATTATTCAGACATGTCTCATGATTTTCTTCCCAGTGTGGATTACTTATATGTAGATACATCCTTTGAGGATAATACTACATGATTTTTGGATCATAACACAATGATTCTCTGAGGCTATTCTATTCAATTATTACGGGTGCTATGGTCGCACAATGGAGTACAAGGAAAAACCTGGGAGCTATAGGCTGATGTACAATCACAATGTCCAAAGTTATTCCCATATATGCTTGACCACCCTTGAGAAGGAAATTCTAGGACTAATTACTTTATGGGGGATTTTTTTTTCAAATTTGATTCTCATTTGAGTTATGAATCCTTTGTTTTATTTCAATTATTAGTTTAATTGTTTAAACATAGCCTAATATGGATTACCATTGAGGTTATGGTGGTGCTGGGGTTTCATAGTGCTGGTTCAGATCCTATAACCTAAATATGTGGAGAAAATTGTCAGGTACTATGTTAGTTGAAACCTTGTGAGGTAGGTTGTATGGTTTAACAAATCGTCAGAGGAAGGGGTAAGTGAAGGAATTGACCGCATGAGTTTTGAAAAACCCTGATATATGGATTTCACAACCATGCATCCATCTATGAAATCTTGACATGGGTGATTTTAATGGTTTATGTAGGGTAAGTCAAATTTTACAATAAAACTGTGCAGTTTCACCTTGCCTATAGTTTACCATGCATGAATGGTGCATGGTGTTTTAGACCATGCAGAAAAACCATTTGACCCCTTTTTTTTTTGGAAAATTTCAAAATAATAAATGAAATTAAAAAATTTAAAAACCTAATTTTTCTTTATTTGATCACCATCATAGAATCCCCCTCTCCCCCTTATTATGCTTTGATGATGATCATGGATTTGAGCTAACTTCTATGTCTGATCTTCAAATCAATCATCATTCATTTTGATAGACCCAAAATAGTAAAACCTTAAATACTTTTTCATTATTTTTCCATTATCCTAGATATTAGTTATTCTATTTTGGTGCAATCTAATTTTCCTTATTACTAGGTTGTTTTGTTCGTCTTACTATTTTCTATAGATTGGAGAAGAATCAAGATTTGATTCTTGAAGATCTATAATCTATGGAAAATTGTTAGGTGGTATCAATACTGTCACCTAAAGTTGAAATAATTATATATTTCGTCATGTCATGGACACATTTATTGGGCCTCACCTTAAATTTAATTTGAATTTTTGAATTTTTAGGCTTGTATTAGGCAATTGAAAGGGCTTTTTGATGTTTTTAATTGTAGAATTCATGGAAAATGGAACCACCTGTTTGGGTATATTGATTAATTAAATTAGAACAATATGTGTGGATCGTGGAAATTAATTCCTTAGGATGTTCTATTTTCCCCTTTCCTTGGGATGTGATTTGTAAAATGGATCATAAACCAAATTTTTTAACTGTTCTATAAATTAAACTTTTAATTAAATGTTTATTAATTTACTGGGATGGGATGAGGGAACATGGCCATTTTCCATTGGCTTTTTATTACATTATGGAATCTTGAGTTGCATGTTTATTCTTGAGTTGAACTTTATATGTATATTCCCATATGAGTTAATTGATGAATTTTCCTTCCAATTTATTATTTAAGAATTACATTCTCTCTAAATTAAAATTCATGTGTTAGTAATCATTGACCAAGACTTTAATCTTGGAAAATGAATTGTATACCCTATTTATGTGATATTTAAATTTAATTTTCATGATAATTACCTTGACATGTTTAAGTGGATTTGATCAAATGATATTGAATTGAATAAATGGTTAAATTCCATGGGTGACACAAGGATTTTATGGTGAATTCCATAGATGGACATGATTGAAATCTATATTTCTTATGGTTGAGTGATACGTGGACTGAAATGAATAATGTCATGGATGTAATCATTATGGCATAAGTGTTATATGATGAGTGATACATGGATTAATATGAACATTACATGGAATGAATCAAAGGGAATTTGGTCTAGATTCCATAATTTATACCTGGGATCATTTAGAGGACCTCCAGTTATGGGATCGAATGAAAGTGATGTTATACCACACCTAGAGTGAAACATGGTATCTTGAGAGGTTATATATGGATGGTATTGTTTGGTGTTGGTTTATACTATACTAGGAGTGATACTTGAATTCCATCTTTGGAATTTCAAGGATGGGATCATGTACATGAATGAATAATGAATTGAATGAATTGTATAATGTGTCATTCATGACAAATCACAAGATTGGAATTGATCATAACAGTCACTTTATTGATGGAATGTTTTGGAATCCTTGGTTACATGTTCTTATGGGGAACACTGGGATATATGATAGGTTTTTAGACTTTATGATTAAATTAACTAGTTTGGTAAATGAGCATTTTATAAGTGACATAAGCTTTATTCTGAAATAAAATACTTTCATTTTTAAATGGGGATTATTAAAAATAATTGGTTATAAAAAGAGAACATGGATTACAAGATTTTTACATTTGAGTACATCCATTACATATTTCTTACTTCCTTTACATTTTCTGTTATATATATTCACTAACTGATGAGATATTGACCTTCGGTGGTTGCTTATAGGTATTATATCTTAGACCCTATTTGGGAGACCATTGGGTATAGAAATAGAATATATGATTATAGGTATGGATAATGGAATTCTCCCTAATACAGGTTATTGATTTATACTTTGGATCTATGGAGTATTGGACCAAGATGAGGCTTTTAATGGAAATATACTAATTTTTTCATTTTTTAATATTTCATACATGTTTTGTATTGTACTGATGTGTACCTATTTTGGATAATTTATTAGAGACACCTGACATGTATTATCATTATTAATTTATGTGATTAAATTTTTTCATTTTAATCTATTCTTTCTATTCACTTATTGACTGGTTATATTACTGCTTCTATTATCTCTCTATGTTTTATATTACATTGGTTTACTATTTGGTGATGATGAAATAGTCTCCCCACAGACACACCTAAGACACACTGATAGTCATAAGACTTTTGGCATTTGAGGTGATGAGATTGAGGCCATGTGAGTCATTGGGATTAGGTGACCTTTTGGGGCATTCAGGTCTAGGATGCTACAATCCTCATATGCTAGAGGATACTGACAACAAACATGAGTATTAGGTAAAACATTAAAGAGAATATACCCTCATAGAAGAGTGAATAACCTGAATTAAATAACCATAAAACATTCCGATTACACTACACAAAAATAATAAATTAACTAAATATAACCATAAAATAATAATGAATGAAATGATGGAAGACCGAAACAACCATGTCATACAAAAAACACTGATATCCCACTAGGCCAACCTCAAATAGAAAATAAATGTCCAAAAATAAATAAAACGAGAGCTTTAGAAAAACAAAGTCGAAACCATTCCAGTCCCTTGATACTATATGAGATATCCTACATGGCCACACAAATCTCAACATGATCCTTATTCCAGACCCATTCCTGTAATAAATTGTGTGATCTAGTCAAGGAACAATGTGCATTGGTGGCTCAAGAAGGGTGTGAGTAATACATAGTAGTCTAGATAAAATGATGTCTAAAAATACTAGTTATTAAATTGGTGTATGTAGATAAATAGTGGAATAAAATAATTGTACAGGAATGGATACACATCAAAAGGGATAATGGTTTATCTAGTAACTTATTTTCCCTTATGTTTTAATATAAAACCCATGCCATCAAGTATTAAAATGACCTAAGTCGAACCTCTAAATAATAAACTTGGGGGAAACATAATTTAAGAAATGAGGGTTGATTTTTTATCAATATTATAACTCATAGATTAATAAAACATCATTCCAAGGTACCTATCTCATGTACCCATATTTTTCATACACATAGCATCAGTTTGACACTATATCCAAAATGTATAATATTAATTCTCTATTAATCAGTCTAACATCTAACCACATACCTGGAACACCAAGTTCCATAATATTACCCATATCAGTCAAATTTTCTATAACCTCAATGTAATAATCAAACCATAAAAACTGTTAGTACCGACCCAGAGGATCATGTGCAACCTCTATAACCATGGGCAATGAAAACAATGTCCAACACCCCAAACTAGAGGTGAGGACTAACATGGAAAATAACATAAACTATATGTGAATAATTCAATGACCAAATCCTTATAACATATTTTATGACCTCCATGAAAAATATTATAAACCATAGGAGAGGGCCACCGTGACCAATACCTTAAACCAAGGTTGACGACTCCCTTGACCATCACTGAAAACCATAGGTGAGGACCACCATGGCCAACATAGTAAATCATGGGTGGGGAAATCTATGATAAAAACCATAAACCATATATGAGGATAACCATGACCAACCCACTCCACCATGGGTAGGGACCACCTTGACCAACACCCTACACCATGGGTGACGACCGCCTTTGCCAACACCCAAAGTCAAATCATTGAATTCCAAAATGAAGAAAGTCAGCATACTGACCATTCATAATATCTAAAAAAAATATACACAAAACCCCTAATATAAATCCATATTGATTTCAACACCTCACTTAAAAACAAGAACCATTTCTAACATATTATTCCTGACGTGATACCCAAATGTGGGTCAAAACCCAACACATATGATCAAAATAGTTTCAACACCCTATAAGGATTTTAACAAGTATTTGTACATAAAACATCCCATATTATCCTCTTATGAGTCATTAACTATTTGTTTCATTTTTATACCTAATAGAAAAATTAACCACCAATTAATACTAACCCCTGAGATAATTTGTTTCATGCTCATAACATGATTACATTATTCTTTAAAACCCCAATAAAATTTCCTTGAAATGTCACAACCCATGGTTGGTCACATGGTCGGACTTTTAATGGATCTAGCAGGATCCATGGAAGGCCCAATATGTGCATGTAAATCCCAGACCAATTACATGAACTAAGGGAGAAAATACACAACACATGGTATTAAAGTAACATAACATGTACACATGCAATTCAATTAATAAAAATGTGTGTAAATCATTTATACCACCAACCTACTAAATAATTGGTTCCTTGACAATTAAAAAACTAAATAGCCATTCCAAGTCCCATAAATATCATTTTTAAACACATTATATTTCAAAAAAAAATTCCTCACTACTATGTGGATCTAAGATCATACCAAGAAACACAAAATAATTTGTTATAACAGTTCAATGTAATTAATTAATCAAAAAAAAATCATCGTAATGTCGAACTACTCCCCAAATCTATCACCTCATATTGATATTATAAGAAACTACCACATAAGGTTCCCAAGGGACTCTATATTTAATTCATGGGAAAACATCTACGAGTTGAAACCATTTGAACACATCAACAAATTAATTCATTAGGAAAAACCTATGAAAATGCATTTTGAACACATAAATTAATGAAACGCCACAGAATTATTTGAATAATCTGACATGATATCTTTTCTACAAATTACAACCAAAGACACCATCATCATTAGTTGATTCCTCACCAATCTATTAGAATTAAGGTAAAAAAATATACTCAAACATCTTTGATTAGGATGATCCATGGAAATGTGGCTGAAAGGTGCTGTCGTGGTGCCCTAAAATGATTAGTGGTTTTTGGGTACTTAGGTGCAGTAGAGTGGCATAACAAGGTTTTCTCTCAATGGAGTACGTAAAATTAACAAAATATTAAAGGAATTTTGGAAAATAAAATAAAAATAAATAAGAACGATAGATAAAGGTATGGGGTTTGATTATTTTTTATAAATATAGAATATGTTTTCTGGAAGAAGATTGATTTTTTTGTCTTTTTTTTCAAATAATGTTCGATTAAAATTACATAACAAGACAATGTATTTCGTAGAAAATATTTTAAAAGGAATAATATATCTAACCTACCTATTTACTAAATAATTTATCATTATAAATGAGATTAACATTTACTTAATTATTATACTTTACTTTGTTAAATCCTTAACTCTATGAGAATTAACCTTACCACAATGATGAATTCATTTTAACCCTAGGCAAACTTCGGAACATGAAATCGCAAAACCCTTCATTGATTAATGTTATAAGGTTATATTATGGTCAGTGGAAAATTAAGACACATTTAATCTCTAGAAATTTTAATTAATTGAGTTTAAGGATTATATTTGAACACTACAAATTTATCCCATATTGTTTTTTATTACCGATTATACTTGCACTCTTACAATTTAGACAAAATATCATCCTCACGTTTTTTTGTGTTAATGTTTAATTTTTTTGATTAGTTACAATTAAAATAAAATCTAAATTAATTTATCATATTATGTGATTTAAATTATATCATTGATTCAAAATTAGTTAATGAAGAAGGATAAAGGTTGATCGATTACCTAAAAACAACTTTTCCATGTGCGGTGTAGTCATATTAGAAAAGTTATGAAAGGGCCATGGTTTAGAAAGGGTATAACCAAGTATTGTTTCTACAATTTAATTACATCCCAAATAGGAACATTAATAGAAAATAAAAATTGAAAAGACCAGAATAATTTGAATAAAAGAAAAGAGTTTATTGAAATCGTAAAAACATTACAAGAAAAAATATGAAGATAAAAGAATTTTGGAGGAGATCATATATTAAAATGTCCCCCCCTAGAATGGTTAATTTAAATGGAAAAAACACTTCACCTCCTGTAACTCGACAAGATTTTATAAAAAATATTCTTGTAATTTCATTGATGTCTTGTGTTGTAAGCTACAACATGATTTCCTTGCGCTATACGCAACACCATATGAGCTTGTAGTATAGACAACAATATTCTTGGATCATGTTACACACAATTTTGAAAGTAGTTATTCTACGAAACATTGAGTGTATATATATATATTCAATGTATAAATAAAATATGGTTAGATTTTGTTATACGAAACAACGGAGGAGTCTTGCACAACACGCAACCCTGACATGGCTTGTATTACACGCAATCGCAGCCTTGCTCGATAGCGTGTGTTGTACGCAATACCAGGTTTCACTAAACAATGACATATTATTATAATATTATTATAGACTAGCCGTTATGATTAGTATTAACTAAATTTTTAATTTTATAACATTATTATCCATCTTACACATTTTCTATAATATGGTATGATAACAAAATCAATTTTTAGTGTAAAATATGTATTTTTCAAAAATTATAGTTTTCCCACCTTTTGATGAATCACCCACCTTAAATCTTGTTTTTGACATCTCTATAAGTTCAATTTGACAAAAAAAATTTCTTCTTTAGAATCACGATATACAAAATTACATTGGATAAATGTTTCATATTATTCTGATATCTTTCATATTTTAATGAATAGTAAAAACACGTTATATTTTAATTAAAAACTACTTTTTTTCATCGCAATAATTTATATGGTTATATTATATTTATAATTGTATTTAAAGTTTAATTAGAATATATTTTTACCATTTAATCAAATTTTTTTCCTTTCAATTAATTTCACTTTGAAATTGGATATAAACAGGTATCAATCTTTTGATTGTTTTTGTTTCTTAAAAACACGCTATTTGTTTTGATAACGAGAATTAAATTTAAAATTAATTAATTCCACTTATATTTTATGAATTTTGAAAAATATACATCAATTTTTAATTCAGAATATCAAATAATTCTTAGGCTGAATTTGTGGTATTTTTATGAAAAACTACAATTTTCGATGAATAGTGAAACCACTTAGTGGTAGTTAAAAAATTAGATTTTTTTAATTTAAATTAAATTTTACCACTTCTATGAATTGAATTTCAAAAATCCTAGAGACACAGTTAATATCAAGGACTGAAATGTGGTTCAATGATATGAAAATAATTTTTGGAGAATAGTAACTTTTTACTTTTATTTACCACGGTTAAAAGTAGATAGGATAATTAAGGCTACAAATGATATTATTATTACCCTAAAACATTTCCTAATTATATTAGATAAGTGTAATTCTACCAAAAACAACCTTATGAATAAAATATGACCATTTAGGCCCACATGGATTAGATTAGGACATTTAGTATTAATTTATTTAAAGAATGGTTAAAATAGTTAAAATCAATGTTTAATAACTAAATCATTTTTAATATAGGGTTATATAGAGGATAAATTCTATTATAAATATTCATTAGAAAGATAAAAATATTTCCTACGTAATGGTATTTTATTTGTCATTTTTAGACATTAAATAATTTAATTTATGTATGACACAATGATGATGCAGTAATTATCTTATTAATGAAATATTGACATAATTGATGTTATAAATACCCAAATCATTGAAATTTGAGACTTTTTATGAATTACAATAATTTTATAGGTTAATATTACATATTTTAACTTATTTAATTAACTTTTTTTGAACTAATATTTCTGTTATGATTTTCAAAAAATTCAATTACCAAATAGTGTCAAAATTGAGATAAAATAGTTTTTAAAACAAATATTATATTATTAATTGTTATTTTATTTGTAAAAATCTTAGGATCGGCCAAATGACTTATCTATGTTTATAAATATTAATAATAAACAAGTTTGTGTTCGTTTAGATTGTTATAGTAAGTTTATTAAGCTTATAGTGTAAGAAAACAGGAAGACACGGTAAAAGTGAAATTATTTAACATAAAGTTAAATCTAAATGATAAGGTTAAAATAGATGCCTAAACTTATATAAATTCTATTTGATGAGAGGATTTCTACCCATCCCTACCTTAGCTTCTAAATAAATCAATTTTTAGCTATTCAAAACCGAATATGACTTTATAATAAAATAATAGTTTTAGTTTTTCCAAAGGTGCCCCTCTCCTCCCTTATAAAAGTGCCACTCCTCCCTCTCTTCCTCACTCCACTTTGAGCCTTCATGCTCGGCCATCCCCGGAAAAATTCTATTCTCCAATTCCCTAGAAACATACTAGATGTCCTGGTATTTTTCGAAGACCAATTTTAGTGCCCTAAGAGGAGGTCTCAAAGAGGCGCTTCAAAGAAGAGGTAATGTCTGTTACCGATTCTTTCAACTTTATTTCTTCTTCCAATTCTTCTTATTCAGTTGATTCATTATGAAGTAATAACATCTGTCTCACTCATATAATTATATGTTATTATAATTATGAAACAACCATATTTCACCATCTATCCATCCTATGGAAAATGAAATCACAGTGCGTGCGTACGTACGGAATACCGTCTCCAAGCCATGGTGTAATCTATTTTCCACCACCACCTTAATTGGATGGGTAAAATGGTGAAAGTAATGAATATATATGATTATTTTAAAGTGATATTGATTCTGTAATATTATACATACACTTTAATACAATTCTACGATCATGGTAATCATATCATCGCTCGTTCGTATGTACGGAATACCGTCTCCACGACGCGATGAGATTCACTCTCCATGATAACCATTCAAGAATGATTATAAAGTATATATATAATAAGTAATCATGAAATATATGACATAATAATGCTACTGGATTTATGTATATATATATTTATGTCATCTACTTAATTCCATTCAATTCAATAAAAAAATGAAAATTGGGTTCATGCGTACGTACGGCCTACCGTCTCCACGAACGGTGTATTTCTTTAAATTTATCGATCTATTATATATATGTATATTCTGAATAAATATTATTTATAAATCATGTTTTACATTCTGGATTTAAGTAATCATGATCTACATAATCATATGAATAATTACAAGTTAAAACACGAACGACAAATGAAACGATTTTACCTAAAACACTACTTTAACATGAATTTACAAAAGAATAGGTAATATAAAGTAATAAGTGGACCATATATGATATAATAACCATGAATATGATTCTATAATAAGTCAGTGAGTTTATTTAAATCATTATACAAGAGTTTTGGATACATACGAAGCATATCAGACCTAAGGTTAGGGATAATTTTTCAAATCTCATTTTTATCTGAGAATGCTTATTCGTAAGTATTTACTAGGGTTTTTGAAATTTTCCATGTACATGTTTTATAATAGTGTTTTAGTGTATGTTTAAAGTCCTTTTTACCCATTTTTACTTTTACCCCATGTTATGGAAGCAATCATTCTTTTATTTACCTTAGAAGGTACTTTTTTATTTTTCTGACAAAAGTACGAGAAGAATGTTTTTTTAACGTATACGGCATGAAAGGATTTTTACGGTTTATAAAGCTTTATTTTCATGACGCTTCCTCCAACATATTTCATGACTATTTTAAACAAAATCCTTTTCTTTTAAAATTTCATTACATTTTGGGAAAAGAAAATGATTTTGAAGAAAAAAGGATATTTTCCTCAAGAATTCATTTCAAGTGTTTTATCAAAACCATTTTCATCTATGATTACATTATTTCACATGTGTATGTCTCAAGTATCATGTCTATATGATTTACAAGGTTTCACTTTTCTAATGATGGAATGATATCCAATTTGTTTGTATGGATTACATTATGATGGAATGATGTTTATGAATCCCCTTTTATTCTTGGGTTATGATGAATGATTTATGTTCATATTGTGGAACACGAAAGAATGATTTAAATATGAGATGGGTGGGACCTATATCTCCCTCCAATGCATTAGGTAACGATTTATATCTCAGGAGATAGACATGGCTGGAACGACAAGTTCAACCGGTTCAGAAATATAGGACTTGAACGAGGAGTGAATTCGATTCAGAAAGGGACTTTGTCCACTAAGATGGTCTTGGTAGCAATGCCTTGGATACTATGGAAATCATATCATTTTCTTAATGGTTACAACAATTACATGCTTTATTCCCATTCTAATTATCATGATTAATGTTTCTTCATGATCTATGCCTTACGTACTGCCATGTTTTATGTCATTGCTCAATATTTTGATGTTTAGATTTTTTGCTCATGTTTTTTTTTTCATTCAAATGTCTTAGGATTGTTTTATGTTCTCTATACTTACTCTTACTGAGCATTTGATATCACCCCTTTTATGTTTTTATTTCCCCATGATATAAAGAATGGTTTTAGGTAAGAAATAAAGGGTAAGATCTTTATGGGAGATGTTGAATATCTTTCACCATGATTAGAAGATTATATTCCGAGTTTCCAAAGACACTAAACTATTAAGGTCCTTGTGTGTATGTTTTTGTTATGTATTAATTATTCCGAAAAAGTAATGTAATGTCCATGTATGTCATGATTTGGGTCTCTACATTTGGTATCAGAGGAAAGGTTTAGTCATCCTTTGGAAACTAGGATGCGAAAACTTTAGTGAGATCCCTAGAGATATTTCTAAGGTATGTCTAGGGATGTCCCTAAGGTTAAGTATAAGTATAAGTTATAGTCCTAGAATTATCGTAACAATATTAGATTAAACCTAAGATGTTAGATATTTAAGTTACTCCCCCTTTATTATGATTTTGGCCTCTCATACTGTTCTTTTTGGGTTTTCGAAAATGGCTAGAAACAAGATGATTCACGACAACGGAGGATCTGATGGACAATGGAATGATATTTTTCATGAGAAACCTAATGAAATGAGATTTGGAAGTCCAATCATCATTAATATGCCGAATCATAAATCTCATAATATGATCAATAAAATCAAATTTGGTAAGTTTCCTGACTCGGATAATAAGACAAAGGTGGAGTTTTATGATGATCATAGAGGAAAGAAAGTTAAATTTCCCCTATGTAAATCATGTGGGATGAGGCATCAAGGAAAATGTTTCAAAGGAACTAGAAGATGCTTTGGGTGTGGAAAAGGACACAAAGCCAGTAAGTACAAAGGAAAAGGTTCAGTTAACACTATGGATGAGGATAATGGTATTGATACGACATCAACAATGGTTAAATGTTTTAAATGTAGAATGTACGGGCATTATGCAAACCAATGCCCTAAGGGAAAGTCTCATGAAGAGAATCAGTATGGTCATATGGGTAGTATTTATGTTGATGATGATGAAGAGACTACAAATGATATGTGAGATAAAGGAATTGTTGAAGCTCATTCAATGGTTTAAGAAGGTAGTGGAATGATTACATTTTTATCAAGTGTAATGTTGTATAAGTAATCTCATGGTACTATAGAATAAAGAGACATCTAAGGATTGTTACACTATTGTCTTTCCTTACGTTTTGAAAGTGTATGATGAATGGTACCAGTAACCATGAAAGGTTATTCATATTTTTTTTGGAATGTAGATGATATGCGCAAAATGAAGGTATAAGGAGAATGTTAAATGTTTGATAGTATTCTTGAGCTCATGACTGATATAAAGAGATGGTTATATCATGGTTTGAGTATATAGAATTTTCTGGATTTTGGTATGTGGAAAGAGTTAACTTTTGACAACATTAATGTTTTCACTATGGTTTAATGTGTAATCATTTTTCAAGAGAATACATGATTAAGGTATACAGATGATTGTAATGTGACCAACAAGATATATGAGGGATAAATGATGGTATTCACATGCTTTGTTCATGAAATTTCAAGAAATCGTTTTCTTTATAATATGAGATTGGACTGAAGTATTTTAGATAAATATTTGAATGGATTATGTTAGACATAAGTTAGTATTGTTTAAGGATAGAACTTTTTCGATGTTATTGATGGGATGTTATAGTAATGTAGTTTTAGAAAACGGACAACCTACAGGATGGGTGACGGCCCATCGCGTCGGACAAGGCTGTGGGAATCAAACACACAACAGAAGTGCGACTGGCCTTTATCGCCTACCACTGGTCTAAAGTAAGTCCCTGTTTAGTAAAAACTAGTTTTATTATATTTAGCAGTATGATATATGAAGGATAAGTCCATTTTAGGAACCATATATGATTAATCTCACTATAGATGGACTTATGTATTTTTGATAACTTTTATAACCTTTTGTTTGAGACAGATGGAATGACCCATCATTCTATCACATGATCTGCTAACACTTCACAAATGACCAATTCAACTTCATTTCTTTAATAGATGAAGTTGAAATTTTCCAAATAACTACCAATGATGAGACTGTACCAAAATCACAAAAGTATTTCTTCTAATTGTAATTTCATCAACTTTAGGGAAATGATATTGAAAACAAAAAATGTTGTCCTAGTGCCCTTATAGCCGATGAATCAGATGGTACCTTAGATCATCACAAATCCATGGTTTTGTGATTGATGGCTTTTTCATATCCATGTTCTCTACCAGTCTCCATCAGAACATGATGGTTAGATTTTTCTTCCATATCCATTTTTTCAACTATGTTCTCCTATATGGAAACCCAGTGATGAGTTTCATTGGGTAATCGTTACATTTCATACTTTAGTTTTTAAAATTAATTTTTAGTATTCCTTTTTACGATGTGGGTTTCTATAAATAGTAAACGATTTATAACCCCGACGAATTTCGAGGGAAAAATTCATTTTAAGGGGGGTAGAATGTAACACCCCGAGATTTTATGAATAATATTCTTTTAATTTCATTGATGTCTTGTGTTGTAAGCTACCACAAGATTGCTTTGCGCTATACGCAACACCGTATGAGCTTGCAGTATACACAACACTATTCTTGGATAATGTTACACACAATTTTGATAGTAGTTATTCTACGAAACATTAACTGTATATATATATATATATTCAATGTATAAATGAAATATGGTTGGATTCTGTTATACAAAACAATGAAGGAGTCATTCACAACACGCAACCCTGACTTGGCTTGCATTACATGCAATCACGACCTTCCTCGATAGCGTGTGTTGTACGCAATACCAGGTTTCACTAAACAACGATATATTGTTATAATATTAATATAGACTAGCCATTATGAATAGTATTAACTTCATTTTGAATTTTATAAAATTATTATTCATCTTACACATTTTCTAGAATATGGTATGAGAACAAAATAAATTTTAGTGTAAAATATGTATTTTTAAAAAATTGTAGTTTTCCCGCCTTTTGAGGACGCACCAACCTTAAATGTTGATTTTTACATGTATATAAGTTCAATTTGACAAAATTAAATTCTTATTTGGAATCAGGATATAATAATTTACTTTGGATAAATTTCTCATATTATTATGATAACTTTCATATTTAATGAATAGTAAAAACAGGCTATATTTTAATTAAAAACATCTTTTTTCATTGCAATAATTTATATGGTTAGATTATATTTTTAATTGGTTTTAAAGTTTAATTAGAATATATTTGTACCATTTAATACAATTTTGTTCATTTTAATTAATTTCACTTTGAATTTGGATATAAACAAGTATCAATCTTTTGATTGTTTTTGTTTTTTAAAAACACGCTATTTGTTTTGATAACGGGAATTAAATTTAAAATTAATTAATGCCACATATATGTTATGAATTTGGAAAAGTAGACATCAATTTTGAATTTGGAATATCAAATAATTATTAGGCTTAATTTTTGGTATTTTTCTAAAAAACTAGAGTTTTGAATGAATAGTGAAACCACTTAGTGGTAGTTCAAAAACTGACTATTTTTAATATAAATTAAATTTTACCACTTCTATGAATTTAATTTAAAAAATCCTAGAGACAAGGTTAATATCAAGGACTAAAATGTGGTTCAATGAGATGAAAATAATTTTTGGTGAATAGTAACATTTTACTTTTATTTACCACGGTTAAAAGTAAATACGGTAATTAAGGGTAAAAATGATATTATTATTACCCTAAAACATGTCCTAATTCTATTGGATAAGTGTAATTCGACCAAAAACAACCTTAGGAATAAAATATGACCATTTAGACCCACTTGGATTAGATTAGGACATTTATTATTAATTTATTTAAAGAAGGGTTAAAATAGTTAAAATCAAATTTTAATAACTAAATCATTTTTAATATAGGGTTATAAAGAAGATAAATTCGATTATAAATATTTATTAGAAAGATAAATAGCTTTTCTAAATAATAGTAATTTATTTTTAATTTTTAGACATTATATAATTTAATTTATGTTAGAGATAATGAGGATGCAGTAATTGTATTATTAATGAAATATTGACATAATTGATGTTATAAATACCCAAATAAATTTAATTTGAGACTTTTTATTAACTACAATAATTTTCTAGGTTAATATTACATATTATTACTGACTTAATTAACTTTTTTCGAACTAATCTTTCTGTTATGATTTTCACAAAAATAAATTACCAAATAGTGTCAAAATTGACATAAAATAGTTTTTAAAACAAATATTATATTATTAATTTTTATTTTATTACTAAAAATCTATGGTTCGGACAAATTACTTATATAAGTTTATAAATATTAATAATAAACAACTTGGGGTTCTATTGGATTGTTATAGTATGTTTATTAACCATATAGTGTAAGAAAACAAGAAGACACGGTAAAAGTAAAATTATTTAACTTAAAGTTAAATCTAAATGATAACGTTAAAATAGATACCTAAACTTGACTAAATTATATCGTATGAGATTATTTATACCCATAACCACCTTATCTTATAAATAAATCAATTTGGAGATATTAAAAACTGAATATGTCTTTATAATAAAATAATATTTTTAGTTTTTCCAAAGGTGCCCCTCTCCTCCCTTATAAAAGGGCACCTCCTCCCTCTCGTCCTCACACCACTTTGAGCCTTCAAGCTCAGAAAAACCCTTCCAAATTCTCTTATAAACTTCCCTAGAAACATCCTAGAGGTCCTGGTCTTCTTCAAAGACCAATTTTAGTGCCCTAAGAGGAGGTCTCAAAGAGGCGCTTCAAAGAAGAGATAATGTCCGTTACCGATTCTTTCAACATTATTTCTTCTTCCACTTCTTCTTCTTTAGTTATTTCATTATGAAGTAATAAAATCAGTATCACTGATATACTTATATGTTATTATATTTATTAAACAACCATATTTCACCATCTATCTATTCTACGGAAAACAAAATCATCGCGTGTGCGTACGTACGGAATACCGTCTCCACGCCGTGGTGTAATCTATTTTCCACCGCCACCTTACATGGATGGGTATAATGGTGAATGTAATAAATATATATGATTATTTTAAATTGATATTGATTCTGTAATATTATACATACACTTTAATACAATTCCATGATCATGGGAATGATATCATCGCTCGTGCGTACGTACGGAATACCGTCTCCACGACGCGATGAGATTCACTCTCCATGATAACCATTCAAAAAATATTATAAAGTATATATATAATAATTAATAATGAAATTTATGACATAATAATTCTAATGGATTTATTTATATATATATTTATTTCATCTACTTAATTCCATTCAATTCAATAAGGAAACAAAAACAGGGTTCATGCGTACGTACGACCTACCGTCTCCATGAACGGTGTATTTCTTTCCATTTATCGATCCATTATATATATGTATATTATGAATATATATTATATATAAATCATGTTTTACATTCTGGATGTAAGTAATCTTGATATGATAAATCTTATTAATAATTACAAGTTAAAACACGAATGATAAATGAAACGATTTTACCCAAAACGCTACATTTACATGAATTTACAATAGAACGGGTAATATAAAGTCATAAGTGAACCATATATGATATAATAACAATGAATATGATTCTATAATAATTCAATGACATTATTTAAATCATTATACAGGAGTTTTGGATACGTACGAAGCATATCGAACCTAAGGTAAGGGATAATTCTGCAGATCTCATTTTTATCCGAGATTGCTTATTCGTAAGTATTTACCCGGGTTATTGCAATCGTCCATGTCCATGTTTTGTAAAAGTTTTTTCATGTATGTTTAAAGTCTTTTTTACTCATTTTTACTTTTACCCCATGGTATGAAAGGAATCTTTCTTTTATTTAACCTACAAGGTACTTTTTGACATTTCCGACAAAAGTAGCAGAAGAATGTTTTTTTACGTATACAACATGAAAGGATTTTTAAGGTTTTATAAAGCCTTATTTTCATGAAGCTTCCACAAAAAGATTTCATTAATATTTTCAACAAAATCATTTTCTTTTAAAATTTCATGACATTTTGTGAAAAGAAAATGATTTTGATGAAAAAAGGATATTTTCCTCAAGAATTCATTTCAAGTGTTTTATCAAAACCATTTTCATCTAAGATGACATTATTTCACATGTGTATGTTTCAAGTATCATGTCTCTATGATTTGCATGTTTTCATTTTTCTAATGATGAAATGATATCCAATTTGTTTGTATGGATTATGTTATGATGGAATGATGTTTATGAAGTCCATTTTATTCATGGGTTATGATGAATGATTTATGTTTATATTGTGGCACACGAAAGAATGATTTCAATATGAGATGGGTGGGACCTATATCTACCTCCAATGCATTGGGTAAAGATTTATATATCATGAGATAGACATGTCTAGAACGGCATGTTAAATCGTTTCAGTAATATAGTACTGGAACAAGGAGTGAACTCGATTCAAAAAGGGACTTTGTCCACTAAGATAGTCTTGGAAGCAATGTCTTGGCTACTATGGAAATCATATCATGTGATTAATGGTTTCCACAATTACATGATTTATTCCCATGAAAATTATCATGATTAATTTTTCTTCATGATCTATTCCTTACGTACTTCCATGTTTTATGTCATTGCTCAAGATTTTGATGTTTATATTTTATGCTCATGTTTTTTTTACATTCAAATGTCTAAGGATTGTTTTATGTTTTCTATGCTTACCCTTACTGAGCATTTGAGCTCACCCCTTTTATGTTTTATTTTCCACATGATATAAAGAAATGTTTTAGGTAAGAAAAAAAGGGGAAGATCTTTATGGGAGATGTTGAAGATCGTTCACCACGATTAGAAGATTATTTTCCGAGTTTCCAAAGACACTAAACTATTACGGTCCTGGTGTGTTTGTTTTTGTTATGTATTAATTATTCCACCAATGTAATGTAATGTCCATGTACGTCAAGCTTTGGGTCTCTACACCTCCTCTCCCAACTATAAGGCACGTCCAACCTCATCTAAATGAGAAAAATACCAATTTATTGAGTGGAGAGGAGGCTTGGTTACAAGTGGTTTCAAGTGTGAGTGGGGATATTCAGACAATAATTTTGTCCAACATGAAATGCAAATTTAACCACCAAAACTCTTGAATCGGCACTTATTCCAGATGGATTATTTGTTAGAAAATGTCATGTAATTATCCTCTCAATGTTTGGGCCAATTCAAAGAACCAATGAATTAGTTATGGCCACAATACAGAAGACATGTCCATTCTGGTGAGTCCAGCGCAACTTTGAATTCGTGGACCAGTTTCACCAACCAAATGCATTATTTTTCTCCAATATCCTAAATATATGTTTTATCCAATGATGTCATGAAAATATTAAAAAAATTAAGTTCAAATAATACATATCAAAATATTTATGTTCAAAATGATACCATGATTTTAAAGGGGAAAACTGCAATTTTCATCAACATTCCAAATGAATGATCTAATCCCAAATATTTCATAAATGAAAACATATACCACAATGTGAGGAAAATTTATCTTTTATTATCAATTGAAAACTCAATAAAAATGTGTTTTATCTACTCAACCACACTTCCCCATTTTTCACACATGGTAGAAAATCCATATCACATATTCCAACAATTCCACACAAATATATTTCCACTTCATTTATCCTCCAATGCACAAAACACTTAAGTTGCACAAATTTTTACCTATCACACAGATCTCAATTTTTCAGAAAAGTCTTTCTCAACCAAACTCATTAAAGGGTTTCCATATGCTTGATAAATTCCTACATTGCCACCGGATGTGAGTCAAGGACATATGTCTATCATGAGGAGTTTTCAGGGTAGTTCTGTGGATTTCGGTGGGTAGGATTTAGATGGGAAAATTTATGAGGCTAAATGAGGAAGATTGACTATTTTGGAAGAAAAATTTCATTAATGTAGTTTCCACTTAAATATTATCTCATCCTAAATCCCTATTTCATCAATTCATCTTCAACATCATGAAAAATAAAAGAATGTGCACACCATTCAACATTTCTACAGTAAAAAAGTAAATCTTCTCAAACTTGATTTTCTTGAGAGTTATAGATAGGAACAACATTATCCCTCTATTAGAAGATCCATAAAGGCACAACTTCACTTATAATGAAAGCTCCAGAAGTGGGACAACTTCAATATAATGATTTTATTCACCAGAAACCACATCTTTTCAGAATTTTATTTTCCTATGAATTTCTCAACGAATGTGGTAGCACAACACAATACACCTTCCCCCACACATAAGTTCACCTAGATTATGCAATTTTACTTCAAGATTGGTTTGGGTAGTGAACATTGGCTTGTAATGTGGCTATCCTAAAAATACGTTCATGGATTCTAAGTGATACATAGATTAAATGTTCAAGGTACTCCATTATAGAAAATGATTCATTGAAATAGGCCCTTTATAACCAAATAGATGCCTCAATAATTAACAAATAAGTACCTCAAACCCTCATGTTTTGACCGGAATAAATCAAATTCTAGTTCAATCAAGCATGGTTTATTTCATTCAAGAGGTGAGGTAAATTTAATGAATATGAAATTAATGGTTTAGAAGCCTCATAGAAATGTGACTTAAAATATAAAGGCAGTGAGATGTGTCAGGGGATTCAAAATTCAGAGTACTTTTCCAGAAATTAACAAATATTTGAAGTTGAAACAATATTATTTTCTTCAATCATTTAATCTTGGTTTTATGGGATATTTTTTTTACATATTGATCTGAATTTCAAAATGCTGATGAGAATCATTTCAGCTCATAACTTTCAAAAACGCACAAAAAATTTAAAAAACCACACACAAATTTTGAAAATCAAAATATTTTTTAAAATTCAATGAAAAACATGATCATAATTGAAATTACTAAACTAAAAGGTTACCTACCCCAAACATAAAACATTGAATTTTACTCAATGTGAGCCTATGAGATGATATATGCACATGAAATGTATAATTTTAAATAGGATAAGAAATAAAGAAGTGAAAGGTTTAGGAACAACCTGATATTCTTAAGTGATGATGTGGTCATCTAGTGTGATGAAATCCACTAAATCAGTAGTAAGTCCCCCTATATATTTATTCAAACGTTTCCCATTGAGTGTAAATATCCTTCTAGTGTCCTCTCGTGTGATCTCCACTACACCATAATGAAAAAACATTAGTCACAACATAAGGACCTAACCATCTGGAATGCCACTTACCAAGCATTTGCTTTAGTCGTGAATTGTAGAGAAGGACTTTCTCTCCAACATTAAACTCCCTTTTTTAGATCATTATATCATGGTCTGTTTTTTATCTTTCCTTGTTGAGCCTTTAGTTCTCATATAAAGATAATAAAATCTCCTCAAGCTCTTGAATTTGAAACTTCCTTTGGATTCCAGCTTGTGCCAAATCCATGGTGCATTTCATTATAGTCCAATAATTATGATAATAAACTTCCATGGGGAGATAAAACACTATCCCAAAAACAATCTGAAATGGGTATGTACCAATGGGGGAATTTTATGTTGTCCATTAATCCCATAGCGCATCATCCAATCGCTAGCTCTAATCCTTACTATTCGGCTGCACAGTTTTCTCCAAAATTTGTTTCATCTCCCTTTTTGAATCCTCACCCTAGATATTTGTTTGGGGGTGGACTTTTGTTGATGTTTTATGAGCCACCCCATAAATTCGAAGGTGGAAAGCCAAATTACGATTTCATAAGTTTTTCCTTTGGTCACTGATAATGGCCTTCACTACTCCAAACCTTCAAAAGATATGTTCTTTGACAAAGTCCACAACAACATGAGAATCATCAGTCCATGTGGAGTTTGTGTCCACCAATTTACTCACATAATCAAGAATGACCAAAATATATTAAAAAAATGAACCAGGAAAGGGACCCATAAAATTGATGCCCCATACATCAAAAATTTAACAGAATAATATGGGTAGTTGGGGAATCTATTGTCTCCTAGAAATATTACCAGTTTGTTGGCAACATGAGCATCACCTGAGAAACACATGAGAATAATAGAATAAATTATTTCAATATAATATAGAGTCCAAATCATTCCTAGATATATATTAGGGTCCATAGTGTCCACTAAAAGCAAGTGTATGAAAACATATAGAAAAACTCTAACTCATGATCTGGAATATGCATCCTCACAACATTATCACTACACATTTTCAAAAGGTATGGATCATCCCAAACATAATGCAGAGACTCACTTTTCAATTTTTTCACATTATGTTTCTTTAAATTTTCTGGTATTTCAGAGGCACTAATGTAGTTAACTAAATCTGCATACCAAGGATGCATACTAGAGATGGCATAAAGATGCGCTTTGGGGAAAGTGTCTCGAAGTGGTACATGGTCCAAGGTGTCATTTTCTAGTGTTTGAGTAATCCTACTCATGTGGTCCACCACTAGTTTTTCCAACTCCTTCTTTCCCTTTACCTCAATATCAAATTCTTGAAGAATGAGCATCCATAGGATTAGCCTAAAAATTTCATTAGGATTTTTCAAGAGGCACCTCAGAGCTGCATGGTCTGAAAAAACAACTACATTAGAGCCCAATAAATATGAACAGAATTTATCAAAATAAAATATGATAGAAAGAATCTCCTTTTCCATGGTTGTATAGTTTAATTATGCTAAATCCATTATCCTCGATGCATAGGAAATCAAATGTGAATTTCCCTCCACCCTATATAATAATACATCTCCAACCGCAAAGTTTGATGTGTCGCACATGAGCTCAAATGGAATGTCCCATTGTGGGGGCTGTATGATTGGAGGAGTGGCAGGACACTTCATTAGCTCATCAAATGATACCCTGCAGGAATCATCGAACACAAAATCAAAATACTTTTGAAGTAATCGTGACAAAGGAAGAGAAGTCTTACTAAAATCATTGATGAAGTTCCGATAAAATCATGAATTCCCTATGAATGATCTAATATGACACTCACATAATGTATAGGGTAAGGATGAAAAGCTTTCTACCATAGATATATGAACCACCATAAAATATTTTGACACTACATGACCATTGAAAATACCATTCTCTACCATTAAATGACACTTTTAAAAGTTTAATACTAGATTTTTTTCAATACAACGATTCAAAACATTTCCCAATCATGTGATACAATCATCAAATGAAGACCCATACATGGTAAAATCATCCCTAAATACCTCCATGCGGGTATCAATAAAATTTGACAAAAATAATCACGCTATATCTCTGGAAGGTACCTATGGCATTGTAATGTCAAATAGCATCCTCATATAGGCAAACATATCTAATGGACACATTATTGTTGTCTTCTCTTGATCCTATGGTGCAATAGGAACCCAAATATATCCAGAAAATCCATCCAAAAAACAATGTTGTGTCTTCCCAGCTACTCTCTCAAGTATCTGATCAATAAATGGAAGGGGTACATGCTCCTTGTGAGTAGATTGATTTAGTTTCCTATAACAAATACAAACACACCAACTATTTGGTACCCTCATTGGAACTAACGTGTCTTTCTTGTTTTTAACAATTGTAACACCACTTTTCGTAGGCACAACCTGAATAGGGCTCACCCACTGGGAATCTGAAATGGGATAGATTATACCAACCTTGGGAAATTTTTCATGATCTTTTTAACAACATTGAGAGGGGTTGGATTGAGTCTCATTTGTGGTTGCCTAACCGATTTATCCCCATCCTTAAAAAAATACTATGCATGAAAATGGAGAGGCTAATATCTAATGAGTCATCCAAGGTCCATAATATTGCCCTAATTTTCTCCCTCAGAAGATTCAAAAGAATATCTTCGTGTTCAAAAGGGATATTATTAGAAATTATATCAAGTAATATCTCTCTACATAACAAGTATGAGTACTTGAGATTTGGTGGCAATGGATGGAGTTTCAATGAAGGGGGTGATGTATGGATGGATAAATTGAAGGAACTGAAATATGTGCACAAAGAGGATCTTCATCAGAATAGAAATCATCACAATCAGAGAATAAAACATCAAATCCATCAGAATACTCAAAAACCACTTCACAGTCAGAGTTTAGATGATCAAAATAAGAATATTAATCCATTTCGAAATCAAATCTATGAGAGTCTTGTTCATTAGAAAGAGATATGAAAGTGCTCCAAGACATCAGACTAGAACCAATACTCATAATTTCTCTAAATATTGGACATTCATTTTTTAGGGGGTTTTTATTTGGTGGATCAAAATGGGTGATAAAAAAGTAGAATGGTCCTCTGAGGGGTACTTCATGGAGTCCATTACATTAAATTTCACAACTTCATCTCCAAAATACTTGGAAAGTGTACCTTAATTGACATTTGTGATAGTTTAATTCGTTTTGAGGAAGGGTGTACCTATGATAATGTGAGCATGAGAACATACGTGATCACCCTCCTTGTTAAGCACGTAGAAATCAGCTGGGAAGATCATGTCTTTTACTAGAACAAGTACAACCTCAAGGACTCCCGCGGGATGTGCTATAGCTATATTCACCAACTACACCACTAATCCCATCGGTAACAACTCACTAACCGGTAAATAAAATAATACAAGGTGAGGCATTGCATTTATGGAAGCTCCTAAATCACAAAGTGAATTTAAAAAGTGAAACTCCCCTATGGTGCATGGGATAGTGAATGTACCTGTATCCTTTCACTTTGTTGGAATTTCTAGAGTTGGTGTAATGAGTGCTGACACATTCATCCCAAGATATATAATCTCATTTCCCTTGAGCCATCTTTAATTTGTACAATATTTTTTTAATTGTTTCGCATAACTTGGGATTTCCAAGATGGATTCAAGTAGAGGGATGTTAATCTCCACATGTCTGAATGTGTACAAAATATATTTTCCCATAGCCTCTTCAGCCATATTCTTGGTTTTTACAACTCTATTTGGAAATAGAAGGGGTTTAGGAGGAACATCATCAATCTGTTTCATACCTTTATCATTCTCCATGTATTTCTCATTAGTTGGTATGGAATGGGGCTTCTCTGAAGTTGAGGTGAATCCCAAAGGTACAATAGGTACAGGTGTATTAGTTGTTTTCATCCACTTCCCAATGTTAAGGCACTGGCATTCCCATTGGGATTTCGAGTAGGTTGGGAAGGAAGATTTATGGAGTTACTACTTACCAGTTCATGGAGGGTGGTGTAAATTTTTCTCATCTATGTCTTCGAATCCCTCAACTACAAAACTTGACTCTTTAGTTCATTCTGTTGATTATGATCAATTTGTTTCAAAATTTCATTGTTGTTAGAATCTACCTTGGTTTGGAGATTCCCTTGATGTTCACTTGTTTATGCATGAACATAAAATATCCTTTAGGGTTGTTGGAAACCATATTGGTAAGGTCGAGGCTGCTGGAAGTTTTGTTGAATGGGGGGCCTTTGTTGTTTTTTAGAGCCATACCTCATTTTTTATTGATCATCCCACCCTTGGTTGTATGCTGGTGAAAAGTAATCAATCTTATTTTGGGGATGTGGCTGATGTTTTGGTTGATATGGTGTCCTAGGGAATACCTCTATACAATCCTATAACTCTTCTAACTGGGGGAAATAATTAGTTGGGTGGTCTGTTTCAGTGTAAATGCCATATGGCCTTGAAAGAGGGGATTGGGATGTATTTTGTGCCAAATCAATCCACCTCACCATAGTGGTCAATTATTTCATCTTAGTATCAATAAATTCATTTTCCAGAAAGGAATTACTTTCCTTATGTACTCACCTGACATGTGGTGTACCTATATCGCCAAATTGTTGGGAGATCTGTGCCATCCTATCGATAAAAACATGTGCATCTACTGGTGTCTTTTCTACCAATGCCCCTCCAACTACTGCATCCACCATGATCCTCTTCATAGGTATGAGTCATTCATAGAATTATTGGATGAGTATTTTCTCACCAATTTGGTGATGTGGGAAGATTGCGAACAACTTATTGAGTCGCTCATTGTAATCATACATTGACTCCCATTGTTCTTTCTTGATCCCAGATATCTCTTTATGAATGGAAGTGGTCCTTGATGCTGGAAAAAAACATTGTAATAAGAGGGGTTTCAAATCAATCCATAATGTTACATCTTCATGTTGTAAATAATATATCTAGTCTTTTGAATCTCCATCAAGTTGAAATTGGGATTTCACATTGTTTGATTTGATATTCATATACATTTCATGGATTAAGGGTTGATAAAAAAACATTAAATTCATTAATGTGTCTATTTGGGTCCTCACAAGATAATCCATGAAATTTTGGAAGAAGGTGAATTAATCCATATTTTAGTTCAAAGTTCGATTCCAGATTTGGGTATGTAAAGAAATTTGGTTAATAATTAATATCAGGTGAATCCATCTCTTGAATGGTTATATTGAGTTCATTATTATTGTATTTGCCCATTGGTTCTTGTTTTATGTTGTATATATAAGTGTTTCCAATTTCTGTGTTCTTTGAGTGGAGGAATTCTCCAACTGATCGAATGTTCAAACATCCTATAGATTGAGAATGTATTATTTGAGCCAAAATTCTACATTCAGTCTAAGGGTCGAGATCTAAAACAACCTCGGTATTAGTTTGTGTCATAAATCAAAAAAATTAAAATAATTAAATTGGACCACATTAAAATAAAATTCAGAAGTCCGAGTTGGTGGTCCAAAAAGAATAAAATGAAAATAAAAGAAGAAGAAGAGAAAATTCAGATTGGGTAAATGAACAAATAAGAGAAGAAGAGAATAAAATGTAAAATAAAATAAATACCTATAATTGGTTGAAATAATTACTTGAATCCTCAGAAAAGGTGCCAATTTGAATGGCACTGTCATGGGTTCCCTAAAATCATTAGTGGTTTTTGGGTACTTAGGTGCAGTAGAGTGGCTAACCAAGGTTGTCTCTCAAAAGAGGGAGTAAATTTAACATCATATTAAAGGAATTTTTGAAAATTAAATAAAAGGAAATAAGAATACAAATTAAAATTATGGGTGTTGTTTATCGTTTAAAAATATTGAATAAATTTTTTGGAAGAATATTTTATTTTTTAAAAAAGATGTTCGATTAAAATGACATGACAAAACCATGTATATTTAGAAAATATTTCAAAACGGGGTAATCGATCTAACTATACCTATTCACTCAATTATTTATCATTAACATTTAAAATAACATTCACTTAATTATTTTCCATTATTTTTTTAAATCCCAAACCCTATGAGAATTAACTTTACCACATAGATGATGTGAATTTAACCCTAGACTAATTTCGGAACATGCAATCACATTACCCTGATTTGATTGATGTTCTATGGTTATCTTATGGTCATAGGTAAATTAAGACACATTTCCTCTCTATAAATTAGAATTAATTTATTTTAGGGATTAAATTTGAACACTAAAAATTGATCCTGCATGATTTTGTATTACCGATTATGTTCGCAATCTCAAAATTGACACAAAATAACGTCCTCCCCTATTTTGTGTTTATTTTTCAATTGCTTTCTTTGTTTCAATTAAATTAAAAACTCAATTGATATATAATATTATTTGAATTAAATTAAATAATTTATTCAAAATAAATGAATGAAAAAGGAAAGAGGTCAATGAAATACCTAAAAAACTACTCCTCTATGGGCGTTGTAGTCATCGTAGAAACCTTATGAAAGTGAAATGGTTTAGAAAGGGTATAACCCAATTTTGTTTCTAATATAGAATTATATCCCAAATAGGAAGATTAATAGAATAATAAAATTTAAAATATTAGAATAAGTGGAAGAGAAACAATGAGTTTATTGAAAGCACAAAAATATTACAACAAAGAAGAGGAAGAGAAGAGCATTTTAGAGAAGATCTTAGCTTGAAAGAATTCCTCCTACAATGGTTAATTGAAATTGAAAATACGCACTTGAACTCTTCTCCCAATCCTATATGGAACTTCTAATTTCATGAAAATGAGAAAAATAAAATTTCATATAGTGGAGGGGAGGCTAGGTTACAAGTGGTTTCAAGTGTGAATGGAGAAATTCATCCAAATAATTTAATCCCAATTGCACCACCCATTTGACCACCAAAATGCGTGAATCAGCTCTCCATATAGAAGGAGGACTTGTGAAAATATGAAATATATCTCTCGTATAAAAATTTCGGAATAATCTAAGAACTTATGAAGATGTAATGGCACTAGTACATAACCGATGTCCATTCTGGGGAGTTCGTCCCAAATTTGATTTCATTGAACAATTACATGAAACAGATGCATGATTTAGCACTGATTTCCTCAATCAATGTTGTATACCATAAACTCAGGAACATATGTAAAAAATGTTAATGTCAAATAATACATATCCAAATATTTATGTATGAAATGCTACAGTGAGTTTTAAAGGATAAAACTGGAATTTTCATCAAATTACCAAATTAATTATCTAACTCCAAAAAATTAAAAAATGAACATAATTACCACAGTGTGAGGAAATTATATCATTTATTATCAATAAAATTTTCAATAAAAAGTTGTTCTATCATTGGAAAGTGGAGGTTTAGGAAAATAACCCTCACCTTAGACATCGAATAATCACCATGAAAACACCCTAAACATATGCGTGGAAGGATAAAGTGGTTTGGAAAACCCCTGGTTCATGTTCATAGAATGGGGGAGGAAGTGGGTGTAGTGGCTAAAAAAATTCCAATGGGTTATTGTTTTTATTTATGAATTTTTAATGTAATCATGGGAGCTTCATAGTATCTCAATCCATGAAATGACCATGAACCCCTATTTTTCAAACTCTCATTCCCCACATGATTATGGAACATGTTTAAACAATATTATTTCCAACCACGCTATCAACACTGCATCCCTTCAAAAATATGTCACATTGTTTGTTCAAAAATATGTGGAAGCCATGTTCCATGTCTTTGAACCTGTAGATCCATTCATGGTTCTACATTACCACTACATGGTTTATCAAAAACCACAAGGTAACAATGAAATTCAAATCTTCTATCTTCAAATGAATTGAACCTCTCATGTATAATAAGGTGTCAAACAGTTTATCCTTAATCGTGGACAAAAAAATATGCACCCTTTCAAAAAACACCAAAATTCCTGAATCGTATCCCAAATCCTCTAATACACATCCTAACACCTAAGCTACCGCTCATTATTAATCAAAAAAATACATTATGATATTCCAACTCTTATATTTCTATTCTACGACTCTATTCAAATTATGAACCATCCAATAAATGAAAATTCAAATTACATCAGAAATCATGACCCATACAAACATGGGTTTCTGAAATCTCCACTATATGAAACGCCTCATCCTAAAGAAGCCTAGACAAACATCAATTTATATAACATGATCTATGTTGGTCCGTAGTTATCAAAAAATACTTCATTTTTATTCTAAATGGTTGATACACGATTATGAAACTACCCTTAAATCAAGGAACAAAACCAACCAATTCTGGATCCAACGCTCGAATTCAAAAGTGAAATTCTAAGTTGGCACCTACAGAACTCTATATAAATGAGAAATATACCATTTTTATTTCCTAGTGACTTATCATATCTATGGTGATCCCCACCATAATCCTCAACTTATCACTAGAAAACATCCCATGCTTAGAACCTCCACCATTTATAATACACAATAAGACCTTAACCCCATTGTACTATAATGTACTCAACACAGCTTCAATATTATTATTCCCAGAAATTTCAAAGTATACCAATCACCATCGGCACCAGTCCTCATCATCGAAAACCAACTAAAGAAAATGCATACCCACTATCCATTAACAAACTATGTAAATTATATATTTTCCAAAAAATCACAAATCAAACCCAAAACAGAAGATTCATTCCCAAAATGACATTCCTGATATAGATTCTATCCTTATACACACACATTGTATGCTTACCCCATTAGATTATCTTTATCCAACTCCTCCCAAAAATGATGAACTCCAAATAATGATATGTTTCAATGTAATGTTATCATTATTCCATAAATCCTAGAAACATTCAAAATTACCCAAACATGACCATTTGATTTTATACCTGACCCCTAGTGAGATTCAACAATAAAAACTATTATTTTCTCAAACCTATTGATGTACTATTCTATGCCACCGATACAACTCTGACAGAACCACCTCAACCTTATTTATAGAACCACCTTGTGCCTGAAGATAATTCTCAGCTTCATCATCCACCATAACTAATTTTCAATTATGATTTCTAGTGAAATTTATCAATTCAACTAAATAGTTTTTAAAAGAATTACAATTCTACTACGGCTAATCCATGACTAGTTCCACACACCATTTGTCCTTCCAACATGAGGGTCACACCCCTACGACCAATATGTCTCTCTACACCATATGTGTGGTATCTTTTTTGAGTTACTCATGAAAATAAAAACACCACAACTCTTTCCATTTTTTTCATACCCATGAATTGGATGTGGTCCTCTTAATATCACAATAGAAACAAAAAACAGCAATTATTTCCAATCCACAGCTCCTGGGAATGGTATATGTTGTACACGCCAATATCTAAACCAACAAAAATACTTACTCCTAGATGGATGATGGTGTACTTATAACCATAGGACAACACTTACATTGCTGCACAGTCCACACATCCTCATATGCTCTTCATCGAAACAAAATGACATTTAGGTAGCTTGGAATAAATCAAGATACCCCTCAACATACATAAGTTGATATTAAGATATTGGGAATGATAATCACTAACTATGAGTAGATTAAGATTTAATCGAGGAATAATATAAAAATTCATCCAATTCCAATGTCACCTTTAACTACTTGGACATGGCTATCAAATTATAAGGCCCCGGGCCTCCACACCCACAAGCATCTCATCACACCCACATTGTTTCACAGCCCACACATAGATACTTTAAAAAATAAATAACATTAGGAATACAGTCCCTCAAAGTCTAATCCACAACTCAAACAACAAATCACGTCACCACGAATAATATATATAATATCCCACTAAAACATATCAATTAAATACTCTGGAATAACCCAACCAAAAAGAACCACCCTAACTTTATTGAGATATTTATCAGGAATTCTTCTCTCATTAGACATATCTACATGACCCATCTACCAAAAAATGCCATATCACCCAATAAATAGTCCCCTTGCAGCATCACAAAACCAATAACATCGCACTTGGAAAAAACTACATGAAGGTCCACTCAATCCTAAATAATGATCATAGAGTTCCACTAAAATCAGTTACACATTCACCAAAATTTTATGGATTCATACCAAGACAACCATTCAAATAAACTAACCAGTCATAGACTCTGAAAATAAATGCACCAATAATGTTTCAACACTATATGTGATTCCCATAACAATGAAACTAGAATTCTCTACATATTCCACACTACATTCATTCCAGGTCTACCTGAAATACATTTTCAACACCAAAAGAAAACCTACCCACATGAAACCATTTACCCTATAGATACTCTTACACTCTCTGTTCAACCTATATCCAACACGCACAACCCACATTCACAACTATTTATAATTCATTGCACCTGAATAAACCTGCACCCTTTGAATCCCACCAGAAACTGATTTATGACCACACAAGTTATCTTTCTCAGAAAAATGGAATAAAAAATTCAATGCGTTCTCATCAAATGAATGAAGAATCCCCCAATTACTTGTATACTCAAAATCATTCCAAACTCAGAATACCCCTGGGTCTCCCTCAAAAATAAAACCACTCAAAATCATCGATCTATAGTCATTTCAAGAATACCACTAGTCTCTCCCATCAATCCCTATGGACATGATCTCAGAAAATGTCACTATGTCCAACCACCCAGGAATATAATAGTTCAAAAAGGGCCAAAACTCTATGGGTTTCAACACACTCCCATCCAAATGTCATATGAAGTCAATATGTCAAAACAACCATCAATAGGGTCTCATATATGATATATTCTATATATAAAATAATCCACCACATCTAGGGAACCCAACCTCTCTGAGAAACTACACATCAGGCCACTCTATGGGGCATCAAGCCATATATCCAACCTTTAACAAATACCAACCATAAAGGTCCAAAAAGAATTTAATCAAACCATGTTGACCCACAAGGGTCACTTCACCTATCTTACACAAGGACTGTATTCAGGTCATCATTTTTGAGTATCTCACCATCATTCCACATAATATCCAATTAGAAAATATCCCCAAATCCTACACTATCATGATTATAACATTTGATTCATACATTCCTAACATGATGCATGAAATTACTCTTTCCTCAATAGGCCTAGAGTTGGAATCAATCATTGGCCTCTTTCTGAGGGTCTAAGAGCCATAATTCCATAAAAATTAGTAAAAACCAAACTATATGTGTGTCACAAGAAGTAATAAATAGTATTCAACTATAATTATAAATACCAATAACAACAATATTGTCCCCAGTAACCTAGAAATCCAACCAAAATTGGTGTCTGTGATGCCCCATCTAAGTATCCATGACATGCTCTTATAAATTCCAAGGCCTTGATTCTAAAAAATTCCAAATATTAAATATGAAATTAACTGCATTAAAACAACATTGCAACATACCAACCATTATTTCGCTAAACTAGTGCCCTGATCTACATTTCCACAAGATCTAAAAAAACC
Source organism: Viscum album (assembly GCA_963277665.1). Taxonomy (NCBI): domain Eukaryota; kingdom Viridiplantae; phylum Streptophyta; class Magnoliopsida; order Santalales; family Viscaceae; genus Viscum; species Viscum album. The sequence continues at coordinate 1,167,386,703 of OY728126.1, forward strand.
ACAATATATTCTAGAGAGTATCACTTAGTTGTAGGTGTCTGAGGTAGAACAATGAGGAGACTATACCCCCACATCGAAGTGCATATCCAGAAGTAAATATCAAAACAACATACTAATTATATTCTTTTGAAAGAATAATTTAAATGAATTTGATGATGCATTAATTTAAAACGAAATTTTCGAAGGCCTAAATAGCCATGTCATACATATAACACTGATCACCCACTGTGACAACAACATATAAAAAAAATTAAAATAAATACATCCTTCCATAAATAATCACCGAGATAAAACCCATACAGTCACTTCATAATGTCTAATTTATCCCGCCCAACCATGTAAATCTCAACACGAACCTCATCATAGGACACTGTAATTAATAATAGGTGAGAGATTCTCTAGTACCGGTGTCTAGTGGAATACTAGGTATGGGTTGAGTAAAACTCAGTAATCCACCACTAAAGGTGTATAATTCATATACCAATTAGAAAAATAATGAATGAAGATAAATAAATAAATAAATAAATAGTACAGTAAGAAATAAACAAAAAATGGGACAATATAATATTTATTAACCCATTTGTTATTTGGTTCTAAGGTGATAGTCCGTCCATGAAACTATACCTCGGACCTTGTGGGTCATCTAATTCATTAGAATTGATTTAAACATACCATAAAAAGATGAAGGTGGATTTTCATCATCATCTAACTCATATAAGCATAAGACATCTATCAATTGTACTTATCTCATGTACTAATACAATCAGTGCCCGGGGTATCAGTCCATCACTTAAACCAAAATGTATACAATGAATTCCTATATAATTATCTTAGAATCTGACCATATACATAGAATTTCATATTTCATTAATTTTTCCACATTTATCAATCAGATTATTACCTCACTCCAGCACTAAAACCATACAAAATATATCAATACCGACGCGTAGCACCATATGCAACCACATAAACTATTTTTGAGGACTACTAATACAAACAACTTGGACCAAATGTGGGGATCACCATGACCAATATCATAAAAAATGTGAGGTCCTTTATGGAAAACACCTTAAGCCATTGTTGATGACCACCATGACCAACACCATAATCCATTTGTCAGCTCTTCCTGGACCAACACCTTAACCCATGGATGAGGGTATCTAGGAAAACAACATAAAACATAGGTGAGGACCTCCATGACCAACAACTTAAATCATGGGTGATGATTACCATAACCAAAACCCTAAATCATAGTCTTGGACATCCATCACCAACACCCTAAACCATGGTACATGACCTCAATGACCAACACCCTATACCATGGGTGAGGACCATTGTGTCCAACACTATAAACCATATCATAAAATGTCAATAATTAAAAGGTCAACATAAGAAACATTAAAAAATATACAAAATAAAACTCAACAGCCCCCTTTATTAATCCACATGGAGGGTAAAACGCCACTTAAAATCAAAAACCCTTTGAAACATACCATCCGCCCTTTGAAACCCAAAATTGGGTCAATCCCAATGCAATGATCGAAATAATTTCAATGGACTCATAATAATTTCAAATGATTTACACATTAAACAACCTATTGTATCCTATTATAATATACTAATCACTTATTTCCATGTTATAAACATTACCTTTGTTAGCCGCACAATCAAACCAACCATCAGATAATCCAAGTCAAGCTCATAACCCATTTACTTTACTCTTTATAACCCTAATACAATTTCTATGAAATATCCCTCCCAGAGAGCCATTTAAAAATAATTCTTTTATCTATCAATGAATACGAAAGGATCTATAGAAGGTCCAAGGTTTTTATTTAAATCCCAAACCAATATCATAAGCAATGGTAGAAAACTCACCACACGTGGTATTAAAGGATCACCCACATTCACATGATATTAAATTAACAATACTATTAGTAATTATTTTAGACCACCTTACTCATCAAAACAAAATTCCAAAACATTTACAAAGCCAAGAACCATTTCCAAGGACCATCCATGTCTTATCCAAAATCTTCGAAATCATTACAAGATCACCACATACACTCTACTATAACCACATTCCATGAAATAACAATGAATTAATTATAAATTTTTTAAATTATTAACTAATCAAACCAAACATAGAATAATGTTCAAAAACTCACCAAGTCTATCACCTCTAATAAAAACACCATGAAAGTACCACCGATGGTCTATAATAGTCTCCCAACATAATTACTGGCAAAATACCTATGATGTGACACCATTTCAAAACATAATTTTAATAATTAATTATAAAAAACCTAAGAAAATGTATTTATAAAAAATGTGATAATGATACAATGTGCAATGAAATGAGAAATGTATCTTGAGATATACACTATTCATGATGACCAAAGTCCCCATCATCCTTGGCCGACTCCATTATGCTCCATTCGAATTGTAATTAAATCCCTAAACATTCACAACAAATTAAGAATAACCATGGATATGGCATAAGGGAAGGAGGATACTGATAAATATCACCTTAAACACTAAATAAACTACATAAATGAACATTAAATAAAATATTTTAAGGAGGAGGAAGGGGGCTTGGAACCCCATGGTTCATATGTACTGAATGGGGGAGGAAGATTGTGGAGTGGCTAAAAATCTTAAGTGGGTATTTTTTTCATTTCCCAATTTCAATTAATTCTTGGTGGGCATGTTATTTTCAAAACCATGTGCCAAATAGACACATCCCTACACTATAACACCCTTGTCTCACAAGGATGGGTTCACAATTAAACAGATTTTGTGCAAAAAGAGACTTTATTAATGACTCCCATTTACAGCAAGGCACATGATTTTTCTAAAATCGTGTATAGGCCAATCACCATGTCCCATACCCTAATCCTCCTCACAAGCTATCCTCTTGAATGACATACATTGTTTCCTAAAACATGTGGTAATAGTTATACACAACCATGATTATTTCAATGTAAATTGAAAACCTCATGAACATCAAGTTGCCTACCGATTTCCTCAAAATCGTGGACACCAAACCATTCACCCATTCCACAAATATCCAAACTTATTGAAGCATTACCCAAAGCCTCTAATACTAATACTAATTCTACTAATCATCATTAATTTATTAAAATAAAAAGTCTCAGAGACAATGGAAGATTTCTTAGGGAGGTTTAAAATAGGGCAAGCAGATGGTATAACCCCATTACATTCCCACTACCTATGATGATAAGAACATTAAATGAAAAACGAAGTGATATTAGTGACATGAGGTGCATGGGATGCCAAATAATATGAAACTTTTTTACCCTCCCTCAAGGGCTGAAGAACCTCTAAAGTAAAACATAGATAACTTTTACATCGTCTAATGAAAATGATGATAGACTAGGGAACCTTAACGACAACAGTCAATGATTCATAAATTACCAAGAAATCTGTATCAACTGTAGAAAGTTGAACCATGTTTTGTTGAAAAAGGTGAATCCTTGTAAGTAGAATCATCAATTCATATAGGAGAGCATGGCCATGAACAAAGCATGCATAGAATGAAAAAATAAAAGATCTAATAGGATCCCTCATAACCCTTTCCCCTCATAAGGTACTCGAACTCCAAGAACCATAAGTATTGAGTTTGAATCCTAAAGGACGATGGATCAAAAAAACCCAATTCCCTTGTGTGGATCTAATGGTGTAGGAAGATCCAGTAGCTCAGATGTGCATGAGGTGGAATATTCTTCCCCATTTTTGATAAAAGTGTTTAATTATATCAACATGAATATGGTATGAATAATCAATGAATTGCACAGGGCAGACATCCCTTAACTGTGTGCTAATTTCTAGGCCCTGCAAATACACTAGCGGCCAGTTAACCTAACCAATGATTTGAATATTTTCTCTACACCATTACCACATTATCTAATACTAAATAAGGTTTCCCATACCATCACTTCATGTTATGTTACAAAAAATACATACTTTTTCTACAAAACCATAAATAAATATAACTCCCATGATTAAAAGTTTTTTATATTTGGGATCTAGGTGAGTTTAAAAATAAAAACATGGTGTAATATACATTTCATCCAGAAGGATTATCTAGACATGTAATTCCCTTAAATATATCCCTTTCATTGAAATTATTGAAAAAATTTGTAAATCATTAGAAAATGGGGATATATAACTCCGATTAAGATATAAGAAATGAAAAGGGAAATTAAATAAAAAATTTCTGGAAAATAAATATTAATTGGAGAAAATGAACATGTGGAAAAAAGTCATAAAATGATCATAATAACAAGATTCATAACAAGGTCATGCATACTTCAGGCATAACATGAACATTAGAGCATGAGGCATGACATTACCTTAAGTATATGAGGTATAACATTTACATATTTTCTTGTGGAATAACATGAAAATGCGTCTACAACATAAAGGTGAGACATTCATAAAAACATCATTATATCTCTTCACTAAGGTATCATAAAATATATTTCCAAGGATTTTGAACATGTTTTAATAAATCATAACGAAATAATGTTGTCAAGGTATCATGAACATGTCATATCTATAGATTAGTTCTTTACTCAATGAATTGGATAGATATCAAGAGTCACCATTCATATGGCTTAATTCATGTTCTCTACATAAGGGAAAAATACTTCAATCCATCAATAATCATAGAATGATCGAATGTGTACTAAATGGGCATCGATTGAAATTACCTCTCTTTGTAAAAACCCTTCATTCTAGATAATTAAGTTTGGGGTATTTACAACATATAGAATAAATGGTATAAATATTTGCCAATAATTTCATTGGTCAATTGTTGAGTGGTTTTATCGGTGAAAACCATTCAATTATAAGAACCATAAAAGGGTATCCATAATGTAATATAATTGGATGAAAATTAATGCATAGATTATGATGATTTAAGAGAAAGAAATTGATGGTTCATTCTTAGTAAAATTTTCATTTCCACCGTAAATGTGTTAATAGATACATCGACATGGATAAAAATTGTAAATTCGATGAGAAATATGATTATTATTATAAAACGCGATCATTGGTCACAAATTTGGTGAGGAATAATCCCCTTCATTGTATTAATGTGGTAATTTTCATGAACATACATTGATTAACATTATAAACTATATGATCATAAAAAAATAGAGTGTAATACCCAAATTGAATGAATTAAATAATGTAATAGAGGATATATTCATGGAATCGGGATATCTATTGAATCTAAATATCAATACATATATTATAATCCTTTTTTATCTTTCTTAAACTGGACTTTAATTATCTAGTGAAGATCCACGGGGAGTTCAAAACTAGATGTGAAAAAAGGATTCTTTATCATTCACTAGGTGATCAGAAAGTTAATACCAAATATTCACATTTTATTGCTATTACCTCTAGGTAAATATTTTCCATGTCCACATCTACTTTTAGTATCATGTAAGTCATTTCTCTTCTAAGAACAAAATACACCCCTTTCTCTACCAAATTTAAGATGGTTTTTTGGATATTGGAATACATTAACATTATAAAGGAATAAAAAGGTAGTTTAATGATATGTAATTGTGATATATCATTTATAAAATTATAATGACCTTATAAAAATTTTCTAAAATGTCCTTTCATATAGAAATGTATAAAAATTTAAAATTTTTCTCAAATGTAATTTTCCAGGAGGGGAGAGGAATGATTATAAAGGCAGAGTAACGACATAGGAAAAGATACAATGAGAGGGAATAAATAGAATATAATAAATAATATTTCAAATGGAAGGTATAACATGGAATAAAAATCATGGATTTATAAAAAAAGGTTATTTTAAAATAAATTATAACCAATTTAAGGTTTCAAAATATTAAATATGGGGATTAAGGAAACCCTTGCCTTTTATTAGCGTCTTAACATATAGTTGACCTGTTGAACCAACAATACCTGCCAAAATTAATAAATGATAATGGAAGAGAATCATTGAGATATATATTTTGAGATAATTTTTTTATGTGCGGGAGAATTATAATAGGGGGTATTTATATATACTTGAGGAGGGGTGGGTGTAACAGTTCAAATAAAGAAAATTATGTCAATATGGCTCACAGGTTAAGTGTGGAATTAATTTCAATTTTTTTTGTTTATAATTAATGTTGAGTTTTTTTATTAAAATTAATTTCCTCAACTGTCCACTTAATTTGTTAATTTTTAGTCTTATTATCTCTTTACTTTTTAATTTTAAATGTTTAAATAATTTTTACATTTTTTTTCATAGTAACATTCAATTGAATAAAACATTAATTTCACTCATTAGTTAATGATTAAATTATAATTTCAAAATATAAATTCATTTTTCATTATTCAATATGTAAAATTGATAAAAATTAACACTAATATGATATATATAAAACATATAGAACTCATTTTTAGAAAAGATAAAACTGTGGTTCCAAAATTCTGATCATATGTTTTTAAATGTAAAGATTAATATATTGTGTTAGTCATTAAATAAAATTTTATCATTATTAATTATTAAAAAAAATTTAATCATGATCATATAAGTATTATGTCATAATAGTGATAGTATTTCATTAAAACAATTTTTCACAATAAAAAAAATATATTGATAATTCTAATAAATTAATAAAAATATATTTATGATGTGATTAACCCAAAAATGATATTTAATTTATCTAAAAGTTCCATAAATATGATATTATTAAATTTGATTGGAAGTTTTTTTTAAGTTAATAGTTTTTATTACATAATATTGTCTCTAACATTTATAAAAATAACATACGAATTTTTTAAATTTGTATTATAATATAAAAGTGTTTTACAAGACAATTTCATGAATATAAAATTCATTTAAATCTTATAAATTTTCCATAAAAAATAAAATTAAAAGAAATTCTGTATTTTTAATATTTCCAAAAATACAATCATAAAATAATCATAATAGCCACGTTATTAAGACAAGAATAATAATGACCAAATGAATTATTAATTAATCATCATAATTCCCATCAACCATATTGGTCAATATTACTAATACTAAATGGCTATATTAACTTATAAATATACTACAATTCTCCCTTTATCACGCACAACTTCACCTAAAATGGTTCTTACACCTTCTTTGATAATGTTAATATTTTTCTTATAACTTCTCTTTATTTTCATAGTCATCATCAATAGACCAATATTTATGAGGGAATTCAATCCTTATAGTGTTTATTTTAGGGAATGTACTATTCTTCAATGTGTATATCCAATTACTATTCCATGTTTTGGTAGTTCATGTCAACTCATGATGTATTATGTTCTTTGGAAATGTGTTAGTCATTCCGTGTGCTTATAAAAAACAGTTATTATAAAATAAGCATTATTTTATGAATAAAATTCATAAATTTATGGTTCGTGATATTCTATTCCCCTAAAGAATTTGCAGACTTGTGATTTTTGTCATTCAATTACACATGTAAACTCAAATATTATCTTAAATGTTTTCTATTTAAGGGAATTATTATAAACAGAAAAAAGATGTTAATATTATGGGTATATAGAAGGTAAAATTATCCTACTCCACTAGAAAAAATTATAATCTATATAAGGATCTACACAAAAATATTTTGAATCATAGTTCCAAAAAATATCCAAACACCGCACTGATACCAATTGAGATGAATTCGACTCACACATTCAGATCTGGTGATAAATATAAAATCATTTTACATAACAAATTAATTACATCATGATCCCAAGATCAAATGATTGGTGTATTTGAAAACTAGCTAACTTAAAAACTCAAAATATTCTAAAATAAAAATTTATTTTAAAAAAATAACCATTCATGTAATTCACCAATACATGTCCATTTATTTGGAATTCTTCAGAATATGGAGAAACATAAGAAAATTCTGAGTTATAAATACTAATATGGGAAAAAATGAAAATGGATCAAAGATCATCATGGGAAAAAATGTGTCATGGTATGAGAACCTGAACATGAGGCAAACTGTCTTAACATGATCATAATGAGATAATGAATTTCAACATCATAGGTACTTATGATAGAATATGATCATAAGTACCTAAGTCATAACATTATCATAAGTATATGAGGAATAACAAGATCATATGTACATGATCCCTGACATGTTAATGTGGATAAAACCTAAACATGATAAAACACCAAAAATATCACCATAAATCATCACTATGGTGTTATAAAAAAATTACCATGGATTTTGAACATGGTATCGTAAAACAACACCATGGTATGATACTAAGTTATCATGAACATGCTATCTCTAGAGAATAAATTTATTCAAAAGTAATTCGATCAATATCATGGATCACCATTCATATTCACAAATTAATTAGTTAGACATTAGGAAAACATACATAAATCCATCAGTAATCAAATCATGAAACAATTGAAAATAAATGGTTGTCAAATGAAAGTATCTCTCTATGTAAATACCCTTCAATCAAGATACTGAATCACTGTTTATTTACAATGTATAGAATAAATGGAATATGGTTTAGTCAATAGGTTCAATATTCAATCTATGGTTGATTTTCTAGTTAAAACCCCCCGAAAAAGAATAATCATATAAATTTATCCACGTGGGAATGTAATTTGAATAAAATTTATTCACATCTGGTGATAAGGAAGGAAAAGGAAATATTCGATCATTCTCAATAGAGATCTCATTTCCACAATAATATATGTTCATATTGGAATATGAATGGAATATAATGGGAAAATCCATGATAATTATGTATAGTGATAGATAAAATGATCATTTTTTACAGATTAGGTGAGACATAATCCCATACAATGCATTATTGGGGTTTTATGGGTTAATATCCAACAATCAACTTTAGAAACTATAGTATTTTCTAATAGATTTGGTTAGTACACAAATTTAAGAATGATAAATTTTTATGGATGGAAAATTAATGGAATAGATATATCAATTAAATTTAAAACTGTATCCATATATTGAAATCCTTAACTATCACTCCAAAATTTCAGTTGAATTTCCCAAAGAAAATCCTCCTGGGGATTCAAACATTCTTTGTAACAAGGATTTTTTTCTTGAACTATGAGAATCTTGAGTTATTACCAAATCAACCATTTCTTGTTTTATTACCCCTATGTAAATATTATCTAGAGACACATCCACCTTTAGTATTTCCATAGTGATGAAATTTCTCGGAAAAATACACACACTTTTCGTTACCAAATTTTGGATGGTTTTATGGGTACAAGAAAGCTTGAGAATTATAAAATCATATGAATGTATTAAATTGAGATGGAATATATATAACTCATTGATAAAATAGTGAGGAATTTATAAAATTTTTTCATAATATCGTTTACTTTTTAAATGAAATATATTAGAAATTTATTGAAAATGTAATTGTAATGAAGGGTTGGGGAACAATTATTTCATCACATTAACAGCTTAAGAATGGAAAATAATGATGTTTAATAAAAAAAATCTCATTAACAATATTTTTAATGGAATATAAGGTCATGGAATAAATTTACTTTTAGTATTTAAAAAATTAATTTGAAAATAAATAATAATAAATGTTTGGTACTTGAAAACGATAGAAAGTGATCGAGAAAACACTTACCTCTCCCGAGCTTCGTAACATAGTGTGGACCATTAAAAATGGAAAAAAATCAATATTGAAGATTTAGAAATGGAATAGAATATTTGTGAGATATAAAATGATATAAAATAAAATTTTTATGTGGGAGAATGTGAATAAGGGTTGGGTATTTATACTTGAGGATGTGTGGTTTAAATGGTTTAAATAATGATTTGTTATCATTAAGTCCAGCCAATTTTGGGTGGAATTAATTTAATGGAATTTCGTATATAATTAATGTTGAAAGAGTTGGTAATGGATATTAAATTCCAAAACCATACATTTACATTTTTCATTTTTAGTTTTCTAATGGATTCACATTTTAAGTTTAACTTATTACATTATTTTACATCTACTATGGTAACCAATTTTTCACCATCATAAAATTTTAATGGATTAAAATGAAATTAAACTTTTTAACTAATTTGGAATGTTTAATTAAAAATATAATATCAAATTTTTATTATTGAATATATAAAAATGAAAAATAATAATTCTGTTATGATATACATAAAAATTATACTAACATTATTTAGAGAAGATAAAATTGTTGTTCCAAAATGCTGTGTTTTTTTTTCTGAATATAACACATTAGGTATTATGTTATTATGTAAATAAATTTGTATCATGAAGAATTATTAATAAATTTTAAACCACAATCATACTTGTATTATATCATAAGTGTTATGGTATTTCAAAAAAATAGTATTTTCACTTTTTATACACCAATGAATTTTTTTTATAAAATTACTATAATAAAATCCAAAGATAATTATAATATTATAACTCCGAAAATGATATTAATTTTATCAAAATAATTCATTATTTATGATAATTTATAGCTTTAAATAAAAAATATCATATATTAATTTCTTTTAATTTTTAGGATATTGTAAATTGTATGACCGATATAAATGTTATGTTGGAGTTATTTGATTAATAATTTCTCTAAATGTTCCTCACAATACAATTTCTTAATAATAATATTTATATAAAACTATTTAATTTTATATAAATTTTAATTTTAATTTATTTAAAATATATTTATTGTTTCTAAAAATAAACTCATACAAAAATCTCAATGGTCACATTGTTTCACCAACAATAATATGGACCCACTACCTTACTGATTGATGGTCATAATGATGATCAGTTATATTATCCCACATTCTAAAGGTAGAACAATCGTATTTACTGATAAATAAACCATAAATCACTCCACATTATTCAATATTTCACCTACAAAAGTTCTTACACATTCTTTCATAATATCAATATTAATTTATAAATATCTCATTATTTTCATAGTTACAATGGAAGGAGGGATATAAAAGGGGGAATTCAATCCTATGGACAGTGTATAAGTTAATTCAATTTTCTGTATTGTGTATATCCCTTTTTTCTAGTTTCATTAGTTCATATTAACACATTATTTGTAATTTAATTATGAATGGTAATAGTAATTCTATATTACCATAATAAAATAGTTATTTTAACATAAGGGTTATTTTATTAATAATATAAATGAATTTATGGTATTTTTTATTTTACACCCTTAATAAGATTTCATACTCAAAATTTTACTCATTTAATAACACATTATAAATATAAATCCTATTATAGATGTTTTCTATAGAATGGAATCCTAATAAATACCAGAAATATATTAATTCTATGGGGTCATACTGGTTATACAAAACCCAGTCCATTGGAAAAAATTATTTTCTATCAAAGTCACCAAACACAAAAAAATCCAAAAACATATTCCTAAAAATATATATGCTTCACTATAAAACCACTTGACATTCCATAGACCTAAAATTCCATATTTGGTTCTAAACATATATATTTTTTATTAAATACATGAATTAAAATAAATTTCCAAGATCATAAATTTTTGACTTTGGGAAAATGGAAAATTTATAACTAAACATATGGGATAACACAAATTTCATACATAATGATTAAACACAAATGTAATTCGTATATACATATTTCCATCATTGAAATTCTTTGGGAAATTGGGATGACTAAGAAATAGGTGAGCTATGATTCCTACCAAGGGATAAACTAAGAAAATATAACATAAATTAATATCATGGGTATAAAAAGATGAATGATAGGATATCCTTGAAATTAGGTAAACAATCATAACATGATCATATGAACAATAGGAATAATATTATCATAAGTATTTGAGGCATAAAATGATAATTATTACATGGTTTATAACATGATTATTAGTATATGAAGCACAAACTGATCATAAGTATAAGATACAAGACATACAATTGTTTATACAATATAAAAATGATGTATCCATACACATATCACTATATCACATCAATAGGGTGACGTAAAAAATATTACCAAGTATTTTTACCATGGTATCAGGAAACATTGCCAAGGCTTGCTTCCAAGGTATAATAAAATTGTAATAACTAAATATTAATTATTTAACTAATGAATTGGTTCATTATTAGGGTTAACTATTCATATTCCATAATTCCTCTGTTACAGATGAAAAATGAATAAATACATAAATAATAATAATATTAACCCATGGAAAACAAATAGGTATCCAATGAAAGTATCTCTCAACATAAATACCCTTCAATAATGATAATGAAATATTGGGTATTTATACCATATAGAATATCGGCTTAATAGTTTAGTTAATAATTTACCTACACAATAAATGAATGAGTTTCTATGATAAAGGACTTTATTCATAAGATTTATAAAAGGGTATCCACAAGGTAAATGAATTGGTAAAAAAATTGTCCATAATTGATAATAAGGAATGAAAAATACAGCAATGGTTCATTCTCAATGGAGATATCATTTCCAATATATAATCTATTCATAGTGACATTTTCATGGAGATGAAATTAGAAATCCAGGATAATGATATAGAGTGATAGATAACATGAATAGTTATAGAACATTAGGTGTGAAAGTACCCCCTTCAATGTATTAAGGCATTTATCTGGGTGAATATCCAACAATAAACTTCAGAAATTATAGTGCCATGAATCATTAAAAATAATTTCTCCATTTTTATTCACTGATCAATGATTGGTGTCATTTTTGTATCTAATAAAAAATAATCTTTAACTATGCTATAGTAGGCCTTTAGCAGTGCTAAATAATATCTAACAATTGAAGCATGATAAAAAGGCCAAAACATATAACAATGTTAGAGAAGTGTTGTTAAAATGGTGCTTTAACAACATTTTTTTAGTTCCATTAACAAACCCATATACACTGAACCTATATTTTACATACATCGTTACATAATTTTATGAATAATTAAACACAAAATTAAAATCCAAGGATCGTAATGTCTACTCTCTAGGAAGAGTAGTTAAATCAATCTGATAACACGGGGAAAAAGAAACATTTCTTTATTTATCACCAATTATGAGCTCATGATTTCATTTAAACCCTTACATCGGAATAGGATAACCTAGGGATAACAAAAAAAGGATGATTTAAAATCCTAGAAAGGAAATAAAAATAAGAATATATAATAACACATGGGTTTGAAGGAATAAAAAGGATATAAAAACGAATGGAACATGATTATATATAAATAATCATAACCTATAAATCATGGGATCATATAGTCATGGAATAATTATATTTTGGTAACTTCATAAAACATTGCTTTATCAAGAGTCAAGGATCATTGCATGTAGAGTAGAACGAGTCAAGGCTAACCACCAAGGCCGTTACACATGCAGCACGAGTCGAGGCTAACCACTAAGACCATTATATATAACATCTCATGAGACAAAACATCACCCAATTAATTAGAGATATATTTGATTTTATCCATCATAACAGGTGTATTATTAGTTTTTTCACATAAATAATCACTCCTAATCAGTCACACATAAGCATAAGGGTTACCCATGGAAGGAATTGGGTATCATAATCTTACCATAGTGCATAAAAAATAACTGCATCGTAAAGTGTCCATGACAGAAAGGATTTAGATCCTTCATGGAAAATAATAATGTAGAATAGGTATAAATAAAGATACGTGATGTCAAATTTAAGTGAATAAATGGAAATTAATGTGTTTAAGGAACAATATAATGAAAACAATTTAGTGTAGTTTTAAGGAAAATACTAAAGGGCATTTAATATAAAATATGGAATAATATTTTATTAAATACCATAAGTGAACAAATAGTCTTTTCATAATAAAAATACTTATTTCAAAAATTATATTGTGTCATGTAATATATGATAGAGTGCACATTGAATGTTTTATGAATTCGGGAAGTTCCTTTAAACTAGGCTTGTGTATTAGGAAGAATTGATAAGGGAACATTTTAAAACCTTCTATATCCCCAAAAGAGAAGGATGAGTGGATATTGATAAATGATTTTAGATCATATAAACAAAAATTTTATTGTATTCAAATAAAGAACAAATTATTCCATTTTGGTAAAAAGGTGATAAAGAATAACGAGAAGGAATAATGGAGGTTTGGGTAGAATCCCATACCTTAAGATTGAAGGTGTTCTTAATATGATCTTAATAAACTTTATAATAAAATTATATTCATTGATTAATTATTTCTTAACCTATTATTCGAGTAATTTCTTTATTATTACCTTATTATGTTCATTCATTTCCATTTTGATTGGATAAGATGTTCAATTTCATTATTTCGGAGCATTTGTTGTGGTGGTTTTCATGATCAGTTTACTTATATACATGTATGGATAATCATGTAAGATGAGTATATTTTTCCAGAATTTAATTTATATGTTTTTATTAATGATAAATAATATTAAATGGATATAAAATTCTTTTGGATATATTGAATGAGGTTGAATCACTATATAAAACATAATGATAACTGTTTGGGTCAATTAGCGGTTTTTTGTATCATAACGAACTCAATTTTCTTTATAAATTGATATAATTTTTACATAAATATTTAAAAATATTCATATGGTATAATAAAAATATTATAGTCTAGTCCAATCATAAAAAATGGCTTCATTCCTAGAATTGATGATAATGATATAAATTGAAAACTCATCGTCCTTGAATGTGATAAATTAACACATTGCGGATGGTGTTTTCATTTCTACTATAAAAGAAAGGGAAATGAGATATGATGATTAATTATTATGTTATAATAAAAAAATTATTAAACATATACATTAATGAAGTTATCATACCAATATTATGATGATATGTGATTATAGGAAATAAAACAAATGTACTTGAAAAGAAAATAAATGAATCAAATAGATCAGTTGAAATCATGAATTTATCTTCCTTGAGAGCCTCTTTAGGGAAGAGGTTTTGGGATTTTTATGTACCAAATGCTCATGATCATGGGTCTGGATTTTGGGAAGAGATTTTGGAAGAATTTGGTAAATGAAAAAGGCCTGAGAGGTGTCAGGAAAAGAGGTGGTGAGGGTTGGTTTTAATAGTGAAGGAGATGGGTGTTTTCTCAATATTTATTTCATTAGGTGATTATTTTGATAAATACAAGAAAATTTTCAAATTCTAGTTAATTAATATATTAATTAATTTATACAAGTTCAAACCAATGATTATTACATCAACCATGACTCATTTAACAGTGTATTTGAATTATACTATATATATACTCTAAATTACCGTATTTTACTATTCACCCAAAAACAAGTATTTCATAAAAATACAAAAACATCACCCTATTCAACATGTAGAATCCAAAAAACAACTCAATTTTTTCATAATTAATTGTATAAATATGTAAAAATTAATTTTTAAATATAGTCAAGCTTTACATGAAAAATACAAATTTTAAAATTAAAACTGCTTTTCTAACACATTGATTTTTTAATAAATCTCTCCTAAAATATTATTTTAATAAAATGATAGAAAAATATTATTCTATGAGTACCTTTTATGAAAATAAAATTTCTTTTGATTTATTAAATTACTCATAACATTGTAATAATAAATACATGACATTCATAAATACATACACTTAATTTATAATTTTAACAATATTTATTTACTTATATATTGATATAATTATATCATATTCCAACTTATAAGATAGATATTTTTTTTATAACTTTATTTGTGACAATATGATTACATTTGTGTGTTTACTATTCATATGGGTAACATTACTATTCCGAAGGTCATGTAACTATTTCCTCAGTATAGGATCCTTAACTTCTAGAAATTCCTTTTATTTAATTCATTGTTCATTTATAATGTTTGTATTGTATTTTATTTGTAATATTTTGAGATTATACTATACGATATAATTATAATAAGGGGATTACCATTTATAAAAAATTTTGGTCATTGCATTCTTCCCCCCTTATGAAATCTATCCCTTGTATTTTGTTTTACATTCTAAGCAGAAAACATGTGTGGGTACTTTTACATCATCTCTTCTTCCAGTTCTCTTGTTGCCACTTTATACTTATGGTTCTTGCATCGGTCCCTGACCTGATGAGTAGTCTCTTGTTTAGAACATTTTATCTATGATCGATGATATCCACATGCTACTTCAAATATGAATTATCATCCTCTAATTGTACCGTCTCTAATGATAGATCATGTGAAGGATATGTTATGTACTTCCTTACAAGGGATACATTGAAGAAATCATGTACATTAGACATTGTTGGGGGAAGTGCTAGTTTATATTCCAAGGCTCTGACATGATCAAGGATCTCAAAGGTGCAATTGTACTTGGGACTCAGCTTTTCCATTCTTCCTAAATGACATATCCTTCTTCTGTGGAGATATGAAGACAAATTCGATGTCTTTAACTTTGAAATCAAGGTCTCATCAATGATTATTTTCATAGATCTTTTGTCAACATCGTTCTACCTTGATGTTATATTGAATGGTTTTCACCTTCTCCACCATCTCTTCAACAATTTAAGGTCCGATAAGCTTACGCTCACTAACTCCATCCAAGCATGCATGTGCTTTGCACCTTTTCCCACAAAGGGCTTCGTATAGAGCCATTATGATGCTTGAATGGAAAATATTGTTATAGGAGAATTCAACAAGTGTATGACTTTGATCCCATATTACTTTTACATCCCTATAACACTTTATAATTATTAATTCTAGTGTCTATATAGTTTTCTCAGATTGGACATCAGTTTGAGGATGATAGGCCACATTGATGTTCAGTTCAGTGCATAGAGCTTGGAGGAGAGTTTTCTTGAACAAATAGAGGATTCTAGGTTCATGATCAAATATAATATACAGTTTTACTCCATTCATCCTTACCTATTATTTGACATATGTCCCTGAAATTATACCCAATTAAAATACCTCTCATATTATGATAAAGTGGGATATCTTTGTAAGACGATCAATAGTAAGCAAAATATAATTGTTTCCTCTTGATGTCTGTGGATGTCTATTGAAAAATTCCAAAGTAATGTTATCCCACTACCATGTTATTATGGGTAGTGGTCACCTCATCCCATTAGAGTTTTACCTTTTAGTGTTAACTTTCTGACATTCCAATATATTGGACGTATACCCAATGATATCCATTTTCATATTCTCCAACAAATAGTTTTCCTAGAGATGTCGATACATATTTGTGCTACTAGGTTGAATAGAGAAGGTTGGATTATGTGTGTCATTTAGATGTTCCTTCTTTGTCTCTAGACCAGATGGTACACATAATCATGATCTAAATCTTATAAATCCATCCTCATCCATTTTGAAATCGATGTATTTTCTGTTTCTCATTAATTCCACATTCTTTTAAATTTCTACACCATTTATTTGAGAATAATTTATTTTCTCTACAAGTTATGGTTGAGTAATCACTTGGCAATGGATTAATGATGTTATTTAATTAAAAATTACCATGTACATCCTTTTCAAGTCTATGAATATTTGATCCTTTTAAATTCTCATCATTGATAATTATGTAGGATTACTTCTACATATAGAATCATCTACCTTATTTTCCTTATCAAAATAATAGTAGATTGAGCATTAATAATATTTCATGAGCTCAAAATATATTTACTGGCACAGGTTAATCTAACGTTTTGTGAATATATTTTTGAGAATCTTGGGATCAATATATATCTCACACTTCTCTCTATTGAGATAATACCGCCAGATTATAAATGAAATGATCACATCTGCTAACTCAAAATCAAGGGTTGGATAGTTTTTATCATGGATTTTCAACTACCTTGAGTCATAGGAAATAACATTTTCATTTTTCATGAGTACATAGCCTAATAAATTTTTTGAATCATCTATGTACACCACATAGAGTTATATACTTTCCTGGAGTGTGAGTACTCACGTAGTGATACACCTCCTTTTGAGCATCATAAAGCTTTCCTCACATTCTTGAGTCCAGAAAAACATCACTCCCTTCGATGTCCTCATGGTTTTTGGGTTCTAAAATCATTATATTTTTTAAAAAAAATATTCAATAGTACCAATATACACCATGTAAACTATATATCTCCATTATAGATTTTACAATGGGTCACCCTTCAATTGACTATGTATTGGATGTGTCAACAGATATCCCAATACTGGCGATAACATGCCCCAAGAATGATGATTTCTCTATCTCGAGGTCACATTTAATGTACTTCTCATATATTTTACCCCATGAAAATGTCTTTTGAATAGTAATCAAATGCACCTCATGTTCCTCCTTGCTCTTGGAAAATATAAAAATACCATCGATAAAGACTACCAAATTTTTTTTTTGTAATTTATAAAGAATATATTCATTATGTAAAATAATATTGAAGGAGTATTAGTGAGTCAAAAGGGAATCACTCTGAACTCATAGTGTCCATACCTCATTCAAAATGTTGTCCCGTGAATATCTACCTTCCTAAAATTTAATAGTTTATTTCCTGACTAAAGATCCACCTTAGATAAATAATTGTACCCAAATAGCTCACCGTAAAAGTCATCTATCCAAGGCAGTGAATACTTGTTATTTTTCGTAATTTTATTGATTTCATGATAATAAATGTAGATTCTCTTTGTTACATCAATCTTCATCACCAAGAGGACTGTTGCACCCCATGGTTAAGTAATCGGGTGTATAAAACCCTTCACCAGATTCTCCTGTAATTTCTTTTTCAGATCTTCTAACTCAATGGTGGAAAATCTATACGGTATCTTTGATATAGGTAAATATCCTAGAAAACGTTCAATGGAGAACTCAACATCTCGGTTAGGAGGATGACTAGGAAAAAATGAGGGATCACATCAGTGTAGTCCCTTATAATGGGCATGTCATCAAGATTTATTCTCTATTTTGTATCAATCATTTGAGAGAGATATTCTTTCCTATAACTAACCATTATCCAAACATGATATGATGATTCTAAAAGAGATTCATCTTCCTCATTACACTTGTATAGGATTAGAGGATGCTCTGAGTTCTAAAAGGGTGATATCTATTTCCCCATAGTTGATGTTGTCTTTGTATAAAGATATCAAATACATTCCCAAAATAGTGTTAGAATCTACCAAAGGGATTATTATAAAATTTTGTTTCCGGTTCAGTCCATAAATATTTACCATGGAAGAGTTATAAACATTGGACACAATAATTTCCCCATTCATAGTACTCACAGAAAACTCAACATCTATATATTTAGGGGGTGTTTAATAGTTCTTCTAAACATGCATGATATGGAAGAGTGCATTAAACTATAATCAAATAGTAAATTTACTATTCTTTATTGAATAATAAATTTACATATCAACACATCATTGTTCAAATCCACCTCAGTACTAGTGATAGTGTATTCCATTCTTTATTTCCTTGGAGGTCATTATTGATTTCCTATGACAACCCTTGGATTAGTGAAATTGTTCACATAATTTCCATTTTCCATTTCATTGAAACAATGCACTACTAGATTAACTTTGATATGAACATTCATTTTTTCTTCCATATTATAGGAATTAAGGACATCCATTCAGAATTTATTAGCCATATGTCTCATTTTTCCACATTTTATGAAATTAGTGGTTCCCTTTAGACAGTTATGAGGAATCTTATTCCCATTGTTTTTCCAAATGGGACGTTTAGTATTCTTTCCATCATGTGATTTATTTCCAAATACTCCCATATTATACTCCATTTTAGTCTTTCAGTCAATGGTCCCACTATACTAGTGATACTCTATGATATCCATTTCAAACTTGAGGGAAAAAAGAGAAATCTCTAAATAACTATCGAAGATAAAAATGGAAAATTCTTTTCCTAGAATCTACATTATTACAGTAAAGAAGTGATCCAACTTTCTATTGGTGTTCATGAAAAAGCTGGAGGAATCGCTTGCAATCCTTGTAATGTTTTCTTCATACGAACTGATAGATTCATCATCCTTCTGCATGAGTAGTAGGAACTATCTTTCCATCTTGAGAATGGTTCAAGTCAAATATTTAATGAAACCCATGTTCTAAAATTACTCCCAATCCAAAGAATCAATTTTCATCCTAGGAAATCATATTCTTGATTAATGTCTACCACCAATCCTTTTCCCCATCAAGACGACAAACTGCAAGAACAAATTTTTATTATTCTGAGAACTGGTGAACATAGAGTATCTTCTCAATGGAGTTAATCCACTATTCAATGAGGAGGGGATTAGACGATCATATAAATATCTGATTCCTTTTCTACATGAAGGATTCAATCGAAACTTTCACTTTCCATGGAGGAGAACGGTATTCCACATGATTCATGTTATCATTAAAAAATTGAGATGGATAATCTAGTACAATCATAATGTTTTGAGCACTCATTCCTATCATATTTGGAACATCATTCAGGAATTTTCACATTTCTTATCACATTGATTGATTGAACATGGTCTTCTATTTCCTGCCATTAACTAAGAAAAATTAAGTACAAATATTGGGATTGAATAATTATCTAATAATTATATAAAATGAAATATTAACCATACAATTGTAAACAATTTTTGAAAAAGTATAACCTAAATTGAGATTCCCTATGTTCAAATATTAGTTATCCATGATGTGTTTCCTAAAATATATTCTTATGGATATTTTTTCCCTTATTAATGGTTTGTAATGGGCTTATGAATTTACCAAATAACATCACCTAGTAATGTCAAACAAGGTGTTTTGTATGTTTTGTTTTTGTATACCTGGTTATCCTAATTAAGGATCAGAACACTTTATAGTAGTTGTTACTCCTATGTACATTTCTTTCAAAAACACATCCACTCTTAGTATCCATAACAAGTTTTATTTTCTTGATAAACCACTTACTCTATCCTTAACAAATTTTAGGGTTGTTTTGTTATACTTAGTATTACCCATAAGTTTATTATTAAAGTCCTAAATTCTTAATCTAAAAAATTAACTCTACCATCATCTGATAAAAACTATAGAGACCCTAGATTTTTACACATAAATTTACATGGTTATAATAATAATTAAACATAAAATTACAAGTTTAGGAACATAAACTCTAGTGTCTTGGAAGACTACATACATAAAACTCAAATCATGGGACTAAAAAAATATTCATTCATTTATCTTATATTATGAGCTCCTATCATCCTTTGATCACAGACATCAGGATAGGATAACCTGAGGATATCATTAACAAAGGGATGAGCTAAATTTCCAGTGAGGGAATAAACATTAGAATACATCATATCAGATGGGTTATAAGACATAAAAAAATTATATAAAAAGGCATGGAACATGATTGTACATAGGAAATCATAATATAAAGAATAATGAATCATATAATCATGGAATCATTGTAAATTGGTAGAAACATTAAACATTACATTTGCATGATTCGAGGCCTATTACACATAGAGTAGCACGAGTCAAAACTAACCACCAAGACCGTTGCACATGGAGCATGTGTCAAAGCTAACTACCAAGACCATTTCACATAATGTGTTGTGAGACTAAAAATTACCCAATGAATTGGAGCACGATCTGGGAACATCCATCAAAACATTTTCATGAATACATTTTCCTCATAAATAATTTTACATAGTCAATCATACATAAATATAAGGGTTTTCCAAAGAAATAATTGGGTGTCATTAACATGTCATAAAGCATAACAATTGGGTGTATCCAAAAAGTGTTCACGAAGGAAAGGAATTAGATATTTTGTGGAAAATTATAAGTTATAATAGGAATAAATCTTTTTATGTGATGTCTAATTTATGTGGTGACTTGAAATAATAATTATTCAAGGAACTATAGAATTAAATAATTTTAGTACGGATTGAATAAAAATACTAAAGATAATTTTTAATATAATAGGAAATAAATATATATATAAAAATAGAGGTGAACCAATAAATATTTTAGAATAAAAATCAAAATTTTATAAAATTAATTATGGATTTAAATGAATGATAGAGTGTAATTGAAATTGGGTATGAATTTGGGAAGTTTCCTAAAATCTGGCATGCTTATCGGGAAGAATTTACAATAGAACCATTTAAAAACATGTATATCCCCAAATGATAATGATAAGTCGATCATGATTTCAGATTTTGGAACATATAAAAAACTTTATGAAGACATATATAAAAAATAAAAATTAATTTATTTTGGTTAAAAATTGAGAATAAATAACCCGATGGAATAATGGAGGTTCGGGTCGAATCCTGTACCTTATATCTGAATGGGTTATTCACATTATCTTAACATCATTGATAATAAAATTATATTCCATAATTAATAATTCCAGACCCTGTTATACATGTAATTGATTTATTATAACTATATTATGTGCATTCAAGGCCATTTTGATGGGTTAAGAGGGTGAATATCATTGTTTGGGAGCGATTGTTTCCTTGGTTTTCTTTATTGGTTTACTTATATACATGTACCAATTATCATATAAGATTGAAATAGATTTCCATAACTTAAGATATATGTTATTAGTGAACATAAATATGTTTAACTATTTATAAAATTAATTCGGTTACTTTTATTGAGAATGAATCACTATATAAAAGATTAATGATAATCGTTTGGGTTAATTGGCAGTTTTCTATCACAACGAACTCATTATTCCTTATAGATTCGAGGTGATGCATAAAAAAATATTACCAACCCTTTTATAAGGTATAATAAATATATTATAGTCTATTTCACCCATAAAAATGATTTCATGATTGGAATCGAATATGATAAGAGTAATTGAAACCACATCGTCATTGAATGTGGTAAATTAAAACATCTCGTATTGTGTTTTCATTTCTAGTATCAAAGGAGGTGAATGGATAGACGATGATGAATTATTAATTTATATTAAAAATATTATAGTACCTTTAAGGAACCATAGTTACCATACCATTTTTATGATTATGTGTGAGGATAGAAATGAAAACAAAGGAACATGAAAATAAAATATAAGAAATGAAAAAAAGTATTTTCCTCTTCAATTTATCTTCCTTGATAGCCGCTTTTGGGAAGTGGTTTTCATATTATATGGGAACAAAATCTCTTGTTCATGGGGGAGGGGATTGGTAGGGGATTTGATAAGAATTTTTAAAAGGCACAAGGCTTGAGAGGTGTGAGGAAATGAGGTGGTGATGGGTGGTTTGTATCGAGGAGGAGAGGGCAGTTTTCTCAAAATTTATTTCATTAGATTATTATTGTGATCAAGAAAAGAAATAATTCTTACTCTCGAGACAATTTACAGTAATTTGTCCTTGGTAATTCTAACCAATAATTTTTATAAAAATAATTATTCATTGAATAGTTTATTTTCTTATAATATATATATACTATAAATTACCATATTTTACTATTCACAAAAATTCAAGTATTTTTGGAAAATCCAAATAATTAACTGTAAACATTATTCAATGTGTAGAGTCTAAAAATGACTAGAATATTCAAAAAAAAATCAAAATTTGAGAAATTTAATTTCTATATAAAATCCTATTTTAATTGAGGGATAATATTTTTAATATTAATATAGCTTTTCTAACACTTTGAATAATTAATTAAGTTATCATAAATAATCATATAGTAAAAAAAATATTATTTTAAAAATACATTTTATGAAATTAAATTTTCTTTCGATTTATTAAACTAATAATAATATTGCAATTAAATATACATGACCTAAAAAATAAAAACACTTAATTAATAATTCTTTAAATATTAATTTACTTATAATTTGGTATAATTGTCTCGTATTGAAACATATAGATGGATAAATATTATTGGTATATTCATTAGTGATGTTACTATTACATTTGATGGTTTACTATTCCAAAGGTCATGTTACTATTTTATCAGTATTGGTATCTTAAATTCTATAAATTAATTTTATTTCATTCATTAATAATTTATAAAGACATTATTATGTTTTATATGTAATATTATGTGATTATACTATATGAAATAAATATAATAAGGTGATTTATATTTATAAAACAATGGGTCGTTACTCCTTTTATCAACGTTTTTTAAGTGATGATAAAGGACTACATGATAAAGGGTATATATATATTTTCCACAACCCACACAACCCCTTTATCAATGCTTCCCACTACCCCACTCATTTATCATATCTACCCATACCCCATTATCAGTGCTACCCCACCACCTTCTATCCACCCTTTCCCCTACCCCTAGCTAGTTTCGAACACTAAACATCCAACATATACATCAAAGCATTTTTCACTCCCCAAAACTGTTTTGTTTCGAATTTTATGATCAATATATATATTTATATATATTTCATTACATTTTTCATGCATATATTTATATATATGTTTATATATATATTATTTTTAAAAATTATATGAACATATGTTTAGTTATTCGCTTATGAAATTAAAATTTTATGGGTGAATATATAAACAATATTTATATATTGTTATATATTTGATTATAAATAACATTATATTGTGAAAAATAAGAAAATTTAAAAACAATATTATCAATATGAATGTAATACCTAGTAATAAATTCATTCACTAATAAAAAACATCAATAGACATCCATAAACGATCCTATAAACCATCGAATGTTAAAAAATTTGTTGATGCTGAATAATAACTCAGTTTTATATGAATTATGGGAATTTTATGGCCTTTAATATTTTTAAAGAAGGATAACTTGTGCCACTAGTATTTATAGATCTTCATAGGATTCATTCTTATATTTTGTAGATCCCAAACAGACACCTGAATCAAAATCTATGGTTGCTTGTTGTTCGACAAACATTTTAAACTTTTTTTTATCATTTAATAAGCTGACTATTATTTTATGAAAAAATATTAAATGACTATTTCATGGTAAGAATATGAAATTTATTAATTAACTCGGTTAATTATTTTATTTTAAATTTCCTCTACATATGTTATATATGACGTTAAAATTCCTATTTTCCTTGTCTAAAACATATTTTAAAAAATTTATATTATATTTAATGACAAATTTTTGGGTTAATTAGAGGTTCTTTTACAATAATGAACTCACTATTATTCATTTTTTACATTACTATGTCCAATTTTAATATCTATATGGGCATTCCATTGCTAGGAAAACTACAGACACTTTTAATTACCAAATTCTGAATCGTTTTATGGCTATAAGAAATCGTGATCAGTATAATCGATTATGGATGTAGTATAATGAGATGAAATAGTGATATATAATTGAGAAAAATGTAATGAAATTATAAAAATTATTCAATATAAAATTTCTTATTGAAATGAAATGGATTTTAACAAAGTTCAAAAATATAATTGGAGAAGATGGGTGACAAACCTTTATTTGTAGAGAGTAATGTATTGGGTAACATATATAATGAGAATGAATAACTAATCATTCATAATTGATATTTTTAATGTAATATGATAATATGTAATAACATAAGTTGAATTATATAATAAAATTATTGGAAATATAAAAATATTCTAAATGTGAAAAGGAATAAAAAGTATAGAGTAAACCCTTACCTCTATTGAGTTTCTTAACATAGAGCCATCCATTCAAACCAAATAAAATATTTAATTTGTTAAAAGATGCAATAGAATATAGTACTAGAGATATAAATTATTATATAACTATTAATGTTTTGAGAGATATTTTTAATATGTTGTTAGTATTTATACATCAGGAGGTGTGGTTTGGGGTATACATAATTTTCATTTTTCATTAAGGCCAAACACTTTTGGGACAAACTAATTTCGGTGAGATTCAATAATAATTAATTTTAAAAAACCTATTTATTCACGTTAAATACCTATAAAATTCATTTAATGTAGTTATTTATAGTCGTATTATGTATTTAAATTTTAATTTTAACTTTATAATTTATTTTCACTTTATTATAGTTAATCAATTTTTACTACCGTAACATTAGGTTCCTAAAAATGAAATATCCCTTATTACCAAATATGAAACATTAAAATAAAAATATCACAACCACTTTTCTTGATAAAATAAAAAAATTCCATTAAATTATTCTAATATGATACACACATAACACATAAAAACAAATTTTTTAGAAAAGTTAAAATCACTGTTAAAAATGATAGGACAATGCATCTAAATGTAAATAATTATTTATTATATTAATAACTAAAATAATTTTAATCAAAAATAAATATTAAGATATTTAAAATCATTTTCATATCAAGAATATATCATAATAATTATTGAAATTATTAATAAAAAATTATTTTCTCTTTTTACCCCAAAAATATATTTTTAGAAAACAACCTAAAATTAATCCTATGCTAAATATTACATACTGAGTCCAAATATGATGAATATTTTATCAAATTTACTCTCAAAATATTTTATTATTAAATTTTTAAAAACATTATTATTTATTAAAAAGTAACCGTTTTCATAACAAATTAAATTCTTTTCCCGTTAAAAAAAATTACTTAGGACCTCATAAATTTATATTATCATGTAAAAGTGCTTTATAAGATAATTTCACGATAATAAAATTTATTTAATACTCATAAATATACCATAACTCATAGTTTTATTTGTAGTTAATGGTTTTTATAATTTCTAAGAATTAAATTATAAATGAATCATAATGGTGACTTTCTGGTGCTAACAATAAATATGATCAATTAACTTATTAGTTATGGTTCATATATTTCAGCAACCATTTTTAACAATCATAATAATGACCCACCATATTTCTTTATAAATATAACACCATTCTCTCTTCATCATTTAGTACTTCAACTACAATTGTTCATACAAAAGTGTTGATAATGTTGATCTTTTTCTCAATTATTATCTTTATTTTCAATGTTATTATAGAAAGATCATTATTTATAGTGGAATTCAAGTCTTGCAGGGTTTCTCTTAGTTAATTGAAAACTCACAAATTTTTGTATCCATTTACTATTATATTAGTTTATATCAACAAATGTTGTGTAATTTTACTATTAAATGTAAGAGTCTTTCAATATTTTCATAATAAAATAATAATTTAAAAAAAGTTCATCTATTTATAAGATAAAGGAATTTATGGGATCTGGCATTCTTCCTCCATAATTTAATTATGTTATTTCAAATTTACTCTAAGAATAAAACTTTCTAAACCCAATTGTTATTTTGATATTTATATAAACTAGTGTCGTTATAAATTCCATGAATATATTAATTCTATGGGTTTATACTAGTTATTTAAAACCCATTCCACTAGAGGAACAGGATATCTATAAATGGATCTTCCGAACTTATTCCAAATTCTAATTCCCAAAAATAACTAATCATATCATTGATACCAACTGATACACAATAGAACTACTCATCCAGATCGTGTGATAAATATAAATACTTTTTATATAACACATAAATTAAAACAACTCCCATGATCTAATGTTTTTAATTTAGGAACTAGGTATATTTAAAACGAAACACACTGTATAGTAAACATTTATTCCAAAAAATTCCTCTAAACATGTAATTCCATAATATATAGCCTTTAATTTAATTCCTTGTGAAATTGGGAATTTTAATAAAATAGCGTGTTTTAAATCCCATTTAGGAAAAAATAATGAATATAGAGCATAAATGAACATCAATGGTACAAAATAAATCACGGTTTGAGAAAATTATCATGAGGATATGATCTATAATAAGATATTAATAATAGAATTCATAATGATGTCATGCACATGATTTATAACATTTTCATAAGTACATGAGGAATAACATGATCGTATGTAAATGAGGCACCACATGATCATACGTACATGAGGCATCACATGATCATAAGAACATGAGGCATAACATGGAAATGTTGTTGTAGCATAAATCTGATTCATTAATGAAAATATCACCATTGCTTATCACTAGGTGTCTCAAAACATATTCCTAATACTTGTGACCAAGGTATCATAAAACCTTACCAACACATGCTGCCAAGGTATTATTAACACGTCGTCTCTATAGATTAATTAATTTCCCAATTCACTAGAGTTATATCAGGGAGAACCTATCATATACATAAATTCATGTATTCCACATATATAAAATATGCGTAGATCTATAAAAATAATTGATTGAACCTAAGGAAAATTAATGGGTATACAATGAAAGTATCTGTATAAATAAATACAGTTGAAACATGAAAATGATTTATTGGGTATTTAAACAATATATAATAAATCCTAAATATATTAATAAATAATATTCTTATTCAATCTATGGTTTAGTTTCTCTATGAAAATAATTCGATTAGAAGAATCATGAATTGATATCCACATTGGAATGTAAATGAAAAAAAAATTATATAAAATTTATAATAAATATAGCCTAAGACAATGTACATTAATTATCAATAGAGATCCCATTTCAGCCATACAATTTGTTCATAATGACATTGATAAGGTGGAGAATGTGAAACTCTATGACAAATATTGAGTGTTATAGAAAACATGATCATTGGTTAAAAAATTGGTGAGAATGAATCTTTATTAATGGATTAATGTGGTAATCTTGATGAATATCAACCTATAAATTTTAGAAACTATATGGTGTACACAATATTGAGGGTAGTTTCCCAATTTTATGAATTATAAAAAAATTAGGGTGTCTAAATTCATGGAATATTTATATAAATTTAATATAAATAAAAATCAGTATACTCTAATAAATTATTAAGACTTATAACTATCATGTGTATTACAGAAATAAATTCCAACGAGAGTGTCATACTAGGTGAGTACTATGCCCTTTTTTCTAAGTACCATGTGATTATCGAGATAATACACTTTATATCATTTCCTATATTATTTCCTCTAGGTAAATATATTCTGGATCCTTATCCACTTTATGTTTCTAGATAGGCATGTTTTTTCTTCAAAAACCAAAAAAATTCCTTTCCAATTTATTATGGTTTTCCATCTATGGTAAATATTGATCATTACAATAGATTATGAATTTATTATAAATATAATAAAAATTGATATATCATTGGAAACATATTAAGGAAACTATAACAGTGATACTTAATACTATTTCCTATTTAAATGAAATGATTTTAATAAGTTACCACAAGGTAATTGGAAAAGAGAAGTGAGGAACCATTATTTTAGTAGAGTAATAGATTAATAAAATGGTATAATGAGAGTGAGTCAATAAAACCCAAAAACATTATCTTTAATTGAATATAATAACTTATAATAACAAGAATATAAGTATATAAAAAGTTATTTTTAAAAGACATTATTACAAATTAATGGTTCATGGAAAGGAAAGTTGAGGATTGATAAATATTTACCTCTCTTGAGATTATTAACATACAGTAGACTCTTTAATAAAAAAATATTTTAAATATTGATGTGGTAATAATAGAAGATAGTCTTTGATGGAAATATGACGAGATAA
Organism: Viscum album; assembly: GCA_963277665.1. NCBI lineage: Eukaryota > Viridiplantae > Streptophyta > Magnoliopsida > Santalales > Viscaceae > Viscum > Viscum album. Next base: position 1,167,416,298 of record OY728126.1, read on the forward strand.
CATCAAATATTTTTATGTAAAAATTAGAATATGGGATGCATATGTATAGACGAGGAGGTGTGGTTTTAAGGTGTTAGTCACGGTGAGTATCTCAATATGGGGGAAATTGAGTGCCCAATAATGTTTTTCTAAAAATAGAATTAAAAAAATCCTCCAATTATTTTAAATATTTCCCAGTTTCACAATAAATTAAATTGATATAGGGTTTAATATTTTAAGATATTTCTCCGATATTGATTAGGTTTCACTTAAAAATTATAAAAAATTAATTTATCTATTGGAATCAATATACTAAATAAAAACTTATATAAAAACTTTTATTATAAACTAACAATGTTTAACATTGATTTATGTTTTATAAATAGATTAATTTAAAAGAAAATAGATAAACAAAAAACACAATGGAACATTAATAAAAATAGGTTTAATCTCAAGCTTAGACTTAGTCCTCCTCAGTTGTAAATCACTTATTTCAATGTTGTTTATATAAAATAAACAACTCATCCTTAAACAGAATAGTGTATTACAACATCAGATCACTCTAGGTCACATAGGGACCTCTTCCACAATTTTTATGGGGGAAAACAACAGGCCACAACGTGATCTATACAAAATCACATGGGAAAGAAAGACCAAAGAAAGAGTTGTGCTGATGTTGATGTATCATTAAATTTAAATCATATGACAGTGTGTGTTTAGAAATATATATAAACACAAACTACTCAAAATATAAATTCAAATAAGATTAAAAACTAAATAAAATATGTAATGGGATAATGTTTCTTGTGTTTATTTATGCTATGCAGCTCATGACTTTTTGAATGATATTTTGAACTGAGGATCAAGTCATGTTTCATATGTTGCTGCAAAATAGAGTGTCATAAAAACTATTTTCTGTATCCTATAATCTTTCACAATCATGTGTAATATTGATGCACTATGCAAGATCTTCTAGTTTTTTCAATTTGGTTTGTATCAATTTACATGAGTAGCCCTATGAATGTATCTTTTTTTAGCACTTCATATATATATATATATGCATGAGGGATTTTTCTATATATTTTATTAGAAAAAACAATAAAATCATCCATGTGATATGAAATATAGATATCATGCCTCCTCATAATCATATCTAACACATTCTTTAATTCATCCATGAGGAGAAAATAGGTGAAATCATTAAAATAATTTTGTGCATTAAATTCCGTAAACTACCCATTATAAATATTTACTTCAAAAAAGATATGTTTATAAATAGTGACAGTGATTCTTTAAATTGGTGAATCTATTGTGGTGTCTATGTCTGGTAGTGAAATATAGTATCGAGATGAGACATTGGAATGGTGTGTCATACTAGTGGGGAAACATATCTGACGGTGGGTGATTCCAACACTTTTGTAATTTTTGGTACTGGCGGTGATAAATAATATGAAACTATCTCATACTTTTTCAAATTTCTATCTCTTCAGTTACTCAGTACTAATGATGATTTTTTATTCTAGTTTGTGATAAAAATCATCCTAGATGTGACTTGGGATGACTGTGAGTCATTATAGTGCTTATAAAAGTTTTAGATCCCAGTGTTATGTCATTGTTGACAGTGGATAAACCTTGCTGATGATACTTAATGGATTTGTCTCAAGGAGATCTTGATACTTTGTTAGTGGTGAATCATCCTCAATAGTTAGTTATTGTATAATGGTGACTCATACATAAAAACATGTTTCCATTATATCTCATAGTATAACATTCCATTAAAAAATATTAAAATCATTAGTTGTCATAATAAACATTATTTAAGGATTAGTAAAACAAGGAGGTCAACAATCTCCTCATTTTTAATGTTCCAAAATCATGGAATTTTATATACATAACATCAATGGTATATCATGAAAATTTACTTTTATAGTATGATTCATAAATAAATAAATATAGTATAAAATTAAAGTGGTTACAAATATTAGTAATATATAAGAGGAAAAGAATGATATGTCATAGTATAAAAGGAATGTAGACTACATATATGGCAGTAAAGAAATATCACTCATAATTAAATTCCATATAGTTCGCCTCATTTTGGGATTTTCAAATAGTGCATAGTAAATTATGAAAAGTAATATAATAGGAATTAAATAAAATATTAAAGGGAAATAGAATATAAATAAATAAAATAAGAGGAACCAAGGAATTTCTGTTTAAAATTTCATTTAGGGTATATTCAAAATTTTCCAACAAAATGTGAAATAAAAAAATATTCTCATAAAAACACAATGTCTAAAGATCAACAGTTACTAGTTTTGGTAGAGGGAATGATAAGATAATTTCCCTTACCATTTTTTGAGGTAGAAGGTTTAGAAACTGAGGCCGGGGTTTCAATAGGAACAAAAAAAGGAACATCTATCATAAAATGGGGTATCTGATGAGGATTGGTCTTAGATGCTACATAATTTCTCTCAGGGACAGAGAAAATATGTTGAATTTTGATCAAAAAAAATCATGGGTATTTCAATTCACATCTGCTATGAAGAACACAAGATTAGTGGATGGAGTGGTTAAATGGAAAGCCATTAGTTAGGCCTCATGATCCACAACAACAATGTTATACACATGCTGAAATGGCTTCGTACGATTTATAAAATCCATTATTATTTATCCACCTAGCTCCAGACCACTTACGAAGTCTATATTCTCTTTTATAAAATACTTGAGTACTGTAGTAATGATCTTAAACTAGTTTTCTAACTCATTAAAAGCTTGTGACATTGGATGAATCATCATATTTTTATCCACAAACCACAATTTAGCATTAAACTCGTTTTTGGTGAAAATATTTGATAGATAGTACTTGGTTTCTGAAGTGATTGTCTCTTGGCCAGGATCCATGTCTTTTTCATACTCCTTGATCATAATTCGTGAATTCTCACAATTGCAATCAATCATTCTAAAAAATCTAAGAGGTGATGCTTCGACATCACTTGGTTCAGAACTTGAAGATGTTTGATGCTCTTCTTGTATAAATTATTTGATTTATTCAAGATCTACTGTAGGAGGTGGAGTATTAGATGAAAAATCCACTATAGTAAGCATCTACACCCTTTCAATGAATGCATCCATACTGTAAGAAAAAAAATTTAATTCCTTATATCATATATTTATCAAATTATAAGTCATTTTAAACCATTTATTATTAATCAAAACCTCTAGGACATGGTCCATCATTGTCAATTGAATGTGTTTTATAAACAAATCAATCATGTATCTGGATAATTTTTTACTTAACATGGTAGTAAAATCAGTTTGTTTTTTCAATAAACTACTAGTTTCAGAAATCATCCTTTCCCAAAAAAAAATTATATCATCTCAAGTATCAGTATATACTAGTACCGAAGTAATATAAATCGATGTAGTGGGCATTCCAGATGATTTTTTAGGATCCTTTTCTACTTGAAATGTAGATCAACCATATTTTGTTAGACTAATATCTTCATATAAGATAAAGTAGTTAAGACCTAGTTTGCAATACCCAATAAAAATTTCAATTTCTTCGTCTCTTTTTCCATCATTTTGAAAAAATAATTAACAAAACACATAGAATTAATAAGCTGGGTAACTGAAGGCACATCCGTAGAACGAGAACCAATGGAAGGAAAAATAGATAGCTACACATCCATCCTCTACTTAACTCTAGTCCTCTCAATAATATCACAATAATCATACATATACTCATCAACTAAAGTCTCAACGTTAGAATTATCACTACCCAACAATGCATCAATAGTTTTCTCATTATGTGAAGACTCATCATATATTTTCTCATTATATATATATTCAAAAGAATAAACTACTGTCATCTTCTTAACAACTTGGATAATTTCAAAACATCGAGATTTCTCCCCAACAATTGATGCTTCTTTTTTCCGTTCTATGATATCTATCCACATTTTCATAAAAACTATGTCTATCTTCTGATACACCAGGAAAAATAGTAATAACATGAGGTATCTCAACCTCCATGGAATGAACTATTCCACTAGAACAATCATGACTATCATAATGGTAATACCCTACTCCATCATTAATATTATATTAATTATCATATGTATCACCATCAACATGATCATCTTCTCCTTTTTCAGCTCCTCCTTCTTCATATTTTTCAACATTTTTATGGTTTTCAATTTTCATCAGAAGATTTGGATGTACATTCGAATTGGTATTCTCTTGATATTTTAGTTTCATCATCATTCCTAACATCTTTTAGGAATTTCATTATAAGAGTATGTGTCTTAGGGTGACTAGGAGCTCCATAAGTTATAGTAGGAGAATTTATAACATAATATGCTACTTCTTTATCATTACATACCTCAAATTATAATTTTTCATCACTATAATTACATTTAATAACTTTATCTATATTCAATCCAATATCAACATGGTTTCATGGTTTTTTGGGATGGTCGAAAATTTTTAATTCAATATACAATGTTTCTTTATCAACCACCCATTAAATATTCCATGGGTTCCGGGTTATCCACATCCTTTTGAAGAAAAAATTTTAGGACAGAAATAAGAACATTCTACTAAAACCAATTCATTTTAATCAAGAAAAACATTTACTTCAAACATCATTGAATTAAATTAAGGATATTTCAATGAATTATATCTCGATTTATAATTTCTCATTACTACCATAGGAAGCATTGAGTATTTTCAAAAATTGATCCCCAATATTATATTCATATGAAACAAGAGGTATATGTCTTGTAATATAATTTTAGGAAATATTATCTTTCATGGAAAGAGTTTTTGTTGTATAAACATATATAGAATATTTCACTCCCCATCATGATCTGAAGCTAACACTCATTTGACAATGCCATCTATTACCTACTCAGTTAAAGAATCTCCATAAAAAATTCCATCATTTTCGTCTATAATCCATCCTTGATAGTCATTAGCAACTCTATCATTATGAACTACAATAAGTGCATCTCATTTTATTGATAAATATTTAACTTTTATCCCATTTATTCTAGTTCATAACAAATCCATATTTCCCTAAAATCCATATATATCAAATTGGTATAACTGGTATACCAAAGAAAAATAAAATGGTCTTGGATTATTAGAAAACCATCCCAACCATTTTTTTCCTGTAAAACTCAAGAGACGTAGAGGAATACTAGATGACCACCACCCAGCTTTCACATCCTTCTATATAATAATTATTCTTTTCAATGATATGGGGGTTACATATTCTATAATTGAAGCTGGTCATCTCAACTTTCCCCTTTTATTCTTCGATGGATGTGACTCTCTAGTGAATATGTTGATGACATCTTAGTTCTAACCATGGTTTTCACTTTTAAATAGATAGTGATGGATAATTGAAGGTTGACAGTCAGGAGATAGATATCACAATATGTTTGGAATGATGGAGAGTGTGCAATGAAATGATACAATGTAATTATTTATATCATTAAGGGATTTAATAATTCTTACAATTGAAAATTAGAATATAATGGAATTGAATAAAAATAAATAATTAATTCATGATCAGTAATAGTGACTAAAATAAAAAAAATTAAAAAATGAATGAGACATCAATGATGAGATATTCAATGGTGAGACATCCATTTGTGAGACATCTATTTGTGATACATTTCCAGTGGTGACACATACCCTACCATGATACATAACCAACTGTGAAATATATCGAAAATTGAATTCAATTTTAATTTATCTAACCTAACTCATGTTTAATGTAATTCATCCTCTCAAAATTAAAACTCTTAAAAAATATCAACAATTTGATGTTTTATGCCAATGTATTCAATATTAGTATCGTGCTTTAAAAAATGATCTCTCAAAATGTGATGTAATAAAATAATAAGATTTTGTCTAGAGTGTGACATATGATTCTTCAATATTTTAATAAAACATGTATTGTCACAGTTTATAGGGATATGTCTGAATTGATATCTATAAATTAGTAATGTATGATTCATCCATGTAATTTTTTCCCATTATCTACCTGCAATTAAGTATACTACTTTAGTAGTAGATAATGCAACCGAATTTTTCTTCTTCCTATACCAAGAAACTAGAGACAGGTCTAAAATAATAAATTTTATAGATGTTATTTTCCAATCTAACTTAAATCCACCACAATTAGTATCATAATAACAAACAAAGTAAAATTATTGTCCTCTTCATTATAAAAAACCTAAATTGGTAGTGTGTTATAAGGTTTTGAAAATTATTTTTACAGAATTTAAGTGTGACTCTTTTGGGTATTCATGAAACATAGAACACATACACACACTAAACACATTATCAGGTCAGCTAGTAGTAAGGTAGATAATAATTCCCATCATAACTCTATATCTAGTTTTATCCACGGGTTTCACACCTTTATTTGGATCCAATTTATAGGTAGTAATAATCAGACTATCACTACTCTTTTTTTATCCATGTTAACATGTTTTAAATGATACTAAGTATATTTAATTTTATTTAAAACAATTTCTTCATTATTTTGAAAAATATGAAAACCGAGAATGACATTATGTTCACCCATAAAACTAAGTCAAATTTTATAATGAATTGTTTTTGAAAAATAATTACATAATGAATTTCTTCAAGATCCAAAAATATTATAATGTACATTAATTTTTTCAACTAAAACAACATTTCAAATTCAGTTTATTAAAAGGGTAGGATATGTTATACCATTTGAAAAAACATATGAAATAAGAAAAGAGTTTAGAATATCATACCATGATCTACAGGCTTGTTTCATGGTATATAATGATTTTTATAATTTGAAGACATGATTTAGAAAATGGGAATTTTGAAAACCTAGGGGGTATATCAACAACAACATTACCAACAGTAATCCAATTTAAGAATGCACTCAAAACATTCATTTGATAAATTTTGAAATCTTGATGAGCTTAAAGGTTAAGTAGTATTCAAATGGATTCATGTATGGAAACTGGTTCAAAGGTCTCTTCATTGTATATTCATTCTTATTGACTATAAAATCGTCAATATTATATATCATTGTTTCTTACTATAGTTCCTAACTCATCTAAATTTTTTTAAACACCCATTTAGATCCTTTTATTTTGGTAACCATGCATATATCAATAGGTTACCATACTTTATTTCATTCAAATTTATTTAACTCTTATTTCTTATCCATTTCCTAGTATTTATTATTAATTTCATCATATATTATATTCGGTTCAATTTGTGACATTAATTATTGATGTTCACCCAGATTTCTTGGAGAATCTCAATTCTATGTGGATCTATTTTAGTGACTTTCTAAAACATCGAAGGTAATGTAAATAAGGGTGAAAAAAACTTCAAAAAAAGTAAGGCTAGTCACTTCATGTTCTTCTATAGGTTCATGTTCTAGAAATAATTAATAATTGGACGATTTATTTCTTATTTCAAATCAAAGACAAATGGTTTGAAATTTATGTCTATATAAATTAAAGTATCATCAATGTTTTCAAAATTTGTCTTTGGCTCATGTGTATTTTTCATATAAAATTTGATTTGAATGGACTCTTCCACAGTCATGGTTCTTTTATAAAAAAGCTCTAAAAGATTAAATAGAAGTTAAATAACCCATTAAAATTTATTCATAAATTTTATAGGAATGATTTTCCAGAATATCCTCAGTGTTATTAATAAAAAATGTTGTAACCAAAAACTATAAAGTAATTAACCATAGGATTTATACTATTCCAAACCCCACAAAAGTTTTTATTTATTATTGTTGGTCGGAGTGGATACTCTAGTGCGGGGTGAATTGAGTTACAATTAATATTTTCTATTAAAATATTGTCTATTTAGAACCCCTGATTTATAAAATAAGTTAAACTGTAGTGAATTTATACAGATTGTAAATGTTCACTTAGCTTCTCATAGATTGATTAGGTCTCAGTTAATTTAACCACAAGATCAAACTGACTTTTGAAACTAAACTACTGATTTATAATAAGTGTAAACACTCCCTAATTTAACTATCAAAGTAGCATTAAAATATTTTTGTATTTCAATGTAATAGCAGTGGAATAGATAAGATATATGTAGAATACTTTGAACATAAAATATAGATGCACAACCGATATAACAAGAGGATCAGTCTCAAGCTTAGACTTAGTCCTCTCAATTTTATATAAATTCGATCCACACCCTGGATTAGGGTTAACAATAGTTTACAAAACTGTTCAGGCCACGCAGAGACCTCTACCACTGTTCTACAAGGGAAACAACACAAATACCACACCACACAAGGACCTCTTCCACAGTTGACGTGGGTAAAACAGAGTTAAGAGTTTTGGAGTGAGGATTTGATATCCTCCAGTTCAGTACATGAGACAGTGTCTGTATAAGATATACAGAGTACACCACACTGCTCGAAAGTTAATAAATAAATCAGTTAGAGAGAACAGATAAATGTTTAGAAAGCTCTAGTGATTATCAATGCAGTTATGGACTTGTTGGATTCAGCAGGAATGCTTCTGAGTCTTTCTCTGGTTTTTCTGTTGAAAAATAGAGTGTCGTAGTTAAGCTTGTGTTTTACAGGAGTGAGAATGATCTCTTGATTCATCGTGTGTTCTTCAGTGGTGTTGGATTTCATTCATGAGAGTTCTTTGAAAGTCTTGCAATCTTTTTCTTGTTCAGGATTGTTCTTCTTGTTCAGCACAGTGCTCTTGGGTGTGTGTAAGTTCTTCTTGTTGTATCATCACACTTTTTCTCGCTTTTCTTCATGCTTCTTTTGTCCCTTTTCTTTTTTACTGCAACTCAATCTTCCTTATATTCTTCAAGTTCTGGAAGTAGGAATGATTCCCTTTTCATAGGTACGAGATACGGTTTCCTAACATGGTAAGAACTATCATTAAATAACATTAATTGCATTAAAAATATCACATATGAATTTCAACATTATTTAAATAATATTGACAAAAAGTTAAGAAACAGTGTCATAGTGATTATGTAAATGATGTCTTCTTCATGGTATTGTCTTTAGGGTATGTGGTCATGGTATGTCCATGTCACGGTGTCTATCTCACGATGACGAGGTCACGGTGTCTGGGTCATGGTGATTCATTCACGGTATGTGGTCATGGTATGTCCATGTCATGGTGTCTAGCTCATCGTGTCGAGGTCACGGTGTCTGGGTCACGATGAGTCCTTCACGGTGTCTGGTTCACGGTGTCTGGGTCACGGTGTCTGGGTCACAGTGTCTGGTTCACAGTGTCTGGGTCACGGTGAGTTCTTCACATTGTTTCCATACATAGACAAATATCTGTATATGGACTTAGACAGTAATATGCAGAATTTGGATTAAGTTTAATCACTAGAGAGTAAAAGAGATTGAATAGTAAATATAAAGCCTTGATAATATATGTGAGACTTGGGATCATGCATAAGACTTGTAAATTATAAAGTGAGTAATTAAAATCCACAAGAGTTGTTATCATTAAAACATGATGTGTAGTTATTATTGAGATTGAAGAGAATTAGAAAGACGTGCAATGAAGATTGAGATTAATTAACAGTAATAGGATATGTGATCATTAAAACATGATTAACACATGAGGAGTCCAACAATCTCCCCCTTTTTGATTATCACAAATCATATATAGTCAAAATATAAATGAAATGTAACATTAAAGAAACTAGCATATTAGAATAAAACAAATAATTATAGAACTGAAACTTGTAGTTTTTCTCCCCCTTTTGTAATTGTAGTTTTCTCCCCCTTTTGGGATTATCGAAAAGTAAAGAAAATGAAATGAAACACTGCATTTTTCATTAAAAATGGTTCAGAAGATAACATACAAGAGAATTACAAATAGTAAACAAGAAATGAAATTCCATCAAAAAGAAAACAGTCACTGGACTCTTCAGGGATCCATCTTTTCCTTGCCTTTATCAATAGTAGGAGCCGGTGCTGAAGTAGAAGAAGGTATAGTGGAGGTAGACAATGAAGGTAAGGGTAGACCTTCAAAAACAGATGGATCCAAAGTGGGAGCAGTAGAAGATCTAGGATGTGGTTGGTCAAGAATGAATGGTCGGATCTGATAAAGTGCATGGCTAACTGTCATGACAGTTGAGGCTAATGTAAGTAGACCAGGTCTAAGGGTTGTAGCAGCTAGAGCAACTATAGCAGTACTCTTCACATGAAGATACAGCTCCAAAAGATTGATGAAATCAGTAATTATTTCACCACCATATTGCATAGCCTTTTCAAAATCATCCTTATTCTCCATAAATCTGTCCAACAATCTGGTGAACTCGTTAAGCTTATGATCATGAGTTTTAAAAGCTTGAGTCACCAGAGGGATTCTCAAATTTTCCACAAGATATCTACAGTGATCTGTCATATCACTTTTAGAGAAAACTTGGGAGAGATACAAATCTATTTTCATGGTGATCTCTTGTTGAGAATCATTGGCTATCATATAATGAATCCAAACCAAGTCCAATACTCTATCACTGTTTTTAACCACTTATGACGAAGAATATAGTTCCATGCTATTGAAGGCATTGTGAAGATCTTCCATGATTATAGATCTCAGAAGAGAATCATCCAATGAAGGTGTGGAGGTCTGACCAGAAGAAGGAGAAGCCTTGATAGCTTTGGTTAGAACTTTGAGTTGTTTCAAAATATTTTTCAGGCATCCAGTGTATTCATCTGTAAGCTTATTCAGATTTTCTACAAGCTCCCTCATGCATTCCAGCATTTTTGTTTGTCTTTTTTCAATGTTCTCATCAAAATAAAGTAGATATGGATGAACTTGAGACACAATTTCCCTAGCAAGAAGGGAATCAGATGGCTCAGGAGAAGCAGAAACAGGTGGAGGGGCAGAAACAGGAGCAGGCTTTGATCTCAAAGAAAACTCATTCTGAAAATTCTCTACCATATAATTTAGGTTTTCAACATCAGTAATCAGTAGCTTATTTTATACTCTGACTTCATAAATTTCTCAGATCATCCTTGGTTGAATATGCATGATAATATTTTCCAATAGAATTGATGCATCTTCTTAACTTAACTGAGTCATTGGACGAGGTTGAGTTGATAGGATCTTCTCAACTCCTTCTAACAAAGAATCTACAAAAAAAATCAGATCATCATTAGTCACAAAGGAGTGATGGTTGGGTAAGGGTGCAGGTATAGGTAGTGGTTCAGATTCTGGTTGAGGTTCAGAGTCATCTTCAGACTCAGATTCTGATTCTGGTTGGGGATGGGGCTCTGGTTCTAGATCTGGATGAGCTATAGGAATCCGTTGAAACAGAGAAGAAAGATCCATTTCAGTTGTAGTCACTTTTTGTGACTCATTTACAACAAAAAAGATTGGGAATTCATACCGAGTGTACATAGAGTATGAGACAGAAGGTTGAGAAGCTTCAGCAGATCACGCTTCTATAATCTCAAGGTTTTGAGGTTCCTCCCCCTCAAATTGTGCTTCCATTTCAGAGACTATAGGCTTAGTAAGATCAAGATCTACAGGATCATCCATAATCTCATCAGAAAACTCTTTCCTCGCCAGATGAAAGGAAATTTCCATCCTCTCTTCAGCAGAGGGAATTATCTCATGAACTGATTGTTCCACTGGTTGAGCTTCCAGACTTGCTTCTTTCTCAATAGAAAATCCTCTTCAATAGTATCTGCCTCTAAGGTTTCATGCTATTCCGAGTCAGGAAAAACCAATTTTGTTTCAGCATTAGGATGAGATTTTGGATTGAAATCCTCACTAGGAGCAGGAGCTTCCTCTTCTCTCAATCTAACAGCAACTTCCTCTCCCTGAGGTATTTCAGCAGGGATAACAGCAGGGAAAACAGTCCTTTCTTTTTCAACGGGATCTGTTTACATTGAAGGTCTTCCAACTTCTTCTCTAGGAGACACTTCAGCTGTTACTTCCTCTTCGTCTTCTTCTAATTACTCAACTACTTTATCTGGTACCAAACCAGGATCAGATATATTTTTAGGCCTTCTTGGATAGTCAACAGGATTTAACTTTTTATACAATTGATCATTATCCTCAACCCACTACTTCTTCCAGGGGTTCCAGCTAATTTTCATCCTTTTGATGATAGGTATGGATTGAAAAAAATCAAATCCCTCTAATTTTTCTTCATTCGGTCCAAACATCCCTTTGGAAACTAACATAGCTGAAATCATCCTTGAGTAAAACAAGGAGGTGGTTTTGGAAGTGACTTGAATCAGCTCACATATATGGTTAATAACATACTTGCATTGGTTGATATTATGGCCATTCTTCAATAGGTGAATCAGGAACACATCCTGATACTTCATCAAAGTAAAATATTCTTTTCATAGACTAATCAAATTTTGAACAAACTTGAACAATAGTCTTGTCTCCCTATCTAATTCAGCAGCTATGGCCATTCCCTTAGTGCCATTTCCATTCAGGATTTCCAACGCATTTGCCAGGTCAAATATGTCGGTTGTTGGAGGAGGGTCTCTCTAGTAATCCTCACAAACTCCTTCATGTGGAATCCCGAGGCATGCAGCCCACAACCTCGAAGAGAAAGATCACTTTTGTCTATTTATCCAGCTGGTTACCATAAAGATTTCTCCAAAATCAAAGGAAAACTTCACATAATGGTAGAATTGAGATACCAATATCGGGTTAATCAGTCTATTTTGTATAGATAACCATTCAATCCATCCTTGTTCACTTAAAACATTCAAAACTAAAGATTTTCTAGACAATAAACACTCAGGGAAAACTTATTTTTCAGGTACAATTGTACGGCTTTCCAGGTTTGGATTTAGAGGTCCTCCAGGAGCTATCCATGGTATCTTCTTTTGTTTCATAGAGCGGCACTTCTCAGATGAGGGTGAAGATGGATGATTCATCCTTGGCATCCACTGAAGGTTCGATCGAGAGGGAAGAGAAGGTCCAGGAGAGAGTTCAGGTAAGGAATCAGATGAAACCCTTATGTTTTATCATTTGAGAATGTCAAACTTCATAAAAACAAAAAAGCAGGAAAACAAATAGCGGTGAAAATAAAAATTACTACGATATGGGTTAAAATAAGAATAAAAAAATAATCCTCATGGTGAGACCGTGAGTAGGAATTATGGTGTGATGAAAACTAGTCATCTTGGTGAGACAATTGATAGTCATCATGGTGAGACATTGATCATTCTGTGTAGTCACGGTGAGTCAGTGAGTTGAACGACCGTGAGCATAAGGTCTTGACGGTGAGACCGTGAGCATAAAATAGTAACTTAGAAACAGTGACCATGAAACCATAAAGTAAAATACAGTAAATTATTAAACATTAAGAGTAGTAAGATGTCTATTTATGATTAATCATACCAAGATCATGTATGATGTAGTCTAATTTCATAATTTAATGGTTTAGTGAATATATCAGCAAGTTATTATTCAGTACCAATGAATTCCAAAGTGATATCACCTTTTTGATAATGATCCCTCAAAAATTGATGTCTTACATCAATATGTTTTGTCCTTGAATGAGAAATAGGATTCTTAGAAATATTAATAGCACTTGGGTTGTCCCGGTTTGTTGGTACATGTTTGAATTGATATCCATAGTCTAGTAATGTGTGTTTCATCCACAAAATTTGTGCACAACAACTTCCAACAGCTATGTATTCAGCTTCTGCACTAGATAATGCAACATAATTTTGTTTCTTAATACACCATGATACTAGTAAATTTTCTAAAAGGTGACATGTTCCAGAGGTTCTTTTTCTATCTAACTTACATCCCACCAAATCAGTATCAGAATAACTAACTAATTCAAATGATAGTCCTTTGGGATAGAATAGTCCTAAATTGGGAGTATGCTTGATGTATTTGAAAATTCTCTTTACAGAATTTAAATGTGCTCTTTAGGGTTTCCTTGAAAACGATCACACATACACACACTAAATATAATATCAGGACGACTAATAGTCAGGTTGAGTAGACTTCCAATCATTCCTCTATAAGTTGTTTGATCAACATATTTACCATGTTCATCATGATCCATTATATAGGCGGTACTCATGGGAGTGTCACTACGTTTTGTGCTATCCAATCCATAATGTTTTAAAAGGTATCTAGTATATTTACATTGAGTTAAAATAATTCCATCATTTTTTTGAAAGATTTGAAATCCAAGAAAGAATTTAATATCACCCATTAAACACATTACAAATTCATTTTTCCTCATTTTAGAAAAATCAATACATAATGTAGTTTTTGAAGATCCAAAAATTATATCCTCTTCATAAATTTGTACAACTAAAACATCTTTAGAAATTCGTTTTATAAATAGAATAGGATCAACTATTCTTTTGGTAAAACTTTTGGAAATTAGAAAAGTACTTAATCTATCATACCAAGCTCTTGGAGCTTGCTTTAAACCATATAAAGTTTTTGATAATTTGAAAATATGATTTGGAAAATGAGGGTTTGAAAATCCAGGTGTTTGTTCAACAAAATCATCCTCAGCAATATATCCATTCAATAATGCACTCTTGACGTCCATTTGATATAGTGTGAAATTTAGATGTGCAACCAAAACAAGTAAAATCCTAATAGCTTCTAATCTGGGTACTGGAGCAAAAGTCTCCTCATAGTCAATACATTCTTCTTGACTATAGCCTCGTGAAACTCGACTAGATTTATTTCTAACTATGTTTCCAGATTCATCTACTTTATTTATAAACATCCATTTAGTGCCTATTGTGAAAGTGTACTTAGGTCTTTCAACAAGAATCCAAACATTATTTCTTTCAAATTGATTGAGGTCTTCTTGCATAGAAATTACCCAAAATTCATCATTAATAGCATCATCAATGTTTTTAGGTTCAAGGTGTGACAATAAGGCTTGATGTTCAACCTGATTTCTAAGAAAAGCTCTAGTCGGTGTCCCTCTAGCAAGATTTCCTATAACAGCATCTGAAGGATGATTATTTAGAATTCTAGTTGATCTAGTAATGGTAGGGCTAGAAACTTCAGGTTCTTCTCTAGGTTCGGGTTCATTAGGAGAAGATTCTGGAATATGTCCAGAACTGGTTGTCTTTATAGTAGGGTCATTGATTTTATCATTTAGGTCCAAAATAGATAAATCTTCTTCAAGATTTTCAAGAGAGGTTTTAGGCTCATGTGGATCAGTTTCATCAAACATGATGTGAACATATTCTTCCACACATTGGGTTCTTTTATTGAAAACTCTATAAGCCTTGCTAGTTAAAGAATATCCTATAAAGATTCCTTTATCACTCTTAGAAGAAAATTTATCAATATTATCTTTTGTAATAAGAATAAAGACTTTGCTACCAAAGACTCTAAAGTAACTAACTTTAGGTTTTCTATTATTCCATAACTCATATGGGGTCTTCTTAAGAACATATCTAATTAAGAATATATTAATAATATAACATGATGTATTCACAGCTTCAGCCCAAAAGTAAATTGGCAGGTCATATTCAATAAGCATAGTTCTAGAAATTTCTTGAAGGGTTCTATTTCTTCTTTCTACTACACCATTTTGTTGTGGTGTTCTACGAGCAGAAAAGGTATGAATATAGCCATTGTGTGAGAAATAGGATTCAAATTCATGATTTTCAAACTCACACCCATGATCACTTCTTAGAGATTTAATCTTAATTCCACAAAGATTTTCTACAGACTTAGAGTATTTAACAAAGTAAGAACAAGCTTCACTTTTGTGAGCTAAGAGTATACCCATGTATATCTAGGAAAGTCATCTACTAGGACATGAACATAGTGCTTCCCATTTAAGATAGAAACTCTAGATGGTCCAAACAAATCCATGTGAACCAACTCGAGAGTTTGAGAAGTTGAATCTTCGTTCTTTGATTTAAAAGAAACTTTATGTTGCTTTCCCTTTTGACATGGATTACAAACATTTTCATTTGGAAACTCAAGTTTAGGTAGGTCTCTAACTATGTTCTTCCTAGTTAGTTTTCTAAGTGAGTGTATATTTCAGCGTCCTAATCCTCTATGACATAACCAAGACTCTATGAAATGCATTTAAACATGTAACATTTTCCTTGGATAAGGAATTTAAATCAACAGCATAAACATTTTCATTTCTTAAAGCAGAAAAGAGTAAAACATTTTTAGAATTAAAAACATTACAAGAATCATTTTCAAATTTGACATTAAAACCATCATCACATAATTGAAAAATACTTAACATATTATATTTATGTCCATCAAAAAATTAAACATTGGAAATCAAAATTGATTCAGTGTTACCTATTTGGCCTAGGCCGATGATTTTTCCTTTAGAATTATCACCAAAGGTGACATGACCTATATAAACCTTTATTAAACTTTTGAAACATGAGTAATCCCCAGACATATGTCTTGAAAATCCACTGTCTAAATACCATGTCTTCTTGTGGGAACTCTTCAAGAAGGTTTCCTACAAAACAGATTTAGATAGGAAATGATTTTGGTACCCAGATCTTCTTGGGTCCAGACAGGTTAGCAATCAACTCTTTTGGAACCCAAATATGTCTTATGGGTCTCATATAATTTTCAGAATCAAAATATTTTAAAAGATAAACTCTATTTCATTTATAACTATGTGAATAACTACTTGAAGCATATAAATGTTCAAAACTATAACTAGCAGTATTCTGTCCAGATTGAGGAATAAATCTATTCTTGGTGATCTGTCTCTGTCCAGGTTTGTAGCCAATTCTAGTAGTGTATTTTGGCGAAACTTTCTTTCCTAGCATTTGAGTTAGTGTATCCTTTCCATTCCTGAACTTCTCTAAGTCTTTTCTAAGTTTCTCATTTGACATTTTCAGTTCAGTGTTCTCCATTAACAGTTGAGCATTTTTCATTTTTTAAATAGTAGGTTAGGTTTTAATAGTAGTAGTGAGAGCATTCTGTTTCTTTAATGATTTGTATTTATCCTTAAGTTCATTGCATGTGTCTTCTAGCATATTACAGTATTCAAATAATTCTTCACTAGTCATTTTTTCAGAATCCGAATCAAATTATGCATCATATCTAGAATAATAAAAATTTAAAACTAGAGTATTTGAGGTTACCTTGGATTTGTTAGTCATAAAACACATGTTGGCACGATTTATTTCAGAATCAGACATTTCAGATTCACTTGTGCTATCTTCAAAAGCACTCCAGGTAGCCTTCATAGCTTTTTAGTACTTACTATCCCTATAATCATATTTATTCTTGAATTTTAGCTTTGGGCAGTCTTCTTTAATGTGTCCTTTCCTTTGCACTCATAGAAAACAACTTCGTCGATTTTATCTGGCTTTTTCCAATCCTACATCCATTGTCCCTTATTGGCATACATTCATTTGTAATTTGATTTTATGAAAAATTTATTCTTCCTATAAAATTTCTTAAACCTTCTGGATATCTGATCCATTTCAGCATCACTATAGGAGTATGAATTTTCACTTGTTGAACTGTCAGTTTTTATTTGAGCTTTATCTTTTTCCTTACTCTTTGAAGGAGTTGTCGTGAAAGCCACATATTTTCTCTTAGGTTCATCATATTCCTATTTATTCACCTTGAGTTCTTCCTCATACATCATAAGCTTACCAATGAGTTCTTTGACAGGTAGAGCAGCAATGTCACATGACTCTCTGATTGAAACAGATGTGCCTCTCCATCGGTCTGGTAAACATCTCAAGATTCTCATAATTTGTTCCTTTGCTGGAACAACCTTTCCGAGTGAATTCATTGTATTGAATATCTCATTAAACATGAGATACATATCAGAAATAGGTTAATCAGTCTTCATTTTAAAATTATCACATTTAACAGTATAATTATTTAATCTCATTTCGTTAACATTGGTTTTTCCTTCATGAGAAACACCCAAAGTATCCCAAATTTCAAAAGCAGTTTTACAAGAAGAAATTCTATTAAACTATTCATATCATAAAGAATAGTACAAGGAATTCATGGGTTTACAATTATTATCTTTGGCAGTCTTTTTTGGTTCATCCCAAGTTATTCTTTCAGTTTCTGGAATTTTTTATTTTGACTCTATAGCAGTCCAGATATCAAAACCCATGCTTTCTAAATGAATTTTTATTTTAAGTTTCCACTGAGCATAGTTTATACCATTAACGAAAGGTGGAATGTTAGTAGTAGCACCCTCTATTCTATTGTCCATAGCTAGATTTTAGAAAGATAATTTAAAGAGATAAAATTTAGAACTAACAAAAATTTAAGATCTTTAATGATGCAACTAAAATCACAGTTGATAAACAGAGTATTTCAAAAATCCTTAAACAAAAACAAACCCTTTGATACCAAATGTTGGTCAGAGTGGATACTTAAGAGGGGGGTAAATTGAGTTCCAATTAAAATTTTCTGTTAAAATATTGTCTATTTAAAATCCTGTGATTTATAAAATATGTTAAACATTAGTGAATTTATATAGATTGTAATTGTTCACTTAGCTTCTCAATGATTGATTAGGTCTCAGTTAATTTAACCACAAGATCAAACTGACTTTTGAATCTAACCTACTGATTTACAACAAGTGTAAACACTTCCTAATTTAACTATCAATGTAGCTTTAAAATAGATTTGTATTTCAATGTAATAGCAGTGCAATAAATAAGATATAAGTAGTATACATTGAACGTAAACTAAATATGCATAGTAGATATTAAAAGAGGTTAATTCTCAATCCGAGACTTAGTCCTCTAAAATATATATAAATTTGATCCACACCCTGGATCAGCGTTAAAAACAGTTTACAAAACTGTCCATGCCACAAAGGGACCTCTACCACTGTTCTACGTGGGAAACAACACAAAGACCAGGCCACAAAAGGACCTCTTCTACAGTTGACGTGGGTAAACAAGAGTTAAGAGTTTTGGAGTGAGGATTTGATATCCTACAGTTCAATACAGGAGATAGTGTGTGTATAAGATATACAGAGTACACCACACTTCTCGAAAGTTAATAAATAAATCACTTAGAGAGAACAGATAAGAGTTGATAAAACTCTCGTTATTATCAATGAATCTCTGGACTCGTTGGATTTAGCAGGAATGCTTCTGAGTCTTTCTCTAGTTTTTCTATTAAAAAACCTAGTGTCGTAGTTAAGCTTGTGTTCTACATGAGTGAGAATGATCTCTTGATTCGTCGTGTGTTCTTCAGTGGTGTTGTATTGCATTCATGAGAGTTCTTTGAATGTCTTCAAATATTATTCTTGTTTAGGATTGTTCTTTTTGTTCAGCATAGTGATATCGGGTGTATGTAAGTTCTTCTTGTTGTATCATCACACTTTTTCTCACTTTTCTTCTTGCTTCTCTTGACCCATTTATTTTGTACTGTATCTCATCTTCTTTATATTCCTCATGTTATGGTAGTAAGAATGATTCCCTTTTCATAGGTACGAGATACAGTTTCCTAACATGCCAACAAATATCATTAAAAAACATTAATTTCATAAAAAACATCAAATATGGCCGTTAGCATTATTTGAATAATATTGAAAAAAACTTAATAAATGGTTTCACACAGATTATATAGATGGTTTCTTCTTAACGGTATAGTCTTCACGTATGTGGTCATGGTATGTCCATGTCACGGTGTCTAGGTCACGGTGTCACGGTCACGGTGTCTGGGTCACAGTGAGTCCTTCACAGTATGTGGTCTTGGTATGTCCATGTCACGGTGTCTAGCTCACGGTGTCGAGGTCACATTGTCTGGGTCATGGTGATTCCTTCACGGTGTCTGGTTCACGGTGTCTGGGTCATGGTGAGTCCTTCACGGTGTGTCCATACTTAGTCAAATATCTGTATTTGGACTAAGACAGTAATATGCAGAATATGGATTAAGTTTAATCATTAGAGAGTAAAAGAGATTTAATCATAAATATAATGGCTTGGTAATATATGTGAGATTTGTGATCATGCATAAGACTTGTAAATAATAATGAGAGTAATTAACATCCATAAGATTTGTTATCATTAAAACATGTTGTGTAGTTATTATCGAGATTGAAGAGAATTATCAAGATGTTCAATGAAGATTGAGATTAATTAACAATAATAGGATTTGTCATCATTAAAACATGATTAACACATGAGGAGTCGTACAATTATTTATCTAATTAAAAATCAATAGATTATAAAATAGGTCATATTTATAGATTCCTCTCAAAAGCAAATAAGAAATTCATATTCATTTAACATAGTTTATACTATCTCTTGAAGTATTCTCTTACTTTTTTATACAACTCTATTCTCTTGAGGGGTACTATGAGTATATACGTTATGACTATATCCATTTTTTGATAAAAATGAATCAAATTATCTATTTTCAAACTCACTTCAGTGGTCACATCATAGGGTCTTTGTCCAAAGTCATCTTAAAATTTATATGGATCGAGAATACTAAGTAAAATATGAGCAAGCTTCAATGTAGGGAGATAAAAATAACACCCAAGTATACCTATAAAATTTATCTAGTTGTAAATAAACATAATTATTCCCATTTAATCTTGAAACTCTATATGTCCCATATAAATCCATGTGAACTATCTTCAAAGGATTAGAATTTGAAACAAATTTATTTGATATAAAATAAATATTGTATTTTCCCTTTTTTGATATGGGTTACTGACATTGTTATTTGGGAACTATATTTTTGATATATCTTTAACTAACCCACAACAATTAATCTTCCTATATGAGTTAATGTTACAATGTGTTAATATATTATTACACAGTCAAGATTGTTTATGAAATCAAAACAAATAAGGACACATTTTGTGAAATTTAAGAAATAATATCAACTACATAAACATATTCAATCCTTAAATTAGTAAAAACTAAATAGCCATTAAAATAAAAAATGTTTACAAGAATTATTTTCAAATTTAACATGAAAATCATCATAACAGTTTTCTGAGTTACTATGAAAATTATACATGAACCATAAAAAATAAATACTATGGAAATTAAAATAGAAATGGTGTTACTATTTTGTCCACGACTGATGATTTTTCCCTTATCATTATCACCAAAGATGACCTGACCACCATCAGGCTTTATTAGGTTCTTGAAACATGCGAATAATCATATAATATTCTTTTTAAATCCATTGTCCAAGTACCATGTACTTTTACTGAAGTTCTAATGTAGTTATCCATCTAAACTAAAATTTATACAAGAAATTAGTTTGGTACCCATATTTTGTTAGGTATATTTTTTTTACTAATATGGGAGTTTGGAACCCATTTTTTCGTAATAGGTCTCTTATAATAATATTTTTAGATTTTTGAAATAATTATGGTATTATGTCATTTTAAAAAAAATTACTAGCATTAAATATGTTAGATGTAGACATTGGTACTAATATTCTCATAACTATTATTCTATTCCCTTATTGATATCTTTGACCTGTAAAATATTTTGGAGAAACTTATTTACCAAAAATATGAGTAAGAGTCTCTATAACATTTGTAAAATTTTCTAAATACTTCATTACTTTCTCATTAGACATTTTATGTTTATTATTCCTCCATTAAAACTAAAAAATCTTTTCATTGAAAATAGATAAATTAGATTTAGTGTTGGAATTTAAATCATGATGTCCCTTAGGAACATTATATTTATCCTTATGTTCATTTAAAATATATTTTGAAATTTGTAATTATTAAAAAATATCTTCTTGATACATTTAATAGTCATTATGTTCATTCTATTAATTATCAAAAATATTTATAGAATATGTTGTAGTTACCTTAGATACATTAGGCATGAAGCACAAGGTTTCTCAGTTATACTTGTCTTTGGAATTATGTTCTGAGTCACTAGAGCTATCCTCATATGCACTGCAAGTTGTTTTAATGGATTTCTTGTACCTTCAGTCGATGTCATCATATTTTTTATATTTTGGTTTTGGAAAATTTATATAACATGTCCATTTATTTTTAATTCATAATAGGTAATTTCTTTATAATCATTATTTCAATCAATTTTCTATTTTACTTTAGTTACGTAATTTCCAATATAGTTTTATTTCTGAAAAACAATCCATTCCATTAAAAATTATTCAATATCATAACCAAGTATTCAATATGATCATCACTTTTTGGAGGTGTCTAACTATCTCTTGAACTTTCTTATAGTAACTTTTACTTTTATTATCTTTTTATTTGCGTTCAGTAGACTTGAACACTACTAAAATTAATTTTTAGATCACCATCCTTCACTATGTGGAATTTTAACTCTTATTCAAATTACATTATTTTCCCAATTGGTTCCTTACATGGTATAATATTGTTGTCACCTGAGTCTATTATTAAAATATATTTTCCTCTCTATCATAGTAGAATGAGTATTTCCAATATAATAATTTGGTATTTGTCAGACATTTGGTTTTCTAGGGAGATAATGGTGTTAATAATTTTGTAAAACCTAAGATACATTTGAGAAATTATTTTATCAGGCTTCATGATAAATCTATCATACATAGTAGTAAATTTTTTCAATGTTATTTTTTTTTTGAAATTGGTTGTTCCTTCATGTGAAATAACTCATGTGTCTCAAAATTCATTTAGCAAAATTACTATAAAAAATTATATTAAATACATCATCTCATAATTCACAATAAATGGAATTCATTACTTTGAAATTATTATTATAGTCTAACTTAGTATAATAATCTGATGTAATTCTATATTCGTTGGTAACATGTATTTATCCTCTAGAGAAGACCAAACCTCAAAACCCATACTTTCAATATGAATTTTCATTTTGACCTTCCACTGAGCATAATTATTCCCATTAAAAAAGGTGGTCTGTTAGTAGTAGAGCCTTATTTTCAGTTATCTATTTAATTAATTATATTTATAACCAACAAAAATTTAATATAATTAATGAAAAATTAACTTAAATGTTATTTTTTCTATTAATTTTGATACCAATAATTAATCCATTGATACCAAAAGCTAGTTTCTATGATTATTTCAAGAGTGGGTGAATTTGTTACTCAATAAAACTTTTATTAAAATATATTTAAATAAAATCACCAGACTAATTTAAATACTACCTATTTTATTAAAATATAATACTAATATAATTTTTAATTTTTTAAAATAAATCTCAAATATTAATTAGGACTCAGTAAAAAAGTAAGACAAACTAATTAATTTTTTTATTACTTTACTAAATAAAAAACATATATAAACAAAAATTATAATATACTATAAATGGTTTGGTTTTGATTGTAGTTTAAAAACATATTCATTTTAAACCAAATAGATAAACAAAACACATAGTGGAATTTGGATACAAGAGGTTCACTCTCAAGCTGAGACATTGTCCTATTAACATGGAAATCACCTTCTTTCAAGTAGTTTATATAAAATAAAATTATAATTGATAACCTTGGACTAGTATTAAAACGGAAAATAATTCTATGTCACATAGGGACCTCTCACATATTTTTCATGGGGTAATAAAAAAATATGTCATAAATTTACCTCTACCACAAAACATGAGAAAGAAGAGTAATGAAACTGTTGTGAAGATATCTATGTATCATTAAAATTATTGAATGGGACATTGTGTGTTTACAAATATAATTTAGCACACCCTTCTCGTAATGTAAATAAAAATAATAATATTGATAAAATAAAAGATACAAATGGATAGTGTTCCTCGGTATGTTATTCTCTGCAGCTCATGACTCATTGAATGATGATTTGAACTAAGGATCGTATCATGTTTTAGATGTTGCGGCAAAACATTGTGTCAAGATCTATTTGTTATGTAAGCTTCACTCATAAATTATGGTCTGTATAAATGATGAAGCATGAAAACTCTTCTAGTAATTTCAATGAGGTTCCCTTCACTTCACATGTTAATATCTATATATTTATTATTTGTTGAGAACATTGTACATATTCACAAAGGAGCCTACTATCTATTTTATCAAAAATATTAGTCGAAAAAGCATCAATGTGAGAATCAATCTAGATATCCTAAATCCTTGTAGTAATACTTCTAACATTATTTAATTAATCCATGTTTAATAATTAAGGAAAAAACATTAAAATAATTTTGGGAATTTAAATCCATAAACTATGCATTATAAATATTTAATTCAAACAAGATATTTTTAGAAACTATTATTGTGATTTTTCGGAATAGTGACCCTGTAGCAGTTCCAATGTCTAGTGGTGACTTAGAGTCTGGGGGTGAGACAGTGGAATAGTGTGTCAAATTTCTAGTCAGTTAGATTCTTGAAGTGACACCTTGTTGAAGGTAAGTTTTTACGAAACATCTGAATTTTGATGATGGTGGTGAGAAACAGTATTGTGGTGTCTCATAATTTTTAAGATTTCCATCTCAGTGATGACCACTTATTGATGGTGAGTATTTCTAACAATTTTAACAAAAAAAAATCATCATTGAAGTGATCAATCTAATTGTGAGTTAATCTAGTACTTATATGAGTTTTAAATCCCATTGTTATTTTATAGCTTATGATGACTCATCCTTGGTGGCGATAATTCATTACAGTGTCTCCAGGTGATGGTGAGACATTGTTAGCGTTGACACAACCAAAATGGTGAGTCATTATCTCATAGTTTCTCACCCATAGTCATATTTCTCTATTCAATCTCATATAATTAAATTCTTACAAAAACATGAAACTCTATAGTTATCATAATAAAAATTATATGATGATCATTAAAACAAGAGTTTAAACTAAGGGTTTACTTTTTGATTATTTTTCTATTAAGGAAAACTACTTTTGTGTGGAATTAATTTAAAAAATTTTGTCTTATAATAAATGTTTAAAATGGTCTTTGTGGATTTTTAATACCTAAGACCCCCATTTAACTATGTCATTTTTAGTTTTCTTAAGTCATTACATTTTATTTTTAACCTTCTAAAAAATTTTATATATATTGTAGTGACTCATTATTAACCATAATAACGATCTTGTAACTAAAATTTAAATTTCCCTTTTTACCTATTTTTCTTCTTATTATTTAAAATATTTAATAAATTTTCGTTTATTTAATATATAAAAACTAACATAAAATAATTCTAACTTTATATGTATGTAAAGAAATGAATAGTTTTTTAGAAAAGTTAATATTGTGGTTCAAAAATGTTAATAAATTATTTATAAATATAATTAATTTTGTATTATGATAGTCCATAAATAAATTATTATCATGATGAAATATTAATAAATTTTAAATCATGATCATATCTTTACTCTATCATTATAGTAATGGTATTTCATAAAAACTATTTTTACAATTATTACCCTTAAAATTAACATTCCTTGAAAATTGAGATAAATTAATCCTAAGATATTTCCAATTTTATGAGTACAAAAAATATATTTATTTTTTAAAAAAAATCTCTCAATATTATAATTTTATCATCTAAATAAAACTACTTTTTTATGCAAAAAAAATTATGACATATTAATCTATCTTTCCATTATACAAATTACATTGGACGTTGTTAATTTATATAATAAACAAAAAGTTCATTGTAATTTAATTTCTTGAAAATAAAATTTATTTAAAACTTATAAAATTATCCATAAAAAATCAATTACTGTAAATAAAATAATTTTTATTTTCCAAAAGTACAATCTTAAAATAATCCCAATGGTTAGTTTATTACACCAATAGTAATAACGACCATCCATCTTATTAATTAATGTTCATAATTCCCATCATCCATATTGGCCAATGTTCTAAATTTCAAATTAAATTATTTTCCTATAAATAATCCTTCATTATATCTTTATTAATTACTACATCACCTATAATGGTTCTTACACATCCTTTGATAATATCCATATTTTTTTAAAGATTTGATTTCTTTTCATAGCCATTATTGAAGGAGCGTTATTTTTTGGAGAATTTCATCATATGATGTTACTTTTAGGGGATGTTATCTTATTATATGTGTATATACCTTTAATATTCCGAGTTTTAGTTGTTTGTTTCAACACATGGTGTGTAATGTTCCTACCAAATGTAATATTATTTTTATTTTCTCATAATAAAACTGGAATTATTAAAAAAAAATATTTATATCGTAAATGAATTTATGAGTCACGACATATAGGGATAATTTTATTACATTGGAGGATCGAAACATATATAGATTTATTTCATATATGCAAGGTCTGTTGTTTGAAAGATCGAAAGAATAGGTGAGTCTCTATAATTAAGAACAATGGGTTCTATTTCTGAACAAATAGATGAATTACTATCATAAAAAATAATATGGAAGTTAATAGAGCTACCATATAGAATAATTGTATTCAAGAAAAAATGGGTATACATGTTAAATACGGTATATGATAGTATAGATTGTTTAAATACATGTTTAGTTGTGAAAGGTTTTTAGGAAACAAAATGCGTGAGGTTCTATAAAATATTATATAGTTTTTACCAATATAACTACTTAGAAAATACTAAGTCTAGTGGAATTATATGGTTTTTTATTCTAGAGTTACAAAGTGAAAATGGATTTCCATAACAGAAAATTTAAGGATGGGATAATTTTAAAGAATCTAGAGGGTATCATTAATAAAAATAAAGAATGATTTTGGTTAAATCTAAAATGGATTATTTATGGTGTAAATAATGTGAAAACGAAATAGAAGCCAAAGTACAATGCCTTTATGGAAGATAATATGTTCATCTGGATCATTTTTTATCATTAATGTAACTAAAATTCATTCATTTATTAATGATATATCAGAAATAGATATGAATTTATCTAGTCTCGATATGGATTTTATTAATGATATAATGATTGAAATGTTTATAAGGTTTTAGAGGAAATATAATTGTGAAGCTATGTGGATTTTGACGATACGGAACAAATAGGACAAGAAGATTGGAATATTGGTTTTATATAAAATGTAATAAAACTATAATATAATTAAAATATTTGGAATGATCATACCTAATCCTATGACATTCCCACTGGCTTATGATTTCATGTTACTAGAAAATAAAGAATCTAAAATGAACGATTAAGAATATTACATGGAAAAAAATTAATATGACTCATTAGTTGTAATCATGAATTATTGCATGGCCTGTATGAGGATATACATTGATCATGTATTTGGAGTTGTTTGCAGATATATTTAGAATCCAATAAGCATATATAGGAAGTGGATTCTTAGATGTCATAATGGATCAAAAGAATTGTCCTTGTGTTTTGGAATGGATGATCTGTTACAAGGTTATGCTGAAGAAGGAATTTGAGGATATATAGTTTACCAGAATAACTCCGAAAAAAATTACTTTAAAAGAGACATCGATAAGTTGAATGTGCGGAATATAGTAATTGGTTCATCTTTATAATATTGAATTTGGGTGAATACCCATTATAGAAGTATGGAGGGAATCGGTGTGGCAAAATTTCTTATTGGAAGAACTCTTAATATGTTGGGAAAATTGGGTTTTTATCAATGTTAGTCCAAAAATGATTCATTCTAAAAATGATATAGCGCTTTATTCATAAAATAATATAGTGAGTTTGAGTATCAACCTATCTTGAAGATTTTTAAGGATGGACCATTGGAGATATGAAAGATCCATGTAATTAATATTTCATTAAACATTTTGAAAACTATCTTAATATAGAAATGTATGATGAAAAATTGTTCCATAGTAGGGCTTGGGTGAACAGAGGTGGAATGTAGTAACACTAACTATTTATATGGAAGTTGAAGTGTTCAGTTTTTTATGTGTTAGTGGAACCTTCAATCCTTAAAGGTAAAAGATGGAATGTTTTCATAATGTGTGAAGAAACATTCCATGATCCATTTATTTCATTTTGAAACGTGATAATATAGAATCTAGTGTTCTATTTTATATCATTTTTTGAGGTAGCCGAATAAAAGTAGAGGTATACCTAGTCTAAAAAAAATGTTATGAAACCTATAAGATATTTATTATCTCATGATGATATGAGTGTGTTGTAAATCACACAATATTAACCAAAGGAATGTGTATGTGGTGTTTTATCATTCAAGAATAAAAAGGTTTCCATGATATACATTGAGATCCTTATGAATATTGAAATGTGGTGGAATCTATTTCATCACCTTGTACCACTTATAAAAATTTGGGTGGGATCACATGGGATTGAAATGTAATTTTATACAATTTTACTATTCTTCATCGATTTATAAAGACAACAATAGTGTTCTATTATAGAGTAGTACTATGTATGGAATATGTTACTCTTTATTATCCCTCCTTATGTGTTTCTATGACATTCCAGTTCTGGGAGTTATGAGAGATCAAGTATGGGGTGCCCTAGTATGGTTGTTGGGGTGATTTATGTTCTCAAAACTATTACATCGTGTTTTAGCATTGAAATATTTGAGATGTTACGTTATTTGTATTTCATTTCAAGTTTCAGAAGGCGTCTTCAAGATTGTGGGTCTTCTGAAACAACATATATGTTATATATATATATGGGTTTATATATATATATATTTATATATTTTTATTTTTATTTATATATATATTTGTACATTTATATTTATATATGTATAAATTTATAATTATATATATATCTAATTCCAAATATCACATATATACATACATATATATATATTCAGATTTATAAATATTTTTATACATGATTTTTTCTAACAATTTTTTTATTTATCTGATATTTTTTTTAATATAGATATATATATATATATATATATATCACATTGAGTGTGTGTAACTTCATGACTAAACCCACTCTATATACAATTTTTGGACTGGTTGGTCACACTACCTCAAGCACACCTCCCTGTATGACAGAGGCTTCCGACTAGTAGGGTCTGATGATTTTATGGTGGGGATACTACATGGTATGGATCAGTAATAAATAAAATATAATAATTTTTTAATTAATTGATATATTTTCTAAACACAACTGATTAGAAATATACATCATATATCCTAGAAAGGGAAAAAAACAACCATGCATGTCAATGTAATACCATAAATATAAAGGTGTCAATCTTACACCAGGAAGTACAAAAAATATGATATACAAATAAATTTAAAAAAATTTAAAAGGCTCAACTCTGATAGGCATCCTGAGTACATGGTTAGGCACTGATAAAAACTCCCACAATTAGTCCTTTTCTGTAATGAAAAAATATTATAGAGCAAAACCTAGTTTATAACCTTCAACCAAGGTTTCTGTTTAGGTACAAGTGAATGAACCTAATAGGGTGTGCAATATAATTTGAAGTCTGTCATCAAAGTATTCAAATATAATCTATCATGTTCACTACAAATGAAAAGTGTGTAGTTATAATTATTATTAATCCAAAATGTAAAATTAAACGAAGTATGATTGGGTTCAAATAGAACACTAGCCTGACAGTACCTTCTTTAGCCTAAGACAAGATATATATGAACACATGACACTATGTATCAATATAAGAATGTATGTATACCGATATAAATAAAATATATTTATAACACACATAAATAAATATATATAGAATCGTAGTACTATCTAGGGAATTAGGATTTAATCCTAGGAATCCACATATTATCCTTAGTTTCTCACATTTTAAAATAAGGGTCACCCTATCTATGAATCTCTTAGTGTAATAAGAGTGTTTTTTCTAAGGATCATGCCAAATAACAGACTCTAGGCCTGAGGATGATTTATAATAATAGAATCCTTGCCTATGGATCATGAATAATAACGAATTCCATGCATGAGGATCATGTATAATAATAGATTCCAAACATGAGGATAATTTATAACAAGGGACTCCAAGTCATATGATCATGTATAATAAGGAAACATTTCCCAATGATCATGCATAATAAGGGAATCCATTGCTAAGGATCATGTATAATAAATCTCCTTGTGCCTAAGGAACACATATATTCAGCGACACATGACATGGTCAAACTACTCAATTCCATTTAATTAAATTTATTTATTTCATTTAGTATTCATGCCAAGACCATTTAGATTATGGATTTTTCACAAAAGAATTGGTAAATTAAAGCGTCATATCAAATGCACACCTCAAGAGGTGATACTATTTATGAGTGTTATCCTCCAACAATGAAGCAGGTGTATATGATCATTTTTAACATATCTATCAAATCAATTTAAGATAATTTATATTTTATTGAAACATGAAGAGCTTCTAGTGTGAGTGATCATAGAAAATGATATAATTTTTTTCCTTAAGTGTAAAGCACCTGATAGCCTATCATATACTTAGGGTTCACAAATCATCTTTTAGGAGGCTTTAATTTGATATACATTGATAGAAATAAAATAAAGAGAAAAATCACCTAAAAATTGGGAATATGAGATCATATTGATATAACATCTAATATGAAATAAGAAAATAATATATGAAGAAACTGGAGAGATCGACCAACCAAGGGTGATCAAACATGACCAATGGTGATGGATTCCACATTCAAGAAAACTAGATAGCTCCATTCCTATTGAAGAGGTAGGGGAATATCTCCCATGACTATAAGGAGTGTTGTGCATGAATCTGAGGAGAAATAAGATGATGAATCATAAAGGTGGAAGGGGAAATATATAATTTCTTTCTTTTTTTAATAGCTTCATGGTTTAGTTGTACCTTTTGGAAAAAATTGTGAAATCCTTGCAGTGCCACTATCCAAAGGGACCCCTTCGCCTCAAAGTTTCAACACACTATTTGAAAAATTGTTTTCCCACTGTATGGGTCACCCTGTGCACCTTCCATTGGATTCATTGTTTCCATAAAATAGAATTTCAATTTAAAAAAATCATTCCTCTTTACAAAATAGGTTCCACGGTTTGGGCCACACAATTAGTATGAAACGTGTGACAACTGTGTGCCCATGTATGTTCCCCAAAAACTAGACATTATAGATAATGACGCATCCTAAATTTATATGAATTCCCAAGACATGTCCCTATAACAAAACCCCATTTGGAAACAACACTTTGAATTTATCTAGCTCTGATAATTATAATTTGAATCCCAATTTAATATATCTCACATCCATGCAATGGAAATTTAAATACCTTTAGAATTTTCTAATAGGGACAAATCATGGAATGTTACAACCTCCCCACTTTAGAAATTCCCATCCCAAATAATACTTGGTGTCTATAAAAATGAACTAATTAACCTAAATGTGTTGGAATTTATATTCCAAATGGACTCAACACATTTCCCAACACTCATAAACAAAGATGAAACATCAATATTATGCATAGTTTAGACTTTAACAATTGATACCAAATAACATTATTATCTATTTCATTGATTTTATTATAGTTATCTACACCATTTGATCTGGTATAAATGGCCAATTTAGAGTCAGGATACCCACATCTTTGGAATTCATTATTGTAACTCATTGACGGTGTCCTCTTATTCTCCAAGATCAATATTCAATTTGATTGAATAACAAAATTATAATATAAAATTTATCTTTTTCATGAAACTTTTTCCAATTAAATCCCCAAAATTCCCTTACACACCATTTTTATTCAACCTAAAATGTTCCAGACATGGTTCCTCATTGGAAAAATGCTAATATTAAAGGAATTCAATTCAGACCATCATTGGTTTACTATTTCAAAAATACTCAACATTAACAGCCTATGAATCACCAAATTCATATCCAAATCTCATTAATCTGAGGCACCCCAGAATTAATTTGACCATTCCCACTAAAGAAAATTACTGAATTTCATGTATGCCTCTAGACACCGTCTTGTTTTTATTAATGTTCCACATCAAGATCATCAGTACATTTCTGATCAAGCACCCTTGGAAAGTCAAAACTATTTTCGGCATAATACCTATACTCGGACCTCTCCCAAGTCTACTGTCAAATCCATACCTATCATTCACCTTGAAATCTAGGCATACATTATCATAAAAATTTATTAAAAAACCAAAATACTACATGTCACCCACAGAACCCATTTCTATAATTTGCTAAAAAATAAATTTGCACATTTCTCTTTATAACCATTAACTTAAAGTTGAAATGTCTATAAAGTGTCCATTCCATCAATCACATGAGGTTTATGATCTAATATTCATGGGTGGGAATCCATACAATTAGGATTTCATCATTTTGTCCCCCAAGAAAAACTCACATGGAGTCCAACCATCTAACTATGAACGTAATAGTTTACTTATTTTTCTATGTATATAAATGACACTCTCTCATCATAATCAAGAAGATTTCAATATACGGGGATTGATCACCACTAGACTACACAAATGTTCTACTCATCACCCATTCATAAAACATAGAAAGGAAATATTTTATTTAATAAAACACATATCAATATGAATGTGTAGATATCCAAAGACAAGACCTATCAAAATATAATATAATTTCCTTGAAAAAAACCATGGCACCACATCTCTAGATGATGTATGACCCGGTTCACCTATGGTTCAACTTCTTCCTGACACACTTTAATACCCTCAATGTGCAGTTTATAGGTCATTCCAAAAAGACATACCAGTCATGTTAATTATGATGAATATATGGAAATATCATATCACCTTCAAAATATGATCACCAAATCATCATTCATCAACTCTTGACTAGGATATTTAAGAGATACCTAGCTTAACATCAAATATATTAATAAAAAATCCCAATAATGTCACCTTAGATCCCAAGGTACCAATGATTATTTAGGAACAACCACTAGAGTCCAACCTAGGCTCTCATCAGTCATCAATGGTTAGGTACTCAACAAATTATCTAGTCATAATGAAAAATCTAAGGCATAGAAGTATTACTGACCTATCAACTCCCAAATTTCCTATTCATCCTAGTTATGAATCATGTGTTTAGACTCTATCCAAATCTATAACTAGGTTTAATTTTTAGCATCGTCTCTAGGAATATAATAGTTGAACTCACTAGCGTCACAGTCTTCAAAAGGACATTCTATCCATTCCAAATATGTCCTTTAAAATTATGATCACTTTACATGTAAGTAAATGATTAAAATCTTTTGACACAATTATCCCCCAACTAATTTGCATCATACACATCTTTTTATTATAATGGGAACTCATCACATGATACACACTCCATCCACCAACGAACATATGTTACAGATTTTTCCAAAAATCTTATACAATAACCAAATGAATATAGAGGAAGCTATCCACTTATCAGCATTCTACATTATGTTTTCCATTATTTTCATTCATTATGCTCATCTTAATCCATGTTCATGCATGTCATAAGAATATGAAATAAAATCCAAAACTAAAATGGATTGGTAGTGTTATCATACCCAACCCTTCATAGAATGTTATAAAAAAAACTAGGATAACTCATAATTCTTCCTATGTATTAGGGAAACATATGTATTACCCCAAGATTTCATGGTACGTTATCTCCTTAAAGTAATTCAATAGATTGCACTATACACAACACAGAGTTCAAGTGCATCATGACCTATAAAAATAGTCGTTTTAAAAGTGGTTATGAAGAGTATTTACCACATTTTGAATTTTATATATATCTTATATTATTTTAAGAATCGTATTATGTGTTAATTAGATATTATATAAGGAAAAATTCAATTTTTTAGATCAAAGAAGTATTTTTCAAAAAATGCAGTTTTTTTTCCTTTTAATGGAGAACCCTTTTTAAATCCATTATTTGAAACTTTTATATATTCTAT
The DNA here is from genome assembly GCA_963277665.1 of Viscum album. NCBI lineage: Eukaryota > Viridiplantae > Streptophyta > Magnoliopsida > Santalales > Viscaceae > Viscum > Viscum album. The sequence goes on from OY728126.1 coordinate 1,167,450,067, forward strand.
TTAATGAAAAGAATTATTATTTATATGTGGGACAAAAAATTTTATTTTGGATAAATTTTTGGTACTTTTCTGATAGCATTCATATTTTGATGAATAGTGAAAAATACTAAATTTTAATTGAAAACAAATTTTTTAATCGAAATAATTTATAGTGTTAAATTATAAATTTGGGTGGTTTTAATGTATAATTATATTATATTTTTATAATTTAATATAAATTACACCATTTTATGAAATATTACATTTAAATTGTACATAAACACATGTCAATATTTTGATAGTTTTTACATCTTAAAAACATGCATTATGGTTTTGACAACAGAAATTAATATAAAATTAATTAATGCAAATTATATGTTTAGAATATGTAAAATTAGACATCATTTTTGAATTTTTAATATCAAAATTTTCTTTGGGTGAATTTTTGTTATCTTTTTGAAAACATTCAATTTTTTATAAATATTTAAAAACACATCGTTGTTGATTAAAACCAACTTTTTCATTTAAATAATTGTTTTTAATTAATTTTTCTTCATAAAGTCAAATTATATACATAATAAATTTATTATTTCAAAAAAATAATTGGAGTCATTTTATAATAAGATTGGACATATAAAATTTTATTGAACTTTTTTGACGTCTATTACCAACCTTTTAGGCACATTTGCAAATTTGCATAAATTTTAATTTTATTGCTTCTGTGAACAGAAGTTCAAAAATCATAGAGACACGATTTATATCAGTATGTAAAATTTGGTTCAATATGATTAAAATAATTTTTTATAGAATATTATCTTTTGAATTTTATTTACCATGGTTAAAAGTAAATTGGGTGATTAAAGGTAAAAATGATATTTTAATTACATTAACCCATTTCCTAATTCTATTAGAAATGTTTTTTTTTTCGAAAAAAATAAACCACAGGAATAAAATATGATCCTCTTTAACCAACTTGGATTAGATTATAACGTTTATTAATATTTTATTTAAAAAAGAGTTAAAATAGAAGATTTCAAATTTTATTAACTAAAACATTTTTCATATAGGGTTATACATAATATAATTTTTACTATAAATATTCATTAGAAATATAAAAATATTTCCTACATAATGGTATTTTATTTATAATTTTTTAAAATAAAATAATTTAATTTATTTATGACACAATGATGATGTAGTAATTACCTTATTTTTTATAGAATAAAATAATTGCTATTATAAATATCAAATTTAATGTAAAATAAAACTGTTTATTCATTAAACAAATTTTGTAGGTTGATATGAAATTTTAGGGTTTATTTAATGTACTTTTTATAATTAATCATTTTTCTTTTACTTTCAGAAAAACCAAATACTCATTAGTGCCAAATTTGAGATAAATGAGTTTTAAAAAACACAATATAATAAAAGATATAATATTACTAAAAATCTATTTTCAGTTCAAAGTAATTATATAATGATATATATGTCATTAATTAACCACTTGAGGTTATATTTTTATTTTAAGGTGTGTTTATTAACCATGAAATATAAAAATAGAAGAAGAAATATTAAAAGATAAAACATTTAACAAAGAGTAAAATCGAAATCATATGGTTAATATGGTGACCAAAACTTTTATAAAACCTATATATTGAGAATATATAGACCCATAAAATCAATTTCATAGAAATAAAATTATTTATATCCATTATAAACCTAAAATGATTTTATAATAAAATAACATTTCAATATTCTCCAAAAGTTCCCCTCACCTCTCTTATTTATGGTTACTTTCCATTCTCATTATTTCATACCTCCAAATTCATTTGGCTATGAAAAACTATGATTAAAACTCCTCAATACTACCCTAACTTCATCCTATATGTCTGACATTGATTAGAAATCCAACCTAATGATCCATTTTGATCAAATCAAAAGGAATCACCCGATGAAGATGTAATAATTTCAACACCTCTTTCAATGTTCTTTTCTTGTTCCACTTTCTCTTTTTTTAATGATTCTATAAAAAAATAATAAATCAAGTAACATACACATAATGTGATGTTATTATAAATATTTTACATCCATATTCATTATTATACCCATCCTATGAATGACAAATCCACCATACGTGCCTGAGTACGACTTACCATCTCCACATCGTGGTGTAGTTTGGTATTCAACACTTCATTATTTGGGTTGGTATAATAATGAGTATAATTTATTTAAATAAAAAATATAACATGAAAATGATTATTTATATGTAATATACCACTTAATTACATATGATTTAACCATCAATAGAATGATATTGTCGTTCGTGCACACGTACAGATTACTGTCTCCACGAACGTGATGAGATTCATTCCCCATCGTAAACATTCAAGAATAATTTTAAATTGATGAATAGAGAAAATGTTTAAGAACAAAATATAATTATGGTTGTGAATAAAATATACCCTATCCATAACAAACATTACTTATGCAATAAAACATATAAAGTAAAATTAATCTGTTAACACCCGAAACTATTATACTACTAAAATATTATTAACAAAAAAAATATTATAAGATCATATATGATGTCATATTTATGTATTTGGTTCTTTTAAAATTTAACAACAATGAGTTATCCATTACACAAGAGTTTATCCTACCATCAACTAAGGAAATGTTCTAGGAAAGGGTTAATTTTACAATCTCTTTATTTATCCGAGGATGTTTATACATACATATCTACTAGTACTTCTTTATCATCAACATCCGGGATTCTTAAAAATGTATTTCAAAACATTTTTACCATTGTATAGAATATGTGTTAAAGTAATTTATACCCTTTTTTGACTTTTCGTAATTTTTTTGAATGGAATCATTCCTTTGTTTTCCAAAAAAAGATACATTATGAACTTTTTGACATATTATGGTAAGAATGTTTTTTTATCTTTTACAGAGGTTGTGACTATTTTCTGCAGTTATAACACCGTCGAAGCATCACTTACAAGCATATAAGAATATTTTCAATATAAATTTTTTCTTCTATAATTACGTGACTTCTAGATGATTTCAAAATATAAATAGATATTTCTCTCAAATAGTTTTAATTTCATATTTGTCCACATCTATTCATTAATTTTACAATTGTTTAATGTTGATTTATTCAGATTCAATATTTTATATTTTATTGAAGGTTTTTTGATATGTTTGACTATGATTTTTATTTTTATAAAATTCACAGTTTATAGGTAAAGAGTTAACATTTCTTATGCTAGTTTTAATACGAATGTTTATGTTTTGTTTCAACCTTTTCATATGAGGAATGCATTGGACTTCGTAGGTGATTGTTGGAGCCCGATATTGCTCCTTGATGCATTGGTAGGTATCATGAGACAAACTAGTGTCTGGGCATAAGGCCCTTACAAACTCTTTTTAGAGTCTTCGCACAAGGCCTTGACTATGTGGTTATATTGTCCATCATTATGAATTTCATCACTATGAAATTAGCTATTGATATTACAAGTGATGATTCGACTAGTAGAATATCCCTCTTAATAAGTAAATTGGATTATTTTTATTTATATTATCCATACAATGATGAAGTTTAAGATAAAAATGAATGTTTTTTAGTCTTATATATTTCCTTAAATGTTTATTCTTATATATGAATGTTTCTGCTATATTGTTATCCTTACTGAGCATCTGATCTCACCCATTTCTATGTATTATTTTTACCAGGATGCGAAGAAGTATATTATGAATGACATTCATGAATAGACTATGTGATATGAGTGTGGTAAAAATAGAACCCAATGTTGTTGTCTTTTTATTTCATAATTTAATGTAAAACTTATGTATGCATCTTTTACCTCCAAGGCATCTAAAAAGATCTTTCAGTCAGACTTCATCTCTTGTAATCATGCTAATGTTATGTAATAATGCACCAACTCTAGGTAACTATGGTCGGGGCGTTACAACGTCACTATCAATAATCTTTCATATCTATTTCACTCAACTCTATAGATGACCCATAAACATAGAATTATTAAATTCATGACCATTTTACCAAGTTTTTATGAAATATACTAGTTCAAGGAATTGTGTGACCTTGCCTTTCAAATAGCATGTGCTTTAATGCATCTATATTTAACTCAAAAAACATTACATGTAATAATTCAATATATATAAATATCAAAAAATGAAAATGAATTCAAAATTACTAGCATGAAATAGTGTATAGTTGAATCAACCTAAGGGAATCTTATCCAAAAGATTATTGACAATATAAAAACACTCCAGTCATTCACTATTAGAAAAGAAGAATGGTAACACTACCATACAATCAACTGACCCTACTTGAGGTAGGTTTAACACACTAAACAAGTGTATTACCTGAGTCTCACATTATTCATAATTCTTTACTTACCAAATCACCACCCACCTATATGGGGTTGTTTTTTCATCACTATTATTCCTACATTGGACTAACATCACCTGAACAGTTCCTCACACTTGAAACATTTCAGAAACATTTAACAAAGCATTTTCAAAATAGGGTGTAATCACAATTTTACAAACACTATATTATCATATGGAATAGACAATTAAATTACTTTCATTCTTAAAAGGTCTCTATGATATATCACTTATCATTTAGGATCATGAGATAGAAGGAAAAACCTATATAAAAACACTCACATTCACATTCAAGGTAACTCTCAAGAACAAATTTAATGTTAACTTTGTAGGGAGTAATTTCTTATCATCCTACCCAAAGGATTTAAATTTAATACATTACCATAAATTCATTTTTGTATATTATTAAAATGTCTCATTTATAAATAGTGAAAGGAATCCATGAATGTAAATATTTTTATAACTGTACACTTTACTTTATCAAGTATAATCCATCCATCAATATATAATTTTATCGCTTAAACTCTACATTAAAAAATATTTATTTACCTAGATGTTCTCAAAATAGGGACCAGTTTAAGAAAATTTCAATTGCATTATAAATAGGAAAACACTATTTTGGTTATAACTAGAATTTTAATTAATTGTTGCCTAATAATAAAAAATTATAATAAGATGGAAAATGTCTTTTATCAATTTAGGGGGTATCATCTCAGTATGATACCATCATATCATTATATATGAACCAAATATGTTTCACTTGATACATTAAATAACAATCCATAACTATCACAAGATTACCCCATGGAGTTTTCTACTAAACACTTGAAGTTTTAATGGTGAACTATGAGGGTCCTATAAAGAAATTATAGGTTCAATTATATTGGAATACATTCCAAATCTATAGATTCAGAACTATATATATTACAATTAATAATTCATTTAAATTAAACCCATAATAGTTATTTCATTAATGATTTATTAGACCCTTATTGGGTTTATCTAATATGAAACATTTCCTAAATGACATGCTTGGGTCTAGTTGTGCATATATGGATTTCATCATATGGGTCTTCATTCCCAAATCATATAAATACAGGATACTATATTTGTGCACCATGGATTAGTAAGATGAATTACCATTCCAAAATTATAAAGGTGATTGTTCTTATAAGTTACAAGTGTAATTAATATAAGTACTACCATGATTTTTTATTGTTTACTTTAGATATAAATATATAAAAAATCCATATAATATTTATGGATCATAACGGTTAGCATTCCCAATTTATAAATTCAAATACACTTTATAAATTTTATTTTTTCACCCATTTTATCGAAACCATTATTTTTTTCAGCCATTGTCTCAAATGGTCTGTGGCTCAAACATGTTTGGATTGGATAATTATGGTGTCACCATCAATTTATATGGGAATGAAATTTATGTTGATGTAAAAACATTAATAACACATTAAACATCATATTATAACATGGAATACTATATTATAATAAGGAATACATGCATGTATGTAGGTAATCATCGAAACACGGTATAAAGATAAGCATGATGGACTTCATGTGAATCCTATGTTCAAGAAAGATGAATGAATGAACCTCATCTCTTTCCATATTAGAGAATGAGTTAAATCCTAAAAATCATATTTAAATTAAATAAATATATTACTAGTATAGATAACACCAATAAATCAAGGTTAAGTAATAATAAACATGAAAAACATTATTATAATTAATATTATCTTAAGAAACATGATATTCACCCATGCATGGGTTGAACAAACTCAGACATGAGATATTTACCATGATTTGACACATTCATAGTCCCATATCAACCATCCCAATACTAGTATTCCAATGAATAATGAATCCTTTTATACCACTATCTAATTTCCCCTACCAACTCATTCTATATGATAGTAGCTGGACAATTCGGTCAAATTCCCTCAATCATGCCTCCACATATTCTATAGGTTTATAACTAGAAAAGAGGGTCTAATGATGGTATAATGGATATAATATACCCTCTATATCACTTAAGAATACATTGTAAAATAGATCCCTTCCTTTTGATTATTTTAATAAATAAAATAGAATTGAGTTTCAATTCATTCAATATTATTTTTGGGATTTCACAAAAATTTCATGCTGATAATTATTAATTTATTTATTATATATTCACTGTGATAATAGAATGGATATTTGGAAAATAAATGAGAATATTATGTATTCTACAATATTTTTTTAAATTATAATGCATAAGACATATACTCTACATAATAATATTACTCACCCGGATGTGGAACACTGTAGTGATCTCAATAAGAGGTCTACGGACAACCAATTGACCAAAATATCAATTATTCACATTAATGTTTCTAATATAATGAATTTTCTAATTAACACAGAGAGATATCACATTTTTTTAACTATTATTTATTCCTTTTTTGAGGTTACAGTGGAAACATAGTGTGACACAGTGCATTCTATTCCATTGAGGTCAATACTTGAAATGATAATTTTTTTCCTTTTACGTGTTCCTTTATTTTAGAATATGTTTGAATTTATTATGTTTTTAATTTTTCTAGAAATGAAAATAAAATATTCCAAACTATATTTACCACTAGTATATGATATATCTTGATTGTAAATTAAATCCTAACATATAAACATTAATTTCATCTTCATCTCACACGATTCATGAAGTTATTCCATTTCCAAATGCAATAAAAAGTGTGTATTTATGTTAAAATAAAATTTATTTTAATTTATCAATCGTGAAATGTATGAAAAAAAATCTTATGTTTTACTCTATAAAAATCAAAATTTTGTGTAGATAATAAGAAATTTTCATTGATACAATATAAGTCACATTATATTTTAAATTACAATAAAATATACAGTATTTTAATTCTGTATTTCTACACACAATATAAGTCTTATCATTGATATGATGAAGTAAATTGATGGTTTAACATCATATAGAGAATTTTAGATGGGTTAGATGTGTGTGTTTTGGGAACCTTCAATAGGTTTATTTTAAAATAGAAAATAAATATACTTATTAATGTTGAATATGAATATTTACAATTATTGGTTCTCAATCAATATGATGTATTTCATAGTATAAAAATGTACTCATTAAATATATGGAAGTGAGGAAATCCATGAATATACAACCATATATGGATCCAAAAACACTAAATATTGAGTCTATGTATTCCACGCAAAAGTTCTAGAAAATTGTGGTGCTTATTATTTCAATAATTGTTTCAAATATTTGTGTAGTGAACTATTATTCATTACATAAATGTTGAAAAAATCTCACGGAGAAACTATATGTGAATTATATATATTAAAACCAATATAATGAAATTTTGTTTATCATTTTGGTGTAAAACATTCAAGATTAAACTATTTATTGTACACAATTACTTGTAGGTCATGTGTGTGGAGGAATTTAGGAATATCATAAACCAAGAACTAAGATACATATACCCATTTATGATAATTTTCATTAATTTTTAAAACAATATAATATAATATACAATGTATGGTTGATCAATCTTATTAATTCCATTAATGAGAAAGTGGTATTACATTTGAGGCTTATAATATACTCATTGAAAAGTACCAAAAAAATAAAATAATAGATTAAAATATATTATTACAAAAGGGTAATCAAACTTATGTGTGAAGGAACTAAAAGGGGTCAAATATTGAATCATCAATACAAAATAGAAACCCAATATTTTTTCCACCACAACTCATTAAAAACATAAAACATTAAAGGAAATTGAGAATTCGTATTTTAAATTGGAATATTTTATATAATTTTTTTATCAGAATAAATATGTACAATAAAAGTCTATTTATTTTATCTCCCCCCATATTTTATACAAAATATTGAAGAATAATTCGTTATTATAATCTATCATACATATATATTTGTTATATATTACCAAATATTAGTTTTTTAATAATATTTAATTTTCAATAAAAATTTAATGGTATTAATTTTTTTCCCAATTTATTATATAATAAAATTTCAATAAATTCATAATTATTTCATATAGTCGGATTAGTATGTCCCCATATTTATTCATCATTATCAACAATGATTGAATAAGTGGAAATTATATTAATGTATAATAAATTTCAAAATGTTAAATAAATGTCAATATATGATAAGTAATTAATAAGACCATCTAAAATTGTCAATATTTTCATTAATTTACATTGAATTTAAATGTTTTCAATCCAAAAAAATTTATATATTGTGGTTAGTTATCATTTTTCTGTAATGATTTTATCCAAATATGGAAAGTGGATATTTTTTAAAATTTTCTCTATTTTACAATAGCTTCACATTTATTCAAAAAAAAATTATAAACCAATATTAATTATAAAATAATTTTTTAAAGTATTATAGTGTTATTAGGATAAATTTTATTCAGCTGGAGATTGAAGAAAATACAATATTATGAGTCTCAAAAAGAGTATGCAATTCATGCCTTGAATATATTACCAGAATGAACTAATTTTAAATATGAGATCATATATCACAATTTTATAGTAAACATGAACTGAAATATCACATTGATATAAATAAGAGTAAAAAAAATCCTTAACAATGGATGTGTGTGATTTTTATGATATCAGGGACATAAATTCATTATAAACCAAGGAAGGGGAATACGAATAGTCTTTTGAATAGAAATATTTACTCGGGTAAATCTACCATAACATTAGATTAATGTTTCTAATGAATCTTAAATTGTGTGTATTGATATAATTGGTATATGAGGGAAACATTAAGTAAGAAATCCTTCCAAATTCATCCTTTTACTAACCCAACAATTTGTACATTTTGGGATGAATATTTTGAAGTGAAAATTATTCCCCATATTCCCAATTAATTTGTATTTTCATTTCCCTTTAAAATGATCAATAACTACAATGTAAAATCAAGAAAAAATTTAGTGAATTTTTTAATTTATTTTATTTATAAACATCAATTTTCACATAGATAATTTTAATAATTTTTCTCTCACTTCTATTTCACTATTTCTTTATCTATCTATTATGACTTTATTTATATATTAATTTTATTATTCAATGTGAACTCATATCCACATGAAAATGAGTATATAACTAAAGGAATATCTCATTTGATTAATGAAGTGACTAAACCAAAGTCATCATACAATTTTTATTTAAAACGCCACACCTATATTGATTTAGGTTGAGTGTCATATTTGTCGATAACATGCTTATGTATCTCTACTAACCACATTAGGTTTATCTTATTCATTATGAAATATTCTCCCTCAATCAATGAGGTGGATTTAATGTATAATTGGAGATTTATGGGTGTAATATCTTATCACAACATGGGTATATTTGTATTCTTACAGAAATTATAGACTTTTTTTATTATGTAAATTATAAATTAATAATGAGACAATGACAGTTTACTTAGGATGTTCTCTTAGAAAGATATCCCTTCTTTCTAACTTCATTCCATTTTTATTTTTTATAGTCTTAATCCATCTTTATATTTAATCTCAGTTTTCCAATCCAAAATGAGAACCCAAATGTTTCATTTCGTTTATAAATATAATAATCTAAAAAAATTAGTGAATTTTTAATATTGGGTGATTATTAGTATGTGATCCTCAAATGATAGAACACTAGTCATCCACTGTACTACCCTTGGAAATTTAACTAATTACATTTAACAAAAAATGTGTTAGATATACATCAAAAAATGACATTATTTCTTAGTAACTAAGTTTCTTTTCACTTACTACTTTTAGAAAAAAAAATTTAAAAACCCCTCACATATATTTCTAAAAAAACATTAAAATTTCTCATTGGAAGATGTATTTAAATTGCAATTATTATACTTGGATTGATTAATCATAGTTGAAACAAAATGAGAAAACCATTTATTATAATGAATAATCCCAATATCATATATTCAAAGAATTCATAAGAAACCTAATGTGTAAAATTTAAATGCCAACTGTATATGTTTGTGAATCCCAAGTGTAGTAGTTGGAGAAACCTAAATATTAACCTTAACCAATACTAGTGTTGGAAGATATTTCTCAAATAATTCTATATATAAACAAACCTATGGTGGAAAAAATATAGATAATAAAATAATTAGTATTATCATCCAACTCCCATCAATCGCTATAGGATATTCCTAAAGAAAACAATTCTTATTTATGAACTTATAGGTGGTCAATTTTTTTTAAAAGAATCTCGGAATCACATTGTTGATGATAACCTACAACATGATCTCCCCATCACTATATAAATAATACCATTATTCCTTTTATGGAAATCAAAAAATTATCCACTCATGTGGTGGGATGATTAAGAAATAATTATTCTATTAACAACCTAGATCCATCCCTAGAAACCCATATATAGGAGCTGATTTCCATTGAAGAATGAGAGGAACCTAAACCAACTCAGTGTGTCAGCACGTTCATTAACTCAATTTCGATTATGTTTATAAAAATTATGGTTTCAATAAAATATAACTATTTTAATTTTTTGTTTGATAAATCATCTAGAATACAATGTAATATATACAAGAAGAACATGAAACACCAGATGAGGAGCATATGAAGTTCCCCAATTTGACACAATAATTATTAGATTGATAAAATGAAGAATTTTGAGCAAATTTTCATTATTTAAAAAATTTAAAAGATGATTTAATTTATGGGGAATTTATTGTATTGATTCATTATTCATTAATTCAAATAAAAATAAAACAATATCTGACATTGACTTTACAAAAATCATAGAAAAAGTATATTCAAATTATCATTCATTAGATGATTTACATTTTGGAGTTGGTCCCCTAGATACAACATAGTTGTTCATTTTAATAAACATATATTAATGGGTGTTCATATTAATAAATATTTTTCCACAACATGATTGTTCTTTTGTGTGACATAGCATGTGAAATGTTTCCAAAGAGTAGTTGTCGCCCTAAAAGGTCATAGCAGTTCCCTACTATGATGAGATTCCAGAAGTGCTATGCTACTATTAGTGAATAAATACCATATGGCTGGATGATATCATTTGATAGGAAACAAACTATACACTCTATTAGGGTTTATTACTCATAGAACATTTAGATTCATTCTCATGGTGTGTTCTCTTGGTAATATTCAGCAGGATGTCATGCTAATGAGACCTGATAGTAGGAAATCCACACTATAAGAGTAATTTGATATTCATATCCGTGGAAGTGTGTAATGATCATTAGACATTAATATTATTATTAATAGATATTGTTTTTCTATACTTTGATGTATTGATGAAAATCATGAAAACATATGCTCACGGCAAAGTAGGATATATTGGGTGCATTACGAGTAATATTACTTTAATGTATAACGTGGGAAATTATTTAATCCTTCTATTTATTAATTAATGTAAATATCTCATCCCCTTTTATAGAAATTATATGCACTAAATAAATCCTGGTACATGGTGTGCTAAGAAAGAACTATATCAAAATGGACAAAGAACCAGTTATCAAGCATATTGGTTGATGACACTGGCATGAAAACTTCTCTATAATATATTTTGTGATAAAGGGATTATATTACACCGTAATTGTTCGTATGTGGTGGCCAATCATTGTGACATCAACTATATTCTCTATGGATTCCTTGGAATGTTTCTATACACTATCACTGGACTTTAGGTAGGTTAAACCTAATTCCACTATGAAACAGGACAAGAGGGCCGCACACTAAGTATATATTGACTTTCACGTACAAACATTCTTATTTGAGAAGTTGAATTAATATTATTCTTGATTATGGTATAATAACTATTCATTTATTCTTGATCGAATTTTATTTATTTATCATTGAATAAAGGGGTTAAATTAATTCATTAATTTAATAATAAATAGTCGTTATTCAGGGTCCAATAAATAAAGAGGATGTTCCGACCAAGATACGAGTTTAGTGGGAAATACTATTAAATATTATTTGATTAAATAATATTTAAATATAACCTTTATGGTAATAAAATGTCATGTAAATAATGGTTTTGTTATTATTTATTTGACATGGGGGGTTTCACATGGATTAATAAATAAGTAACGACACATGGGTCAATAATTTTTTATTACATGGTGTATTAAATTCCATGTTGTATTATTATTATTCTTCTATGACTAGGAAAAATGAATACTAGCCAAGGATGGTTTTTCACAACATTCGTGGAGAATCCTTTCAATCCAAGAGATTTATTCCCTCTCCATGATCATTCTCAAGAATGAGAGCGTCCATCCTTTACTGGATCTGACATCGCTCTGTAATCGGCCATCCAAGCGATTGAAGGTGGATGATGCAAGCCGAAGGATCTTCAATTCTAGCACCCAAATACTCCATTAGTGATTTACATAGATTTTTAGAGCACATTTGGATCACCTTAATAAGAGACATATCCTTGGTCTCTATATCACAATGAAGGTGCATCAATTATCTGCATTCAAATACATCAATGAAGAAATAAAACCCTAGAGGTATCTCTTTAATCTAATTAAATATATTATAAAGAAATATATATGATCCTCTCTTCTGGGTTCAGGGAATCTTTCTTACTTGTATAAATATATGACCTATTATTATATAGAAAGGTTTTTATCACCATATTGATCCTGGAATAATCGTTGATTATGAAAAAATTACAATTTTACATCGGCCCAACCACGCTTCCGCTGTGCTCAGAACCTATAAGTTGTATCACAAGGGAGTATATTTTTTTATAATTATTTGAACAATATATTTATTTTTTAAAAATTAATAATTTATATTTTCAATTAATTTTTAATATTTCTTGTAATATGAATTTCGATATTTGTTCATACCTTATCGTTTCAAGTAGATTTCATAGAAATGAATATTTTTTTATTAAAATTAAACCAAGGATCTCACCAAGAAGGAAAAAAAATTTGTCCTGTTAACGTGACATTGCATTCCATTTATTCCGTTTCACACACCATTTGGGCATTTACAGTGCTTCAAGAGCAATTCAGTAATTTATCAAGACATGTACATTTATTTCACATGGTGTAATTAATTTTACATCGTGTAATTAATTTTACACTATGTGTTGACCAGGATAGTCTGGAACATGATTACCAGAAAGTACGCCATGTGTCCATACATGACATATCATGTGTTTCCACTCGAGTCAGGGTGAAACTATGTATTCTATACATGACTCAACTGACCTTTAACCATATAACCCAGAGAAAAAATGTCTTCTGTCCCACTGAAGACACCGTTTACTCTGAGATTTTCGAAGTTAGCCTCGAATGATAAGTCCCTAGATGTGTACTTAGGATAATACAATGAAGGGTAGTACATTTTGTGTAGTCGGATCTTCACACCATGTAGTTTACCAAATTACACCGAATTAAAATATTAATATTTGTATAATGTTTAAATATTCAAATCATGCGTAATTCATAATACATGTTGTTACTGTATGCTTTGAAGCATATCACATTGCTTCAAAATCATGTTGTTTGTATAATCATTCATGAAGTGCTTGTTTTGATATTATGAATTAAATCATGTATTCAATATGTCACAAGAGTAAACCAATATACAAAGATAATACGTGTTGGATATATTCAGATGGGTATTCACTGTGTTACCTCCACGGTACATTTATGTACAAGGATGTGAATATTAATGAAGTTCAAAAAAGTATTATGATAAAAGGATTGGTTAATTAATGATAATAATTACTCGATTTGATCATGATTGATCATAATATCAATGATTAAAAATCTCAATGAAAAGATTATTAAATGTATAGTTCATTTAATGTATGGGGATAATCATAAAAAAGAATAGACATTTGTTTGTGATTGCTTTATTTTAATTTGTTTGTTAAATTAAAATGTTTTCTTGCGTGCCTTCTCCGCATTAATATATAGGTCATGCGTTCACATAGTTTATTTTATGTAAAACCCCTTTTCACCCTCACTTTAATGAGAGTTAAATTAATATGTAATGGATGGAGCTCCTTAGAGAGTGGAGGCGGTTCAAGTTAGGAACCAATGCGAAACCAACCCAAGGAGATAGAATGGTTGATATGTGGAAATATGTAAACAAAAACCTAATATAGTTGAACATGTTTCTCACATAGGTCAGTGTTAGATTACCAACATCTAGATAAACATACAAATAGTAAATCTCATGATAATACCCTTTATTTTACTTATGTCAGTTGCATGGTTAATCATTATGGATGTCTTGTCGTGATCACATAATTAATTAATTCCCAACCATTCAATATAGATCTAATATAAATGTAGCTTATGTGATAATATTATCAAAACATGGTTAATCACTTATGTATACCACACATAATATTAACATGCTTTTGAAAGATAATAAGTTGATATTAATTCATGAAATGTAAAATCCCTCAATAAAATTTTATTTCAATATAGCCTTCAATCACATAGGATATAATCGAACCAATAGTAAAAGTGCTTGACCAACCATAGTTGGGGTGATTTCATTTATCAGGATATTCTATTTTGAGGTTTTGGATTGACTTCACTTGGTTGAAATCAATGGCTGACTAGCCATAATAGAACGTGGAGTAATTTAGAGGCATGTATTGAGGATTACATTTACGATTTCAAGATTTGGGAGTCCACTAAATGGATCAAGTAGAAACAATTTAACGTATTTAGAATTTGGAATGAATACCTAAAACCATTCATGTAGCTTGACCAACCCTAGTTAGGGTAATGAAAAAGGAATATAGATCATTGCCACTAGAATATTCAAGAAATATGATATTCTAAAGCTAATGGTGAGGGTCATTGGGTTTTCACAAAATAGTGGGAGACTAATAAATATTAATTTATTTGTTGATCAAATATTTTCATGATAATGTAACAAAGTTTTTATCATCTTAATTATTGAGATAGTAATCAGAAATGACATAAAAAATATCACTATGATCCATAATATAAAAGGAAAAACTTTTCACTGTCATGAATTTCATGGAATGAAAAAGAATCCAATGGTTAAACCTTCATCATATTATCAAATATTATGTGCTAGATTAACCTTTACCAGTTGTTACTAGAAATGACGTGAGTGATGAAAAAATTTTCTTTGTATGAGAAGAATCTAAATGACACTACTTATGTATACTACTTCATGTTGTTATCCATGTATTTTGAGATCTTGAAGTAACATGAGGATATGGAAGCTTAAAAGTTGATGTCTCACCTTCGGGATCTCTATCAAGAGAAGGAAATAAAAGATAGGTAGGAGAACTCCAATGATTTGTTCACTACTATGCATATAGATTTTATTCCTGCTAGACCACTGGTAGTCAATTATGTTGGCTACATTGAATATCTGGACATCTTAAGGATTTCATTCCTAGATTAGTTGCATACAGATCTCATACTATCATCACTGCTCAAGGCCTTGTATAGGATTATTGTGAATTATAATATGTTCAATAATGATTAGATCTTATCAAAACATATGACCCTGATTCTCTAAATGTATAAGGATATAGGGCATGAAAATCTTGGAGTCTTTATGGTGAATAAGAAGAGGATGGACAAGGAAAAGGGAGATATGGTTTATAAAAATAGTGAATCCCCTAAGCACCCTTTGACCCAGAATCCGATGATCCAAAAGGCAAGGAAAGGAAAACAAAAAGTAATATGTTTTTCTTGTGGCCAGATAGTCCACTGGATGAAGAACTAAACCAATAGGTAAGGAGAATCAAAAGGCGTGTTCATTACCAAGTTCAATCATTCCACTTCTAAACACTGGGTATTTGATCTAGATTGTGGTTCTCACATCTGTATTCAAATTCAAGAACCAAGTATATTTTAGAAAATTTCCGGATGAGAGGTGGATCTGTTAAATGCCAATGGTTCATGTTTCTATACTCTTATAATTAGTGACTACCACATGTCATGTCATACTAGGATGATATTGGTTTTATGAGACTGTTATTATGTACCTACTATTACCATGAACATAATTTATGTTTTAGGTTTAGATAGAGATGGATTTATTTTCACGTTCAGAAATAAGTGTAGTTTCATTTATACTGAAAACATCTGTTATGGTATGGAACATTTCACTAATGGATTATATGTATTAAAATTTGAAAACCATGTGTTGGAAATTTAAAACTAATCAATTTCATATGACTCATAAAACACCTATTTGTGGCATCAGTAACCTGGTCATGTAAATGAGAAGCTCTTCAAAATCGTATGTCAAGAGGTTTATTTAGGATCTTCAGAGATAAATCCACTTGATAGATGTTACACTTGTTCTCAAGGGAAAATGACCAAACCACCAAATGGGGGATATGGTAAAATATCCAAAGAGCTTCTAGGATTGGTCCACAGATATGTGTTTGGACCATTTCATGTTGATGATAGAGGGAGATATTTTTACATCATTACATTTATTGATTACATTGGTTGATATTTATATGTATACATAATGAGGTACAAGTTAGAATCCTTTGAGATATTCAAGGAGTTTAAGAGTGAATTATAGAATCATCTTGGTATGATGATAAACAATATTCGATCAAGTCAAGGTGCAAAATATCTTAACAAATATTTCATTTACATTTTATGGGATTTTGGGATTCAATACCAACTCACTCAACATTATACACCACAGTTGAGTGATGTTAGTGAAAGGAGGAACCGTACCATGTTGTACATGGTATGTTTGATGATGAGTCATGAAAACATTAAATTATGATTTTGGGTATATGAATTAAAAAACTCAGTATATACATTAAACCAAGTACCATCTATGTTGGAAAATAGAATCCACTTTTGATCTATAGAGTGGGAAAATGTCTATTTTTTCACATACACGTCTATGGGGTTGTAAGGCATTTGTTAAGTCTTCCTCGGGGAACAAACTAGCACCTTGGGGCATGAAGTATATCTTTAGAAAATATTCCCTGGAAACAATGGGATATTAACTATAAAACCCCTCATACATGAAAGTAAATGTTGATAGACATTTTTTTTATTCAGAGGGATCACATCCACATAATGGATAATGAGGGAAAGAATTAATTTGATGAAGTTAATGCTCAAGATACACAATAATTGGTAACGGAACATGTTCCATATGTCCCCATGGAAGAAGTAGTTCCTACAACACAACTAAAATTTAGGAGTACAATAGAGGTAACATAACTAGAGCGATATGGTTTCCATATCACCGAGGACGGTGACTCAATATTGTTAAAAAATAATGAACCTATCACCGATAAGGAAGTAGTAGATAGCTTAGAAGAAACAATATTTCTAGGGTCTATTAATTATGAGATGGATTCCATATATCCGAACCATGTTTGGGTTTTTGTCCATGAACCAGTTGATGTAATTCATATTGTGTGAAAATTTGTATTTAGGAAGATACTATATATAGAAGGTAAAGTTAGTACCTATTAAGCAAGGAATGTGGCCAAAAGATTAAAATAGTTTCATGTAATTATCTATGATGAATTTATTTCACCATTTTCCATGTTTAAATTCATCAAAATCAAAATTTCCATAGCATCTTACCATCACTATGTGATTTGGAAGATGTATGTAAAACATGTGTTCCTTAATGGGAACCTTCTTGATAATGTCTATATGAAAAAAAAAGAATGGTTTGTGGCATAGGATGAATCCATAAGGGTTTTCAAGAATTAGATATCTATTTAAGGACTGAAGAAAGCATTCAGGTCAAGGAATATTCGATTCGTTGAAGCCATATTTTAATTTTGTTTCATTAAGAACGAATGTGAGACATATATTTACAAAATGAGTAATGGAAAAACAGTTATTATCTTAGTAGTGTATGATAATGACATTTTTTATGGGAAGTAAAATACTAGTCCTGCCGCCTATTAAGGACTGATTGAACTTGTGCTTCTTTATGAAGTACATAGGTGAAGCATACATCATTATATGGATCAAGATAATTCATGATTGATCAAAGAGGCTGGGAAGACTAAGTCAGAGTACACAAATTGACCAGATACTAAAGAGATTTAGTATGGAACAATCCAAGAGGGGACTGGTTCCAATGTCACATGACATACATCCTTCAATGAAAATGTGTCCCTAAACACAACAGGTGAAATATAGAATGAGTAATATCCCATACACATCAGCTATAGGATCAATAATGTATGTCATCATATATACTAGACTTGATGTTTCCTATTAGCTGATCATGGTAGGCCGATATCAAGAGTATCCAAGAGAACAACATTGCACATCTGTTAAGGCTATCCTTAAATATATAAGAATAACTAAGGATATGTTTCTGGTGTATGGAGGAGATGAGGATATTTTCATCAGAGGGTAGGCATATGCTTGTTTTCATATAGACCAGGATGATCTAAAACTGCAATAGGTATTTGTTTTCATTCTCAATAGAGGAGTTGTAAGCTGGAAGAGTTCAGAGTAGATAGTTATCGCTGATTCGATAGCAGTGTAATAATATATAACATCTTATGATGAATCCAATGAAGTCGTATGGATTTAGAAAACTGTCTAGGAGCATGATGTGGTACCTATCGATAAAGAGAATATCACATTTAGTTTTTATAATACTATAGTGGTGGATCATTCAATGGAGCCATGGTCACATCAATGGACCAAGCACATTCTCTTGATGTATCACCTCTTGATGTATTTTCATCAAAGGGTGTAGTTGTAGTGATAATAGTGTCCATGGAAGAGAACATGGTAGATCCTTTTTCTAAAGGCCTATCTTAGTAGAATCATGAATATGATGTGAGATCTAGTGGATTGAAGGTCGTTATCAGTTGGATCTAGTGCAAGTTGGAGTTTTTTGAGTTAGTTCCCTAAAACCAACATCTTTTTTACATTATTATAATAATATATTCTAGGTTTTTAATATTAATAAATCTCTTATAATATCATGATTTTTATTCTACATGGAATATAATTTGGTAATCTTCCAATGAGTATTTGTTATACTATAAGGTTATAGTTACATCCATCTATTATGAGAACCCGAAAGTGCTACGACACTATTCTTGAATAAATGTTCTATGACCAGATGATATCATTTTAATGGACACTAATTATACAGAATTTTAGTGGTGAGGACTCATATAACAATGAGACACCTTCTCAGGGGGTGTTCCCTTAGTAATATACAGCTGTATATTATGAGAACGATACCTGAAAATAGTAAATCCACCTTACAAGTGTTATTGGATGTTCCAATCTACGGGTGTGTGTAATGATCCTGATTCATTAAGATTAATATTCATGTATAATATTTTTCACATACATTAAGGTATTGAGGAAAGTCGAGAAGACATATTCTCGTAATGAAGTAGGATACATTGGGTGCCTAATGAGTAATATTTCATTAATGAATAATGCAAGAAAGGATTTATCCCTTCTATTTATTAAAAAATGTAAATATCTTAGTCCTGTTTATGGAGATAATATATCCTTAATAAATCCGTGGACATGTTGTTCTATGTATTTTCAATTTTTAGGAATTCATATAATGAGTTATCGAGCATATAGGTGGATGACACCAGCATGAACCATGCTTAATAAGAGATATTGTGATAAAGTGATTGTATTACAAGGTAAGTGTTCGTATGTGGTGGCATTTCATTGAGACATAAACTTCATTCTTTATGGGTCCCATGGAATTTCTCTAGATGCTAACCTTCGACATTAGGCATGTTCACCGAATTCTAAAGTGAAAGAGGCCTATAGTGTCACACACAACGTGTATCCAGAATCTCAGTTAAATAATTTTTTATTTATCAATTTCAATAAATATTATTCCAAACTATGGTTTAAAAATTATTCATATATCTATATTCAGATTTTATTTAATTATTGATGAATAATTCAATTAAAATTATTTATTAATTCGATAAATAAATCGTCATTATTCAAGGATTGATAATTATGGAGGATATTTGGACCATGTTACGGGTCCTGTGAGAAATAATATTAAATGATATTTGATTAAATACTATATAAATATAACCTGCAGGCTAAGAACATGTCTTTGAAATAAATGTATTTCTATTATTTATTTTCCATAGGGGGTTTACATGGTTTAATTATTATTTATTAACACCTGTGTCAATTATTTATTATTATATGGTGAATTACATTCCTAGTTATATTATTAATTTCTTATATGTGGAGGGAAAGAGAATGATTGCCAAGGTCGGTTTTCCATAACATTCATGGAGAATCCTCTAGAGCAAAGATATTTTTCCCACTCCAGGATCATTCTAAAAAATGAGAGTGGCCATCCCCCACCAGATTAGAGAGTGGTTTGGTAGTGTACCTCCAAGCGGTCAAAGGAGGATGACACAACCTAGAGGATCATCTATGCTAGCACCCAGAGACTCCTTCAGCGATGTCCAGAGAATCTTAGAGCACATGTGGATCAATGCAAGAGGAGATATACCCCTGGTCTCTACATCACAATGAAGGTTCATTTTTCAGTACCGGTCAGACACATCATGGGAGAAACAAAACCTTGAAAGTATATCTTTAATCTAATTAAATTAATTATAAAAAAATACACATGACCCCATATTCTGGGTTCTGATATTATTTTTTCATTTTCAAAATATTGGATTTAATTCTGTGGAGACTAGAATTTATCATTATGTTGATTCTGGAATAATCACTGATTATGGAAAAATAAATATTTTTCACCTGCCCAACCATTCTTCTGTTGCACCTGTAACCTACAATTAATTAAGTAGATGATGTTGTGTCCGAAGAAAAATAGGATGACACGTCCATTTTAATTCTCCATATATTAGACTTATACTACATTAAAATAGGGATGGATATATTTTACTATATTCAAGGATTAATTTAAAACCATCTTAAAGTGATGGACATTATCAGGAAAATAGTTTTCTATTTCCTGGTCACGAAACCACACTAATCATCATATGAATGATGAATAGATGTCACTTCCTATTTCATGGTCGTAAAAAACATACACAACTCTGGGAGGATTATAAAATATATATCTTTAATTAAAATCAAGTTTTTATTTATATTTTTTTCAATAAATTTTATGTGTTAAATTTTTTATTGATTTCTTCGGTTCGAAGTGAATGTAGCTAGGAGTTTAACTAAAGGATGTCATTGAAATATACCCTTTGGATATGTATGTCCTTATCTTTTTTTAATTACCTTTTATTATAAATATCATGATCATAAAATGAATTGTAGTTTCATATTAAATAGGTGGATTTGAACCTTCTAAGATAGTAGAATTATTTATTTGTATGTATTTTAATTTTGAGTTTTTTAGATTAAAAAGTTTGTCCTTAAATGTTTTCATGTATAGTGAATGAATTCATACTAATTTTAAGGATATCCCTGATTTGTTGAGGTTGTTAAATTTATTTGACTGTTAAGTAAGTATTCCAAATGATTTAATAGAAATTATAAAATTTTAAATGGGAAAATTTTGGTAAATAAAATAAAATTTAGTGTACTTATAATTATAACATGATGAAACTAAAATTTATAACACATTCTAATATAAATTTATCTAATTAATAAATAACACATCATGGAGCCCAAAAAATTGAAAATTCATTTAATTTCATTGAAATCATATTCAAATGGGTAATTGGGATCAAAATTGATGTTAAAATATATTCCAACACTAAATAAACAAAACAACATTAAAATTATTTAAAGACAGTTCCAAATTGTGAAAACTAAATTGATATATTTTATCATATTATTGAACACTTTTATATGAGGAATTATATTTTCAATAAAGAATAATTATTTTTTTCAACTATTTTTATGTCTTTTATCCTAGGTAATATTATGTTTTTGATTTTTTGAATTTAATGAACTACCCAGGGGCGTAGTGTCTATATGTCAGGAATTAGTAAAGTTAAAATTTCCATAAAAATCATGATTATAAATGCTTTAAATCTTAAAAATATTATATATTATCGATAATTTTAGAATTTCTTTGATTTTGGAATGATTTGGTCTTAATAATGAGTATAGATAAAAAAAATTGGTTTTCTAAATTAGTTTCATATTTTATCCATATAATATTTTAAATTAGTCAAAATTGTTGAATTATTTTTTTATTAGATTGATGGACTATTATAATATACTATATTAAATTACATCATGAATTGAATTAATAATTATGAGCCTCAAAAAATCATGCAAGTCATGCCTTGGAATATAAACCATGATGGGATGAATTTTAAAGATGGTATATATCTCATAATTTTCATGTTAAAGTAATATGACATTACTCATGGAGATATATAATAGGTTGGGATGAATTTCATTAATTATTTTTATGTGTTATTTTTTTATATTTAAAGGTTATAAGTTAATTAGGAACTAGGGAAAAGGAAAATATGAATAGTCTCAATGTGATAAATATTTTCTAAATAAATCAGTCATAACACTAGATAGAATTATCAACTAAATATAAACTTATATTGGTTGATAGATGATAGATATTTGAAAAATTATACAGTATTAAACAATTTCAAATGCATCCTTTTATTTCCCCAACCACATGAATGATTTGGAATAATATTTTGGAAATAATATGAACCACCCTATTCCATTTAAAATTTCATATCAATTTTAATTCAAAATGATTAGCTACTACATTGAGAAATCATGATGAAGTTATTCTAAATTATTTTTTCATTTTATGTTATTACGTGCTAAGAAATTCTTGTCTCATATTAAAAACAAAAAAACACACTCATATTTTCATGAAACTCTACTGTAGTATTATATAATTTATTTTTGACATTTTAGAAGAAAATTCATATTAGTTTTAATAGTTTTATGTAATAAATGACTAAAAAAACTTGAATTCAATTTAAAAGAGGAATTTTAGTTCAATGATTATTCACATAATCAATTCTATGAATAAATACACATATCATCATGAACCATTATAAAACCAACTATAGAATAATGTTTTCATTTAAGAATAAACCACAAATCAATCTTACTCATCCTATATGAAAAATTACTGGGAATGTTTGATTTCAATTAATAATGACAATTTAGTTCAAAATATATGTCACATGCTCAATTATATGAAAAAAACACAAGTAATTTCTAAAATCTCTATGAAATGGAATATTAACAAATTTCTGGCTTGTATTTATGAATGATGCATCATTCCAATTCTTGTTGAAATCAAAATTATTAAACTAACAAATTTTAACATAATAGATACAATTTAAAAAAATATACCTAAAATTTTCATTTCTAAAAAAATACACTCTCAATTTCATGAAAATATAAATATAGGCCCACTAATATATTCTGGAATATAAAAATAAATTTTATTTCATTTTCACTAATGGTGTTGTCTAAAAAGACATGTGATTTATTTAAATGTGGAATTTTAGTTCAAACCATGTGTGAAATTCATAGTTATTTGAAAATACGATCATGATAATTTTTTTCCTTTTTAAAGTGGAAATTCAGTTCAAAATGAACATCTCATTCTCATGTTTTTGAAAATAGGATATTATTATAAGGAATTCTATGAAAATTAACATTGAATCATTATTATCATATTGGAAAAAATAATACATCAATGCAACACTTGTATTGTTCGTAATGATTTTAAATGTATTTTTTATTTTGAATAATTATGTGGTACAAAATATGAGTAATCCACTCAAAACTAATCAAAATAACTCATAGTACAACAAAACATCATTTCCAAATTAACTTATTCATTTTTAACAATTTTGAACAAAAACCAAGACATTCATTCTTGTGGTGTGTTCAGAACCAGAAACCTCAGGATTTAAATTTACAAGTGATATATTAGTTGAAATTAAGCATCAAAATATCCATTAAATGAACACATAATCAAATAATTATTATATTCTATAAAAATATCTTTGTTGAATTTCCAAAATGTAATAATAAATTGATGATCTCTATGACTCATGTTGTAATGAAAATTATTAAAATTTGTTTTTTCCATTTAAAATTGATATTTTAGTTCGAATATGGTGTCACATGTTCAATTTTGATCTGATTTACTAATAATTTCATAAAACTATCAAAACATAACCATTATTGCATTTTTGGATTGTTCAAAGAAACCATACATTATTCTGACTCATGGTGTGGTTGGAATGAATAAAAAATGTATTTTTAAATTTAATGTAAAATTATATTGTAAAAAATGTGTCATACACTCCATACTAAAAAAAATGTTTGTGAAAATTAATGAAAATACAAAAATAATATCATTCATTCATTTTTTTCATATAGAATTGAACCACATGTCATTCCAACACACGTTGTACATCATATGAAAAAACACTAGTGTATGATAAAAAAGGAGTATTTGAGCTCAAAATAGTGAACTATATGCTCCATTATAAGAGAAAATAATCCAAAATTCATCAAATTCACAAAAAGGACTAATATATTTTATCCATGTAGTAGTGAACATAACACAATTCGGACTTTTAGTGTGTTTGATATGATAAAAAACGTATGTGTTCAATTAAATGTGAAATTATAGTTAAATATGTTTATCACACGGTCAATTTTGAGATAAACTATTCATAATATCATGACACTATAATGAAATTATTGTTGGTTGGTTAATGCCATGTAGGAATGAAGCATGTGTCATTATGACTAATAGTGTCATCAGAATGACCCTAAATGCATTTCTTTATTTTTTATTAATTTCAAATTTAATATGTGTCATTGAAAAATAACATATTACCTATTATTACTTGTACATTATTCAAACATTTAATGTTATATATCCTAGATTAATTATAAATAAATGTGTTTTTGTTACATCAACCAATTATTCAGAAAATCTTTTTTTGTGAATGCTCCATTAATTTTTGATGTAACAATACTGAATGTACAAATATATTTCCAAAATAATGATACTAATTTTTTAATTTTTTTTATGTAAACATTTACATTCTTCAATAATGTTGTATTTTATTTTTTATAGTTTTTTATGTTTTAGGGATACCACTGAACTAAATAGTGGTTATAATATTGTGACGAGGATTTTATTAGTGATAAAATATCACTTGAATGACCCAATTCAAATTGATTAAAATGAACTGAGAAATGATAAATTTTTATTGTAAAATGATTTATAAGAAATAATATTTTCATAGCACTTTTTTAGAAATGATATATTCATTTCTAATCCCGAAATATGTCTAATATATTTTAGTGTCAATACCCCCCATAAAAAGTGTTCGATTAATTATTATCTAGTGAAATACATTATAAATTAACTTCTTCTAATTAAATAAAATTGTTGAAAACTAAAATGAATAAGAATTTATGGAATAGAATAAAATTTTACCTTAATATAATTTAATGAAAAATTCCTCGACCACCATAGAACAGTTTTATAAAAATTATAATGATACAAATATAATAGAGGATATTTTCATATATCTGAGTTATTTAAACCCCATTAATCCTAAATGGGAAATTTAAATAACAATTTAAAGAATAGAAAATGTCCCCCACTATAATATGATGTCTATATCTACCCCTGGACACCCTAAAAACCACTATGACAACTCCAGGGGGAACACCATTATAATAATGGACTATCATCGGGTCCCTTATGCACGGTGAGGGAAAACGCCATGACTAATTAGCTCGCTGAACTCTTAGAGCGATACCACGAATATCCTAGTGGGATTTTCTACTACCCATCAAGTCCCAACCACATACCTAAAACTCATTATAATTCACATGGTCTTTTCAACAAATCATTCCACCTTCAAAAATTTCTTTAAAATTTCCCAAAAACATTGATAAAATTCATCATCAAATCAGAATTCCTTAAATTAAAGTTCATGTGTAACACCATCATCAATGAAACAAACATTTTTAAAATTTTATAAACACTTAATGATTTTGGTCATTTTAAAACTATATGAATATATAATAATTTTTAACATATATATTATAACAATTAATTAATGACTATAATTTATTTATTTATGTCAAAAATTATTTTTATGTTTTATCCTAAATGATTGATATAAAAGTTATTATTTTCTAACACAAACCAATTTTAGTGATACATCATTATAATACCCTTTTTAATTATTTAAACATGATTTTTTATTGAATGTTCATGAATAAATAGTCATTCAAGAAGATGAATAAAGTAATGATTTGAGATATGATGAAATTACTTTACTCAAACAGACAATTTATATTGTAAATAATCATTGAATTTCCATTGAATATTTATTTTTAAGAACAAAATACTATATTTCAATAAATTCATATATTTTTTGTTGAAATGGGTTAGTTAATGACTGTTGAAGAAATTTTTAATTATTAAAGGAACAACTATTAAGGAAGTAATTTATGGGGTTTTAGGTTTTTATAATGTGGGTCAAACATGGAAAAGGGTGATATTTTACCCAAATTGGACCTATTGGGTGTGTGTGTGCGTTAATTGTTTTATTGGGGATTATGTATAGATATTGTAGGATTCAAATAGTGGTATATGATAATTTTTTAAAATTAATTTTGGTTTTTACATCATGAGAACATATTTGAAAAAAAACTGCAGAAATAATGTGGGTTATTTAAAGGGAGTTATTCGGGCTTATTGTGGTAATTTCATGGGATGAGGGAATATGTTTCATGGGCATGGGTAGGTTGAAGAAATATTCATGTCATTTATAGTAGATATTTATCTATATGTGTGGATCCATTTCAAATTTCATAAGGTGAGGGATGATGTGTCTTTGTGATTCAACAAGGATAGGTAAGTTGACACTATATATCGTCGATAATGGACTGTTAATTGTTGTTTCTTTATGAGGTAAAAATATATTTTCATGATAAGAACAAAAAAAATTATGTATTTTTTTGTGTTTAGTCCACTTTTAGATCAATAATTTCGTCGATGGACCTTTTATCCTTTTCCTAATATGTACTTAAATGGTTTATGTGTGGGTCTATCATTGGGGAGGGGTGACTTATAGACCAACCAGTTCCTTGGTCATTACCTTTTCATATTCCAAATATATGGGGTTATATATAGACTAGATTATGTACATAACCTTTATAAAATCATTTTTATCTTTTACTAAATATATATTTATATTCCCTAACTGATAACCCAAATGTTTATTATTATTATTATGCCCTAGAAGAATACCGCATAGTAGTGTTCCATTCAGTGAGGAAGAAGGCTTCAGATGCACTTCCCCATAAACTAGAGGATACAAACTAGTTGTAAAGGGATAAACCATAAATTAGGACAACTATTACCATGATAAAATAACAGTAAATAATAATTCAAGTAATCAAACATCATCCATAATTGTAAGTAGAGTATTTATAATTTAAATTAATATTCACTTCAAATAAATTTGTACGAATTCCAGCATACATAAAAAAATCATCCACTAATACAATCACATATGATAAATAAATTAAATAAATAAAAACATATTAGAATGATCTAGTACCATACCCTAGCCTCACATTATCATAGTCTCCAATAATGCATTGAACTACTCTATCCGGACCAATTACACAACTTTTTCTTTCACAATAGATAAAATATAATGTCTACACAAGAAGTAGATATCTCAGGCATATAAAGAGAAATATTTATTAGTAGGATATATCCATATTCTCCTCATATATGTCTTCATAACCATGTATTTTTATAATGACTAATAAACAACTCAAAATAATCTTTCATGTTAGGACATCCTATCCTCACTAGGACACCATGACACCTCACCATTCCTACTTTGGCATCTACCAAAATGAATTCAAATATTTCCTTAAAATATTCAGAATTACCAAAGAATCTCAGTAGGTTTCCATAATGATCTTTAAACTGTACCCCCATCCTTATGAAAAATCCATTCCATTTTAGGGGTTGTTATACATCAGGTACCAAAGCTGTTCCACTATCAAGCAATGCCTCGCATGACGTACCATAGTTATACATGGTCACTCGTGAGATTCAACTTATAAATAACCCAATACATCAATACTCACTAAATAGATTTAAAAAATAAAATAATCTATTCAATCCATATCATAATGCTGATACCACCCATATAGTACCTTATTCATCCATTCCCACATAGAGGATACTGCTCATATAGTACCCTAGACATCCATTCTTTCTCAAGATATGTCGAAAATATAATAAAATGTTCATCCTTGATATATCTAGATACTCATCACATATAGTACCAAAGCATTACCCAATGATGTGGGGTAGATCAAATATCATATACCTACACCAACCCATCACTAAAAATATAAAACATCAAAGTCCAATGAATCCATTTTTCTGTGGTGTAAGATACAAATTAGAATATGGTAAGACCTCCAAGAATAAACTAACAACTACCTTCTCACTCAAGGAAGGATCCATCCATATAGTCTCATTTTCTAGGATAAAAATATAAGAATAAATAAGTAATAGGAAACATGTAATGAATCTCATTTCAAAATAACACTAAATCAGCACTAGGGTGATTTCCACTTGAGACACTACTACAAATACGACCTTTATCAGCACTAAAAATGGCCTTTATCAGCGCTATAATAAGAGATGATAACGGTGGTGAAGATAAAGGGGGGGGGGTCCCCTTTATCAGTTCTTCGAAAAGCGCAGATAAAGACCCCTTAATTAGCACTAAAAAAATAACTGATAAAAGTGGTATTTTATCAGCGCTAAAAAAAGTGATAATAAAAGTACCCCTTTATCAGCGAATTTTAGCACTGATAAATGGGTCCTATATCATCGCTTCCTTTATCACCGCTTTTATTTTAGCACTGATAAAAGTTAAAAAAATTTAAAAAATTTTTTTAAAAAAAAAATTAAAAGAAATTTTAAAAATATTAAAAATATTAAAAAATACTACCAATCAGGGGGCTTTTATTGTGCTTGAGCCCCCTTTGTTACAGCGCTTTTCTACCCCTGTACAGCACCCCATTCACCCCACGCACCCCCTTTACTCTTTAACAACGCTTGGTGCTGTATTCCCCCATGTGTGTGCGCCCCTGCCACCCCCAGGATTTGAACTCGAGACCTCCCCCTGCGTGCCTAAGCCTTTACCACTACTCTATTTTGATTTGTCTTCCAATTCATGATATTTCTATATATATATAGTTATATTTATTCGTATAGTAATATATATTTATATTAATATATATATATATAGTTATATAATATATATATATATATATAATATATATATATAGTTATATTAATATATATATATAGTTATATTAATATATATAATTATAGTGATATTAATATATATATTTATAGTAATACTAAGATATATATATATGTAGTTATATTAATATATATATTGTTATTAGATTAATATATATATATTTATATAGTTAGATTAATATATATATATATAGTTAGATTAATATATAGGTATATAAATATTCATATATTTTTATTTTAAATAAAATGGATGTTAGTTATTATTTAGATAAAGATAATATATTTTATATGTAAATTTATTTTATTATTTATATTTAGAATTAAATTTTTAGGTCTGAATATATAAAAAAATTGTACATATAGTTATATATTTGATTATAAATAGCAGTGCATTATAAAAAACGATAAAATTTCAAAGACATAATATCAATATTAATGTAATACCTTGGAATAAATTAAGACCCCACCAAAAAATCCCATAATACCCCCTTAAACGAGGCTGAAAATCCACAAAATGTTAAAAAAAACGGGGTACCCGACTAAAAACCCAATTTTGGAGGACTTCTTGGACACTTTTAGCCTCGAAAATCCCTTGAACAAGGTCCTCCCGAATCACAGCAACATAGAGCTCATCGCAGGCTTCAATTTGATATGTGGTAGAGCTCAAACGGACACCCGGATTAAAAGTTATGACTGTTTCAATTTTGAGTTGAGTTTTCAACATATTTTGGATCTTTTTTTAATTTTTTTTAATTTTTTAGTGTTCAAATTGTTATTAAATGACTATTAATCAATAATGATTAGAAAATTATTAATTAAAAATATTTTTTAAATTTTTTAAGAAGACATTTTCACAAAATATCATATATATTAAGTATAATAAGTGTAAATGTACATTTATACTTACCTAAAATATATTTAAAAATTATATATTATATTTATATATCAATATAACTATATTTATATATTAATATATTAATATATATTTTTTAATTTTTTTTTGAAGCCGACCCTTTATCAGCGCTACTAAACAAGCACTGATAAAGGGTGTCCCTTTATCAGTGCTAAAAAAGCGCTGATAAAGGGGGGTCCCTTTATCAGAGCTAAAAAATGTGCTGATAAAGGCACCCCCCTTTATCAGCGGTTTTTCGTTAGCGCTGATAAAGGGGGTGCGCTGTGAAATAACTGTTTTTGTGGTAGTGAGAACTATCTCCATATCCTAAACATTTGTTGATTCTTTTCTATCATCACAGACTAATATATCGAAGACTGTATAAATTAGACAATAAACACTTTTATATCCTCTCTAAATCACCATATCACCCATCAAGTACCCTTTAGGTTCTTCAAACCCATCTCAACCTCTTCCAATTTGCACCATGATATATACAACACCTTATTGTTTTCCCTCGTCCCATAAGACCTACCTAATAGATCCCTCAAGGGCCTGATCTAATCATCTTCGAATTCCACATTATATCTCAATCTCTAAAACTATAGACAATCCAAATAAATTTTACCAATGATCCTTTCAACATTAATGCCACATCCTCTAAATAATTAATATGATGCTCATACAAGTCATATCCCATGTCTCCGTTTGAGATCTCCCAACCCATCATCTGAACAAAACCCCCTTCAATTTACATCATTAAATCTCATTTACCTCTCATTTAAAATTTTATGTCCCTAATAAACCCTAAAAGGGTACTCCATATCATTCCTAACATGTAAAACCATCTCACCCATATCATCAAAGTCCTAATTTTCCATTCCTTCTATACTAGCTCTACGAAATAAAATTTGGTAATCGACAACTTTTCATTCATCCTATGACGTACCTGTAATCTCTTGTAAAAACCAACTAACATCATTGACCCTTGGAGACATAGTATTCAGGAATCTCAATTTTCTATAAACATAACTAGATCAGTTTCTCAATGACCAAGAGTATAGATGTCATTCTATATCATTAAAATTTTTCTCTTAGACCCTATCCCTTTCAACCAAATGAAACCAAATACATAGATGTTAAAAATCATTAATAAATATGCATATGGTTTTGTATTAGAAAGAAACCCTACCTCAAACATGGATTAACCATCCCTATAATGTTTTTCTCTACTTTTGATAATCCCATTCATGCCTCATTTATGATTGTATCAACACCTATGATAATAACTCAAGCCATATCAATCAAATAAATAAAGGCACATCCTATTAGTTAGATTCATCTATTCCCTATTGGAATCATTGTAAAACACTATCCTAGAGACATTAAAATCATTGTCTAATGAAAATGTATTATAATCAATGAAAAAATAGAAAACGCATACCAGGAATTTCATGGATAACTCCCAAGAATAACCCCTCTATAAGAAGATAAATATGGAGGAATAAATGGAGAGGTGTTTCCCAAAATAGACCTCCAAAACGCCCTACTCAAGGTGTCAATCCAAAAATAAAGGGTCTTACCTGAATTAATTAATGCTAAAACGGGGTGAGTTATGGTCTGAAATATTTCGGTCATAGTTTAATTACCTCCCAAAGTTTTCTATCATACCATATCCCTTTGGATCACAGTATGACATAGATCCCTCAACCATAAAAAACCGATGTTTTCTCTCCACACAGTTTGACCCATCTTGTAATAGTGGGGTTCCATACATTTGGGTAGAACCAATATCAAGAGTACCCTTCCTCCATGATATTTCCCACTACCTCCATACCATGGACTTCTCCATACTATATTATCCCTTTTCTTATTATTTGTGGCCTTCATAATCCCTACAGCGACACCCATCAGGGATACAATCCATGGCATGACTATACAGTCCACATCATAAATGAAGACAAATTTAAGGGCACAGCATCCCATATATAATATTAATTATCATTTTGTTTCATGCCCATCCATGACTAGACATCGACACTTAAGAGTCACCCCCTTTACAAAATAAATCAAAAATATTACACAACGATGTGACCCTCTCTATTCATGGAGTAACCTACTTTCTATGGTTTTCAACCAATCCTTCATACCTCCACCAAGTTTTGACGCACATATTTAATGGAATGACTATAAACAATCATTTAATGGATCCTATTCATCTTTTAAATGATTCCTAAATAAACCCTTATCATGATTTTTCCTATTCTAATTACAATGTGACAAGATATATCCAATGAAAGAAAACATTAAAGGGTCACCCCAACCATACTCTAATAATAACCTGAGATCCTGAAAAATTCTCAGATCTTTAAAAACATTTCATAACAACTCATATTGATGTTCCTACCCCAAAAATCCCAATATCAATCATAATTCCTTAAACTTTTCCTACTCAGTGGCCAAACATAAAATTGTATCAAACAAATATTGACCTAAAATTTTTTCAGGTTATTATAAATACCCCGCCATAGATTCTCACACTTAACAAATTAGGGTATAATATGTACCATTATTCTTAACCAACCTTGGCTATTAATTCCCCATGAAATAACAACAATATATCTAAGAATTATAAACATGAATTTGGTGAACAACACCAACACCGACGCACCATATTCACCAATTGTTGAGCTAAAAAATCATCACCATAACTAAACACCAAGATGAAACTCAACCAAACTTATCAATCCCTTGAAAAAAGTGTTTGATACCAAGTCTTATCTAGTATACTGTTTTTTTCATTCATAAATATATAATCTGAAAGGCTGATTCTAGTTCATAGTTTTCACCATCAGAGAAATCCCCTTTAAATATAAAATCCAACCATTAAAGTAACATAATTGATGAAATTTTTACCTCACCACACTATATTTCATAAATAATCATCTTGTCCTCCTATGGCTTTAAATTCTTTAAATCACCCAACCTCGTCCACTAATGTGCTATTTCATCACTCATGTTGCGATGCATTACATTTTTGGAGGCATAATAGAGTATCCAACCCCCCATACTATACTCTAAAACGGAAAATAATGGTATTATCATAGTTGGGTTCTCAAACACATACACTACCTGTCAAAATCTCTTTGTGACCATCAGTGCGCACTACTGAACCATAATATTCCTAGATCATCCCATCTTCATTCAAAACCTAATGTCAATACTAAAACTCTAAACCACTCTACATCTGAATCCAAAATATGGTATTTACAATAGAACTAGCTAAAATTAAATTCAAATGCACACCAAATTCTCAATTTAATCTGCACCATTCTCTACCTTTTTTAATTTCATCCAAAATCATGCCAAAATGAGGGTTGAACATCTTTGACGGGTTTGATTCTCCATACCATAAAAATGTATTTTTCATTACTCATTCATGGAAAAACACCCTTTCCCAAAACTCAAATTTTTTTTCTATTCATAATTAAAAAATATAACCTCACCACTAATACATGAGAACCAATATAGTACATCAATTTCGACATGTTCCCGACAAAAAAATGAATCATCCTCAGTAGTCACTAAATTCCAACCACACTAAGGGTTACACAGTCTTGAAACCAATGATGAAATCCCCACCATATGATATCTCTTATTGTTCTCTTCATTTTTAATTTTTTAAATGTTCTATCTTTATACATGTTTCACTTTTACTGAGCCACTCTAGTCAAATCATTGCAAAAATATGTTAATTACAATAGAATGATCTACCGTACTATGGTACACTAATCCATCCCTATAATCAACAATTTTCAAAGAGGAACTATTTCCTACACTCAGAAAAACATCAGGCCAACATACATACATGTGCCTCATCAAATCCATAATTCTTGACCCACAAATGTCTTATCACTGATCTAAAACTCAATAGGTTCCAAAAACAACTTGCGTGTAATTTTCCTCACGTGTCAAGGATTTTCCTAGAAAGAAATTCCATCACTAACTATCCTCTTTCTAGGAAGAGTGAACCTATTCAATAACACTCTCATAGGTTCTTTCCCACAATCTAACTCATTAACATCAATAATCAATTGGTATATGCTCCTATATGACTAAATCATAGAACCCAACTCATTCTCCCATGGGGTACAACCCATTAAACCTTAGCTGCCATACCTAAATCTCTAGTCATGGATATCAAGAATGTCCATCCCATGATTCCAAAATAATCATTGTACTTTATTTCCCAAATGATAAAGGCACCTCACTCATTTCAAGTCCCACTTCCCAATCACCCTTCACCTGAGTGGAATTCCAAACCTCAGTCTTATACTATATCTGTACCTATCTATGATTCATATATCTAGGTTCACGATCCACTATCCCATCAATAAGTACACCCAAAACAAACAAGTCCATTAATATATCCAATTTTTCCCAAAATATGCTTTGACACTGAAATAACATTGATTTCATTATATTGCAAAATCCTAAGGCTTTACATATACCTTTCTTCTACCCACTAAGTAGTAGTTATATGCTCTAGGAAAATAGTTCTCAATCCAAACCATATATCTAAGAAATACATTGAATACACCAATACCACTAGGGTCTATCCCCAAGAATACAAGTCCTATACTGACATAACAAGTGTCATTATATATCACATTCTATATGTAAATGTATAGTCATCACTAATGTAACACTCCTTTATTTTATAATATATTACTCTTTAAAAGATTTTGTAGTTTTCAATATCTTTATTCATAAGAAACATTAAACATATATGAATAATTATTATACATTGTAAAAAAAACTCATTATATGGTATTTATATGAAATAAATGTATCGAAAATAACTTCTAAATCACATAAAAATGACCATTGAACCTAAATAACTATTTTGGAATATAGTATTCATCCGAATTTTTTTATCATGTGTGATTTCTTTTAAAGATATTATATTTTAAATAAAATTTAATTCATAATATTAAAATTAAAAAAATTGTTTTTTACATATGTATATAATTAATTCAATATCTATTAATGGAATAAAAATGAAAATGAAGTCATTTTAAGGTGAAAATATATGTTTTATTCAAACAAATTTTATACATACATTGTATTTTTTTCTTATTAAATTGGATTAATCGCTATTTAATATTTATTTGAATTAAATTTAATGATTTTATATTAAATAAACTGTATGGACATTCATCAAATGGTTTTCTACATGGCATGTAATGAAAATACTTTTGGTTTTATACTGAAAAATAAATTAGAAAATGATTATCATTGGTTTATGTGTGATTATATAAAAATATATATCTACCACTTATATTAATTTAATTTATTAAATGATTTAAATCATTGGAATAATAATTTCCGAAATTTTTAAATAATTCAATTTCATTTTTGGTTATAATGAATTGTAAAAATTTAAAAAAAATTCAAACCATGGTTTGGGAAAAAATTTGTTTACATATGTTTAAACAAAGAGATAAGGGTATAAATTCCACATAAATGAGTCTTAATAATAATTTTTTAAAATATTTTGACATTATATTATTCTAAAATTAAAATTTTCCCATTTGGTTCAACAATCACCATAAAGTGACTTAATATTATTTAAATCTTTTAAGTACTTCCATGTGTGTCTCTCTCCTAATGGATAATAGAAATAATCTTCTTCTCATTTCTTCACAATCATTGAGTAATCTGCCTTAGAAAATTCCTTACTAAAAATATTATAATCTTAAATCACATGATTATTGGTATTTTGTGGGTACCCTAATACAGGATTCTAAAGGATTAATGTGAAATCCAAAGGAGGTATCTAAAAGAATATGTAGTTATCTCACCTGACTCTTTCATGGTGTATTTCTACTCAGACTTCCTAAAAATTTATTTTATCCATCATAACATAATTAACCCAGTAAAATAAATATTCTATGATGTTGTTATTATTATGGGACCACCATTTTTTATCTCATTTTTCATCCAATGGGAAATAAAATAATTACTTGTGTTTATATATGGATTGTTGTCTCGATGACATACTTTATTTAATTTTCCATGGCCACATTTAAAGGATAGATTTTATAATGGATTAAATGTTTATATATATATATATATAATATTTATGGAATAATTTTACTTATATAATTATAATATCTTATCCAACATCTTACAATCACATTCATCGGTAAACGATAATGTTGCTTGTGTGTATATGTGGATTTCAACCTCTATGAAGAGATATAATCAGTTTATCAATAAATAATTACATGTATAGTAAAAATATATACATTTTAAAAAATATAATATTTCTTAAATAGTAATTTTTCTATAAATTGTGTATATTTTTTATATTTCGTTCATTTTATCCATCGAAGAGTGGAAAAATCACTCTTGCATCTGTATAGACTATTGTCTACATGAAGTGATGTTATTAATTATTCATCAACACATTTTAAAAATGGTTTAAAAAATTCATAAAATGAATACATATGATATTTATAAAATTATTTATATTCTAGGTATTATGGTACCATGTAAATGGTGTAAGAACATGAATTGTTGAATCGATACATGCATGAAAAACCTACAAATTTTCATGTGAATAATTATTTTGAGGAAAAATTATTTTAAAAAAAGTTCATTATATATTTTAATGTAATAATATATATTAAAAGTTATATATGAATGTAGATCTATTATATATGTATAATACAACTTTTATTTATTTATATGGATTAAATTTAAAACATGAAGGGAGAGACATGGGGTAAGGGAATTATGATACAATATCATTTCAGTTTGATATTGCCTATATTAAATTTACAATGAAGAAAAATCTATGTTCCATGTTATTATTCCACATCCATTTCTATATCCTCTTTTAATTTATAGGGTTTTTTATTTCATTATATTTTCCTCTATGTGTTAACTAAAATAATTTATATAATGGTTTTTAAGAAAACATGACTTTACTTGGTCTCCCATTGATGAACTATTTCCTCAATGTCCATGTGATTCGAAAAAAAAATAATTATTTATATTTTATAAGATAAAAAACCATTTAGAGTTATTTTCAACCATTCTTCTCTCCATTTTCAATGTTTTAAAATGAATCTTCTAGCCATTTTTTGAATAAGGTTTTTTTTCAATTTTTACTAAAAGTGTAAAAGTATTATTTATTTTACATTTTATAGAAATGATGATTTTCAACAACAATTACTATTTTTTCAATGAATATTCCATTAAAATATTACATAATTATATTCAATGAAAATTTGTGTCTCAATAATATATATATTATTAGTTATACTGATACCTAATGACATTGATATTTTCCTTATTTTTAAATAAATGTTAATGTTCTAATTTGAATGTATAATTCATCTATGTCAACATCCTTTAATGTTTCATATGCATCAATAGGCATATGATGTAGTGATATCATGCATGTTACTATCTCTAGATGACTTATGATTATGTGATGATGAATGTTTTATGGTTCATTTTTCTTTTCCATGGGTAATAAATGGATGAATTTTTAAAACTAATTATGATAATTTGACTAAAATATGTAAGATTTTTATTATGTAAGTTGTGACTATAAAATATGTCCAATTAATTGGGTAATGTGATATAAATATGTCATGAAATTATTATGATGATAAAATGGACATCATTTTGAATAGATATATTTAAATTTTAATGATTCATTATTACAACTTGTAGTTATGCTCAAATTATTATGTTGGACATGATTTTCAATATCTATGTTTCCAAAATTATGATTTCATGTGCTTATGATTCTATATTTCTTTTTTCTGAAACATGAATTATGATTTCTCCTTTTACACCTTTATTAATCACAATTCATTATATGAAATTATTTTAGAGATTATGATCTATGCTAATTTGGGAATGGATCTTTTACATTGGTAACATGAAATTGATTATGTTATAGTAGAATTATGATCAAATTATGCTCACTTTTGATATATATTTAGCTTTTTTACATTATTGAGTATATCGTAGACCCAATCTTATGTATCTATTTTCCATAGGTTATGATGAAATGTTTTAAGTAATAAATTTTTTAATGGGTTATATGAGGAAATAATATTATGGGAGATAATGAAGATATTTTATGAAATATGTTGATTATTTATCTAGTATCTGTATAAAATAATCATTTATGGTCAGTGTGTATGTACTATTGTAAAATTCAATGTATATTCAACTAAAATAATGCAATATTTGTCTATGTTATGTATTGGTCACCATAGGTTGTAAAAAAGTACGTTTTAGTCATTTTTTGATATTAGGTTATGAATAATACATGGATATAACAACGGAAAAATATAGTGAAAAAAACTAATATAGGATCAACCTAAAGTCTCATAGGATGATAAGAAGTTGTTAGAAACTAGGATATCTCATAAATGATTTTATTTTGATTTATTACTTTTTTTTTAATATTTCTCAATAATGATATCAACTATTTTTGTTTTCATTCAATGATCTGAACTAGGATAAATAATTATTATTATTAATTTAATGGGAAATTCAATGATAAACCTCATAATAAACCAAATGAAGTAGGTTCTCGAATAAGAACCTTGTGATTATGCCTAACCATATATCACAATTTAAAATAAATAGCCTAATACATGGTGAGTTTATCAACACACCTAATAATGTTAATATGATGTTTCATGCGACAATAGTTGATGAAGGACATGAAGGGATGATGATTCCAAATTCGACATGTCTGAAATGTGGGAAGATTCACCCATGGAAATGTTTTAAATGAATGGGATTAATTTTTATGTGTGGAAAAGAAGTGTATAAAAAAAAATTGCTATGAAAAATTGACGAGTTCATTAGAGGGAAATAAAATTCATACAAAGGTACCTCTAATATGTTTTTAATGTAAATATAAAAAGAAGGGATTTAATTTACATATAAAAATGTTTTTAAAATAAAAACCAACGTTTATAGAATAAAAAATTGAAATAATAATAAGAGTTATGGTAATGAATCAGAATTATAATAGGAAGAAATTAAATAAATAAATTGACTACAAAATAAATATAAATGAATGGAAAATAAAAATTGATAAAGGAGTTCATTAATAATCTACAAGGGATCTCTACATATCCTACCCTAAAGTTTATATGTGTGGTTTTTGTTTAATGCTTTATTTTAAATAGTTTTACAAAGAAAACCGTACCTCTATTGTTTACCCTTTCTAGAAATGAAACATGTTACAAAACGTAAGACCCTTGGAATTAAGTGGATGGTACCAAGAAACAAAAATAAATCCCAAACTTATTAATGGTTGTGGATATAAATTAATTGTTCCACAAATTTAAGGTATGTATCACCTTTCCTCTCACACTAAATAGTAGTTAGCAACCACTCTCACACATTAGAAGTAGTGATGACCTATCCACCTCATTCTTAACGATATTGGGAATCTAAAAAAAGAATAATGAAGATACTTGTTATATTAATGTGACATATATAACACTCTCACTCCTCAAGGAAGATAAAATGAGAATTATGTTATAATGTGTGGAACAATTTTAATTGATAATAATATAAAGGAAAATTTGACACAATTTTGATCTATAAATTATTTTCATGGTAAATCATAACATATAACGAACATTGGGGTGTATTTATAACACCTAATAGCTTTTAGATCATTCTATAACCTCTTATGGGATTAGAGATCCATTGGGATAAAATTAAGGTTTATGAGGCACCATTGAAGAGTTTATTTTTTCTCTATTTCGATTCCATTGCGTAGTGTGAGGGTGCCATCGATTAGCCTATGAGGTCCACTGCATACCACTAAGAACATAAAGGTGGATGAATCTTAGATGGTCATAAAAATACCTTTTAATCCCTATATTATATATGAAAATTAATTATAATATTAATGACATATAAATGTGTAAATTTATAATGTTAAAATGTTAAAAACACTTTCATGGTTTTGTGATCATTAAAACAAACTTAGAGAGTGAGATATACAACATAATCATTTGTTTTAATGATCATAATCACTTTAATAAATTAATAATACAAACAAAACCATGATGTATTTATCAGGAATATTTCTAAAACGTGTTTCAATACTTCATAATGAAATTCAGAAGATATTTTTACAAATATTTTCAATGATTAAGAGAAAAAAATTTAGATTGAAATTTTTTTCCCAAATTTAATGTTATCTTCACAATTTTCAATATAAAATATAACATTAATTCCAATTACTTTGATCATAATCCATATATTTATTATCCAAATCCATAAGATCATTAATATCATCTTTAAAAAATACATAATGTTTTATTGTTTTTAAATATTTCAATAAATAATACATAACTTAATTCTCTTCAATTTTCTCTCCCATTTGGATAATATAGAACCATAAATATTTAAAATTGTTATACTACTTAAATGTGATTTGAAATTATATGAATAAATAATCATATTTAAAATACTTGTAAAAAATGATTATACAATATATACATATATATATATATTCATTAACTTCTCCCCCTTTGTAATTATCATAATTATTATAAGGTTACTGCATGAATAATAATATGAGGACCAAGAATAAGAGATAAAATGTGGTAATAGAAGTTTCATAAATCATAATTTTAAATCTTCAAATTTATAAAATTAAATTTAATTATTTAATACACTTAATATAAATTTATAAAACTATACACAAAATTCAATATATACTATATAGATTCCATGATTTTTATTACACTCCTATTACATAATTTTAATGATAAACAATATAATTGTGTTACAAAACAAGGATCCAATGGTTTAGTGTCATTGGAATATTGGGACAAAACATAAAATTTAATAACAAAACATAATCACTATTTAATTCCTTATTATCTAGATTCATTGCGTCCCTTAGTAACTCCTTAGTATAATTATTCACCTGAGGATATACATCAAAGAAATTGGGGTGCTATAAGCCATGTAATAGTATAAATAAGAATATTAATCAATATAATATTTTTAATTATATCATTATCACCATAACATAATTATTGGATCATCATCATAAATATGAGATTAAAAATTATAAAAAGACATAGAATGTGAAAATTTATAAAAATGAAACATCATTTCTTAGTTTTTAAATACCACACATAGATGTCAACAAAGATAACATCATGTTCACGCCTAACATACGTGAATAATGATAACATCATTATTCTGAAAAAATCTAGAATCATGATCATGAATATTTCACCTTAACTCCTAAGATAAATAACATTTTCCAGTTCATTGAAGTGATATATAATTATGGATACACCAGTCACGTCATAACATTTACATAATCATGCATGCCATATTGAAAGTAAATCTATCTTGCACATAATGTAACCCATGGAAGTAAATCAGTCCCATTTAATAAAACATAAATTCATGAATAATAATTTAGTTCCCAAATGAGAAAGGTATAATAATATTTAGTATATGAATTATCACACTTGAGTGAAGAAAAAAAAATCTGAAGAGAATTCAAAATGTGTTTTGGAGAGAAGAGTTATTTTAGAATTTCATTTAAT
Organism: Viscum album; assembly: GCA_963277665.1. Lineage (NCBI taxonomy): Eukaryota > Viridiplantae > Streptophyta > Magnoliopsida > Santalales > Viscaceae > Viscum > Viscum album. The sequence goes on from OY728126.1 coordinate 1,167,492,366, forward strand.
TTTTCATAACATCAGATTCCTAAATTATATATACAAAAAGGGTAACATGAAAGAAAATGAAATTATATCTGATGAATATTAATATAAAATCCACACACAAAATTGGAAATAATGAGGAATAACCCAATGAAAATGACTTAGGTTCATGAATACCCTTAACTTATGTTTGAATGAATTATTCAGATTAATATCTTATATTATAAAAATAGAGTAATTAAATAATAAATATGGAACCTATACACATTTATTTTTATTTATTGTAATATTATTATGTTCACTCATGGAAATTGTGTTTTGTTATCGATTCCAATTCCACCATTTCAAAGAGGTTTCATTTCTTGGTTTTCATGATTAGTTCGCTAGTATACAAGTATAAAAGTTCATCTAGGATGATAATAATTCAAAAAAAATGATATTATATGTTATTTTTGAACTTAAATAAATTTAATTGGTATTATATACAATTTAATTCTAGATAATAGGTTGATTCAAAGGATAAAATGTTTATGATAACAGTTTAGATTGATTTTGGTGGTTTTAAATCACAGAGATGTTGTTTAATTTTACTATTTAATTATATATATATATATATACATATATATATATATATATATTAGTTAAAATATATATATACAATTATAAAATACATTTTAAAATCACTCTAAACTATTATAATGGTTTTACGACCATCCTTGAAGGTGATGAAGAGAAATTAATACACATCATCCACGATGGAGGTAAATCGACACCTCACGAATAACTGTTTAATTTTTAGAATAAAATTGAGAGGATAAGAGGTTTGAGAATGAATTATTACATAAAACTAATATAATTACACTATATATATGATAATATAGTTATATTTCCCCTTGGATAAGGTGAGGTGAGGATAGAATAAAAATTGAAAAGAAATAGAAATTAAATTTAAAGAAAAAGAAAGTGGATTTTACCTATTGAATTCTTCTCCATGAGATCCACCTTAGGGAAATTTTGTATAGTATTTTTTTGAGAACAAAGGATCCTTCACATGGAGGAGTGACTTAAGTAGTGTTTTTTGTAGAATTTGGACAATCTTTTTTGATTATAAGGTGTGAGAAGAAGATGTGCTGAGGGGCCTTATTTATCGGGAAGGAAAATGGTGTATTTTTATTATTTTATTCATTAGTTTTAAATTTTTTCTGATGACTATCAATATTATTGAAATTATCACTAATTATATTAAATAATAAATGAGTGTTAAATATTATTGTGCTTACATCAGTAATGAATTATAAAATATGGAAATTAACTTATACTTTTATATCCCTTAAATTATTGTATTTCACTATTCAACAAAAATTCAACTATTTTTTAAAAAATATCAAAAAATAACCCTAACCATATTTCAGTAAGTATAATTAAAAATTGAACTGAATTTTATTAAAAATAATATTTTAAATTTTTTAAATTTAATTTTTAAATAAAATAATCATTTATTTTTAAAATAAAAGTTTTAAATTATAATTAATTTTATGAAACTTTGAAAAATTAAGTATTGACATATAAAAATGTATTATAATCATATGAAAAATATTAATTTATGTAAATTTTTTATGAAAACTCATTTTTTTTAAATAATTATATTAATTATAAAATTGTAATTAAATTTTTATAACAAAAAATAACAATAATTAATTTATCATTTATAAAAACTTTATTTACATATAACATGAAATAAAAATACCATATTTACATTCATAAAATAAAAAAAATTATATATACATTCATAGGAGAGGTTATTATTCTATTGGCCGAATTACTATTTATAATTGTCAAATTACTATCCGAATGGTCAAGTTACTATTCCATTGGTGTGGGTTCCTTCCCTGAATGGCCCGAAATCCTTCTTTTTTTATTGATTTTTGATATCCCACCTTTTAAGGGATAAGGAAGCACCCTTAAAAGGACATTAGACTTAAATATTACATTTCTTATAGGATTGGAGACATTTTAGGGCCCATAGGTCTAAAAGAAATCATACAGACTTTGACTAATTGAAACTAACCCTCCCCAGCATCTGCTTCGTGATCATCTCTCCACCTTTTCATGGTTATTCGACTAGTTTTCCTTATGTAGTGATGCATATGCCGATTTCAGATGACAATTCCATACCTTGTGATTCTTCCAAATATGTTAGCTATAATATAGTGAATGCATCCTACTCTTGTATCCTCCTCTAGAGATGGTTCCTTATTGAAACAGTCTGGGCATCAGCATAATAGGTGGACCTGTTGGACTTGAGGTGGCCCAAAGGCCTTATTGGTGGCCTAAAATCCTTACTGACCTGAAGGCCAGGATGTCACAAAGGCCTTAAGGACTCCAAGCCCAAACTGTTGGCCCAAGGTGAATAGTTATGGCTACTACAGTACCGAATAATACATGATATAGTACCTTCTACAGTTCTACTACAGTGTTTCTACCGTCAGACATAGTTATTCCTTCTGTTGGTTTTTGAACCTGGGTCTTGGGGATGCACTTATAGAGACCTCACGAACAGTGTTTAGGCTAATGTGCAATAGGTTCCTTAAATTTTATAAATACATATTTTTAAATTAAATATTCACGCATAAAGGTTTATTATATTCTATATGTTATTTAATGTAATTTATACTATATTGAATAATTATAAGATGTGAGTATCCATATATAATGGTATGGGTTGTTACATTAGTCCCCCATTATGTACAGTGACCATCGAAATTTCATTTTACATACTATGATGAAAAATAGTGAAGGTACTTATCTTCATTTCTTCATCTGGATCCCATGTTTCCACTTCATACATATGGTTCTAAAATAGTATGTTGACCACATGAGTAGTCATGTTGCATAAAATATTGTCTCTTCGGTCCAAAATCTTCAATGGTTGTTTCTTGTAAGAGATATCATCTTCCAATTGTAAAACCTCTGGATTTAGTACATGTGAGGGATCTGGTATGTACATTTTCAATAGGGATACATGGAATACATCATGTACTCGACAAGAATTTGGTAGAGTTTCAACTTGATAGGAAACATCTATTACAAGATCAATAATCTCTAAGGATATTATGTACCTGAGACACAATTTTTATTTCTTACCAAATCTCCTAAATCCTCTTTCATAGAGATCTGTGGAGAAATACCATGTCTCAAACCTCAAACTCTATATCCCATTAATGATTTCATGCATATATCTTTTGTCCACTTTGGCCTTCCTTGATGTGTATATGAATTATTTTCACCTTTTACACCATTTATTTGACCGTTTCCAGTCCTAGTAGCTTATGTTCACTGAATTTATCCAAGAATTCAAGTGTTCTGCATCTTTTCCCACAAAGGGGATCGTAGGCAGCCATTTGATTGCTTGATTAGAAACTGTTTCTGTAATAGAACTCATCAAGAAGATAATTTTCATCCAATCCTTCTTTGAAGTAAACAAAACATGAACTCCACATGTCTTGTATGCTATGAATTTTATGCTCATATTTTCAATCAGTTTGAGGATAATAAGCCATAATGAGGTCCCAGTTAGTGTTAAGAGAATGTTGGAGACTTTTCCATAACGTTGAGGAGATTATTCGATCACAATAAGATATAATATATAGTGTTATTCTATACATCCCTACCTCTTCTCTGATATATATTCGTTCAAATTAATCCAGTTAGAATCCATCTCAAATTGTGATAAAGTGAACCATCTTTGTAGGATGATCCACAAAAACCCATATTGGATTTTTTCATATGGATTTATTTGGATGTTTGGTGACAAAGTATGTGGGGATGTATTCCTATTTCAATGATATCATGGTTAATGGTTTTATCATCCCCTAAAATATTTAATTTCTACCTCCACTTGCTGACATTTGAGGCACATGGATATATATTTAGCGATATCCTTTTTTATATTGCACTGCCAATATTCCTCTTGGAGGTCTCAATAATCATTTTTCTCCCTAAAATAATAGAGAAGGTTGAGCTATGTACCTGACTCAGAATATCGTACTTCATCTCTGGATTGAATGGTAAAAATAATCATGACCCAAATCACACAACTCCTTCTCCAACAATTTTGAACTCCTACAATCTCCCCTTTCTAATGGATTCCACCATCTGAATTTCACATCATTTAGTTGAGAAATCATTATTTTATCCACGAGGGATGGTTGAGAAATAATTTTACATAGGATTGATGATGTTCCTTCCTTAATGATACCCATGTCCATCCTTTGAAAATCTAAGAATATTGTGTCCTTTTAAATTCTAATCATTGATAATATTACAGGATCATTTCTATTTATGTCATAATCTGTGTTATTTTCGTTACTGTGTGGGTGGTGGATTTATTAGCCTTATTACATAATGAGCTCTAACCGTATCCACTAGTGCATATAAGGCTTCTTCCATGTGAATATATATTTGAGGAATTTTTTATCAGTATATATTTTACACTTCTCCAAATAAAGACAATGTCACTATATTATAAATTCGACGATCATATCTTCCAACTCCATGTCATGCATGGGATTGTTTTTCTTATGGATTTTCAAATTCCATGACGTTTAGGCTATCAAATAGTAATTTCTCATGAGAACATAGCCTAATACCAACTTTGAGTCATAGTTTTATTCCAGAGAGTTCCACAATTATTGGTAGCTCTGTACCATTGTGGTAATAATACTCTTTCTTAACTCCTTAAATTTGTTTTCACATTCACCATTCCATTCAATATTTTCTCCATTTAAATTCATCTTGGTTAGTGAGCTCCAAAATCATGATAATTTCTTAAAAAATCAATGGTAAACCCAGCTAGACCAAAGAAACTCTAGTTCTCCTTTACAGATGTTTTCATGGAAAACCGTTAAATTTCTATTGTCTTGGAAGGGTCAACAAGTATTTTTTGGTTGGTGATAACATGTACCAATAATTATACATCCTCTATCCATTACACACAATTACTATACTTTTCTAAATGTTTCTCAATTCAAAAATTCATTAGAACAATATTCAAATGCACCTCATGTTCTACATTTATATTGGAGCACATAAGAATAAGATATATAATTACTTCCACAAACTTCTTGAGGTAATATCTAAAGACTCTATTCATTGATTCAATAATATTATTAAAGCATTAGTGAGTCTAAAAGGCATCATGATGAACTTATTCTATCAATACCTTGTTCTAAAGGTAGCATTTGGATTATATTCTATTATCATCTTTAATAGGTGATATATTGACCAACGAATAACCTTAGATAAATACTTGGAACCATTTAGTTGATCGATCAAGTCATTTATCCATAGTATGGGAAACATGTTCTTTATCATTAATTGTTTCTCTTATTATAATCAATGTGCAGGTGCATTGATCAATCATTCTTCTTGACTAATAGGACCGCAACACCCTTAGTGAAGCACACGGCCATATAAAACCCGGATCCATATTCTCGTGTAACTGATTATTATGTTCTTCCTAATAAATGGCGATTTTTCTATATTTTGTCTTTGATATAGGTATAGATCCAGGAATAAGATTAATTGAGAACTCATCCTCTTATCTAGGAGGAAGATTATATAATTATTCAGGGAACACATAAATATAGACCCTAATAATGGTAAAGTCATCTAGCATGATTCTACCTTTTTTTGTCAATATATTTATCTATACAAACTTGTTCATAAAAAAATATTATTAACACTTGAGATGATTATTCTGAAGATTATTCATCCCCATCCTTACACTTATACAAAATTGGAGAATTCTTGGGGATGTGAAGAGTGATTTCCCTTACCCAGTAGTTGTTGTTGTATTTGTATAAGGATATCCAATCCATACCCAATATAGAATCAACCTACATCAAAGGAAATAATATAAGAATTATTGGGAGGTTCAGTCCAAAAACATTAATAAGGGAGGAGGTATATATTTTGGATGAAATAACTGCCCCTCTTTTTTCTCATAGATAACTGTACCATCATATTTTAAGGTGTTCTTTGAATAGTTATACAAATAATGAATGATATGAAAGAATACGTTGAAACAGAATCAAAATGTATGTTCTCTATTATTGAATGAATACCCAGCGCACCTTTCAAAACACTATTTTCAGACTCTATATAATCAGTTGTGATGGAACAATATTTTCGTATAGCTTTTGGATTCGGTGTTTGATTACACAAATTTCCTTCAAGGTTTTGAGCATTACTAAAATTTATTGCATATTGACCTAGTTCCCTACAAATAAAACATTGAACCATGATTGGTGCTCTCATTTCCTCACCCACATTTGCATGCTTCCTCATGTCTCTTCAATATTCATGAGCTTAGTATCCTTATCAACCAAAATTGAAGCATTTACATATCCCTTTATGGTAGTTCCCACGAATATTCTTCCCACATTTTTCACATGTGTGTGGTTCGGTTTTATTTCCATGTTTTTCAAAATATCATCTATCTACAAAATCCATCATTAATTTCTTATCACCAGAGCAATGAGATAACTCTCTCCATCATCACATTAAGAAAACGTTGTATAACTTTTTCATAACTCATAATGTCTTGAATTTATAGATCCTTTCGATGGTTTGGTTTTAAACAACTAAAGATTCTATCTATTTTTCATTATTTATTATAATGAAACCCAAGGTATACCTTTAAAACCTTCTGAAATTATCTTCATATGCCATGAGATATTCACCTTCCTTTTTCTTAATATCTATAAATTATCTATCAGTCTTCATATAATGATATCGATGGAAATAAATGTAAAGAAATATTTTCTTATGGAATTCTTGGTCCATCTCTTCAATTTAATCCTTCTTCTTGGTTTCCTTTATCAACACCAAAAAATGATCAACCACTTTAAATAATTCATTAATTGCTAGATTCAACTTTTAAATCTCAGAACAGTGAACCATATAAATGATATTCTACATTGATTTGGCCCACTTTTTTCATCTAGTGGGTCAGAATATCCACAAAATTTCAATGGACATTTCATCATAAAAAAATTGATAGCTTGTTTCTTCCACATAGGTGACGGAACACATTACACATTATTAATGTTATTGTTCACACCATGAGACATCTGGGTAAGAATCACCCTAAATAATGAACTCCAACTCCCATTGCATTGGTGACTTCATTCAGGAATTCTCTCCATTGTCCCTCACATGTATTATTGGCTTTGTTTCTATAGGTTCACACCATTTTATAAACTGTAAAAGTGTTTAACAAAACATAAGTAAAACATTCATGAATAAATAATTTTATCCTTTCTATAATTAACTCTAAATTAATATCTTATTGGATTTATATGTTTTTCAGGTTTATAAAATATAGCTTCTTCGATGATTACTTGAACATATCCTCATACTAAGGGTTTCTTGGTAATGTTCTCTAATCTTAAATCCCAAATAAACTAAAACATGCACTAATACCAACTATATAGAACCTTCATTTCATTACACTGCAGTTACATAATTTTAATGATAAAAAATATAACAATGTTATAAAACAAGGATCAAAATATTTATTGTCTTAGGAAAATTATGACCAAAACAAAGAATTATTTAATTCACTCTTCTCTACCTTATTAGTGTCCCTCATTTACTCCATAGTTTAATTAGTCACCAGATAATATATTTCAATGAAATGGGTTGAAAAAATCCTAGTAAGAGTATAGTTAAAAACATTAATCAATATATCCTAAGTGAGCGTTATCGTCAACATCATAACATATGAATTGGATCTTCATAATTAACATAATATGAGTCATTATAAAAAAGACACAAAATTTTTTAATTAATAGAAATCAAACATCATGTCTTAGTGGTCAAATATCATATAAAACCATGAACAAAGCTAGTATCATGTTCATGCATAATGTATGTGAATAATTATAAAATCTTCATTTTGAATAAATCAAGCCTCATGTTCACTCATATATCTCCTTACCACATGATATACATCGGACTACCCAATTCATTAGAGTGATATATAATCCGGGGTGCACCCATCAGATGAAAAAATTTACATAATCATGCATTCCACATAAAACATAATACAATATTGTATATAAAATAACACATGGAAATGAATGGGTTTCATATAATAAATCATTCATTAATCAACAAACTTTTGGCTTCTAAATGAGAAATGGATAAACATATTTGTTATATGTATCTTCACACTTGATTTAATAATAAAAAATCTGTAGAGATGTCAATATGTTTTATGGAAAGAAGTGTTCATTTAGAAAATCATGGTATTTGTTTTTAATTTATATTTTTATGTTGTATATCTGCGAGAGAATAGGGGAAGGATAATGAAATTATATTTGAGGAATATTAAGATAATATCCAAACTGTAATTTGGCATGAAATATGAATAACCCAATGAAACATATTTGGGTTCGAGAATGCACTAACATTATTTCTGAATGATTTCTTCACATTGATATTTCAGAGAATCAAAGTAAATTAATTAATAAATAAATAAGAAATTTATTGTACATGTATTTCTTTTATTAGAGTATTTTTAAGATAATTAATGGATTTTTGGATGATTTATCATGTTCTATTATGTCATTCTAAGAGTTATGGATTCTTGGTTTCATGATCCATTTCCTTGTATACAATTGTAGATGTTCATTAAGTTGAGAATAACTCTCCACAATTGCACTAGTTTCATGTTACTAGTGCACTTCCAAAAGTTATATTGGTCTTATATTTTAATTTTTCTAGATATAAGGATAATTAATTAGATTAAAATATAAATGATAATGGTTATGATTAAATTAAGTGGTTTTCAAGCACAACAAACTTGTTTTGTTTTATTATATAATATTATGTATATATAGTTGTTCCAAAAGATAAAAAAGGATATAAAATAAATTGTGAAATATTTCTCGACCATTATAATGGTTTTATGAGCAACCATGATGTTGATAAAAGTGAATGAAAATTCATCATCCATGATGGAATTAAATCGACACATCATGAATGACCATTTCAATTTTAGAATAAAAAGGATAGGATAAGAGGTTTGATGATGAGTTATTTGAATAAAATACTAACATTATAGTACATATAAGATAACAGATTTATCATTCCACTTGATTAATGGGAGGTGATTATGGAAAAATAATAGAAATGAAATAGAAATGAAATTAAATGAAAATGAAAGAGGATTTTACCTCTTGAATTCTCCTCCTTGAGATCCTCCTTAGAGAGGTTTTGTTTGGTATTTTGTTGAGTCCACAGGATCCTGATCATGGGCGAAGGGCATGGGAATATTATTGGGAAGTGTTTGTATTGGATTCTGGGATTTTGAGGTGTTAGGATAAGAGGTGTTGAGGGGTGGTATTTATATGATTAGATAAATAATTTTTTTATTATTTCATTCATTTGTTTATTATTTTGAATCAAGAATATCATTGTCATTTACCATTATAACTATATATATATATATAATAAATGAAATTTAGAGATTATGGTTATTTCCTCAACAATGAATCATGAAATACTGAACTTGACATATAATTTTATACACCATATATTAATATATATCACTATTCACCAAAAATTATGCTACTTTAGTAAAAATCCCAAAAATTTAACCTACCCATTTTTTGATGTGTAGAATTATAAAATTATTTTCATTTAATGAAAATTAATTGTGATTTATAATATTGAGAATAATTATAATATGGGATATTCCATTGAAAAAATTTGTGGCTGTTATATATAAGGGTTCTAAAATTCATTAAAAATATACGCAGGATCATGTTTTGTAAAAAAAGATAACTTTTACTTATCTATGTGGTTAAGAAGGTCTTATTTGTAGGAATCAATTGAAATGTCAATTGATATTCATATCCCCCTCTATTTTATCATTAAAATCACAATCCAATATGCTGACAAAATTATATTTTAAAACAAAATTTCAAATACTAAAAATATTTCAATCCTTGAAAATATAGCTTAAGAACTAAAAACTGCACTACCATGTTATTTTAAAATCAATTTTGAAAGCTAATAGGGTATAAAATATATTTTATCATGCACTATATCCCACAAAAATTGTCATTTTTTATTTAAAAACATTTTAGAAATAAAAGGGTAGGATCCTTTTCAAAAGATGCATATTTATAAGGTATAGATGATCCAAAAAACGCGTAAATCAAAATTTAAATTAAAAAAATAACAAATAAAATGAAATAAATAAAATAATCAATTCATGATTTTAGAGAAATATATTAATGAATCAATAATAAATTTTTAAAAAAATAAATACATTGTTTTATTAAATAAATAATTCAAGATGAAATACCTATAAATATCAATTAATTCAATGTTTAAAATAAATCTAATAAATCAGTAAATATCAAGGTGGAAAATTTTTATAAAGAGGAAAATCATTTAAATGTTTCTATAAAAACAACTAAAATATTAAATTCATTATTTGAAATTAATTAAGTGAATATCCCACTAAATTCAATAGATAATAAGAAATATACTTCGATTTCATAGCCTTTTCCATAATTATAATTTAAAAAATTCATATGTAAATTATATATTAAATATGAATTAGGAATGTTAGTGGAATATTTATGCATAAGCATCCCATACCATGAGTTGTCCACAAAAATTAATATATCACAAAATTTTAATAAAATCCAACAATAAGACTAATAAAATTATCATATTATATATCAATGGGATGATAGTGGAGACAAATTTATGAATTTTACTACCGAAGTTATTAGACTAGCGCTCATGATTCATCCATCATCCACTCTAACAACTCATGCTGTGTGGATGAACTGTGTTATATATAGGTGAGTCACAATGCCTTTGACTATCTTATGGGAAGTGATAATGTGATCAAATCTTTCAAGAAAAGGTCTCATATAAATTATTAAATATTACCAACCAAGTGGAAGATCCCCCTTCCCAGAAACCTCTTCCTCAACTCTCTTATCCAAATCACCTTGTCTTTTCTATTTTTCGTCATGTTCTCCCTCTTTAATAGCTTCTTTCACCACATAGTTAATTATCCTCATCCTTTACAAAAGATATGCCTAAAAATCGATACGATCATAGATTTTTTAGGAATTATGGACTTGGTATTAGGTGAATAGTTATTGAGAAGGTTAGGGTAGTCATAAATATACTTTTAACACCATGTAATCTAATGACTAAACATGTGTAGATCCATTAAATGTGTCACGACCCGTCCTCGGGGCCCGTGCTGTGACTACCCCAAGCCCGCCATGCATAGGGCAGGGGCTTGGGACAAGCACCAAAGGCGTAAATCCTGATAACGTGGAAGGAATTGCCTTTATAAAAGTAACAAAACACCACAAAGTACAAGCGGAAGTAAAACACTAAGTACAAAGAGAAGTGTTGAAAGGTAAATGGGCCAGAATACAAACCCAAATGAAAGTAAAACTACAGCTGAACAAAGTACAACAGAAAAAGACAACAGCTGGAAGGATGGAAGCGGCTCCTGGGTGGTCCTCCTCGGATCCGACCTGAAGGGTTGGTACAGATGGCACAGCTCCTGGATTGTCCACCACGGATCCTACCTGAAGGGTATGTACAGATAGCCTCCACAACGCTCTCACCTGTCAACCTCCTCATAGTGTCGTCTCACCGTGAATTCCACCTCTGGATACAGACTCGTCGTGTAGTCCACCTCCGGGTACTGACTCGTCGTGTAGTCCACCTCCGGGTACCATCCAGTCCTCAAACACTCGGCCTCCGTCAACACTGCCCGTCGTCTGTAACCAACACAACGAGGTGCGGGCATAGCCCGTGCAGGGGTGAGTATAACTATACTCAGTAGGGACCCCGAGACACTCAAGGTCTCACTAAAACCAACAAGGATAACCACAAAGAAGATATCAACAGATAACCTCTACTTAGGTATATGCCCATACATATACCTAAGTTATCAAGTACCCCATCTCAATCATGAGGAAACACAAGGATTATGAAATCAACGGATAACCACTACCCAAGTATATGTCCATACATATACCTAAGTTATCATGTAACCCATCTCAATCATGAGGAAACACAAAGGTCGTAGAATCAGCTCAAACCAGGATTTTTATTATCGAAACTGTAACTGCTAAAGAGCTCAGTTTCTGGAGTGTACAGTGGTCCTGTCATGACTCTGAGGTACTGCTCACTAACCTAAGACTGCTGAGGTACTCCGCATGCTCGTCTCTGGGTGGGTCCACTCCACGAGCTATAGGTTGATACTCCAAGTATCTCAAAGTCCCACGAAGAAGTATCTCAAAGGACCACCTCGTCACAGGGGTCTCAACGCAACAGAAGGTGCGTCAATCGAACGCCCGGTCTGTGAGTTACTAGCCCTTCCGTACCAGGGGCCCGGTTGGTTTCGTGAGCAAACCCACCCGGCCCTATCTCAACTGTACCCTGAAATCTCATAGGGTAAACTCAAAGGGACAGCTTCTCAATGGGATCACCAATGCCGCTGACGGTTCGTCAATCAGAAGTTTGGTCTTAAAGATATCAGTTTTTCCGTTCCAGGGGCCCAGTTGGATTTCGAGTACAATCCAACTCTCCCAAACTCCAACTGCCTCCAAACCTCGGGTGAAGTATGCCAAAATTTCCGTCTCATCAAGAAGAATTCAACGAGACATACGGCGCGCCAATCGGATGCTCGGTCTGTGAGTTATTGGCTTTTTCGTTCTAGGGGCCCGGTTGGTTTCGTTAGTGTACCCACCCGACCGCACTGCAACAACATCCAATCCTCGAGCAGAGTACGCCAAAAGATCTGTCTCACTTAAAGGAAAGCATCAAAGGTGATGGCACGTCAATCAGACGTCCGAAGGTCAAGATATGAGCATTTCCGCTCCGAGGGCCCGGTTGGTTTCGTGTACGAACCAACCCGGCTGAACCCAAAATATTCCGAAACCTTGGGTGTAGTATACCTAAACGATCGTCTCGATCCCAGGATCTCATCGTCGCTGACGGAGCGTCGTTCGGAGGCCCACAACTCATGTTATGAGAAAAATACCGAAAAGGTCCTAAAACGGGGGGTCTGGGCCCGGACCACCCCGGGCCAACCCCCCTGGGTCGGCCCAAACTGGGTCGACCCGACCCGGCCCGTCTAGAGTGGCCCGGCCCGAACTGGCGCGGACGAGGCCCGAACGCCGGAATCGGCTCAGCCGGTTACGGCCGAGCGGCGGGGGGCATGTTGCCCCCGCCTGAGAACACTGTGGCCCCCACGTGGGGCCACCCCTGGTCAGCGGACGTAGCAAGGCCGCGTCCCATGTCTCGCCAGACCCACGCGGTCGCGGGTCTACTGGCCGCCGTCGGTGCCGCCGGTGGGTTCCGCAAGCCACCGGAGATGCTCCTGTGGTCCTATTCCATTTCCGTCTGCGCTAGAGGTCCTCCCGAGACCCGAACATTGCTGCAAAGCTTTCAAATAGACCTTGCGGCCCTGTTCATCGTCGTCTGAAAATCCGCACGTCAAATAACAAAACACACCGTCTTCGTGGTTCTCCGGCACGATGCGATGGCGCAGCGCCCCTTCACCGTGGCCCGACTCCGTCCGCGGATGTCTTCGGGTTTCACCAACGCGGTGCAACGGCGTCGCACCCTTGTTCGTTTTCATGATGCGGCGCGACGGTGCCGCGCATTCCTTGCCGCACGTTTCCGCGCGGTGCGACGGCACCACGCCATCCCCGTTTCAATCCACAAAAGAAACCCACAAGGATAAGGAGGAGGGTCGGCCGTGTCTGTGCGGTCCAGCCCCCTCTCGTTAATTGATTGAAAATGGTCATATTTCACGAAGATCGTCAAGTTAATAATCACGAACAAATTAAATAATAATTCTCAACATCAATCTGCATGAACGAACGATCCGCGGATCAACCTGGAATTGGTTGGTCCGTGCTCGTCGTTCTTTTCTCAAAAGATAATAGGACACCAAAATAAAATCCCCTACCTCAAGCGTCGTCGAGCGAGGGTTCGTCACGGATTTTCTCATCGCGGAAGAAAGCGTCGTGGAAGGAGCATTGCGGAAGAAACGTCACTGACGTCGCGGTACACAGCACCGCGCCGTCCATCTCCGAGGGTTTGGCGTTCTTCGTCAGAGTTCGGAGCGTTCTTCGCGTTCTTCGTCGAAGAAGAACGCTTTCCTCCAAATTCTCTCCACGCCACAAGTCCAACTAAATAAAATAAGTTCAACCCTTATTTTATTATTGACCTAAGCTTTTGAAATTCAAAATATAAGAAACGAACAATTAATTCATTGAATTAATTGTAACGATTGAACTGCCTAATTAATGAGGCGTTTCTTAACCAGAAAAACGCACGGTTAACTTTCATTAAAGAGGGGGGGTTGCAGGTGCGTTACTTAGAGGAAAAGAAATGGTGGGGCTTGTGCGGGCCCCACCTCAAAAATATCTTACCAAGTAAGTAGGATATTTTTGGGTTCCACCCTATCCGCTTAACTTAGCTTATGTGGCTTTTAAGTGGCTTTAAGTGAAATAAAATAAAATTGTCGCACCACTTTATTTTATTTATTAGCTTAACCCCAAAAACTAAAAACCACACCCAAGCAAACGGAACTCCGAGAAAGGAGTTTCTAAGAGAATATCGGCACTGCATGTTTATCGGTGCACTCGAATTTCACTTCCGATCACTGGTTCAAAAGTTATAAAAACCTGCTCGTTCGTTCACTGAACGTACCCGAGCTAAACTTCGGAAAATGATTCCGGGCACACCGGGCCTCGGAATCAGGTTCCATCAGAAACTGCGTTCTTGTAAAATTCCAAAGAAAATTAAGAAAAAAATTTCCTTGAAATTTTCGAGTAATTACATTACTCCCACCTCAGGGCTTTACGTCCCCGTAAAGCTTCAACACAAACTAGGGTCACAAAAGCTGTATTGAGAATGCATCTGAGCCTTCTGATCCCTTGTGCTTACATGGAGACTCCCGTACTGCCAGTGAAAGCGCACCCGAGGAATCGACCGTCCTCACAGGATCTGCTCATGTCGATACTTGATCCCCCCTAGAACCTCCATAAAATTAACCCCATCGCCATCGTCCAGCTCCCCATGGTAGATGATATTTGAAGGATCACGCACGTATCTCCTCAGTTGAGCTACGTGGAAGTTGTTGTACACCTGGTAAAACTGAGGTGGATGGGTCAAGTGGTAAACAACCCCGCCTACCCATCTAAGGACCTAAGAAGGTCCGCTGAACCTCAGATATAACTTGTCGCCTTAGCCACATCTCCGTAAACCTTGTTGAGGTGAGACCCATATAAGGACATGATCATCATCCTCGAACTCATGAGGCCTCCCATTCCTGTTAGAACTGAAACTCAAAATGACTGCTGCCACGAGAGTATGTTTGAATGACTCAAGAGTGATCGGTCGCACCCTCTTGAGTATGGGTTTATCCTGTGTTTCCTGGGGTTTCCTTTTCGCTGACCAAGTAAAATCCATCCCGACGTCGTAGTCAAACCACAACCTTTTTGTC
The DNA here is from genome assembly GCA_963277665.1 of Viscum album. Classification (NCBI taxonomy): domain Eukaryota; kingdom Viridiplantae; phylum Streptophyta; class Magnoliopsida; order Santalales; family Viscaceae; genus Viscum; species Viscum album. The sequence goes on from OY728126.1 coordinate 1,167,507,916, forward strand.
TAATACCGTCAATTTGTGTATGAAATGTGATTGCCCAGTCCATACTCAAACCAACATCGTAAGGCCTCGACACTGCCACCAAGATATTTCAACCGAAACTCTCACCTCGAGGGTCTGACCACACTATCAGCATAAGTGTGATTATCGAGTCTTCTCCAATGGTATCTCTAGATGTGAGGGTCAAGTCTACGGCTTACCAAAAACTCTAGGTCTGGGAAAAGATTTGTGGAAGGAAGGAATGATTCGTATCAACGCCTATTACTACGGCATCTAGTAGTGGACATAGACGGTCCCTTGAATCATTTTTAGAGCAATTGGATCACACTCCTTGACCGCATGCAGCCGCACTCTTCCTCCGCCCTCCAGCTCCCTGAGCCTGGCGGGGATAACTAAGGCGGGTGGTTGTATCATGTTAAGATGTACACCACATCATGCTGCTCTCCTAGCTCTGTCTCCGAGTCTGCTGCTTCGCAGACTCATTACTCCTTAAAGCGTCCACTTCTTGAAACATTTAACATGCTCGAGTCTCTAAGACTGGTGCCAATTTCCTATTTCTCACTGCATCGTGCAGTCTTTATCCGCTCCTAGATGACCTGCACCTTCTTTGCCTATGATCTAAAAGAGTTGCTAAAAATTTCTCCTTTTCCGAAAAGAGAAACTCAGTCTCATCCCCTGGATGAACCACGCCCATTCTCTAATATAGTCAATCCTGACATGAATGATGCATTTATTCCATGGATGATGTCGTAAGGACTCGACGTAACTACCAAGAGATCCAACTATCTCTCTCGCCTCCAAGGGTCGAGTCACACTGTCGGCATTAGTGTGAGGTCACTGGGTCTCCTCTAGTAGAAATCTAGAAAGTGAGGGTCAAGTGAACATTCTTAACCAGGACCATTCAGTATCAACCAAACATAAAGGACAGGAAAACAAACATCACAAATATAAGTGTCTTTTTATTATTGAAGCTCATAGTACAAAGACACAAATACAACAGAAACATGGAACTAGAAGTATAAGGGACGTATCCACTAGTTCCTCTCCTGTCCACCTGCTCCCGGAGCTCTATTGCCTTGTCCACTACTCGGCTGTTGCTCAAGCACCAATCGCTGCTTCTGTCTCGGTGGCTCCTCCAACACCCGCTGATCAACTGTGCGGGGGGTCGTATAGTCACGTGCCAGGTGACCCTTCCTGCCGCAGGAGAAACACTGTCCGTTTCTGGCACGCATGGATCTGACCCCACCCTGGGTGCCTCGCACCACCGATCCTAAAACCTGAGATCACCCAACTGGTGGTCTGGTCCTCCTGGACCTCTGCATCATCTGTCTACTGCCAATAGATGACTCGGCTACTGATCGAAAACCCTGCGGCAAAGTCAGAATCTCCTGTACATGCTCGGGGTATAGATCTACTGGCACATTCTCCACCCTGAAAAAGGTCTCGAAGTCTTCCCATGCGAAGGCCATCCCATCGAAAAACTGGAACAAGTGGCTCCACCACCTTTATGCTGGTTCCTGAAGAAGGCTGGCAGCAAAGATCACCATGATGTCTGCCCGCGTCCCCACTAGCCCGAAGACTCTCACCACAGCCTCCAGCCAATCCTCAGCCTCCTGCGGGTCCGTCTCTCCCCAGAACCTGGGTGGTCTCTGGCGCTGGAACTCATGCAGCGCGCTCAAGTGGCGTGCATCGCCTACTGCTGGGGCAGGTGGCATCGGTGGCCCAACGTATGTTAGTACCTCTGGTGCCTCCGCTGGTGCCTCAACTGCAAGAGGGCCCTGTACCGAAGCCTCATCGCTCGACAGGCTGTCAGTACGCACATCCCTCTGGGCTCCAGCTGGTCGTCCGAGAAAAGGCATCCTAAAAGAAACAACATGACACTGTTAAACGATTATACCTGTTGAGATGACCTGGTTTGAGCTGACATTTAAAAACTTCTGGAAACACACACGCAATCAGTGTTTTCGTGAACAAATTTGGAAATAAGTTGCCAGGGTCCTGGTGTAGGGATACGTCGGCCACCCGCACCAACACTGGACTCCCTGAACTGAAAACCACACTTGGTACTCTTAACATTATTGCTTCACAGAAAGAAAATATCAGAGTTATAAGTTCTGTGGTAGAACTGACTCCTCTGATACCAATTTTTCACGACCCGTCCTCAGGGCCCGTGCCGTGACTACCCCAAGCCCGCCTTCCATAGGCCAGGGGCTGGTGACTAGCACCAGAGGCGTAAATTCCGATAACTGGGAAGGCATTTCCTTTATAAAAGTAAACAAAACACCACAGAGTACAAGCAGAAGTAAAACACTAAGTACAAAGAGAAGTGATGAAAGGTAAATGGGCCAGAATACAAACCCAAATGAAAGTACAACTACAGGTGAACAAAGTACAACAGAAAAAGACAACATCTGGAAGGATGGAAGCAGCTCCTAGGTCGTCCTCCTCGGATCCTACCTGAAGGGTAGGTACAGATGGTGCTGCTCCTAGATTTTCCACCACGGATCCTACCTAAAGGGTAGGTACATATAGCCTCCACAATGCTCTCACCCGTCAACCTCCTCCGAGTGTCGTCTCACGGTGAAGTCCACCTCTGGATACTGACTCGTCGTGTAGTCCACCTCCGGGTACTGACTCGTCGTGTAGTCTACCTCCGGGTGTCGTCCAGTCCTCGAACACTCGGCCTCCGTCAGCACTGCCTGTCGTCTGCAACCAACACAACGAGGTGCGGGCATAGCCCATGCAGGGGTGAGTATAACGATACTCAGTAGGGACCCAGAGACCCTCAGGTCTCACTAAAACCAACAAGGATAACCACAAAGAAGATCTCAACAGATAACCTCTACTTAGGTATATTCCCATACATATACCTAAGTTATCAAGTAACAAATCTCAATCATGAGGAAACACAAGGATTATGAAATCAATGGATAACCACTACCCAGGTATATGCTCATACATATAACTAAGTTATCAGGTAACCCATCCCAATCATGAGGAAACACAAAGGTCATAGACTCAGCTCAAACCAGGATTTTTATTATCGAAACCGTAACCGCTGAAGAGCTCCGTCTCTGGAGTGTACAGTGGTCCTGTCATGACTCCGAGATACTGCTAAATAACCTAAGACTACTGAGGTACTCCACACGCTCATCTCTGGGAGGGTCCGCTCCACGAGCTACAGGTCGATACTCCAAGTATCTCAAAGTCCCAGGAAAAAGTATCTCAAAGGACCGCCTCGTCACAGGGGTCTCACCGCAACAGACAGCGCGTCAATCGAATGCCCGGTCTGTGAGTTACTAACCCTTTCGACCCAGGGGCCCGGTTGGTTTCGTGAGCGAACCAACCCAGCTGTATCTCAACTGTTCCCCGAAATCTCATACGGTAGACTCAAAGGGACCGCTTCTCAACGGGATCACCAACGCCGCTGACGGTTCGTCAAACGGACGTGTGGTCTGAAAGATATCAGCTTTTCCATTCCAGGGGCCTGGTTGGATTTCGAGTACAATCCAACTCTCCCAAACTCCAACTGACTCCAAACCTCGTGAGAAGTATGCCAAAAGTTCCGTCTCATCAAGAGGAATTCAACGAGATAGAAGGCGCACCAATCAGACGCCCGATCTGTGAGTTATTGTCTTTTTCGTTCCAGGGGCCCGGTTGGTTTCGTGAGCGAACCAACCCGACCGCACTCCGACGGAATCCAAAACTCAAACGGAGTAAACCAAAAGATCTGTCTCACTTAGAGGAAAGCATCAAAGGCGACGACATGTCAATCGGACGTCTGGAGCTCAAGATATGAGGGTTTCCGCTCTGAGGGCCCGATTAGTTTCGTGTACGAACCAACCCGGCCGAACCCAAAGTATTCCGAAACCTTGTGTGTAGTATAACAAAATGATAGTCTCGATCCAAGGATCGCATCGCCACTGACGGAGCATTGTTCGGAGGTCCGCAGCTCAAGTTATGAGCAAAAGACCGAAAAGGTCCGAAAATGGGGGGTCTGGGCCCGGACGAACCCGGCCCAACCCCCCCTGGGTCGACCCGACCCGGGTCCGGGTCCGACCCGACCTGGCCTAGCCAGAGTGGCCCGGCCCAACCAAGGCGCGACCCGGCCCGAACCAGCGCAGACACGGCCCGGCCGCCAGAATCGGCTCGTCCGATTACGGCCGAGCGGCGGGGGGCGTGCTGCCCCACGTGAGAACACCGCGGCCCCCGTGTGGGGCCTCCCATGGTCAGCAGACGCGGAAAGGCCGTGTCCCGTGTCTCGCCAGACCCGCACGGTCGCGGGTCTGATGGCCGCCGCCGCCGCGGTTTCAGCCGCGCCGGCGACCCGCGCCGCCGGTGGGTTCTGCGGGCCACCGGAGTTGCTCCGGTGGTCCGAATCCATTTCTGTCTACGCTAGAGGTCCTCCCGGGACCCGACCTTTGCTGCAAAGCTTTCAAATAGCCCTTGTGGCCCCGTTCGTCATCGTCTGACAATCCACACGTCAAATAACAAAACACACCGTCTTCATGGTTCTCTGGCGCGACGCGATGGCGCCGCGCCCCTTCGTCGTGGCCCGACCCCGTCCGCGGATGTCTTCGGGTTTCTCTGACGCGGCGTGATGGCGTCGCGCCCATGTTCGTTTTCAAGACGCGGTGCGACGGTGTCGCACATTCCTTGCTGCACGTTTCCACGCGGTGCGACGGCACCACGCCATCCCTGTTTCAATCCACAAAAGAAACCCACAAGGATAAGGGGGAGGGTCGACCGTGTTTGTGCGGTCCGGCCCCCTCTCGTTAATTGATAGCAAATGTTTATATTTTACTAAGATCGTCAAGGAAATAATCACGAACAAATTAAATAATAATCCTCAACATCAATCCGCATGAACGAATGATCCGCGGATCAACCGGGAATTGGTTGGTCCACGCTCGTCGTTCTTTTCTCAAAAGATAATAGAACACCAAAATAAAATCCCCTACCTCAAGCATCATCGAGTGAGGGTTCGTCGCAGATTTTCTCATCACGGAAGAAAGCGTCGCGGAAGGAGCGTCGTGGAAGAAGCGTCACTAACGTCATGGTACACGACATTGCGTCATCGATCTCTGAGGGTTTGGCATTCTTCATCAGAGGTCGGAGCGTTCTTCGCGTTCTTCGCGTTCTTCGCGTTCTTCGTCGAAGAAGAACGCTTTCCTCCAAATTCTCTTCATGCCACAAGTCCATCTAAATAAAATATGTTCAACCCTTATTTTATTATTGACCTATGCTTTTGAAATTCAAAAGATAAGAAACGAAAAATTAATTCGTTGATTTAATTATAACGATTTAACTGCCCAATTAATGAGTCGTTTCTTATCTAGAAAAACGCATGGTTGACTTTCATTAAAGTGGGGAGGTTGCGTGTGCGTTACTAAGAGGAAAAGAAATGGTGGGGCTCGTGCGGGCCCCCCCTCACAAATATCCTACCCAGTGGGTATGATATTTATGGGTTCCACCCTATCTGCTTGACTTAGCTTAAGTGTCTTTTAAGTGGCATTAAGTGAAATAAAATAAAATTGTCGCACCACTTTATTTTATTTCATAACTTCACCCCAAAAACTAAAAAACACACCCAAGAAAATGCAACTCCGGAAAAGGAGTTTCTAAGGGAATATCGGCACTACGATTTCATCGGTGCCCTCGGATTTCAATTCCGAGCACCGGTTCAAAAGTTAGAAAAACCCTCTCGTTCGTTCACTGAACGTACTCGAGCTAAACTTCAGAAAATGATTCCGGGCACACCGGGCCTCGGAATCAGGTTCTGTCAGAAACTTCGTTCTTGTAAAATTTTAATGAAAATTTAGAAAAAAATTTCCTTGAAATTTTCGGGTCTTTACAAAATGTTTCACAATACTATACATGAATGGAACATAAATGTAACAGTTCGCAAATACATTACCAATATAGGAGACTATTCAATTGAGGTGGATACCAAAGGGTAATTCCCTAGAAAATATATGTTGTGATTTAGCATAGTACATCTCTCGGAAAACAAAATAAATGAGATTGAAATGAACTTTATGAGTGATAAAATAGAAAACATAAATATAAAAATACATGTTTTTGTCCTAATCTCCCAATCAAAGGTATGTGGACTTTGGAGTTACTCTCATAGTGATATGGTTTTCAGGATAAATAATAGAGATTTTTATAATGGTTTATGTCATCAAAAGATAAAGGATTTAATGTGAATCATAGTGGTTAAAATAATTATCAATTAGAAATTATAATTAGGTGAAGTAGTGTTGATACATCAAAGTAATTATCATATAGTCAACTATTTCTTGACATATAATTGAAAAGTATATGACATTCACATTTGATGAAATCGTTTCATAACTATTGGCATGGTTATATAATAGGTGAGAATAATATTTTCAGAACAATGAGGGGTATATAATATCTATAGGTGGTTTTTGAAACAATTTATTCCATCATTGGAACACGATAACCATGTTTAATTCTTGAATATATTGATTAATCAAACAAAAATCAATAATATGACTCAACATATTAAAATTATATAGAAATCATAGACAAAGAGGTTCAACTGAGGGTGAATATTAAGGTTTTTTTGGCCTTCCATTTCCCTAGAAAGTATAATTGTGATGAAAACCTGATACCATGAGAGGAAATAAAAAATGGGAAATAAAAATTGATCATGGTTTGTTAGTGATTAAAATTCTTAAAACAAGTAGGATTTCAACAGTAAATAAATGATATTGATTTAAAAAGGGATGGAAACCAAGTATCATACCAATTAATATAGATTTATAAGTAAAGGGGTTGATATGGATTTTGTGAGTTTAGAGGGAGTAAGGATCGAGTGAAATTCGATAGAGGGATGATGATAGAAAAATGAAATAACGCATCCCCAAGCAGGTCAAAAAGGGTTGGTCTAACCCAACTGGTGTGCTGATAAGGGACACCGGATAGGATGTTGGTGACTTATAGAACATGGGTTTAGAAATTAACAATTTTCTCCCGGATCAGGTGTTATTTTCTATACAATATATAGTTATTATTAATATAAAATTTTGAATATTGAACAAATATCACTCAAAAATGAAACAAAAAACTCACTTAAATGAAATTAATAGTTACTTTCTTGAATATAAACTATATGAATCATTTCATATATCTAAATATTCTATATAAAAGTTCACATAATACTAAAAATTCTAAAAGGGTAAATGTATATATCAAAATTATATAAATGAAGAAAGATTTAAATAAATAATGAATAAGATTCATGTAATCTCATGTTAAACATAATAATTTTAAAAAATCATTCAAATCAATAAATTCGATCACATAGGTGCTAATAAAATTCATCTTCCATGTAATTTATCATTAATTAATCTTGTTATATAATACATATATGATTATTAAGAAAAAAATGTTTTTGAAACCCAAATTTTTTTTCTACAAATGTTATCCAAATAATCTTTTTTACCACCTAATTACATTAAATAAGTATTTCTATTGTAAATATTTGGTGAATGATGATTGGATTTGGTCCTTCCATAACCTTAATATTTTTAATTTCATTCATAACACAAATATCTTTTCATTCTAAAATAATTAAATATTTAATATTGATAACTATAATTATTAAAAGTTTTATTTTTCTAATTACTAGGGTTAATTGATAGTTTATATAATACAATAATGTATGTACCTTTTGTATTGTATTAGAAACCCAAAACAAAACTAAGATTCTTATTTCCCTAGGTAAATATCATATAATAATTTTTGACCTTTTTAATATTATTTCCTAATTTTTCAATATTATCTAGATCCTTTAGAGAAACCCTTGTTTCCATTAATTATATCTAAATCATTTTTAAAACTATTATTCTATTTTAATAATAAATATATTCTTCAATTTCTATCTTCATGTTTTTTTTGAGAAATACTATATACTTTTTGTTTTCTTATTTTATTTTCTCATTTTCATTGAAAATATGATATTTTTTACTAATAAGAAAATTGTATTTCATTTTATTTAAATTTAAATTTCAGGTAATGTTTTGAAATAACTATATAATTTAAACAAAATCATATCTAATATAATCATAATATGAATGGATAGATAAGAATGAATAAGTGGAAGAATTTACCTATTGACTTACCTCAAAGTTTTCCGTGAGACATTTTCGACTTCCATTTCTTAATTTTGTTGAAGAGATATATTCTTCATTTGCATTTCATGTTGTCACCTTGTAATAATTCATCTTCTTCCTTTTTGAAATTCGTAATATTGGTTGAATATATCCCTCCATGAGTGATTTAAAGCAAAATCTAAATTAAATTATCAATATTACACATTGAAACTATATTATATTCATTCGTATATAACAATAAATGAATATAATTCATGGAATTTCAATCAACCTCAACTGATATTTTAACAGTATGGGTCTATTTTTCTGCTTTTTATATGGTGTGGTTATAACCATGCATAACTATTCCACAAACCACAAATCCTATAAATTTTTGTAAATAAGACATTTTAATTTTATAATAATCGTATTCATTTCCATAAAAATAAGGGAATATTCCCATATATAATCATTTTAGACCACCTTAGGAATTATAGGTAGAGTTCATCTTTAATTGGTCAATTATTTTAAGTAATTATGTTTTTGAAATATTAATGTATCTACCCTTCTCAGTGGCTTGAGTTGAGGTAGATGTTCTGCTCTACCTTTGGTGATCATCCCAATGTTCCAAATTCTTTAACTAAATTCCTAAGTCATGGAGAAAAATTGGGAAATGATTTTCCCTTAGAATAAATGCAACTAGACAAATGATCCATGACCAACCACCACTACATGATTTTTGTCAAAAATTTAAACCAATATAAGACATTGCCTAGAAACAAACATGCCTGAAAACTAATTTCCTAACAAAGCCCAAAGGCCAAAAAAACCTAAAACAATAACACATAATTATAGTACCAAGTGGAAGACTACACACTAAATCACAGAGTTGTTATGACACAACTCCATAGCTCCACACCATGCTTCCTACTCCTAGATCCACAATAACACCCATGCATTATGTTAAACCACTATAAAAATGAGATGTTTTTCCTTTACATGTGTCTTAGAGAAAAACATCTGTGAAACGAAAAATGTTCCAAAGTAGGGGTGAGTAATAGTACTCATTATGTTTTCCCCAAATGACTTCCCTACACATGCCAATAGGAAAGAACCATTAGCACAATTTATATAATACAATTTATATAAATCCATTAATACAATTCAAAAATTCACTATAAGAAAAACTCATCCATACCCCAAGAAATTCACCAAGAAAAACACAATTCCATAGAATGAAACTAAATGTGACATTACCCATTCAACATTGTCATAGACCATTCCAACTAGCATGGATGCGTGCAAAACCCAAGCATATTCCCTAGTGTCACACACACTCACCCAACCACACACATGTGCTTGATGTTACCATTGATGGTGGAACATCACATCCAAACCCCTCCATTTTTATAGTGTTACATCATTCCAACTTCCCATTGATTGTGGTTCTTCACACCTGTAATCCATCACCTCCATCCATGCTTAAACACTTAATCTAATAAATGAGACAAATAATTTTCCAAAACCTCTACAACAAGAAGTCAACAATTTCCTACATAAGCCATAACCATTTCAATAAAATCAATGCTTATTGAGAATTACGTAGAAATATATACATGAAAATATTATTTAAATAAAACACTTTTTTTAAAACCATTTTTTGAAACCATTTCCCAAAAATCCACCATGCAATTGATTTTAAAATTCTCATTTTAAAATCCAAAATCATCCACATTTCCCAATAATAACCAATTTATCCCAAGACCAAAAAACATCACAACATGGGTGTCCAACTAGATTCACATATAAAAAACATAAAATATTTCAAGAAACAATCATTATTTTGAAATTTATTCCTTCTAGTTATATCAAAAAGGGAATGATAGGGAAGCCACCTACACTATGGTTCCAGAAAAATTGGCCCACCGCACAACCACAGAACGAATCTGACTAAAACATCCACAAAACTTTTTTAGATTCTTTTCAATAACATCAAAAAGAAAAATATCAACATTTTAGGAATCAAAAACCCTATATCTACACATGAAGGTTGTAGATCTAGAAAACCGAGATTGAGGAGGATGTATATCTAAGAGAATAATTGAAAACAACCAAGAGAGAAGGCATATCGAAGGATAATTGCCTTCACCATGCATTAGAAACCATTCAAATCACTTCCAAAATGAGTGGGAGCAGCCTCCTAACCCTTGAGAAGACGAAATATTGAGTGAGGATCAAGTGGGAGGAAGAATAAAGTTTTTAGGTTAAATCCTTCGTGGTCCTGTTTTTAAAAACCCAATAATTAATGTCGTGTATAGCTACCTCACAGAATTAGACAAACCGTTCACTATCTGTGATACTGCTACTATTTGAATTGCACACCACCCAGTTGAACTGTATTGTTATACAAACTGTGAAGTGACAATGCAAATACCTTTTCCTCCACCTACATGGTTAACAAGGAATGTATCATGGCTTTCCCTAACTGTCCTCAAACTGTGCTCCGTTAGAAAAGCATCCAAACCTTCTAAAACAATATCAAACTCTCTGATCCATCTCCCAACTACATTGAAGAAATAAAAAGACATAAACAATGGTTAAATAACACAAAATGAGGGTAGTAAATTATCCCCACCATTGGAAGTTTCTTCTCCGAAAAGTAGAGAACCATCACATTGCTGAAAAAATTTGGTTCATTGCATGACCATCACATCGCCCACAACCATGTCACCTCCTGAATCTGAACATTTTCTAAAATACCCAAACTAGATCAAGGTTTTTATCATGAAATCCTTTATCTTACCTATACAAAATCTATACGGGCATGTGCACCAATAAATCATTTTGCTCTAGCTCAACATGGTCCCAACAAGTCACATGGTCATGATCCGACTGATACATTTTAAACTATGACACATGAAACACAATGCACACTAAAATAAAATGTTGTGGCAAGGACAACCGATATCCCACCTCTCTAATCCGCTCATGTATCTAAAAAGTCCCAATATAAATTGTAGTTGACTTCCCCTTATTCCAATACCGATGATGTCCCAACCTTGAAGAGATTCTACAGAAAATATGATTACCCACCTTGAACAACAATGACAATTGATGATGGTGCACATATGATTCCTGATGACACTGCGTTTTCCCAATTCACTTCCTAATCAACATTATTTTCCCCATTTTTCTTGGTCAAGGCTCGGGCCACCCAAAAAAGTCTCTATAGTCTCAACACAACAAAGTGTAGAACGACATGGATGCCCATAAAATTCTTCATATGTGGCCATATATATGGAGACCTTGTAATTTTTATTATATAAGAACTCCACAAATAGAAATTCCTCCTCCCATGAGCCACCAAAATCCATCACACAGGTCTGCAACATATCTACCAACATTTTATTGTCCTCTGGGACTGCCCATCAGTCTGGGGATGATACACATCGATCATTGGAAACTGATTCCCTAGGTATTTTTTAAGGATTTATAGACACAAGAAGTGAATGTCTTGTCACTATCTAATAAAATTGAAACTGGAACACCATGCCTCATTATCACCTCCCAGATATAGATTTGGGATAGATCCTATAGCTTGTGAGATTGAAAAATTGGGATGAAATGGGATGACATTGTGAGCTAATCCATTATCACCAATATGAAATCATTGTTCCAAACCATTCATGTGAGAATTATAACAAAATCCATCACTACAATCTCCCACATCAACACAGGTATAGTTAAATACTTCCACATACCAACAAGCCATTGATTCTCTTCCTTGACATGGTCACAAGTCAAGCATCTCGAAACAAATTAATCCACATTACTTTTCATACCCTCCCACCACATATAGGGTTCCAATTCCTTGATCATTTTTTAAATTCAAGGAGTGAAATATCATCTTTAATTATAGTAATCACTCAGATTTTTATCATAAAAATTAACTGGTACAACCAAGGGATTCTGAAAGAAAAACTCTAATTTATCATTCAGTTTATATCCCTCAATGATCTCCCGCCATTGAATTTTGACCTCCTAGACACACACTCTGAATCAGACATCTATTCCTCATTAAACAACTTATCCAAGCCTGGAACCACTGATACCTGAATAAAAATGACAACATCACCCCATTCATCACATTCAAAACAAATTTTTACTATAACTGATATCAACTACCACTGATATAATAATGTTTTCACCATGTGAGCATATTAATTTGTAATTAATTCATTCTATACCAACATTATTCTATATAGTGTGTAAATAAAGTCAATGTAAATAATTTTTAGATAATAAGTCAGTATCATTTATCTCAAGTTTAAATCTATCTAATAGAAAATATGCTTCGTGCTCTTCTGATCATTATAAACAATGAATTTTTTAGCGAAGTGATAAGGCCTCCACATTTTCAAATCATGAACCACTACATCAAACCCCAATTCATGTGATGGGTAGTTATTACCATGAATCCTCAACTATAATATTCCATACACTAAAAAAATATCCCCATTCAAGATAATGCACCCTAATCATCATCCAGATGCATCGAAATACACCACATACCCTTTCCCAGGTTTCAAAAGAACCAAGATTTGTGTTGATGTAGGACGGTCTTAAAGATCATCAAATTAATTTTGAAATTGATTATTCTATTGAAATGGAACATTCATCCATGTGAGAGAATTCATCAATGAATTAAATTTTGAGATGTCATGAAAAAATTATAGATAATACCAATCTAGGACAATGAAGGTTCATATATCCAAATTGTTCTTTTGTAGTTTCCAAGAGATAACATCCTATATCTTCTCTGGATGAACTAAAATTCCTCTCTTATAAATCACAAGGCCATTAAAATATACCTATTATATCCAAAAGTCACACTTTGAAAATTTGGTATACAACTGATTATCTCACAATGTCCCTAAAACTATATCCAAGTGTTTATCTCGCTCAAACATTGTCCTTCAATACACTAGTAAATTATCCACAAATACCACCATGAAAGAATCCTGATATCTCTGAAATATATGATTCCTCAATTCCATGAACATTATTGGTGCATTAAAAAGACCAATGGGCATAATGACATACGCATAATGGTCATACCTACTACTAAAATCTATTTTTTGGATATCCCTCTTCCAAAAACACAACTAATGATATCTTCATTGCAAGTCAATCATGGGGAACCACTAACATCCCCTAAACTAATTTAATAGGTCATCAATGGGAGGAAGCAGATATTTATTCTTTATCATAACATAGTTAAGCTTATGATAATCAACACACACCCAAAGAGTTCCATCATCCTTTTTAAAAACAAGATAGGTGATGCCCATTAAGATGATCTAAGCTTGATGAACCCTTTGTTTTCTAACTCCTAAATCTTCACATTCAATGGCATCAATTCTTTTGATTACATTCGTTAAGATAGAAGTGATGGAATACTATTCCCCGAAAGGAGATCAATTGTAAACCAATCATCTCTCACTAGTGGAAACCCATAGAGTTATTCAAGAAATACATCCTAAAATTGATAGACTATTGAAGAAAAATATTTTTCTAATCGTCTCCACTTGATACTAAGTTCAATGTAGAAAACTAATATGATATCAACCCAACTACTAGTGTGGAAAAGACTGTTGCGCCCTCCTTTTAATTTTTCTCACCTATAAATATATATTTGGCACATTTACCCATTGTGAAACTGACCGTTCTCACATAACATTTGATGTGGACCTCAAACATCGTCACTCAATCCATACACAAGATTATGTAATATGTATCCATATTAAGCACTGAGAAGTCCCACATAATCTCAGCCTCATCCAAAACTATACAAAATTCTCTACACATTAAGGATCAACACTTTCTTTAACCCCTAGTAGTTTGATGTTTTAAAATAGAAGGCATAATTTCAACACTTAAACCCACAAATTCAATATCACAAAAAGATATGAAAAAAAACAAGAATCGTCCATATCAACAATAGTTACATAAAAGTAGATTTTAAAATAATGGTACCTTACACCATCGATGGTCCTGAATGGTCATCCACCACAACTTGCACCATTCAAAATTAGTAGTTTCTTGTCACACTATGTTCTTTTTACCCTGCGAAATCTCACCAACTGAGGAGTCATGGTATTCCAAGAATCACTATGGCTAAATCAGCTAGTCTAATCAGGATTATGCTACTTTTCTTGTCTCATCAATTCATATTATGTCTGTGACCCCTGAGGAGTGTCACAACCACCCAACCTCAGAGCATTACGAGAATAGCATTGGAGATTCCCCCTCTTAAATTAATTATGACATGCTTGAGGTTATGTCACACAATCCAACTTTATGAAGAATCTAGAACCACCCTGAAATCATCCTAGTTTACTATGATATTTTAGAGGAAGATTCACCAATCCTGCATTCATATTTTGTGCCATACTCCCACCCTAGAAATTTTTTTCCTACTTCCACTTGATCCATATATTAGAGATCCCACAATTACTAATGGGTACCAAAATTCTCTCCCCACTTATAGCCCCTAATATACCCCTTTCATCTCTTGATTATCTATTCAATTTTTCTATAAAATCATTTATACCTCACCATGCAAATTTGGAACAAATTGATTTTCTCAATCCTGATTCAAATATCTTCGCCTTCATGGATGCACTAGCTTCCACCTCAAGTGAAAACCTCAGTAAGTTCAAAAAAAAATTTGGTGTATTCTATCATAAACTATTCTCCTACCTCAAGCTCATAAAACCCGTTCTGTGGTGAATTTTGATTGTGTTACGGTAGAATTATTTTTTAAATAGTTCCTCAAAACCCACCCATGTCATACCTTGGGTTGTTTCAGCCTTAACTACCAACTCCTACCACTGATGTGCAAGAGCATCCAACAAGTATGTCTCTTACTTTACCATTAATTCTGTCAGTGTTACCATGAAATCAAATATTTGATTCATCATGTTCAACCACACTTTCTGCATTTCTGGGTCTGAGTCAACCCCAAATAAGGGTGAATTATTGTTTTTGTAACCAAACTGAGTGATCCACATTCCTCAACTCCGTAGTTCTTTTCATGCTTTCCACAACATCAAAAAATTTAACTATACTCAGCACTAGATATTGGTCCACCTGGGATTCAAGTTCAACAGTGTTTTATATAGTATCCTCTAGTTGGTCTCTATGTCATCTACTCAGTTCCATTTCTATCAACACAAGAATCACCATTATCCTCACTCCATAGAAACTAAATGCTTTCAATTTAAAAATAAAATGCATTGCAACTATCTCATCCATGCATTCCATATTCCAATTTTACCATGTTTGTCGATATTTGACAAAATCTAACAATCTTTCAAAATCAAGACATTTCAGAATACCAAAACTATTCACTTTTCATAACCTCAATTTTGAATTAAATTTCATGATTTTTCAAAACATAATTACACCTTAATATCACAACATAAATAATTATGGAAAATAAAATATAAATCCTACTGGGATGTAATTTCTCTCATTCATTCCATGCTCATCTCATTGGATATAAACATGAAAATGATATAACGCTATTATATGTGTATTGAAAAAAAATTTGTACCCAACTCCCTAGAAACATGATGTTCATGATAAAAGGGTTAGTTATTTCGTTTTATTCTATACATATCAAGATCTGACAATCTTACTCCTTTCAACCATAAAAAATCAAGTGATAGACCAGGAATGAATTTCTACATAATGACTAAAAATCAACACTAATGAAAAAACAATCATGTTGGTCTTGGACCAGACCAACTTATACCACATGTTACATCTTTCCACTTCTCATTGGCTTGAGTTGAGGCTTAAGTGATACTCGGTCTTAGGCTATGTTCCCATGGTGCCAAAGACTTGAAATAAATCTTGGGGTCTTCAAGAAATCTTGGGGAATGAAATTATCATAGAATAAAATGAACCAAACAAATGATCCACCACCAACCAAACCTACATAATGAATACCAACTATGTAATCCAATACAATAGGTTACCATGAAAAAAACATTCAACACAAAAAATACCTAACAAACCCCAAAAACCAATACAACCAAACACAATAACCCATAATCAGAGTACCAAGTGGAAGACTAAAAAAAATCCCATAGAAGTTGTGAAAAAACTCCACAACTCCACTTCAATCTCTTTGCTCCAAGAACCATAATAGTTCCAAAGAATCACAACAAACAACTAAGTAAATGAGATGATTTACCATTACATTTTTCCTAGAGTACATCATTTGCAATAGTACAAAAGCACCAAAGAATGTGGTGAGTTGTAATACTCATTATGTTTTACAAAAATGACTTACCTACACATTCCACTATTGTTGAACCATTTCCAAAATTTATATAATACAATGTATATAAATCCATTAAAAATATTCAACAATTCACAATAATACAAAGACGTCCTTAACCCAAGCAATTCACCCAAAACAAAACAATTCCATAGAAATCAATTAAACGCGTCATTACCCATTTTAAATTGTCAATGACCATTCCAACTATTGTATCATCATGAAGAAGCCAACCATATGCACATTTTCTACACACACACAACCACACACACAAGTGTAGTGTTTCCATTGATGTAGGAACTTCACATCCAAACCCATACACTATTTATAGTGGTACTTCATGCCCCTTCCCTTTGACTTTGGTTCTTCCTTCCTACTATCCATCACTCCCAACCACACATAACCACTTAATCTAATATAAAATATGAATCACATACCAAAAATTCTACAACAATAAATCAATAATTTTCAAAAAAAAATCAATTACCATTTCAATAAAATCAACATTTATTGAAAATTACCTAAAACAATATCGATGCCAAATATAATTTCAATAAAACACCATTTTTATTGAAAACAGTTTCTACAATCCTTTTCTCCAAAATCTACCATGTTGATGATTTTAAATCTCACATTTTAAAATACAACATCAATCACATTGCACAACAATAACCCATTTTTTTCAAATCCAAAAACCCCCACAATATGGTTTTCCATAAGCTTCACACATCCCAAAAATTATCAATTTCAAGAAGAAACAATTTATTATTATTTTAAGGATTCTATTTATATAAAAAAGAGATGATAGTGAAGCCACCAACATTAGGGTTCTATTTAAATCAAACCACCACACTACTACAAAATGAATCTAGGTAAAACATCCACAAAACAACCATATATACCTTTCCCTAACAACCAAAATCCAAAATATCAACATTTTATTGAACAATAACCATAGATCATCATTTGACATATGTAGATCTAGAAAATAGAGAGTGGGGGAGATGTATATCTTACAGAAACCAAGAATAAACTAAGACAGAAGGCTTACCCAAGGAGAATCACCTTCAACACGCCTTGAAAACCATTAAAATCATTTCCAAAATAAGTAGGAGAGGCCTCATAATCCTCATGGAGAGGAAATCTAGAGTGAGGCTTGAGTGGGATGAAGAATGATGTACATAGGGAAAATCTTGAGTGGTCTAATTTTTTATATTCTAATTTTTATTGTCGGACATGGTTAGCTCACATGGTAAGACAACCCATGTGTTAACCCTGATATTGCAACTATCTGAAGGGAATCCCACAAAATTTGAAAAACCATGTGTTGAGTGTGAAAATATCATTGCATATACTTGAACAGTAACCTAGGATTTTTTCATGGTTTCCCCTAATCATGCCCAAACTTTGTTACCTTAGAAATGCTTCCAAACCTTCCCAAAACCATCTCAATCTCTCCAAGAAATCAAGAGAATTCTTTGGAGTCATAAAAAAACATAAAACAAATGGTTACATAACTCAACCTGAGTGTACTACATAAAAAAAGTTATCCAAATAAGGTAGAATATAATAAATATTGTGGGTCTGATTTAATATTGAAAGAGGTGTTAAAATTCCATTGAAAAATATTTTAAATTTTATATATAAATTTTATTGAATTAATGAAAATGAAGTGAAAATAATAGATATGTTTAAGAATATAAATTCTGATTAAAATAAATTAATCAAATAAATTTACTGAAGAAAAAAATATAAATGAAAAAATGAATAATTAATAAAGGTTTTTGGAAATAATCCAAAATGGATCCATACATATACACCCCCCCAAAATATCATTGAGAGGTTTTTATTTAAAAATAAATTTTTAATGGCTTTATATTTAAACCCAAACCCTTTATTTTTAAATTTTTTATAATGGAAACTTATTATAAGATGTAAGATCCTTTTTTGGTGGTTGGTACCAAGAAACCAAAATACACAGCTATACATTTAATGATTATTGATAAAACCCAAATATATATCATTTCAAGGCAGTGATCACCAATCCCATCACATTCAATTGTCGTGATATCTCAACAAATCACATTAAAGGTACTGATGAACTACCCCCTCAAAATCGATGGTACTAAAAACCTGATAAAATAAATTATAAATAATTTTCTCTAATAAATTTCAATGAATCACACTCACACATATCTATCAAGACACAATGAGAAATATATGGTATATGGTAAGATAGTTGTAATGGATCGTAATAATGAGATACATTTAACAAAATTTGTCATTAGAATTGATCATCTTTGCAACTAGTACCATTCAAGGGTTTTTGGGGGAGTATTTATAGCCTAAGATAGATTTTAGGTTATTTTTATCCTCTGATGGGATTAGAAATCATTTGGGGTTTGAATTAAGGCTTGTGAGGGACCCTAGAAAAACTAGTTTTTTTATTTTCTAGATGCTATTAGGTACCCTGTGGGCGTAACCAGCTAGGTGTTGGCCTCAGGATAGAACTTGTGTTTTATTCAAGTCCCAATAGGTAATAGTTTCCCACTATAGGTGGAAGACATTAGGAGGGTCCTCCACATCACTTTAAATACCTCTGTTTACTCTATTAATTCCCATATACAATTTCAAACATGAATATAATGAAATTTATCTAGTAATATTTTTTAAAACACATTTAAATGTGTTCCTTAATTAAGATATCCTAAGAGAACATGGTTTATAATATAGTAGTTTAATCAATTATGTGTGGATAACATTGTAATTATCTACGAAAATTTAATAATCCAAGGGTAAACTCCTAAAACAATGATGATTTTTTGTTATTTAAATTGTTTATGTAAATCATTATTATTAAGTAATATTTGTCCTCTACTCAAGATTTGCGGGTATCATGTTGAATTTTGTAGGAATGATCATTATGAAAATTCCTATTTCATTATTTAGTGGAATATGCTTTGATTTTTTGGATTGATATGATCTCTCTATATTGATCAAATTTGAATCTATGTAATACGAAAATAACAATTTATATCTTGAATCACTCTATGATAATCGATAATTGATAAGTAAAATATAAATTTCCTATAAAAATTACATTATATTTATGGGTCTTAGTAAATATTAATGGGGGATATTTAGCAAAAATGGTTGGGGAGAAACAGAACATTACATATATGGATATTGTTTAGGAGTATTCAATTTTATTTACTTAATACTTTCTTTGTATTCCCATTAAATTTTATTGTTGTGTTTTCAGTAGACATCATATCACATGGAACACCTATTTCATTGACTCTAAATATATTAGGCTCAATTTTGTTACATATATTGATGAAAAAACTCTAGGATATTATTGATAAGGTTCTAGATTCCCTATTAAATCATTATGTGGACCACATATTATATCATTAATGGCCATATCTCGTACGGAACGCGGTCTTCGGAATATCTTCCTCCTTTACCTTCAGCTGATGGTACCCCGATCTCAAGTCAATCTTTGAAAAAAACTGAGCTCCCTGGAGCTGATCAAACAAATCATCGATATGAGGCAAAAGATATTTTTTCTTAACAGTGATATTATTCAAGGCTCTATAATCAATGCAAAGTCTCATAGAACCATATTTCTTTTTGAAAAATAAAACAGGAGCACCCCATGGTGATGTGCTAGGTCTAATGAAACCTTTCTCTAATAAATCTTGCAATTGCTCCTTCAACTCTAAAAGTTCAATTTGTGCCATTCGATAAGGGGGTTTTGAAATTGTCTTAGCATCAGGAACTAAGTCAACAGTAAACTCAACTTCCCGATCTGGTATTATTCCAGGAAACTCATTAGGAAAAACATCAGGATACTCATTCACCACTGGCACATCATTAATCTGAATAGTTCCTTTATTTTCAACGACATGTGCAAGGTAACATTCATTTCCATATTTTACAAGTTTCTCAGCCTCTTGATATGTTATCAAAAGTAAGGGTTCATTCTTGTAAACAAACTGAAAGTCTTTCTGAAAAGAAACTTCTTTAGCTCTACAGTCAATCTTAGCATGGTAAATAGAGAGCCAATCCATACCCAGGATAACATCAAACTCTACTAGAGGTAGAACAATAAGGTTTGCAAGTAGGTTCTTTCAACAGATAAGGATATGAAGATTCTTATAAATTCTTTTTGCCTCGACAATTCCCCCAGGTGTTTTTACCAAAATTTCAGGAGTCATTTCATGAGATGGTATTCCCATTTTACTAGAAAAGGTTTCAGAGATGAAAGAATGTGTAGACCCCGAATCAAACAACACACTGGCATAATCTGAAAAAACAAACAAAGTACCTGATACAACTTCATTTGATGGCCTGACATCTACTGAAGTAGTTGCAAAGGATTTCACCACCCCTTTCTGCTTGTAGTATAACTGCTTCCCATCACTCAAGCTCCTTGTTGGACACTCGTTTGCATAGTGACCCATCTCATTGCACTTATAACATTTCACTAACTGTAAATCAAATTTGTTCTTACCTTCACCTTGATCCTTTTCAGTGCAATCACGAGCCTTATGTCCCATCTTACCACATCGGTAGCACTTCCCAGAATTCAGAAGACATTCCCCAGCATGCATTTTTCCACATTTATCACAAACTGGAAACTTAGTTCTCTTACCATCAGACTTTTTTGAAGAATTCTTACCTTTCTCCTGCCACCTCGGTCTCTTCTTCTGCAAGTTGTTATAGAACACTTGGTCATCGGCAAAATCCATTTCCACCTTCTCCGCACATCGAACACGCTTTTCATAACTTTTAAACTCACGAGAAGCTAATGCCCTTCGATACTTTGGCTTTAATCCTGAGTAGAAACGATTTATTTTACTATCAAGGTCCCAGATAAAATTTGGAGCATACCTTGCCAATTGAGTGAACCTTTCTTCATAGGCAGCCACTGAGTCTTCCTCTTACCTCAATTCCAAGAATTTCTTTTCCATCCTAAGTCGAACAGCCTTAGGAAAATACTTCTCAAGAAACATACCTTTGAATTCATCACAGTCAAGAGCATCAATCTCATCGGCGTCCCAGATATTTTTAACCATAGAACACCATTGATCTGCTTCACCCTCCAAACGGTAAATAGCAAGACTAACCTTTTGATTGTCTGAACACCCCATGACATCAAAAATCTTCTCCAGTGCTTTAATCCACCCTTCAGCTAGCACAGGGTCAGATGATCCTCTGAATGATGGTGGATGTTCCCTCATGAAATGTTCCACCACTGACATGTTCCTCTGCGGTTGTTCTGGCTGATCTCGTGCATGGATACCACCGCCATTTATCGCTTGAGTCAACTGTTCCATTACTGCAACAAACTGTTCAGTTCCAATTCCGACCATTTCTGGATGCTGATTCGGAAGGTTATTTCCTTCTGTATGCCTTCCTAGCACTGCTTCCCTGTTTCCTCTGCGGAAAACCATTCTGAACAAACATGTCTTAGATGAAGCAACATGGTAATCTTTAAATGCTATATCATTTCGAAAAAAAAAATATTTTTGGATAATCATTTAATATAAGTCTAACTCTTAAAGTTATCTAAACCGACCTTTGATATCAACTATAAGGCCCCAGCCTTAAACCTTACTTAATCTTGAGTTATTACAAGATTACACATTGAGGATCTTTTTGGGATTAGAGTTTTAGAGAATTAGATTATAAAACTTGCATTACATTCCACATATAAACAAAGTGGTTACATAAAGATAGTATTCTTCGTTCCCATCAACGGAAACACATTTAAAATAAAACATGGATTATTTCTTGACACATCCTTGACTCTATCATCTTATCATGTACCTTTCCCTTGACCTGTGAAAAACATTTCAAAAACTTGAGATGAGCATAAAAACTCAGTATGGGTTATAAAAAAAACATGGAAAGGAAACATGAGTTCATACATACATAAGAATGAAATCATACTTTACCCATAAAACATAGGCACTTTAACATACCTCATAAAATCATGAATAAATCCTAGAAATTATAAGAAATAAAGGTAACTTGAGGCATTCATAACATTCTTACGTAGGGAGTAACCCTCTTGGTTACGTTTGGAATACCCATCACAGTATATTCCCTAAAATCTCTTCGGAGAAACCTTAACATTTCACTCCTTCGCGTTACCCAATGCATTGGAGAGCTATAACGGGCTCACCCGCCCTTAGTTTATCACGGAACCACCCGTCTTCATAATAATGCCCAAGAACCATAACATAATCATATCACATTAAACATGCATAATGGAAACATAACATTTCCACATTTCAATCACGAGATATCAATACAACACATTGATATAATAAAAACATTATGAAAACCATTTTCAATACCAAAGTAAAACATGGTATTTATTTTTCGTTTTTTAAAAAAATTATGGCTTGTAAAGGAAGCCGAAACTCAAATAACGGTCACAACGGCGGAGAAGTCGTTGTCGCTGCATACGTACGAAAAAAACATTCCCTTTTGTCGTTTAGTAAAAACTTCGTATAAAAAAGATTACTTTTGAATAAATGTAAAAGTCAAAGGGGTTTATACACCGTATAAAAGAAAGTTGTGTATAAATAAAATATGCCTCAATGAAAGGAGATTGAGATGAAGTCCCATACCTCGTATCCGACTTGACCCGACCATTCTTTAATCTCCTGAATAATAAACTTGAGTTAATCTCTACTTGATTATGAATCTTTATCAAGTTCATTATTCGTTTTATACCATGTTATGACCATCATGTAATCAGTTAAGTTAATAATGTTCATTTTGTCGGTATTTGGTTCTTAAGTCAAAAATAGACTTCTTACACTTACATGTTGTTAATTTGGTCATAGGTTCGTTATATCCAGAATGATATTAATGATTTGGATAAAATATATATCATATATATTCATCATATACATGTATTTATAATATTACATCACATTTAGAGGTTAGAAATGAAATGCACCGTTCATGGAGACGGTAAGCCGTACGTACGCATGAACGTTACTCCCATTTCTATTTCGTATTTTCTGGAATGGAATCATAATGATATATAGGTATATTATAATTCCGGTATAATATCATATATAATATCATAGTTCCATCCTTTATATGTCCCACATATGGTATTTAACGAATCAAATCACTTTGAGGGGGCGGTAGTCCGCACTTCCTAAAATGAAGATATCGTGTTTACCCATAATGGAAACCATAATGGTATGCCCAAAATGAAAAAAACAGAAGCTTAAGGAAAACATAAACATATTATATATCATATATAAAAATAGTGACATCATAATGGCCACCTTTGAAGGTGTTAAATGAGTATTGAACAATCATCGTTTCGAGAGGCAGAATTTCGCCATCCACGGAAAACGTATGTTCTTTAACCATTTTATGTAGTTGTGTGAGAGTGTAGCTCAAATTAATCTTATAACAACATCCTAGTATATTGAAGATACTGTTTTTGTTACAAAATAAGTAAATAAAAAGAGTTTAGGGGGTTGGAGAAGCAAAATAAAACAAATGAACATGAGAGAATTAATTACCTTCAAAAGTGTAACTCCTTTTGATTTGATCCTAAAGGCTTCCTTTGAACGGATTCTGCCCAAAGGGAATCCTCTAGGATGAGTAGAGGGATGTGGAGAGAGCAAATGGGCAGGGGTTGGCCGAGCCAAAGGCTTGAAGAGTGTGTGAAATGAGGTAGAGGTGGGGGCCTTTTATAAGAGGAGAGGAGGGACACTTTTGGAAAGTAAAGAAACATTACTTTATTTGAAAATGTGTATCGGTTTTAAAAGGTCCCACATTGATATAATTCGTGGATAAGGTGATAAGGCTTCTAAATCCACTCATCCAATAAGTTTTGGACATGTGTAGTTCATAGATTTTACATTATCTTTTCATTTTATTTAAATCGTCAAATAATGATGTCATCACTGCATCATTATTATGTCATAAATAATTAAATTTATTTAATGTCTAAAAATTATAAAGAAAATACTATGATATAGGAAATCGTTTTATCTTTCTAATTACTATTTATAATCAAAATTTGGACTTGTATAACCCCACTTAAAAATTGTTTTCGTAAAACATATTATGTTTGTGTCATTTTAACTTTAACATTAAATAAAAAGTAATTTATGTCATTTCCCAAAAAAAGTGGATCCATGGGGTCCCCAAGTTGACCCATGGCATTTCATGGTCGGCAATGACACATCCAATGAGGGTGGGACATGTGTCTAGGTCATTTCATATTATTAAAGCCTTATTTAGACCTTAAACTACCCTAATTACCACTAATCGCGATTAAGAACTTAATAAGTTACTATTCACCAAAAAATTATTTTAATCTCATTGAACCAGATTTTACTTCTTAATGACAACCATGTATGTCGGATTTTCAAAATTCAATACACATTTGTGGTAAACCTTCATTTAACTGAAAAATCAGTTTGCTTGATTACCACTTAGTGGTTTCACTATTCATCAAAAATTGAAGTTTTTCAGAAAATTACCAAAAATTCACCCTAAGATATATTTGATATTCCGAATTCAAAAATGAAGTCTATTTTACAAAATTCAAATAATATATGTCACATCAATTAATTTAATAATTAATTCCCACTGTAAGAGCAAATAGCGTGTTTTTATGAAACAATAAGTATCAAAAGATTGACACCCGTTTAAGTCCAATTTCAAAGTGAAATTGACTCCAATGACCACCATTGGATTAAATGGTAAAAATATATTCATATTACAAATTAAGACCAATTCAAAAGATAATCTAATCATATAAATAAATTAGATTAAAAAGCAGTTTTGATGTAAAATGCAGTATTTTTCACTATTCATTAAAAAATGAACATTGTCAGAAAAATACCAAAAATTCACACAAGGTAAATTTTTATGTCCCAATCATAAAGAATAAGTTTATTTTGACAAACATAGTTTATAAAATTTTCAAAAGATAGATTCAAAAATGGTTTGCCATCAAAAGGCAGTAAAACAATCTTTTAAGAATATTAGTGTATTTCATGCATAAGATTGTATTTATTTTCATTTTAAGCCTCTATAACACTATCTTAATCATTAGTAAACATAGATAAAAATATATATTATTCATTACTTACTTGGGATTTTACAGTCATATTAAACATATATTAAATATGTTTTTAGGTCTTTTCCTCTTATATTTTACAATTTTACATTTCAGGTTTTTACAATGGTAACTCATTTTTACATAAGTAATTTACGTGCAATGCATAAGAATAACATGGGTATCACCAAATCACCTAAAAAAACTAATCAGAAATATTATATTTCTATTTTTATCTATATTTAATTTTATTATTATCCCACATAATGCATAAAAATAAGTTTTCAAAAAAATTTATGTTTCATATAAAATTTATGGGATGGATATAATTGGATTTTTTTGATTTTCATGATATAAATACATTAATTTTTTTTTAAAAAAATATATACATTTAATAGAATGAAAAACCAAATTTCCTAAAAATATATTATTTATTTAAATGTATTTAATGATATAAGGAGGAGGAGCTCTACTGCTTGTTCGATCTGTCATTACCTAGACCCTAATGGCCACCGTAATGACCCATCCCCCTCAGTGGGGGAGGGTTCACTACCATCAATTAAATGAAATTGACCACCACCCATCTCCCATTTTTAAACCATGATTTAATCCGCTATTTACCTCATATCTCTATCATCCAAAGGGTGCTAAATTTTTTCGATGGATCCCCACAATTGTCATTCTCAAATTTGGAATTCACTAACCCCTCCTCTTTATTAAAACTGATGTAGATTGTACGCTCCAAATAGTGTATGTCGGTTTTGGACTCCTTAAACCACATAAACATTAGAGAGTAGGGTTTATATGAATGAGAAACTATATGGATTATTGATTCCAAACATATTATGATAATTTTTTCTTCAGAGGATGATATTGTCTTGGCTTGGCCAAGTGCACCTTGTACCTATGATGGATCCTAATTTTTCTCTTCAAATGGGATTATGACATTCATATGATTCACAACACACCATACATGGTTATATGGGTCATATTTCCATAACTCACACTTCCCTAATAGAACCCTTTGATTCGTTTTACATTACAAAATATTATTATAAGGCCCCGACCTTAAACCTTACTTAATATTTAATTAAATGAATAATTCACATTGAGGATCTTTTCAGGTTTAGAGTTTTAGAGAATTAGTACATAACTGTTACATCTCAAAAGATTACGAAGTAGGCTAAGTTTCCATAAAATAAAAACTCTTAAAAAGAAACATGTCTAGTTCAATGTTTTAGATAGCATGACTTTCCCTTGATCCCATCCTTGTCCCTATTCCACATTAAGTCCTGTGAAAAGGATTTCAAAAAACAACTTGCGATGAGCATAAAAACATCAATAAGGGATATAAAAATATGGAAAGGAAACATGGGTATATATATACATAAGAATGAAATCATACTGTACCCATAAAACATAAGAACTTTAACATACCTCATCAAATCGTTAATAAATCATAGAAATCATAAGACATAAAGGTAACTTGAGGCATTCATAACATTCTTACATAGGGAGTAACCCTCTTGGTTACGTTTGGAATACCCATAACAGTATATTCCCTAAATCTCTTCGTAGAAACCTTAACGTTTCACTCCTTCGCGTTACCCAATGCATTGGAGAACTATATCGGGCTCACCCACCCTTAGTTTATCACAGAACCACCCGTCTTCATAATAATTTCCTTGAACCTCAACATATTCATATCACATAAAACATGCACATAGGAAACATAACATTTCCACCTTTCAATCACAAGATATCAATACAACACATTGATATAAAAACATTATGAAAACCATTTTGAATACCAAAACAAAAGAAAAGTAAAACATGGTATTTATTTTTCTTTTAAAAAAAGGTATGACTTGTAGAGGAAGCCGAAACTCATATAATGGTCGCGGCGGTGGAGAAGTCATTGTCGCCGCATACGTACGACAAAAAAATTCCCTTTTGTCGTTTAGTAAAATTCTTCATATAAAAAATATTCCTTTTGGATAAACGTAAAAGTCAAAGGGGTTTATACACCGTATAAAAGAAGGTTGTGTATAAAATAAAATATGCCTCAATGAACGGAGATTGAGACGAAGTCACATACCGTGGGTCCGACTTGATTCGGTCATTCTTTAATCTCCTGAATAATAAACTTGAGTTAATTTATACTTGTGTAAGAACATTTTTCAAGTTCATTATTCCTTTTATATCACTTATTTCCATGTGATGAACACTATGTAATTATTTAAGTTAATAACGGTCATTTTAATGATCATTGGTACTTGAGTAAAAAATAAACCCTTTAAAATTAAAAATTGTTCATGTATCCATTATATCCAGAATGGTATTCATGATGTAGATATAATATATATCATATATATCTAGTAAATTCATGCATTTATAATATTATATAACATTTAGAGGTAAGAAATGAAATGCACCGTTCATGGAGATGGTAGGCCATACGTACGCATGAACGCTACTTTCATTTCTATGTCATATTAATGGAATTAAAACTAAATGGGAGGTATGTATATTTTTTTCCAGAGTTATATTAATCATTTATATGTAACATAAATCATATATATCCATTATATATATGTACTTATAATAGTACATTACATTTGGTGATCAGAAATGAAATGCACCATTCATGGAGACGGTAAGCCGTACGTACGCATGAACACTACTTTCATTTCTATCTCATACATTAATGGGAAGAAATAATAATGATATATAGGTATATTATGATTCCATTATAACATCATATATAATAAATTTAAATCCATCCTTTATATGTCCCACATATGGCATTAATGAATGACATCACTTTGAGGGGGCGATAATCCGCACTTCCTAAAATGAAATTATCGTGTTTACCCATAATGGAAGCCATACAGGTATGCTCAAAATGAAAAATACAGAAGAATAAAAAAAACATAAATGTAATATATTTCATATATAAATTTAGAGTCATCTTAATGGCCACATTTGAAGGTGCTAAAAGAATGTTGAACAATCATCGTTTCGGGAGGCAGAAATTTGCCATCCACGGAAACAGTATGTTCTTTAACCATTAGATGTAGGTGTTTGTAAGTGTAGCTCGAATACTTATTATAACAACATCCTAGTATATTGAGGATACTGGATTTGTTAAAAAAGAAAAGAATAAACAAATTTTATGGGTTTGGAGAAGCAAAATAAAGCAAAAGGACTCAAAAGAAGTCATTACCTTAAAATCGGGTAACTCCCTTTGGTTTGAGATCAAAGGCTTCCTTGGGAAGACATCTGCCCAAAGTGAGGCTTCAAGGAGTAAGAGAGTGATGTGGAGAGATAAAATGGGCAGGGGTTGGCCGAGCCAAAGGCTTTGGAAGTGTGGGAAAAGAGGTAGAGGTGGGGGCCTTTTATAAGAGGAGAGGAGGGGAACTCTTGGAAAGTAAAGAAATGTTAGTTTATTTTAAAATGTGTTTCAGATTAAAAAGGTCCCACATTGATATAATTCGAGGGTAAGGTGATAAGGGTTCAAAATAAACACATACAATTGGTTTTGGACATGTTTAGGTCATATATTTTACATTATCATTTCATTTTATTTAAATCCTTTATTAATGAGGTAATCACTGCATCATCATGATGTCATAAATAATTTAATTTATTTAAAGTATAAAAATTATAAAACAATGTTATGATGTAGGAAATCTTTTTACCTTTCCAATGACTATTTATAATAAAAAATATTACTTTTATAACCCCATGTAAAAATTGTTTTAGTAAAATAACTCATGTTTGTGTCATTTTTACTTAAACATTAAATAAAAAGTTATTTATGTCATTTCCCAACCAAAGAGGCTCCATGGGGTCCCCAAGTTGACCCGTGGATTTTCTTGGTCGTTCATGACACATACAATGAGGGTAGGACATGTGTCATGCTCATCTCAGATTATTAGAACATTATTTTTACCTTAAACTTCACTAATTACCTCTAATCGCGATTAAGAACTTAAAAGTTACTATTCACCAAAAAATTATTTTAATCTCATTGGACCACATTTTACTTCTTAATGACATCCATGTATGTCGGATTTTTGAAAATCAAATCATAGAAGTGACAAAGTTTCATTTAAACGAAAAATCAGTTTCTTTAACTACCACTTAGTGGTTTCACTATTCATCAAAAATTGATGTTTTTCAGAAAAATAACAAAACTTCACCCTAAGCTATATTTGATATTCTGAATTCAAAAATGATGTCTATTTTAAAAAATTAAAATCATATAAGTCACATTAATTAATTTAATAATTAATTCTCGCTGTCATGACAAATAGCATGTTTTTATGAAACAATAAATATCAAAAGATTGACACTAGTTTAAGTCCAATTTCAAAGTGAAATTGATTCTAATTACCACCATTGGATTAAATGGTAAAAATATATTATAATTTAACTTTAAATCCAATTCAAAATATAATATAATCATATAAATAAATTAGATTAAAAAGAGGTTTTGAATTAAAATACAACATTTTTTCACTATTCATTAAAAAATGAACTTTATTGGAAAAATACCAAAAATTCAAACAAAGTTAATTTTGATGTCCCAATCATAAAGAATAAGATTATTTTGACAAACATAGATTATAAAATTATCAAAAGATAGATTTAAAAATTGTTTTCCATAAAAAGGCAGTAAAAAAATCTTTTAAAAATATTAGTGTATTTCATGCTTAAGATTGGATTTATATTCATTTTATGTCTCTAAAACACTATCTAATTCATTAATAGGCATAGATAAAAATATCTATTATTCATTACATACTTGGGTTGTTACATCTTCCCCCCCTTTAGAAAATTGTGTCCCCGTAATTTATTTACTTATCGAATAAGTGGGGGTATTTATCCCTCATTGCATTTTTAGATTCCTATGTTGCCTCTTCAATCATGTGGTTTTTCCACAAAACCTTTACCTGATGAATCACCTTATTCCATAACACTTGCTCCTTGTGTTCAAGAATCTGGACCGGTTGTTCCTCATAATATAGGTTCTTTTCCAGCTAAACTACCTCTAGACTCAAAACATGAGATGGATCTGGCATATACTTTCTCAGCATCGAAACATGAAAAACATTGTGTACATGAGATAAACTCGGAGGTAATGCCACTCTGTATTCAACTGACCCAACTCTCTCCAGAATTTCATATGGTCCAATGAACCTTGGACTCAGCTTTCCTTTCTTACCGAATCGCATCACACTCTTCCATGGATAAACCTTGAGAAAAACATGATCACCTACCTCGAAAGATAGATCCTTCCTCCGGTTATCCACATAACTATTGTGCCTGCTCTGAGCTATTCTCATGTGTTTCTAAATCAACTGAACTTTTTCTACCATCTCTTCTACCAATTCTGGTCCCATCAGCTTCCTTTCACCCACTTCATCCCAAAATGATGGAGTTCGACACTGCTTCCCATATAATGTCTCAAATGGTGCCATTTGTATTCTGGAATGAAAACTATTATTATAAGAAAACTCATCCAAAGAAAGTTATTGGTCCCAACTTCCCTGATAATCCATCGAACAAGCTCATAGCATATCCTCCAAGGTCTGAATTGTTCGTTCTGACTGCCCATCTGATTGAGGATGAAAAGCTGTAATAAAATTTAATTTAGTACCCAAAGACTTCTAAAGGGCTTTCCAAAAGTTATAAGTAAACCTGGGATCACGATCAGATACAATGGAGAGAGGAACTCCATGTAAGATGACTATCTCTTTAATATACAAATGGGAAAGTTTATCTAGTGAAAAAGTTTCTCGTATAGAAAGAAAATGAGAAGATTTATTCAAGTGATAAACAATAACCCATATTGCATTATTAACTCGAGATATCCTCGGTAATCCCACCACAAAGTCCATTGATATGTTTTCCCATTTCCACTCTGGCACTGGTAAAGGCTGAAGCATCCCTTTCGGTAACAGCCGCTCTGCTTTAACCTGCTGACAAGTCAAACACTTCATTGTAAAATCAGCAATATACCTTTTCATTCTATCCCACCAGCAATACTCCCGCAGATCTCTGTACATCTTAGTACTGCAAGGATGAACTGAAAACGGGGAACTATGAGCCTTACATAACAACTCATTCTTCACCTATGAATCACAAGGAACACATAATCTCTTCCCAAACCTCAAAACACAATCATTATCAATGTTGAATTCAGGCAACATTCCCTTGTGAACCAGCTCTACATTTTTCTGCAACTCATTGTCTTCCCACTGTGCTTGCTTAATTCTTTCTGATAGGGATGATCTCACTGATACCTGAAACAAAACAGAAGAACTTCCTGCACCAACAACTTCTATGCCAAAGTTCATCAAATCAAAAACCAAAGGATCTCGTTCCAAACGTAGCATGGTTAATGAAGAATTACTTTTTCGACTCAAAGCATCAGCCACTTTATTTTCTTTTCCCGGATGGTAGTGAATTGTACAATCATAATCCTTGATTAATTCTAGCCATCTCCTCTGTCTCATGTTCAATTCTTTCTGAGTGAATATATACTTTAAACTTTTGTGATCAGTATATATTTCACACTTTACTCCATACAAATGATGCCTCCAAATTTTTAAAGCAAAAACAACATCAGCTAATTCCAAATCATGTGTAGGGTAATTTACCTCATGAGTTTTCAACTGACGTGAAGCATAAGCAATTACCTGATCATTCTGCATAAGGACATAGCCAAGTCCCCTCAACAAAGCATCACTGTATATAACAAACTCACCATTCCTAGAAGGAAGTGCCAAAACTAGAGCATTCACCAATCTTCTTTTCTACTCCTGAAAACAATCATCACAATCTTTTGTCCAGATAAACATAACACCCTTCCGAGTTAGCTTAGTCATTGGACTAGATAACCGTGAAAAATTTTAAACAAACCTTTAGTAGTAACCTGCCAAACCAAGAAAAATACGGATCTTGGTTACATTTGTGGGTCTTGGCCATTCTTCAACAACTTTTGTTTTAGCAGGATCAACAGTTATGCCATCTTTTGAAACAATGTGACCTAGGAAAGAAATCTGTTGTAACCAAAACTCACACTTTATGAATTTGCCATATAGTTATTTTCTTTTAAGGTTTTCAAGATAACCCTTAAATGACTATCATGCTCCTCTTTACTTTTATAAAACACCAAAATATCATCAATGAAAACAACCACAAACTTATCCATGAACTCATGGAAAATTCTATTCATAAGGTCCATGAATACAGAATGTGCATTGGTTAACCCAAAAGGAAAAACTACAAATTCATAATGGCCATATCTAGTACGGAACGTAGTCTTCGGAACATCTGCTTCTTTTACTTTCAACTGATGGTACCCCAACCTCAAGTCAATCTTTGAAAAATACTAAGCTCCTTGGAGCTGATCAAACAAATCATCGATATGAGGTAAAGGATACTTGTTCGTAACAGTAATATTATTCAAGGCTCTATAATCAATGCAAAGTCTCATTGAGCCATCTTTCTTTTTAACAAACAAGACAGGAGCACCCCATGGTGATGTGCTAGGTTGAATGAAACCTTTATCTAATAACTCCTACAATTGCTTCTTTAACTTTAAAAGTTCAACTTGAGCCATTCGATAAGGGGGTTTTGAAATTGGCTTAGAATCAGGAACTAAGTCAACAGTAAATTCAACTTCCCAATAATGAATAATACTAGGCAACTCATCAGGAAAACCATCAAGATACTCATTTACCACTGGCACATCATTATTCTAAACAGTTCCTTTATTTTAAACAATATGTGCAAGGTAACATTCATTTCCATCTTTTACTAGTTTCTAAACTTCCTGATATGTAATCAAACTCAAGGGTTCATTCTTGTACACAAACTGAAAATATTTATGAAAAGAAACCATTTTAGCTCTGCAGTCAATCTTAGCGTGATAAACAGAAAACCAATCCATGCCCAAAATAACATCAAACTCTACTAGAGTCAAAACAATAAGGTTTGCTGGTAGATACTTTCCACACACAAGGATAAGAAGGTTATTATAATTCCTTTTTGTCTCAACGTTCCCTCTGGGTGTTTTTACCATAAGTTCAGGATTCATATCTTGAGATGGAATTTCCAATTCACTAGAAATCTTCTCAGAAATGAAAGAGTGTGTAGACCCTGAATCAAACAACACATTGGCATAATCTGAACAAACAAACAGTGTACCTGATACCACATCATTCGATGGCCCAACATCTGCTGAGGTTGTTGCAAAGGATTTCACCACCCCTTTCTGCTTGTAGTCTGGCTGCTTTCCCCCAATTGAGTTCTTCGTTAGACACTCATTTGCATAATGACCTATTTCATTACACTTAAAACATCTTACAGCTGGATTTTCATTTCCTGCTTGATCATCCTCCTTACAGTTATGAGCAATATGACCATACTTACCACACCGAAAGCACATACCAGACTTGGATAAACATTCTCCAGGTTTCATTTTACCACACATCTCACAGGATGGATATTTGGTTTTCTTACCTCCTTGCTTCTTTGACGAATTCTTCCCCTTTGCCTACCAACTGGACCTCTTATTCTGTTGTTTGTCATAGAACACCTGATCATCAGCAAACTCCATTTCCACCTTCTCCACACATCGAAAAAGTTTTTCATAACTTTTGAACTCACAAGAATCTAAATCCCTTCTATACTTTGGTTGTAACCTTGAGTAAAAACAGTTTATTTTTTTATCAAGATCTTGTATGAAGTTTGGAGCATACCTTGCCAATCGAGTGAACTTTGATTCATAAACAGCCACTGAATCATCCTCCTGCCTCAACTCTAGGAACTATTTTTCCATCCTAAAATGAACAACCTTAGGAAAATATTTCTCAAGAAACATACCTTTGAATTCGTCCCAGTGAAGATCCTCAATCTCATCACTATCCCTGATATTTTTCACCATCGGCCACCACTGATCAGCTTCACCTTCAAAATGGTAAACAGCACGACTAACCTTTTGATTTTCTGAACACCCCATGACATCAAAAATCTTCTCCAGTGCTTTAATCCACCCTTCAGCTTGCACAGGTTTAGATGATCCTCTGAATGATGGGGGATGTTACCTCATGAAATGTTCCACCACTGGCATGTTCCTCTGCGGTTGATCTGGCTGATCTCGTGCATGGATAGCACCACCATTTTTAGCCTGAGTCAACTATGCCATCACTGCAACAAACTGTTCAGTTCCGATTCTGACTATCTCAGGTCGCTGATTTGGAAGGTTGTCTTCCTCCTGATGTCATCCCATCATAGCTTCTTTGTTTCCTCTGCGGAAAACCATTCTGAACACAGAAATATCTTAGGCGAAGCAACATGGTAATCTTTAAATGCTATATCATTTCAATCATACCATAAATTAACTTATAATTGCACACATTTCTAGCTCCTAATGTTGTCTAAACCGACCTCTGGTACCAACTATAAGGCCACGACCTTAAACCTTACTTAATATTGAATTAAATGAATAATTCACATTGAGGATATTTTCAGGTTTAGAGTTTTAGTGAATTAGTACATAACTGTTACATCTCAAAAGATTACAAAGAAGATTAAGTGTCCATAAAATAAAAACTCTTAAAAAGAATCATGTCTAGTTCCATGTTTTAGATAGCATGACTTTCCATTGATCCCATCCTTGACCCTATTCCACATTAAGTCATGTGAAAAGTATTTCAAATTAAAACATGGGATGAGCATAAAAAGCTCAGTAAGGGATATAAAAATATAGAAAGGAAACATGGGTACATATATACATAAAAATGAAATCATGATTTACCCATAAAACACAAGCACATTACCATACCTCATCAAATCATGAATAAATTATATAAATCATAAGACATAAAGGTAAATTGAGGAATTCATAACATTCATACGTAGGGAGTAACCCTCTTGGTTATGTTTGGAATACCCATCAAAGTATATTCCCTGAATCTCTTCGGAGAAACCTTAACGTTTCACTCCTTCGCATTACCCAATGCATTAGAGAGATATATCAGGCTCACCCACCCTTAGTTTATCACGGAACCACCCGTCTTCATAATAATGCCCAAGAACCTCAACATAATCGTATCACATAAAACATGCTTATAGGAAACATAACATTTCCACCTTTCAATCACAAGATATCAATACAACACATTGATATTAAAATATTATGAAAACCATTTTCAATACCAAAACAAAAGAAAAGTAAAACGCTTCGTATAAAAAATATTACTTTTGGATATACGTAAAAGTCAAAGGGGTTTATACACCGTATAAAAGAAGGTTGTGTATAAAATAAAATATGCCTCAATGATAGGAGATTGAGACGAAGTCCCATACCTCAGGACCGACTTGACTCGGTCGTTCATTAATCTCCTGAATAATAAACATGAGTAAATTTCTACATGTTTAAGAACCCTTTTCAAGTTAATTATTCTTTTTATATCACTTATTTCCATGTCATGAACACTATGTAATTATTTAAGTTAATAACATTTGTTTTAACGATCATTGGTACTTGAGTCAAAAATAAACCCTTTTATAATTACAAGTTGTTCATGTATCCATTATATACAGAATATTATTCATGATGTATATATCATATATATCATATATATCCATTATATGCATGCATTTAAAATATTATATAACATTTATAGATAATAAATGAAATGCACCGTTCATGGAGACGGTAAGCCGTACGTACGCATGAATGCTACTTTCATTTCTATGTCATATTAATGGAATTAAAACTAAATGAGAGGTATGTATATTTTAATTCCAGAATTATATTAATCATTTAGATGTGAAATACATAATATATATCCATTATATATATGTACTTATAATAGTACATTACATTTGGGGATAAGAAATGAAATGCACCGTTCATGGAGACGGTAAGCTGTACGTACGCATGAATGCTACTTTCATTTCTATCTCATAATTTAATGGGAATAAATAATAATGATATAAAGGTATATTATAATTCCAGTATAACATCATATATAATAACTTTAAATCCATCCTTTATACGTCCCACATATGGCATTAACGAATCAAATCACTTTGTGGGGGAGGTAGTCCGCACATCCTAAAATGAAATTATCGTGTTTACCCATAATGGAAGCCATAAAGGTATGCTCCAAATGAAAATTACAGAAGATTAAAGAAAACATAAACATATTATATATTATATATAAATATATTTTCATCTTAATTGCCACCTTTGAAGGTGTTAAAATAATGTTGAACAATCATCGTTTCAGGAGGCAGAAAATCGCCACCCACGGAAACAGTATGTTCTTTAACCATTAGATGTAGGTGTGTGTAAGTGTAGATCGAATACTTCTTATAAAAACATCCTAGTATATTTAAGATACTGTATTTGTTACAAATGTAAAGAATAAAAAGATTTTTGGGGGTTGGAGAATCAAAATAAAGCAAAAGGACTCAAAAGAAGACAATACCTTAAAATCGGGTAACTCCCTTTGGTTTGAGCTCAAAGGCTTCCTTGGGAAGACTTCTGCACAAAGTGAGGCTTCAATGAGTAAGAGAGGGATGTGTAGAGACAAAATGGTCAGGGGTTGGACGAGCCAAAGGCTTTGGAAGTTTGGGTAAAGAGGTAGAGGTGGATGCCTTTTATAAGAGGAGAGGAGGGACACTCTTGGAAAGTAAAGAAATGTTACTTTATTTTAAAATGAGTTTCGGATTAAAAAGGTCCCACATTGATAAAATTCTAGGGTAAGGTGATAAGGGTTATATATCCACCCATACAATTGGTTTTGGACATGTTTAGGTCATAGATTTTACATTATCATTTCATTTTATTTAAATCCTTTATTAGTGAGGTAATCGCTGCATCATCATGATGTCATAGATAATTTAATTTATTTAAAGTCTAAAAAATAAAAAAAAATACTATGATGTAGAAAAATCTTTTTTTCTTTCCAATTACTATTTATAATAAAAAATATGACTTGTATAACCCCATGTAAAAATTTTTTTAGTAAAATAACTCATGTTTGTGTCATTTTTACTTTAACATTAAATAAAAAGTTATTTATGTCATTTCCCAACCAAAGTGACTCCATGGGGTCCCCAAGTTGACCCATGGATTGTATTGGTTGGCCATGACACATCCAATGAGGGTAGGACATGTTTCAAGCTCATCTCATATTATTAAAACATTATTTATACCTTAAACTGCACTAATTATCTCTAATCGAGATTAAGAACTTAAAAGTTACTATTCACCAAAAAATTGTTTTAATCTCATTGAACCACATTTTGCTTTTAATGACATCCATGTATGTCAGATTTTTAAAAAATCAAATCACAGAAGTGACAAAGTTTCATTTAAACGAAAAATTAGTTTCTCTAATTACCACTTAGTGGTATCACTATTCTTCAAAAATTGATGTTTTTCAGAAAAATACCAAAACTTCACCCGAAGATATATTTGATATTATGAATTCAAAAATGATGTCTATTTTCAAAAATTAAAATAATATAAGTCACATTAATTTATTTAATAATTAATTCCCGTTGTCATGACAAATAGCGTGTTTTTATGAAACAATAAGTATCAAAAGATTGACACTAGTTTAAGTCCAATTTCAAAGTGAAATTGATTCAAATGACCACCATTAGATTAAATGGTAAAAATATATTCTAATTTCAATTTAAAACCAATTCAATACATAATCTAATCATATAAATAAATTATATTAAAAAGTGGATTTGAATTAAAATACAACATTTTTCACTATTCATTAAAAATGAACTTTATCGGAAAAACACCAAAAATTCACACAAAGTTAATTTTGATGTCCCAATCATAAATAATAAGTTTATTTTGAAAAACATAGCTTATAAAATTGTCAAAAGATATATTTAAAAATGGTTTGTAATAAAAAGGCAGTAAAACAATATTTTAAAAATATTAGTGTATTTCATGCTTAAGATTGGATTTATTTTCATTTTAAGCCTCTAAAACACTATCTAATTAATTAATAGGCATAGATAAAATTATCTATTATTCATTAATTACTTGGGATGTTACAATTATAGGGTGATATCTATGTTCAGATAGTAGGACTAGATCTGTGTGCCATCTATTTTCACGAAGAATATTTTTTGTAGTAGATGTGTCCATGATTCATGTTAATTAATTTTGGATTTCTTTAGGTGAACAGTTATATTAAAAAAATATATTGTCTTCAGTAATTGTGTGGTTTCATCCCTCCATGCAAGAAATTTGGACACAATTTTCTGGTTTAATGTTATGGAATGTCGATGTAGATGGGGTTTGGTTCGAATGAAAATTAGATGACTAAGGTACCAACTGAGTGTTTATTGATCAAGTCCACTCCTTGTATGTGGATTTCATTGCACCAAAATAGGTTCACGTTTTTATAGGTTCTGACCGAATTTTGTGTGTGGGTGCTCCTCCCAATCAATATTTTTATTTTCAAATGACACTTTTAACGGGTATGTGTGAACCAAAAAAACTCCACTCGGTTACAAATTCAACCATTGCAAGATCACACCCATTCCAAATTCGAAAATCAAAAAACCACTAAAAAATTTCCAAGATTAAAAACTCAAAAGGATCAACATCACCAAAATCGAACCACGAGACAAACCGCATCATGCTTCACCATCTGTCGCATCACAACCAACCACCGTCATCATCATTTCCGGAGATGAACAACTCATCATTGATGCAGATCAAGACATCTCCACTGTCTTCCCCCTAAAATCGCCCGCATAAACTCACATCCCAAAGATCCTTGAATCCCACCACACAGCTCCACCTCGGAAAGATTGGGGCATCCCAGATCTAGAGAAGAGAAAAAATGGGCAATTCCAGATCAGAATAATGACAAGGATCACCAGAATCAAAATCCATCATAAACATAACATCCCCAACATCGTCAACCTCCAGGAGCTAATAGAGACAAAACCATCACAAGATGCCTACAGATGCTTACCCTCACATCCAAAAACACCATGAAGACCACCCTTCAGATCCACCTCAGAGAGAGTGGCAGAGTCTTGGAGCTAGAGTAGAGGAGCAAACGGCTGGTGCCCTCAACGGATGCAGTCTCCATGGCCCCTGAACGCCCGAACGCCAGCAACGACCACCAAAGTGAATGGAAAGCCAAAAAAACCAAATGCAACACATCCAACCATGAACATATCACACAACTATTAAATCAATATTGGGATCCAACATTCCACTCCTCAAAGCATCAAACTAATGGTCATCCAAGCAGGAACAACACAGCTCGAACAGAAATAGGGAATCCATAAATAAACCTGGATTACCGATCGACCTGCCTAAGTCACATTTGTCATCAGATCGACATCTTCCTACCTACACCAAGAAAGAAACCCTGCCACTGCGGAATCCAAACGACGACAGTTCCATATCGCCGTCTCCCATCAGAATCCCCCACAACAACAGGCATTTGAATTCGACCAGCCTCAAACGCGATTCTCATCAGATCTGCATATGCCTACTGACACCTAGAATGAAACCCTCCGTGGGGTTGTTTTTTACCCTCATACAAGTTCAGTTCATTCAACCTATAATGGAGCAGTATAATATAATAATTATTGTGTAATGGAAATGAGGGAGGCACCAGTTGATTATACCAGAAATAGAGAGGTGGAGGCTTATTTAAATGTTACAATTCATTAAAGGGTGGAGGGAATCCCCCACCTTAAGGCTTTCAGTTAATTAAAATCCTCATTAAATTATTTTCTTACACATGGAAAGAATAAGAATATTAATAATGAGGGCTTCATCTCAACCCCCACCCACCCCCCTAGGATAAGTTTGATAAAATAATATTCTGCATGTCGAAGACCATATCTACTAGATCCTCATATACAGTATCAAGATGGATCGACAATGATATTCTCATGATTTTAAACCAATTGGAATTCTCAACCCAAATGGGACACTAATCCAGAGTAAGGTTACATGAATGATTTATCATAGTATGATATCTAACTTTCATTATTTTGGAAGTGTGCCACTGTTGTCTGCCTCATCTGCTTTCCATATTGATATTTTTTAGTTTTTCTTATGAAATGATCAGAAGCTTTTTCCCTTGAATGGATAGGTATATTAATATATAATTAAAATAAATGACACGAAAAATTTTCATTTGTTGGAAAATATTACATATATTTATAAAATGTCCAACCTAGGTTTAATAAATTTATAATAGTATTTAAAAAAATATATTTATAATACATTAACACATAATTGATTAATTAATTTTTTTTAAACCTAATTTCCTATCTTAAATAATAAAAAATTCATACAATTTACAGTTTATATAAAAACTGTATTTTTACAATTCACCTTAAAACAATTACATGAAAAAATTCAAAAAATTCATACTAAGAAAATGTTGAAATTTTGAATTAAAAATTTTTATAAATATTACACAATTATTATTCTATAATTTATAAATTAATTTTCTAAATAAATATTAATAAAATAAATAAAATATTGAAAAATATCCTTTTTTTAACATTAAGTGTTCTTAATATTATTCTATGCCAATATCTAATTAAATAATTTAAATAAAATAGTTTATATATTATAGTATTATAATCATTTAAATTTGTTTGAAATAATTTATTAATACTTTATCTATTTCAGAATGAACTTACTTTATAAAAAGGAATTCATATTAATTATGTATCCTCTAAATGTATGAATTTTTAATTGAATATAATATTTCATTTTACTATAGGTTCTATACTTCATATATTTTATTAATATTGACCATATAATTTGTTATAACTATTTTTAATTTGAGGTTGTGTGTGAAAACATTTGTAAATAAAAAGTATATTTAATTGAAAAAAGTAAAATCTTGAGGTGGTATATTTTCACCTCCCTACAAAAAAATATCAATTAAAATATGAATCGTCCTTAATAATAAATAGGGATATCTTCCCTTTATCAATTCTTTTAGATCCTTGGTTGCTTCCTCAAAATTTTGATTTATCTACATGAAAAACAATCTATAAGTAATTTTATAATGTCCTACAATGCCTTCATAAACTATCAAACTTTTCTCTAATATTCATATAAAAAAAGAATTTAGCCCCTCAACCTTAATGTCCCCTTCATGGAATCCTTTAAGAAATGATGATTTGATATCCAATTGGTACAACATGAATCCTCTTTTTAACAATATTTCCATGAACAATAAAATGGTTTTCAACCATAAAATAGTGGAAAAATACTCATCAATATCTATATTGAAAATTTAGGAACATCATAAACACACCATACAATATTTTTTTATGGGTTTCTATTCTACATTCATGGAGTTTGTTCTAAAACACAAACATGGATTTAATGGTATTATTATATTTTATCCTTCTAACAATTTCCAAATATTTTATTTTAAATTTGTCAAGGCCACTCATTAATCACTTTTCACAAATTTTTTTTATCAGAATCTTTGAAACACTTGGGATCTACCAGAGAAAGAATAATTATTTTTTATAAATCCTTCATTTTTTGCGTTTACAATAGATCTATCTATTCAGTAATAATATTTTTCCATACAGAACGTCATTTCTAATTATCCTAGAAGAAACTATTAATCCTAATATATTTT
This sequence comes from Viscum album, assembly GCA_963277665.1. Taxonomy (NCBI): domain Eukaryota; kingdom Viridiplantae; phylum Streptophyta; class Magnoliopsida; order Santalales; family Viscaceae; genus Viscum; species Viscum album. The sequence goes on from OY728126.1 coordinate 1,167,550,198, forward strand.
CTAAATCACCAACATCTATGTTTGATTCTTTAACAACAATATGTTCTCCCCCATGCCTAATCAGATTAGAATATTTTTTCTAATTTATTTCATCATTTTTCTCTTTAAAATTCAATTCATTCTCAAATACTATTAGAGAAGTAATTTATAAAAAATTATAATAAATCATGTTATATAATTTTAATTCCAATACTTTGGATGAATATTAATGTATAATAAATTCACCCCCTTGAGAATCAAACTTATAGTTCTCTTTTTTGTATAAATGACTTACTTTTGAAAATATTGAAGTGTTTTTTTATTTCATATCAAATAGGGTATAATCCCTTCATTTAGATAGAGTTGATAACATTTTTAGTTATAAAATTATGATAGAATTATTTCATTACAATATGTGTCTTCAGGAGTTTTCTCAAGGAGAAGCTTTGATGACATTTTTTTATAATTGAGTTCCTCATATAAACAATAATGTTATTTTTTAATCATTACCTTAAACACATTATAACATAACAAATTATTCATGAGATAATATTACAACAATTTACTAGTGAATTATATGATAATATTAGTCGTTAAAATCTTACTTTTTAGTCCATGCATCTTCTACACCAATATTTTAAATCATGTAATGCCATAGGAAACCTTAAAATGAATTGAGATTGGAATAAAACATGAAATTGTGTGTAATCATTGATAAAAATAATATAGAATATATTCTCCACCAAATAAATTTTTTTAATAGAAATTACACTTTCAGGAGAAGTGGGAAGCCTCAGTCAACACAGATGAAGAACACTACACAATGAAAGATATCACAAATTGATTTAAAATAAGATTATGATTTTTTGAATTTGAAGATATATATAACTCCCAGTTATGTAGACTAATCAAAAGATCTGGTTCCTCACAGAGAATATTTTCAATATGATTATCCATTCATTGGATTGTATGTATAAATTCCTCTGTGTTTATTTTTCCTTGATTGTAGCGCTGCTCTAGATTATGTCTTTCATGTTTATCTATCCTTATTGATCCACATTAGTATCTACTCATAAAATTCATTCATATATTTTTTGACCACCTCTTTGGAGGCATTGAAATTAATAAAAGTTTCATGTATCACTTCCTTAGATTTAAGGATGAGCTCTGAAGAGTTCCCTTTATCTTCTTCCACATTTCCAGTTTACCTTCCTTTTTCTCCACATTCCATCATTATTTTAGTGGTTTTTAATTTAATTTCTTTAGATTTAGTTTATTTTTTTCTACACACATCATCATTCACCTTCAAAATAAATATCACTGGATTTGTATCCTTTGTACTGTTCATCTAATAAATGATTTTCCCTTTTTGGAAATTTTGAAAAATGATAGGGTGATCAAGTGACAGATTATAGAAAACATGTGTTCCATAATTATAAATTAAATATTAATTTGTTTTCTTAACCGACCGATCCATTTTTTCAAAACATGTTTTCTTCTTCAATGGATATAATTAAAATATCTTCTTCCCCATCAATGAGGTTGATATTTTCCTTTTATGCTTACCTTGATCTACAATAGATTCATCTCTTCATTTTATGATTATGTATTTCTATTTGATTAACCACATTCCTCAAGTCACATAATTTGAATACACATAGTATGTTATGACTGATGCCTTAAAAACTAATACAACCATGTGACTCATTTATTTTCAGCAAATTTTTTAACTTTTAAAGATAATAATTAGCACCCCTTCATTATTTTATAAGATAATGACATCTTATTTTCCATACATTATTCATATTACAAGGTTATAATTTCATTATATTTTAGAATTATAATCACTATCAAAAATTAAAATTCCAATTCAATCCATAGTAGATAAATAAATTTTAAAAATATTTTCTTCCAGGGATTTTATATTCATAAATAAGGTTGTTTTCATCCTTTTTTGTGGTGAATCATATTTTCCACCTTTTAATTCATCAGATCATCCTCAATATGAAATAATATATATTTATTTTGTTCATTAAACCTAGTTGATGATTTTTAATGCTTCTATAATATACATGTATATATATCGGTTCATACATCCCCTTATGTACTTAATGATAAATTCATTTAATTTTATCAGAACTATATCTCATGGATACCTTATTAAACAAATTATCCCTTTAGAAACATAATATAGTGGTTCCCAAGGTTTCCTATTGAGGAATTTGTATGTTAATTTTGAAAATATGAAATTATTTGTATTCCTTTTTAAATAAAATTAAAATTTTATGATTAGAAATTATGGTAAAAAATTAAAGGAAAACTAAAAAAATTAAATGAAAACTAATTTAGGAATCGTATTTAAAAAATTACTCAAATCTAATTGAAATGTACAGATCTGTAAAGATAGAAGTTAATAAGTTTGTCCCTTTAAACACTCTATCTATCGTTGTTTAAATTAATTATCTAATTAAATTTATTCGCTCATGATAAAGGAACACAATGTAAATAGAAAAATAATCCTATAAAGCATAAAATGACTTCATTGTGGTTTTGAAAATCCTATGATAATGGTTTAATTACTCGACGTCCTCTACGAAACAATATCATATTTAACTTATTGAACTCAATGGTGAGACATCACCATAGAAATTTAAACAGCAAGAGAAAAAAACTAACATTTATAAATTTATCCACAATCCATAATAGTTTAAAAGAAAAAATTTCATAAAATAAAAACTATAAATAATAATATTTAGGGAAGTTTTCATAAAATGTCACTAGAATTTTCACATTTTTTTTAAAATTTCCCTAAAAGATATATTTATGTAGCTCATTTCCCTACATCGAAGTATATATAAATATTAATATGTTTATTTTATTAACATAAAAATGGACACACAGACATATATAAATATATATTGATATATATATAAATAGACACGAATATAAATATAAATTTATTTATATATAGAAACAAATCTATATTTTAAATTAAGTAATATTTTCATGAAAATGTTGATATTTTAGTTTTGTTTTTGCCAGTGTTGGAAAATGTGGATATATATATATATATATCATAATATATACATTTATGTATATATACAATATAAACACACAGACACATATATATAATATAAACATATTTGATTAATATAATAAAAAAATAATCCTATATATATATATGTATAATATAAATATAAAATATAATAATATATATATATATATTATAAAACATAAAAAGATATATATATATATATAATCATGAAATAAAAAATAAAAAAATTAAACATATAAACATATAAAATATTAACATTTATATATATATAAATATTAATAAACATATATATATATATAATTTTTTAAATATATGTATATTAATATACACACACACATATATATAGATATATTATTCATTTGTAAAGACTGAAATGTATTTATATATATAATATATACAATTAAATAATTTAAATTTAGTAACATTTTTATGGAAACATGACTATTTTAGTGACATATGTACATTTTAAAATGAAAACAACTAATCACACACAGAGATATATATATATAAATATATTTACACAAAAATATATTTAAACATATGTATATATATTAATATAAACATATAAAATATATATATACATATATAAACTTATATATATATATATATTAAAAATAGATAAATAAACATAAAATATATTAATACATATATAAAATATAAAACATAAACTAATAAATATATATATAAACAAATTGTATTAAAATATATATATATATAATAGAATATAATATACAAATAAATTATAAATTATAAATTATAAACATTTATATAACAAAATATAATATATTTTTCATAACATAAACAGGTCGGGTAATAGCTTATTTTGTTGTGAAGGAGGAGGTCAGTTGCTCAATTCCTTCTGGATGCTAATTTTTCCCTAGGGTGTGGGTCATGGGGAAAAAGTAGACTGTTGGGATGGGTGGGAGAAAAAAATGGACACTGGACAATATGTTGGCCTTGAGGGATATAACAACGTGATGCTAGATAGTAGAATGGGACGTGAGGGAGACACCATGGGGTACCCGATAAGAGGTACTGGAGAAGGGGCATATGGGTTATATGAGAGAAGAGGTATATAACCTAAAAATGCCACTATGATAGTAATGATTTCTATAAAAAACTGAAAACAAGTCACTAATTATAAAATCACAAACATCTTATAGGAGGAAAAAGGCATATATGATTTATAAAATGGAAATTTTTGACATCTTATGGGGATGATGAAAAAAATTAACTACACAACATATAATATAAAACACACTACAATTGAGACATAACCTACACTTTCTTATTTCATGTCCAAAATTAAAATATCCAAATAATTCATAATATCATATTTAAAAATCATATAATTTTTAATTACCTCATGAGAGGAATAAGGACTCATAAAATCCTTAAATATATCCATTTGTGAAATATTTTTCAAAATTCACTGAAAATATAAAAATGATATAATTACGTCAAAAATGTCATATATGTGAGGACTAAATCATTTACATTCAATGAAAATGTTATGAAAATATCGGCTTAATCATCGATTTGTCTGAAATGTTTAAACAAAAAAATATCCATTAAAAAAATATCATGTAAATGCAATTATTATAATATTTTTTTGTGTCTATTAAGTATTAATATACATTTTTATATGAAGTAAGTGTATTTTGTATTCCCCTTCTATAAAAAACAAAAAAACCTGGTATGTAATGCTTCATTATAATCTTCTATATTTATAACATTTTGTGTCTTTTGTGAGTCACTAAAAAAACCTTATTCTAGGGGGAATGTGCTTCATATTTTTATTCAACCTCAAATAATATTTTATTTTGATAAAGAACATAAATGGCTTAAAAATTCATTTTAAACAACTACACTTTTTGGGTAGGTGGTTGGTTAATCATTTGAACCTACCTATATAAATGTTGCTTCACTTTCCAATCGAACACCCAGACATCCTACTTCTATTATAGGATTTAGAAGTATGACTTCATCATTCGACATACATCACATCGTCATCAATTCCCCATCACATTATTCAATTATGTTGACACATCAATTCTTAAAATTATTTATTAAATCATTAATTCTTGCCTACTATTTAATTTAAACAATTATATTAATCAAATTTTATAATTAATATGTAATTCTAAATTTAGTTTGTCACGACCCGTCCTAGGGACTCGTGCTGTGACTACCCCAAACCCGCCTTCCACAGGCCAGGGGCTGGAGACTAGCACCAAAGGTGTAAATACCGACAAAAATGGGAAGGCATTGCCTTTATAATGTGAACAAACACCACAGAGTAAGCAAGCAGAAGTAAACACTAGGTAAAACTGGGTACAATAGTAAGTGTGGAAAGTAAATGGGCCAGAATACAAACCCAAACTGAAAGTAAAGTAGAACTAGAAAGAAAGTACAGTAACTAAAAATAAAGCAGCAACGTCAAGCCATCCATTGGAATTCCCACATGAAAGGTGGGTACAGATAGCCTCCTCAGCTCCTTGGGTCCAGCCGTCTGCTCAGTGTACATCCCGTCCAGTGGTCCACCTCCAGGTATCGATATGCTCCACAAGCCACAACCACGATCAGCGTTTTCTGTCGTCTCCATCCAACACAACGTTGTGCGGGCATAGCCCGTGCAGGGGTGAGTATACGATACTCAGTAGGGACCCCAAGACCCCCGAAGGTCTCCCAGAATACAAAATGGATAATCCACAACGGAAATATACAATCACGAAGTAACATCCAACACTACTTTGGTATATGCCCATACATATACCTAACTCATCAATTCCAGTTCGGCTCCGACATCCGAGCCCATGTTCGATCAAGTCCACAAAGGATAGTACAACCCAATCCAAATAGGAAAGCACAACACAATCCTCATAGGAAGAAATTCATTCATATCGAGGATAATGATTGAATGTCAAGACTCATCTCACAAAGGTATACTTCTTCGTAAGGCGATGGAGATGATCAGATGTAGCCACTGATTCATCTAAGTTGGGACCCATGTAGGATACAATAACCAGCTACTCTGCCAGACCCACGTAGGATACAAGAACATAGTCAAACACTGTCGGACCCACGTAGGATACACAAACAGTAGTACTGCCAGACCCACGTAGGATACAAGAACAGTAGTCATTGTCGTCGAACCCATGGAGGATTTCAGCACGGTCTTCATCGCTGCCGAACCCATGGAGGATTTCAGTGCAGTATTCATCGCGGATGAACCCACATAGTATTTTAGTGCAGTCGTCATTGCTGGCGAACCCACGAAGGATTTCAGTGCAGTCATCATCGTCGTCGCAGTCACAACCAACTCTAGGGTTCCCGCACACATCATGCTCGATTCTGAGAGGGTCCGCCCCACGATCCAAGGGGGTCGATACATCAAATGACAGGCAGTCTAGAGTTGATGTATCTTAAAGTTCCGTCTCGACAAAAGGAACTCAACGTGATAGATGGTGCGTCAATCAGACGCCCGGTCTGAGATTTATTGGCCTTTTATTTTCAGGGGCCCGATTGGTTTTTAAGTCAAAACCAACCCGACCGCACTCCAACTACATCCAAACCTCATGCGGAGTAAGCCAAAAGATCTGTCTCACTGAGAGAAATCCATCAAAGTCGACAGCACATCAATCATATGTCCCGAGCTCATGTTATAAGCATTTCTGCTCCGAGGGCCCAGTTGGTTTCGAGCTCGAACCAACCCGGTCGTACCCAAAGTTCTATGAAACCTTTAGTATATTATACCGAAACGACCGTCTCGATACAAGGATCGCATCACAACTGGCATTACATCAATCGAAGGACCATAGCCCAAGATATGGTCAAATGAACGAACATATCCAGTTTTAGGGGGTTTGGGGCTCGGACCGACCCGGCCCAAGACCCCCTGGGTCGGCCCAAACTGGGGTGACCCGAAACGGGTCCGAGCACTGCCCGTGTGTTGCCATCTCGACGCTGGCTGAGCCGAGTAGAAAGGGGGGGGGGGGCTGCCCCCAAATTGAAATCACGGCCCCACATGGGGGCCGCTCCTTTGCCAGCCAGGGGTTACGACCCCCTGTCTTCCTTCCAAAAAGGCCAGCAAGTGCTGCCACCGCTGGACCCCATGGTCCCGCCCCTCCATGGTGCTGGCGGTCGACGGTTCTGGGTTCCCTACCATGCACTACCGCGGCTTAGAGCCACTGCCTTGTTTGACCTGCGCGATGCGACGACGCCGCGCCTGTCCGTCGCGGCCTCGCTCCAGCTGCGGCCTCTTCGTGGTTCTCCAGCACGGTGTGATGGCACCGCGGCTTTGTTAGGCCTCAACGACGCGGTGCGACGGCGCTGTGCTTCTTCGCTCATTCCTCTTTCTTCTCCATGGTGCCGTTGCACCGCGCTGCCTTTGCTCGTGCCGCAACAAGTACAACGTCAAAGGGGGAGGAGGGTCGGTCGTGTACGTGCGGTCCAACCTCATCCTGTTATAATGATAACATGCGTCAAAAGAATAATAGTCGATGAACGACAAAGAATTCACAAACAAAAAATTAACCCCTTCCTGAAGGTGTCGTCGAACGAAGGTTCGTCGCGGGAAAAAGGATGTCGCGGAAGACAACGTCGCGGAAGGAGGCTTCGTAAGCGTCGTCGACGTCGTGGTACACGGTGTCACGGAAAAGAGGATCATCGACGTCGTGGTACATGGTATCGCATCGTCAATCTCCGAGGAATTAGCGTTCTTCGTAGTCCTTCGTCAGAGGCCAGCGTTCTTTATTAGTGTCAGTGCGTTATTCGCGTTCTTCATGGAGGAAGATGAAGTTCTTCATGGAACTCTCCCTCTCAACACAACGAAGCAACCCCTAATGAAATAAGACTTGTCTTATTTAATTAACAAACACAAGCCAACATTCCATTTGAAATTCAAAATAATTCATTCCATTAATTGAATTAATTGAAAAGTCCTAACAGTCCAATTAATTTGAGAGTTTACTTGGCATTTAATAAGGGGGTGCGGGTGTGTTACAAAATAATGGGGGTCTGCGGAAGTTGAATAGATGGGGCTCGTGTGGGTCCCACCTCACTAATATCCTATCAAGAGGGGGTTAGGATATAGTGGGTCCCACCTCAACTTCCATATGTAGGTTTAAAGTACATAGATCATAAAATAAAAATTGTTGCACAACTTTTATTTTATTCATTAGTCAACCCATTTTTAAATAACTACACCAGAGAAAATACAACTCCAGAAAATGTGTTCCTAAGAAATTACCGGTGTTGCGGTTTCATTGGTGCCATAAGATTTCAATTCCAAGCACCGGTTCAATAGTTAGGAAAACCTGCTCATTCGTTCACTGAACATACCCGAGCTAAACATCAAAAATTGATTCAGGGCACACTGGGCCTTGAAATCAGGTGCTGTTAGAAACTGCATTGTTATAAAATCCCAAAGAAAATTAAGAAAAAATTTTCCTTGAATTTTACGGGTCTTTACATTACTCCCATATCAGGGATTTATGTCCCCGTAAATATACATCATAAACTAGAGGAATAAATGTGGGTACTATGAACGCATCTGAACCTCCAGCTCCCAAGTGCTCTCCTAGAGGTTCCCATGCTGCAATCTGATGTGCACTAAAGGAATCAAATGCCCACGTAGGACCCGCTCCTATCGATCCTCAATCCCCATCAGGACCTCCGAAAAAGTCACCCCATCATCAATGTCCAGCTCTCCATGGTCAATGATATGTGTCGGGTCATGCATGTATCTCCTCAGCTAAGATACGTGGAAGACGTCGTGCACCCGGTGCATCTGAGGTTGTAGATTCAGGCGATAAGCCACCTTGCCTATCCTGTTGAGAACCTAGAATGGTTTGATGAAGTGCAAATATAAATTTCCCCCGGCCAAATCTCTATAATCCATGTCGAGGTGAGACCTGAAAGAAAACGTGGTCGCCATCCTCGAACTCCAGTGGCCTCCTCCTCCTATCAGTATAAGACTTCTTCTAGCTCTGAGCTATCCTCATCCGCTCTTTGATTACCTGGACCTTCTCTATCATGGCCTGGACCATTTCTGGTCCCACAAGTGTTGACTCCCCAGGGTCTGTCCTGCACAGAGGTGATCTTCAAGGTCGGTCATACAATGCCTCATATGGTGCCATCCCGATGGTGGAGTGGTGGTTGTTGTTGTACGTGAACTCCACCAAGGGTAGGTGGTCCTCCTAGCTGCGACCAAAGTTGAGGACACATGCACAGAGCATATCCTCGAGAGTCTAAATGGTCCTCTCTATCTGACCATCCGTCTGAGGGTGAAAGGCGGTGCTCAGTCATAGATGTGTCCCGAATGCCTCCTGCAAACCCTTCCATTGCCGGGAAGTAAAGCGAGAATCTCAATCAGAGATGATAGATGATGTCACACCATGAAGCCGTACGATCTCCTAAATGTTGAGGTGGCCCAAGCTCTCCACTACGCCCTTCTCTCTGATGGGTAAGAATTGGGCTGACTTGGTGAGTCAGTCGAAAATCACCTAAATGGAGTCGTGACCTCTGGAAGTACATGGAAGTCCAGTCACGAAATCCATAGATATTCCGTCCCACTTCCACTCCAGGACCACTAAGGGTTGTACCAAGCCTGGTGGTACCTGGTGCTCCGCCTTTACCTGTTGAGAGGTAAGGCATCGAGAAACAAACTCTACCACAACCTTTTTCATACCTATAGAGACCAAAATCTTGACATACATGGACATTACATTACTTTATCGGAATACTTAATACATAAAAAAAACAGACACACAAGGATCGTAATAGTTTAGTGTCTTTGGAAACTCGGAATAGAATCTTCTAATCATGGTGAAAGATCTTCAACATCTCCCATAAGATCTTCCCCTTTTTGTTTTCTTACCTAAAACCTTCCTTTAAATCCTGGGGAAAAGAAAACATATAAAGGGTGATCTCAAATTCTTATTAAGGGTAAGCATGGATAAAATAAAACAAATCATATACATTTGAACTTCCAAACATGAACATAATATTTAAACATCGGAATCTTGAGCAATGACACAAATCATGGCAGTACGTAAGGAAGATATCATAAAGAAACATTAATCATGTTAAAATAGCATGGGAATTAAACATGTAATTGTTGAAAACCATTAAGCATATGATATGATTTCGATAGTAGCCAAAGAATTACTACCATGACCATCTTAGTGGACAAAGTCCCTTTCTGAATTGATTTCACTCCTCGTTTCAATCCTGTAACACTGAACCAGAATAACTTACCATTACATCCATGTCTATCTCATGAGATATAAATACTTACCCAATGCATTGGAGGGATATATAGGTCCCACCCATCTCATAATGTTACCATTCTGATGTGTGCCACAAAATCATAAATCATACATCATTGCATAACCCATGTAATAAAAATTGTATTCTTAAACATCATGACATCATAAAATAATTCCTATAAGATAAAGGATTTCATAAAAATAATTCCACCACAACATAATCAATCAATGTAATAATAGGGATAGAAATATAACCCTATATTATCGTAGATGGAAAATAATTTTGATAAAACACTTGAACTCCATTCTTGAGGAAAATATCCTTTCTACTTCAAAAACATTTTTCCTTTCTTAACATGTCATACAATTTTAAACTAAAAGATGTGGATTAAAAATTAACTTGAAAACTTGTAAAGGAATCTTCTTGGAAATAATGTTTTAAAAATCCATTCAGGCTGTATAAGTTAAAAAAACATTCTTCTCATACTTATGTCGGAAAAGTGAAAAAGTACCTTGTACGAAAAACAACAAAAGATTCCTTTCATATAATTTACTAAAGAATCACCGAAGGGTAAAATTGGATTTAAAAAATTGTAGGAGGATATAAATAATATTAAATATTGAGGAAACATGGATGTGGATGATAAATATTCCTCAGTAAATACCGAAGAATAAACAATATCGTATAAAAATTGAGATTGTGAGTTTTCCCTTACCCTTGGTTTGATATGCTTCGTAAGTTTCCGAACCACCTGTATAATGATTTAAATAATGTCATTGACTTATTACATAATCATATTAATTGTTATGATATCATATATGGTTCAATTATGACTTTATATTACCCGTTCTTTTGTAAGTTCCATGTTAAAGCATCATTTTGGGTTAAATCGTTTTATTTATCGTACGTGATTGGACTTGTTGTTCTTGATATTATTACTTATATCCTGATTTACTTACTTAATTTCATAATGTAAAAAATTATTTATATATAATATATATTCAGTATATACATATATATATATATATGGTATATTGATTAAATGGAATGAAATACCCCGTTCAGGAAGACGGTAGGTCATGCGTACGCAAGAACGCTGTTTTCGTTTCCTTATTGAATTGAATGGAATTAAGTAGATGAAATACATATATATATACATAAATCCAGTATCATTATTATGTAATATATTTCATGATTTATTATTATATATACTTTATAATCATTCATGAATGGTTAATCATTGAGAATGAATCTCATCGCGTCATGAAGACAGTAGTCCGTACGTACACACGAGCGATTATATCATTCCCATGATGGTGGAATTGTATTTATGTGTATGTATAATAATTCAGAATAAATTTTACTTTAAAATAATCATATATAGTAATTATTTACACCATTATACCCATCCAAGTAAGGTGGTGGTTGAAAATATATTACACCACGGCGTGGAGACAGTATTTTGTACGTACGCACGCACGTTGATTTCATTTTCCGTAGGATGGATAGATGGTGAAATGGGGTTGGATCATATTTATAATAACAAATCAGTATATAAGTGATACTAATGTTATTACTTCATAATTAAACAACTAATGAAGAAAAAGTATAAGAAGAAACAAAGGTGAAAGAATCGGTAACGAACACTACCTCTTCTTTGAATCACCTCTTTGAGACCTCCTCTTAGGGCACTGAGATTTGTCTTTGAAGAAGACCAGAACCTCTAGGATGTTTCTAAGGAAGTGGAGAAGAGAATTTGGGAGGGGTTGGATGAGCTTTAAGGCTCAATGTGGTGTGAAGTGAAGAGGGAAGCGGTTCCCTTTTATAAGGGAGGAGAGGGGCACCTTTGGAATAACTAAAAATATTATTTTATTATAAAGTCATATTCAACATTTAATAGATCCAAATTGATTTATTTCAAAAATAAGGTTGTGATGGGTTGAAATCCTATCATCCAATATAATTTATAAAAGTTTAGGTTTCTATTTTAACCATATCATTTAGATTCACCTTTATGTAAAATAATTTAACTTTTACCATGTCTTCTTGTTTTCTTACACTATAAGGTTAATAAACATACTATAACAAGCCAAACGAACCCCAAGTGGTTCATTATTAATATATATATCTTTATCTAAGTCGTTTTTCCTAACCATAAATTTTTAAGAACAAAATAACAATAAATAATATAATATTTGTTTTAAAAACTATTTTATGTCAATTTTGACAATATTTGGTACATGATTTTTTTGAAAATCATAACAGCATGATTAGTTCGAAAAATGTTACTTAAATAAAAAATAACATGCCATATTAATATATAAAATTAGTGTAATTCATAAAAAGTCTCAAATTAAATTTATTTGGGTATTTATAACATCAATTATGTCAATATTTTATTAATATGATAATTACTACAACATCATTGTGTCATAAATAAATTAAATTATATAATGTCTAAAATTTATAAATAATTTCCCATTATGTAGGAAATATTTTTAGATTTATAATTAATATTTATAGTCGAATTTATCTTATGTATAACCCTATATTAAAAATGATTTAGTTATTAAACTTTGATTTTAACTATTTTAACCCTTCTTTAAATAAATTAATAATAAATGTCCTAATCTAATCCAGGTGGGCCTAAATGGTCATATTTTATTCCTAATGTTTTTTTTTGGTCGAATTACACTTATCCAATAGAATTAGGACATGTGTTAGGGAAATAGTAATATCAATTTTACCCTTAGTTATCCTATATACTTTTTACCGTGGTAAAAAAAGTAAAAAGTTACTATTCACAAAAAATTATTTTCATCTCATTGAACCACATTTTAGTCCTTGATATTAAAAGTGTCTCTCTCATTTTCTAAATTCCACTCACAGAAGCGATAAAATTAGGTTTCATGTGAATTTTCAAATTCTCCTAAGAGGTGGGTAAAAGACGGTGAAAAGTTCAGTAAAATTTATATATATCTAAAATTATTATAAAATGACTCAAATTACATAAATTGAACATATATAGGTATTATGTATCAATTTTGACCTAAAAAAATTGAAATAAAATAAATAATTATTTAAATAAAAATTCTATTTTTGAATAGTAACCTAGTGTTTTCACTATTCATCAAAAATTGAAAGTTTTCAGAAAAATTAAAAAAATTTACCCTAGGATAATTTTGATATTATGAATCCAAAAATGAAGTCCAATTTGAAATATAAAATTTATAAAATTTCAAAAAGTGGGTATTACTATTCTTAACAGCTAGTTTATATAACATATCGTTGTTTAGCGAAACTCGGTATTGCATACAACACACGCTATCATGGAAGGTCGTGCTTGTGTGTAATGCAAGCCAAGTCATGGATGTGTGTTGTGAAAGCTCCTTTTGGTGTAGGGTATAACACAAGACATTAATGAAATTAAACATAATATTTTTCATAAAATCTTGGGGTGTTACATTCTACCCCCCTTAAAATGAATTTCGCCCTCGAAATTCATCGGGGTTATAAATGGTTTACTACTCGAAAGTTTCTTTAATAGAAACCCACATCGTAAAAAGGAATACCAAAACTTGGATTTAAAAACTAAATTATTAAACGTAACAGTTACCCAAATTAACTCATCACTGGGTTTCCACGTAGGAGAACATAGGTGAAAATATGGATTTGGATGAAAAATCTAACCATCATGTTCGGATGGATAGTGGTAGAGAACATGGCTATGAAAAGGTCAACAATCACAAAGCCATAAATTTGTGATGATCTAGGGTACTAACTGATTCATCAGATATAAGGGCACTTGGACAACATTTTTGGTTTTCAAGATCATTTCCATAATGTTGAAGAATTTGAATTAGAATAAATACTTACTTTATTTTGGTACAGTATCACTATTGTTCATGCCTTGAACAATTTCCACTTCATATCATAAATAAATGAAGTTGAATTTGTTATTTGTGATGTGTTAGCAGATCATGTGATAGAGTGACAGGTCATTCCATCTGTCTCAAACAAAAGGTTAGCAAAAGTTATTAAATATACATAAGTCTATCTATAGTGATATTAATCATATATGGTTCCTAAAATGGACATAAACTTCATATATCATACTTCTTATTATAATAAAACTAGTTTCTACTAAACATGGACTTCCTGTAGGCCAGTGGTTGCCGATAAAGGCATGTCGCACTTCAGTTGTGGGTTCGATTCCCACAGCCTTGTCCGACACAATGGGATGCCGCCAGTATTACAGTTTGTCCTTTTTCTAAAACTACATTACCATAACATCCCATGAATAATATCGAAAAAAGTTCTATCATTAAACAATACTAACTTATGTCCAACATAATCCATTCCAATCTTTAGGCTTATCTAAAATACTTCGGTCCAAGCTCATAGTATAAATAAAAAAATTACTTGAAATGTCATCAACCAAGCATGTGAATACCATCATTTATCCCCCATATATCTTGTTGGAAACATTCCAATCATGTGAGTACCTTAATCATGTATTCTCTTGAAAAATGAATACCCATTAAACCTTAGTGAAAACATGAATGCTATCAAATGTTAACTCTTTCCACATACCAAAATCCAAAAATTCTATATACTCAAACCAAGATATAACCTTCTCCTTATATCAGTCATGAGCTCATGAATACTACCAAACATTTAATTTTCTCCTTATCCCTTCATTATGTGCATATCATCTACTTTCCAAAAATATCTGAATAACCTTCCATGGTTACTGGTACCATTCATCATACACTTTCAAAACATAAGGAAATACAACAGTGTAAGAATCCTTAGATGTCTCTTTATTCCATAGTACCATGAGAATACTTATACAACATTACACTTTATAAACATGTAATCATTCCGCTACCTTCTTAAACCATTGACTGAGCTTCAACAATTCTTTCATCTCACGTATCATTTGTAGTCTCTTCATCATCATCAACGTAAATACTACCCATACGACCATACTGATTATCTTCATGAGGCATTCCCTTAGGGAATTTGTTTTCATAATTCCCGTACATTCGACATTTATAACATTTAACCATTGTTGATGTCATAGCAATACCATTATCCTCACCCCTCATGTTAACTGAACCTTTTCCTTTGCACTTATTGGCTTTGTGTCCTTCTTTTCCACACCCATAGCAACATCCAGTTCCTTTGAAACATTCTCCTTGATGCCTCTACCCACATGATTTACATAGGGGAAATTGAACTTTCTTTCCTCTATGATCATCATGAAACTCCATCATTCTCTTATTAGCCGAGTCAGGAAACTTACCAAATTTGAGTTTATTGATCATATTATGAGATTGATGATTCGACATAATAATGATGTTTGGACTTCCAAATACCATTTCAATTGGTTTATCATGATGAATATCATTCCATTTCCCATCATATCCTCTATTATCGTGAATCATCTTGTTTCCAGCTAATTTCTAAAACCCAAAAATAATAGTGTGAGAGGAAAAAATCATAATAAAGGGGGAATAACATCAATATCTAACATCTTAGGTTTAATCAAATATCGTTACCATAATTCTAGTATTATAACCTATACTTATACTTAACCTTAGGGACATCCCAAGACATACAGTAGAAATATCTCTAGGGATCTCACTAAAATTTTCGCATCCTAGTTTCTAAAGGTTGACTAAACCTTTTCTCTGAAACCAATTGTAGAGACCCAAATCTTGACGTACATGGACATTAGATTAACATAGCGGAATACTTAATACATAACAAAAACTGACACACACAGATCGTAATAGTTTAGTGTCTTTTTAAACTCGGAATATAATCTTCTAATTGTGGTGAAAGATCTTCAACATCTCCCATAAGATCTTCCCCTTTTTGTTTTCTTACCTAAAACCTTTATTTAAATCCTAGGGAAAAGAAAACATATAAAGAGTGAGCTCAAATTCTCAGTAAGGGTAAGCATGGATAAAATAAAAAAAATAATATACATTTGAACTTGAAAACATGAACATAAAATGTAAACATCAGAATCTTGATCAATGACATAAATCATGGCAATACGTAAGGAATAGATCATAAAGAAAAATTAATCATGTTAAAATAGCATGGGAATTAAAAATTTAATTGTGGAAAACAATTAAGCACATGATATGATTTCCATATTAGCCAAGGCATTACTCCCATGACTATCTTAGTGGACAAAGTCCCATTCTGATTCGAGTTCAGTTCTTGTTTCAGTCCTGTAACACTGAACCGGATTAACTTACCGTTCCAGGCATGTCTATCTCATGAGATATAAATCTTTACCCAGTTCATTGGAGGGAGATATAGGTCCCACCCATCTCATAATGATACCATTCTTATGTGTCCCACAAAATCATAAATCATACATCATTCCATAACCCATGTAATAAAAATGGGATTCTTAAACATCATGACATCATAAAACAATTCACATAAGATAAAGGAATTCATAAAAATAATTCCATCACAACATAATCAAATCAATGTAATAATAGGGATAGAATCATAACCCTATATTATCTTAGATGGAAAATAATTTTGATAAACACTTGAACTCCATTCTTGAGGAATATATCCTTTCTACTTCAAAAACACTTTTCCTTTCTTAACATGTCATACAATTTTAAACTAAAAGATGTTGATTAAAAATAATCATGAAAACTTGTAAAGGAAGCTTCTTGGAAATAATGTTTTAAAAATCCATTCATGTCGTATATGTTTAAAAAAACATTCTTCTCATACTTATGTCGGAAAAGTCAAAAAGTACCTTGTATGAAAAACGACAAAAGATTCCTTTCATATCTTTTACTAAAAACTCCCCGAAGGGTAAATTTTGATTTAAAAAATTGTAGTAGGATATATAAAATATTACATATTGAGGAAACATGGATGTGGATGATAAATATTCCCCAGTAAATACTGAAGAATAAACAATCTCAGATAAAAATTGAGATTGTGAGATTTTTTCTTACCTTAGGTCCGATATGTTTCGTACGTTTCCGAACCTCCTGTATAATGATTTAAATAATGTCATTGAATTATTACAGAATCATATTCGTTATTATTATATAATATATGGTTCACTTATTACTTTATATTACCCATTCTTTTGTAAGTTTCATGTTAAAGCATCGTTTCGGGTTAAATCGTTTTATTTATCGCACGTGTTTGGAATTTTGTTCTTGATATTATTAATTATATCCTTATTTACAGAATTCCAGAATGTAAAAAATGATTTATATAAAATATATATTCATTATATACATATATTTATTATAGATTGATTAAATGGAATGAAATACACCATTCATGGAGACGGTAGGTCGTACGTACGCATGAACGCTGTGTTCGTTTCCTTATTAAATTGAATGGAATTAAGTAGATGAAATACATATATATATATACATAAATATAGTATCATTATTATTTCATATATTTCATGATTACTTATTATATATAATTTATAATCATTCATGAATGGTTAATCATTGAGAATAAATCCCATCGCGTCGTGGAGACGGTAGTCCGTACGTACACACGAGCGATGATATCATTCCCATGATCGTGGAATTGTATTGAAGTGTATGTATAATATTTCAGAATAAATTTCACTTTAAAATAATCACATATAGTCATTATTTACACCATTATACCCATCCAAGTAACGTGGTGGTGGAAAATAGATTACACTACGACGTGGAGACGGTATTCCGTACGTACGCACACGCGGTGACTTCGTTTTCCATAGGATGGATATATGGTGAAATAGGGTTTCTTCATATTTATAATACAATATCATTATATGAGTGATACTTATGTTATTACTTCATAATTAAACAACTAAATTAGAATAAGTATAAGAAGAAACAAAGGTGAAAGAATCGGTAACAGACATTACCTCTTCATTGAAGTGTCTCTTTGAGACATCCTATTAGGGCACTGAGATTTGTCTTTGATGAAGACCAAAAACTCTAGGATATTTCTATGGAAGTGGATAAGATAATTTGGCATGGTTTGGCCGATCTTGAAGGATTAATGTGGTGTGAAGAGAAGAGGGAATGGGTGCCCTTTTATAAGGGTGGAGAGGGGCACCTTTGGAATAACTAAAAATATTATTTTATTATAAAGTAATATTCAGTTTTTGATAGATCAAAATTGTTTTATTTAGAAGATAAGGTGGGGATGGGTCGAAATCCTCTCATCCAGTATAAGTTAGACAAGTTTAGGTTTCTATTTTAACTTTATCATTTAGATTTAACTTTAAGTTAAATAATTTTACTTTTACCACATCTTCTTGTTTTCTTACACTATAAGGTTAATAAACTTAATATAACAAGCCAAAAGAATCCCAAGTGGTTCATTATTAATATATATATCATTATCTAAGTATTTGGCTGAACCTTAGATTTTTAGGAATAAAATAACAATTAATAATATATATTTTTTAAAAACTATTTTATGTCAATTTTGACACTATTTGGTACTTGATTTTTGTGAAGATCATAACAACATGATTAGTTCTAATAAAGATACTTAAATCAATAATAATATTTCATATTAACATAGAAAATAAGTCGAATTCATTAAAAGTTTCAAATTACATTTATTTGGCCATTTATAACATCAATTATGTCAATATTTCATTAATAAGATAATTACTACATCATCATTGTGTCATAAATAAATTACATTATTTTAGGTCTAAAAATTATAAATAAAACCCCATTATGTAGGAAACCTTTTTAGCTTTCAATTGAATTATTATAGTCGAATTTATCTTATGTATAACCCTATATTAAAAATGATTTAGTAATTAAACATTGATTTTAACTATTTTAACCCTTCTTTAAATAAATTAATAATAAATGTCGTAATCTAATCCATGTGGGCCTAAATGGTCATATTTTATTTTTAAGGTTGTTTTTGGTAGGATTACACTTATCCAATATAATTAGGACATGTGTTACGGTAATAATAATATCAATTTTACCCTTAATTACCCTATTTACTTTTAACCGTGGGAAAAAAGTAAAAAGATACTATTCACCAAAAATTATTTTCATCTCATTGAACCACATTTTATTCCTTGATATTAACGATGTCTCCCAGATTTTCTAAATTACACTCACAGAAGAGGTAAAATTAAGTTTTATATGAATTTGCAAATTCTCCTAGGAGGTGGGTAAAAGACGGTGAAAAGTTCAATAAAATTTTTATATATCTAAAATTATTATAAAATGACTCTAATGAATTAAATAGAACTTATATAGGTATTATGTATCAATTTTGAACTAAAATAAATTTAAATAAAATAAATAATTATTTAAATAAAAAGTCGGTTTTTGAATAGTAACCTAGTGTTTTCACTATTCATCAAAAATTGAAAGTTTTCAGAAAAATACCAAAAATCCACCCTAGGCTAATTTCGATATTCTGAATCCAAAAATGAAGTCCATTTTGAATGATAAAATTTATAAAATTTCAAAAAGTGGGTATTACTATTCATAACGGCTAGTTTACATAACATATCGTTGTTTAGCTAAACTTGGTATTGCGTACAACACAAGCTATCGTGGAAGGTCGCCTTTGCGTGTAATGCAAGCCATGTCAGGGATACGTGTTGTGCATTCTCCTTTTGGTGTAGCATACAACACAAGACATTAATGAAATTAAAAAGAATATTTTTCATAAAATCTCGGGGTGTTACAATACCCATCCACCAGTGATGACATCTGAGATCCTGGTATATCTTCACAACACCTGGATGTACTTCTAAAGGGGATGTGTGAAACTCTCTCAGCACCTCCTCCTGTAAAGTAGCTGGTACTATGGTATGCCCTCTGAAAAGGATGTCGTGCTCTCCTCCCACAATGAATCTATCAGGTGCATGTTCTGAGGATATCTATGCACGCCGCGTCTCATAGTCTACGTCCCCATGTTGTGCCACTCTGACCCGCTGAAGAAGTGGAGGAGTGACTTTGAGTGACTAAAGAAAGGCTGCTCCATCTCTATCCACTAAGGATATCTTCAAAGTGGCTAGCTGCTCCGTCGCCTCCCCGAGTAGCTGAATGCCCGTCCTCCTGCTGATAGCATCGGCTAATACATTCACCGTCCCAGGAGTATAGAATATCTCAAATTCATAGTCCTAGAGGACCTTGAGCCATCACCGCTGTCTCAGATTCAGGTCTTTCTGCGAGAAGATGTACCTGAGACTCCGGTGGTCAGAATAGATTGTAAAGCGCTTGCCCATCAGATAGTGTCTCCACATCTTCAGAGCGAAGACCAGTGCTGCTAACTGCAGGTCATGGGTAGCGCAGTTCTTCTCATACTACCTCAACTGACGTGATCCATAGGCGATCACGGCCCACTCCTACATCAGGACAAATCCGAGTCCGGTCCATGATTCATTGCAGTAGACTACGTACCCTACTCCCTCCTTCGGTAGCCTCAAGATAGGTGCACTGGTCAATCTATGTCTCAGCTCCTAGAAGCTCTGCAGACATATATATGACCACACGAAGGGTTTCCCCTTATTCTTCAAAGCTAAAAGTGGTGCGAAAATCAGGAAATGTCTGGTACAAACCTCTGGTTGTTCCCAGCTAGACCCAAGAAACTCCGCACATCCGTCACGCTCCTGGGTGGCTCCCAATCTAGCACTGCCTCGATCTTCGCAGGATCCACCGCAACTCCCGCCGCAGAGATGACATGTCCCAAGAAGTGCGCCTCATGTAACTAGTACTGACACTTCGAGAGCTTACCATAAAGCTTGTGCTCTCTGAGTGTGTCTAGTACAACCCGCAAGTGGTAGGCGTGATCCTCCTCAGTGGTCGAGTATATCAAAATGTCATCGATGAAGACCACAAAAAGTAGATCGAGGTATGGCGGAAAGATCCTCTTCATGAGACCCATGAACATTGATGGAGCATTGGTTACACCGAAATTCATAACCAAGAACTGATAGTGGCCATACCGACATCTGAAGGCCGTCTTCTGCACGTCCTCGTCTCGAACTCTGAGTTGATGATTGCCTGACCTGTGGTCTATCTTCGAGAACCACCATGCTCCCTTGAGCTGATCGTAGAGGTCTTCAATCCTTGGTAGCAGATACTTGTTCCTCACGGTCACCTGGTTCAAGCGACGATAATCGACAAACAGTTGCAAGCTCACGTCATCCTTCTTGGCGAACAATATCAGGGAAGCCCAGGGTGAAACACTGGGTCAGATGAATCCCTTGCCCTAAAAGTCCCCCAACTGTACCCATAGCTCTGGAAGATCAGCGGGGGCCATCTGATATACTGGAGTGGATATTGAGGCTATCCTGGGTACAAGTCAATATAAATGTCTACCTCTCTGCGAGGAGGTAGTCCTGGAATTCCATCAGGGAAAACGTCTGCATACTGATCCACCACTATAGGAAAACTAAGAGTCCGCACGTTAACTGCTCCTAGGATGAGGCTGGCCAACTGATGGGTGATCTGATGTCCTCTCCTCTACCTGATTCTATCCTGCACTGCTAAGGCTCCCTTCTCGCCTGTGAAGGTGAACCTGCTCCCATTGGTGAGAACACATCGCACCTTGCGCATAATACAGTCGATCTGAGGATGGACTGTAGATAACCAATCCCCGCCCAAGATGATCTTGTAAGGCCTCGACGGTGTTACAAGAATATCCCAACCAATGCTCTCGCCTCCTAGAGTAAGATCACACTTCCAGAACCAGTGCGTAATTGTTGTGTCTGCTCTCGTAAGAGTCTCTAGCCGTAAGGATCGAGCCAACAGCTCTGTCAGAATCTCTGATCTCCGAACAAGGGCAACAAAAATAAATTAATGACTCGCTCCTGTGTCTATAAGAACTGCAGCAAGGGTGGAGTAGAAATATATAGTACCTTGAATCATCTATGGCGCGCCGTGGTTGTAGGCCTCTTCTGCCGAAGCTAAGGCTATCTCTGCCTGCCAGCTCCCTGTGGTCAGTGTGGACCTCCTGGTGGTGGTGGTTGTAAAGCCTCAAAGCGTCGTCCACCACCTACTGCTCGACCAGCTCCCCTGCCTCGTCTTCCTTCTCTCGGAGTAATTCCACGGTTGACCCTCTACCTTTGCATGGGTGGCCCCTCAACCGTCTGCTACTCCTCTGCACGACAGGTCGGGCAGTCATGAGCCATGTGGCCCTGCCCGCTGAATGCGTAGCACTATCTGCTCCTCGGAAGGCTGGCTCTACACCGCGTGCCCTGCACCTCTGAGATAGTGTCCTGAGGTAGTCCGCCTGAAGGTATGGTCCGCCTAGACCCCTGTGATGTCCGTCGACTGCCAGCTGTAGACAACTCTGCTATGTGCCGCCCTGCGGTAGGTCTCGCTGCTGGTGTAGGCTCAGCAAGAAAGCTCTCTATGAGAAGGGATCACTCCAATACTCTTTCCTGTGTTAGAATGCAGAGGGAGATCACCAATGCCCTGATCTCATGCCTCAGTCCCTGTTCGAAGGTCCAGGCCTGGAAAGATGGGTCTCGTACCATGTCCATCGAATAGAGAGAGAGATCACTAAATCTCGCCGAGTACTGGGTGACCGTCATGCTGCCCTGCCGCATCTGTAGTAGCTCCTGGATGCACACCGCACGAAGGGTGGCTTGGATGAACCCTGAGGGGAAGAGGCTCTCAAAGTCCGTCTAGAGGAGAGATGCCTCATCGTGCACCTAGAGAATCAAGCTCCACCATCTTCCTACTACCGCGTGTAGGAGGCTCGCTGTAAGGATCTCCATGAGGTCAAATGGTGTCCCCACTAACCTGTAAACATGAACTAAAACCTCCTGCCAATCCTCGGAAGCCTGAGGGTCTGTCTCCCCATGGAACCTGGGTAGTCTCTGACGCTGGAACTCATGCAGTTCACTATGGTGACGTGTACTCTCATCGGCTGGGGCTGGTAGCATCGGTGGCACGACGGGTAGAGGTACCGCCGGTGCCTCCGCTGAAAAAGGGCCATGCACCGAGGCCTCGTCGCTCGGTGGGCTGTCGTCTTGTACAAATCTCGGAACCCTAGCTGGCTACCATTGTGGTGCCATCCTTAAAAGAAATAGGTATGCCACGGTCAAAACAGTATACCTGGTTAGCTGACACAAAGTAATCGCAAATAAAACTTTTGGAACACACATACAATCAATGTTTTCATGTACTGAGTCGAAAATCAGAAGTTAGGGTCCTGGTGTATGGATACGTCGGCCGCCGCACCAACACTGGACTCCCTGGACTGATAACCACACTCAATACCGTCAACAATATTTCTTCACATAGAAGAAAGATCAGAGTCTGGAGTTCTGTGGTAGAACCAGACTCCTCTAATACCAATTTGTCACGACCCACCCACCGGACCTGTGTCGTGACTACCACAAGCCCGCCTTCCATAGGCCAGGGGTCGGCGACTTTCACCAAAGGCGTAAATCCCGACAAAAAGGAGAAGGCATTGCCTTTATAAAGTAAACAAACACCACAAAGTAAACAAGTAGAAGTAAACACTAGGTAAACCTGGGTACAATAGTAAGTGCGGAAAGTAAATGGGCCAGAATACAAACCCAAACATGAAGTAAAGTACATCTGGAATGAAAGTACAACAACTGAAAATAAAGCAGCAACGTCGATCCATCCACTAGAAGTCCCACCTGATGGGTGGGTACAAATATCCTCCTCAGCTCCTTGGGTCCAGTCGTCCGCTCCATGTACATCCCGCCCAGTGGTCCACCTCCAGGTACGGACTTGCTACACAAGCATTAACCACAATCAGCGTTGTCTGTCATCTACATCCAACACAACGTAGTGTGGTAGAGCCCATGCAGGGGTGAGTATACGCTACTCAGTAGGGACCCCACGACCCTCGAAGGTCTCCCAGAATCCACAAAGGATAATCCTCAAAGGAAAGATACAATCACGAAGTAACATCCAACACTACTTAGGTATATGCCCATATATATACCTAAGTCATCAATTCCAGTTCAGCTCTGACATCCGATCCCAAGTTCGATCAAGTCCACATAGGATAGTACTATCCAATCCACACAGGAAAGAACAACACAATCCATATAAGAAGCATGTCAATGATATCGAAGATAATGATTGAAAGTCAAGACTCAACTCACACAGGTATACTTCTTCGTAAGGTGATGGAGATGATCAAATGTAGCCACTAATTTATCTAAGCTGGGACCCACGTAAGATACAAATAGCAGCTACTCTTTCAGACCCACGTATGATACAAGAATAGAGTCAAACACCATCAGACCAACGTAGGATACACGAACAGTAGCACTGCTAGACCCACATAGGATACAATAACAGTAGTCATCGTCGTCGAACCCATGGAGGATTTTAGTACATTCTTCGTCACTTCCAAACCCACGGAGGATTTCAGTGCTATCTTCATCGCTGCCGAACCCATGGAGGATTTCAGAGAAGTAATCGTTGCTTCCGAACCCATGGAGGATTTCAGGGAAGTAATCATCATTGTCGTAGTCGCAGCCAGCCCTAGGGTTCCCGCACACATCATGCTCGATTCCGGGAGGGTCCTCTCTATGATCCAAGGGGGTTGATACATCAACTAACACGTAGTCTGTAGTTTATGTATCCCAAAGTTATGTCTCGACAAAAGGAACTCAACGTGACAGATGACGCGTCAATCGGATGCCCGGTCTGAGAGTTATTGGCTTTTTCGTTCTAGGGGCCCGGTTGGTTTTTAAGTCAAAACCAACCCGAATGCACTCCATCTACCTCCAAACCTCGATAATAGTAACCCAAAAGGTATGTCTCAATATGAGGAATCCAAAAAAGTCGACGACACAACAATCGGACATCCGGAGCAAAAGTTATAAGTGTTTCCGCTCCGAGGGCCCGGTTGGTTTCAAGTTTGAACCAACCCGACCATAACCAAAGCTCTCCAAAACCATGAGTGTAATATACCAAAACTAGCATCTCGATCCAAGGATCGCATCACAACTAATGGTGCATCAATCGGAGGTACGTAGCCCATGATATTGTAAATGAACGAACCTGTCCTGTTTTAGGGGGTTTGGGGCCCGGACCGACCCGGCCCGAGACCCCCTGGGTCGGCCCGAACCGGGTCGACCCGACCCGGGTCTGGGTCCGGTCCATTAGAGCGCGGCCCGGCCCGATGGGCGCGGCCCGGTCCGGCCTGGGCGGCCTGGCGTGTTGCGGCCGGTCCGACCTGTGCGGCTGGTTGGCCTGGCGTAGGCGCGGCCTGTGTGTTACCAGCTTGGTGCTGTCCGAGCCGAGCTGAAAGGGGTGGGGGGGGGGGGGGTGCACTTCCCCCTTGATTGAAACCGCGACCCCACATGGGAGCCGCTCCTTTTCCAGCCGGGGGTTATGACCCCCGGTAGTCCTTCCGAAAAGGCCGACCCGAGCCGACCGGCCAGTGATGCCTCCGCGGGACCCCGCGTTCCCGCCCCTCCGAGGTGTTGGTGGACAGCTGTTCAAGCCGCCCCGCCTTGCACCGCCGCAACTTTGAGCCTGGGCCTTGTCCGACTGGCGTGACGCGACGACTCTACGGCCCTCCGCCATGGAGCAATGGCGGACAATGCCGCGGCTATCTTCGTGGTTCTCCGACGCGGCGTGACAACGCCGCGGCTATGTTCGGCCTCAACGACGCGGCGCAATGGCGCCGCGATTCTTCACTCGTTCCTCTTTATTCCGTGCGGTGTTGTTGCACCACGATGCCTTTTCTCGTGTGGCAACAAATACAACGTCAATGGGGGAGGAGGGTCGTCTGTGTTCGTGCAGTCAGACCTCCTCCCATTATAATGATAATAGGTGGTGTGAGAAAAATAGTCGATGAACGACAAAGAATTCACGAAAAAAAAATTAACCCCTACCTCAAGGTGTTGTCGAACGAAGGTTCGTCACGGGAAAAGGACGTCGCGGAAGACAGAGTCAGGGAAGAAGGCTTCTTAAGCGTCATCAACATCGCGGTACACGGTGTCGTGGAGAAGAGGATTGTCGGCGTCGCGGTACATAGTGTCGCGTCGTCGATCTTCGAGGAATTAGCTTTCTTCTTCGTCCTTTGTCGTAGGCCGGCGTTCTTCGTCTGTGTTGGTGCATTCCTCGCGTTCTTCAAGGAGGAAGATGAAGTTCTTCATGGAACTCTCCCTCTCAACACAACTAAGCAACCCCTTATGAAATAAGACTGGTCTTATTTAATTAACACACACAAGCCAACATTCCATTTGAAATTCAAAAGAATTCATTCAATTAATTGAATTAATTGAAGAGTCTTAATAGTCCAATTAATGTGAGGGTTGATGTGGAATTTAATAAGGGGGTGCGGGTGTGTTACAAAACAATGGGGGTTTATGGAAGTTGAATAGGTGGGGCTCATGTGGGGCCTACCACACTAATATCCTATCAAGAGGGGGTTAGGATATAGTGGGTCCCACCACAACTTCTATATGTTGGTTTAAACTACAAAGAACATAAAATATAAATTGTTTCACAACTTTTATTTTAGTCATTAGTTACCCCATTTTTAAATAACCACACTCGAGAAAACACAACTCCAGAAAAGGTGTTCTTAAGAAATTACTGGTGCTGTTGTTTCATTGGTGCCCTCAGATTTCGATTCCGAGCAGAGGTTCAAAATTTAGGAAAACCAGCTTATTCGTTCACTGAACGTACCCAAGCTAAACTTCAGAAATTGATTCCGGGAACACTGGGCCTCAGAATCAGGTGCTGGCAGAAACTACGTTCTAGTAAAATTCCAAAGATAATTAAGAAAAACGTTCCCTTGAATTTTACTGGATTTTACATATTTTTCTCAATTTAAGACAATAAATCATATTTTTATTCTTCATTCTACTATATCTCTAGATTTGATTTATGTGTTTCTCCATTAGTCTTACTTTATTTATCCCTAAAAACGTCATGTTTTTCGAGACCAACATCTAATTTATCCTTGAGGTTAACTCTGACCTTGAATTTTGATCCATTATCATCCCGGTCCTATACTTTTGGGAAATATATAACATCCATGAGAAATCCTTCTTTGATTTTTTTGCAGTCATAAAATTATTTCACCTTCATTTATTCATTCCCTTCCCCTATTTTTCATCATCTCAAAATTTATTTATACATATTTCAGTGATATTGTTATCTCCACAATAAAATCAAAGAAGTGGAAGCTTTAATTTGAATTTGACATTTCCTACTTCAATATTTGGGGACATAAAATGCATCCTATCATAAATATTCTTATCCTGGGAGTAATCATACACTATGAGTTTGTTTATTACATTGAATGCAACTTCCTAATAGAATAATTTTTTCATTTCTTCATTGACTTTTTCCCTCAACTTCTATGCAATTATAAAACCATGAAGTCTGTGTACCTTAACCAATTTTGGGTCTTTTCATTTGAGTGATGAGACATTCGCGCTGAAAGTTCTTGTTAATATTCATAGGATTCTCTTTATGGTATTGATATTTACAATGTTTTATTTGATTCCAGACATATATTTCATTATGGTGCTCACTCGACCAATTAATTTATCAATGGACTCATTCAAGTAAGTTACAAAGTCCCCATACTTGTTCATAATTACCTGCAACATAGATTCACAGATCATGGTGTTGCCTTTGTTAATATTATGAAGTTTTCTTCACATAGTGTATGAGAATTTTCCTGATATTAACTTCTTGTATATAGTATTTCATATTTTCCATTACAATGTATTGACTCGGTTTATGTCATCAATAATCTTCCTTATATCATTTTCCTAAAAATAACTATTTTACATGCGATCCAAAATCCCATGAATAGTTGTTCTGTAGATGTAATGACATGATATTTAATTCCCTTCAAATTAATATTATATTATATAGAGTGTATCACATGAAAACCAAACTGAATTGAACCATGTCATATTAAAATATTACCTGAATAGTATAATAATTAGTAGATAAGAATATAATAATCTACTAAAACAATAATGTATTAAAATTTTCTTTGATTTATATTTTAAACTGGATGCCTCTTGAAAACCATTTAAAAAATATGGTATTGCATGTTTCTATAATAAAATAAAAATATTTATAATAGGTAATATTTTTATTTAAAAACTAATATATTAATATTCAATTTTGTTTAAATCTATATGAAATACTAATAAAAATGGTTTATGTTTAAGAAGATCATTTTTCTCTAAAAGAAGTTTTTCATTGTATATTGAATTTTAAACTAAAAGGAAATTTATAAATATTATATTTTTAATATGAAAAAATAACTTCATTTTTTATTAAAAAATTCAATATTATCATAGGATCTCGTTTTTAGTTTTTTTTTTAAAAATAATATTTAATTGAATAGTGAATTATAATAGTTTAAATAGTAACATTACTTTTTTTGACATTACTAGAATATAAGTATGAATTTTATTTTCATTAATCCTTTATCTAAGAAAAAATATTTAATTTATAAGTTAATTTATAATTTTACATTTTTTTCATACCCATACATGAAAATTTTGAAGATATGTTATATTATTTAAAAAAATTGTATTCAATTCATTTTACAATTTTTAATTTTAAATAAATATTTATCCTTCTAAAAAAATTAATCGTATTATTGGATAAAATTATTTAATTAGTAGTCTTAAATTATATAAAATGGGCCATTTTATTTTTTATCTTAAAAAATAAGCTACCTAATGTAAAAACTAGTTATCTCAATAAAAACTCAAATGGTAAAAGTAAAAATCAAAGTGTAAAAGACCTCAAATAGGGTTAAAACAAGTGATGGAATGGGTGGTTGGGGCTTTCATGAGCTTAACAATTATTATCTCAATTATATAATAATAATGTAGGTAATATTATTTATATATAATTCATTTTATTGAAAATTTATTGGTATTCAAACAAAATAAAATCGCTTTTCAGTTGTAAATGATCCACCTCTCTCCTCGCTCATTTTACACATTAAACCAAATTTTTGGCCCAAACTGTTCCTAATCATCTCCTCAACATTCCCATCCACTCTAAAGTGATTTTTTATTCTGAAAAACCCATCACTCAAAGGATTAAACCCCAGACCATGGGTTTTAATTCAAGTATTGAGGTGGATAGAGTGAGGTCAACTAAGCATAAATTAATGGTAATGTTTTTTTGTATCATTTAAAAATACATGAGAAATGTCTGATATTTCATTCCATATTTTATTTTATATGGTGTATTAAATTCTCTATTTCATTCAACTATAATGAATTTCTTTCATTTTATGACACATGAATTTTAATTTCATGCTAATATACTTATTCATACATTACAATTATCATGAGTTTTTTAGAAACTCAATTCTCATTACTGATGTTAAGATTTTTATTCTTGATCATATTTCATATATGTTTATAAATTATTCCCTTTGCTAGTATTATATAGTAATTTATCTTTTTTCTTTATATTTAGATTTCTACCACATAACTCTTTTCAGGATTTCTATTTATTTGTAAATTATAAAATCTTTAAGGGATTTAGTTAAAAATAAATTACATTATTTTAGTTAAAATATTATTCATGGAGGATAATTATTCAATTTTTTATATAACCTTAAATTGACATTTAATAAGATATTCAATATTTTCTATCAATATAAAATTATATTTTTAACTCAATGATTCTCAATGGATAAATTTATTTCAAATAAAATTTATCATTTTAGGGAAAAATTAGATCATTTAATGATTTTCACCTCCATTTCCACGATCCATAATCCCAAAAAAATTGTTTTCTTCTTCTGAAAACTAAATATGTGTTTAAATATTTTACTAATTTATTTACCTTCTCTTATTTTAAAATGGAAGTTTAAATACCAATAATATGATGTGATATTTCAAAAATGTAATATCAAAAAAATTAAAATATTCTCCATCTATTAAAGATAAATTTTTTTATCAACCGCTTAAACTTTTTTAAATAACCATTATTTAATTTATTGTATATTATATTTGGAAATAAATATAATAATGTTTTCAAAAATATTCTCTTTCCATTGATAAATTTTTTATGTAATTTTTATTTCAATTTTCTGAGGGTTATTTTGAAAACATTTATACTATAACTTATATATAATTATACAAGGATTATATTTCATGAAGTGGTGTTTCTTCACTCTATATATTATTATGATATTATTACTTTGGGAAAATTTATTTGTTAAAATAATATGATTTCTAATGTAAGGTTTTGTTTTTTTAAAAGGATTAAGGAATCAATTATTTTTTCCATGGGATCATTAAGATATGAGGAATGCTTTATTTCTGGTGTAACAAATATTTTAAGGATGACTTATGGTTTGAGTTTCATATATCCCTAAAATTCAATGGTTAGGGATTTATATATCATGATACACGGATATTAAGTGCGGAAATATTTTTACACATGAAGTGAGAACATTTTCTACATTCACAATATAAACTATGGATATTTTTCTGATGAAATAACGAGGTCTTGCAGTTTTTTGTTTACAACATAAAGCATTGAAATTTTATTTGATTCGTAACGACCCAATTTTATTCAATGTAAATTAGTTTCTTAAAAATATGAAATCACATTAAAAAACATCATAATGAACTATTAAGTTCTTAGTTATCTTCAAACATAATTTTTCACTTTGGTGTTTGGAATTCCGAAAATCCGACAAACACGGTTGCAATCAGTAAGTTATTTGGAGTTTGATAAGAAAAACGTAATTTTTGTGGATAGTAACATTCACTTATCAATAGTAACATAATTTTTTGAATAGTAATATAACCTAATGAATAGTAACCTCACCTATGATAGTATAAAACTACTATTCATGTTGGAAGTATGATATACCTATATTTTAGAGTAAGTAAATTAATATTTTAAAACATGTTCTCATAATAAAGATTATTTTAATTAAATATTAAAATAATCGTATTTAGATAATTATTTTTTGAAAAAAGGACTTTATTTTTTGGATTCTACAATTCAAAAAATGGTTAGGGTGAATTTTTGGGATTTTTATGAAATACTTGAATTTTTAATATATAGTAAAATAAGGTAATTTATCGTATATATATACATTATAAGATAAATATACTATTCCAAGCATTATGGCTGATTTCCCCACCCTTAGTTGAAATTCACATGACCCATTAACAATTCCTGACCATAGAATACTTACTATTCCTCGTCTTCTGAAGAAATAATAAATTAATGATTATAAAATTACGAAAACCCTCCTCTCCTCCAATAAAAAAACCCCCATCGATCTCCCATTCTCTTCACACCTCACACGACATTTTCCTTGAAAATAATCTACCCAAATCTCTCCCCAAGAACCTCCCCCACTTCCAAAAGTTCTAATCCTCTTCATAATACCAAATCCTTTACCCTTAATAGGTTCTCAAAGGAGAAAGTTTCAAGAGGTAAATTCTTCATTCCAATTCCTTCATTTCATTTAAGTTCCTTTATTTTTGTTTATCCCCTCACCCCCATCACCATAATAGTATGATAAATCCATAACATACATGTATTGGAATTTTTTCATGCTAATTATATATCTCATAATCTTCTCTCATTTCCCCACCTTTTATTTGATAGAAATGAAAGCATCTTTTGAGATGTGAAAATTTAGCACATTCAAGGAAAACGGGTTATTAATTTCTATTATTATCATTAATTCTGTTCAGGAAACCATTTGTGTTATTTTTGAACAAGATTATTATATATTTAATATATCCTATATTATTTCTGTAATCTGACAAATGGTATTATGTTATAATGAAAAACATTCTCTTTGTAATCAAACCCCCTGATTAACAAAAAATGGTTGTCACTACAGTTTTAAATAATAATTAAACATAACTGTAAGTAAAAAAATTAAAATTAAAACCATATAATATCCTGTATGTGAACTAATAGAATACAAATTCAATTCTAGACAAAAAATTTCATCATTCGTGATTATCTGAACATGAATATATGTGAACCGATCTTTTAAAACCAAGTAAACAAACAATCCTAGATAATGAAATTGAACCTTATAACTAATAAAAAAGGCATTGAATTAAATAAAAAGGTTTATAAAAAATAAATTAAATATATAAGAGGTTCTATAATTTTTAATTAATAAGCCTAATTTTTTATTCAGGTCTTTAATAACAAGTGGAGAACACCAACGAATTTAAGGTAAGGGATCTCTCCATTTTAGTCATAATCATGATGTCCTCTATGATATGTCTTCTTATGAGTAATCCCAAATTATGGGGTATGTTTTAACACCTTACCCATACTACCCTCATGATTTCTAGGTGATTAGAAAATCCTTCTCTCCCATCAATCCCTCATGGGTACACCCGACACCATGCCGATAAAACTGTAACAAATTCTGCCTGAACCTTCTTTGTTCTTCCAAGTTTCCTTTTCTTTCATTATATCAAAATGAATTTATCATATATGTTTATGTAAATATTCTTAATTATATTCAGGTTTACAAAATTCATTTATGAATACCCTTTAATCACTCTCTATCAGGTATATACATGTTTTTAAAAGATTATCTACTTAGAACTGTTCGATAAGAAAACATGTTTTATGGGAAGTTCCCAAATTTTTACCTAATTTCAAGTTCACTCTATCCTATGTATCAAGACAACAATATGTCTTTAAAATCTGTTTTTATTATGAAAAACTTCTTGGCTCAATTATGGTTTCATATAAATTATTTTCCTCTTTTCAATTTTAAAATCTCTATAGTATTCTCCCTAAAACCACACAAAAATGTTTTAATGCAAATGTTTATAAAGTACATTTCATATATGTTGTCACTTATTTTTGAAATGGCTTACCATGTTACATGCCTATTATACCCTATGAACATCCATGTATGTTCTAATCCTTTCCTTTCATGGACACTTTCGTGAAACGTCATTTGGTCATGATTGTGGTACCCAATTATTTCAAAGGGTACCCTTATTTTTATTTATGGTTGATTATATATATTTATTTATGTGGAAAGATTATTTATTTGGAAAGAATATTCATGAAAATTTTGAGATTGGTGCACCCAGATAGCGCTCCAATGCATTGGGTAAGGTTAAGTCTCAAGAGATGTGTTGTGAAAGGGGCTTCCAGGTTCTCCATGAACCATACTGAAATGGGAAACGTGATTGGATGTTAGCCTTGACCCGTACTAAATAAATTCTTTATGATTCTAACACATCTATATGATTCCATGTGTATAAGATCCCATGCTTATGTGATATCTGTTAGGTCCAATAGGGTCCTATATACCCTGAGGGGGGGGGGGGGTGAATCAGGGTACGGATATTCTTTTTCATAGTTCTTCCTACCCCACTGGATCTTGACCACTTTATTACAAGGGTCACGTTGTTTTCTCTTGTGTGTAAACTTTGATCACTTCTTTACTAATTTATCTAATGATGATGCTTTTAATGAAATGTTGGGAAGCAAACGGATAGACACAGAGATTTTTACTTGGTTCACCATCACTGGGCTACGTCCAAGGAGCATATGCCGACAAGTTGCTAGTCGTACCAAATTCCACTAATCTTCACTAGATGTGGATACAATGTTTGGGCTAGATCACTTCTATACCTAGGCTCACTGTATTTACAAGTTTAGGGTCAGCTCACTGCTTTCCCAAGGGTCACTCCCTGTTTCTATCTCTCTGGCTCACTGCCGGTGGAGAGGATCACCTTCTTCCTCTTCCTAAGCTCACTACTCTGGAAGGGAATCCACTCACAGTTTATAGACCTGTAGGTCTCTTCATTTTCATGAAAGAATGCATCTTCTCCTGTATGTAGATGCTCTGTTGAAGTTCAACTTTCATCCGTAGATGAATCTCTCTTTGCACCGAAGGTATCGGGCAAACTTCCAACTTCCACGCAGCCTGAGAACCACAGCTGGAACAAACCTTACTTGGCGCGCAAGTATCGGCGCGCAAGTCACAACGGGCGCGCAAGTCCTCCTCTGACACTTGCGCGACTCAAGCTTCCTCAACTCCAAACTTGCGCGACTCTCTTCCTTTTACGCCCAAACCAATATTGGCGCGCAACTTCCAACTGGCGCGCAACTTCTAACACCGGCGCACAACTTCAACTACTGGCGCGCAAATTCACCTGAGCGACCCACACTCACCACTTGCGCGACCACCACACCTGCATGATGGGAGCTCTGATTTCTCAAATTGTTGAACTCCGGTGAAGAATGAGGAGGGGTGGTCCAGTATTTATAGGCAATTTGACCACCCTTCGTGACGGCGCGCAAGTCACCTACGCGTCCCAGTTTCGACGAGCAAGTCTTCTGTCCTTTTGGACACTTGCGCAACCAACTCCCAAACTTGTACGAACCTACTTCCTTTTCCATATTTTGATCTTCTGATCTTGAAAAAGATATGGCACGCAAGTTTCCTATTATCTAAGTCCTCGGCGCATAAGTCCCTTTGCCAAAAACACTTTTCTTCATCTGCCAATTTTCAGGCCCAAAAATTTGGCAAACACTGGAAAACGGCGCCACCTTGTATATGTTCTTTTGTACCGCCTCTAGATCATCCATTCCTTTTATCGACATTCTTGAATCAAACATGGATCGTTGAACTCAGCTCTTGAACTCTACATTCCACCATGAAATCCTCTTTGTCAACAATGTTGTATGTCATCGTTTTTCTTTGTCAACAATCACTACTCAGATGTCCACTTTGTCAATAAACACAATCACCTCAAAAATGCTTTAATGATACCTTGAGGGATTTTTGTCCAACAATCCCCCCCTTTGGGTTTGTTGACAACTCTTCCAAAACAAAGATATGTCGTTGATTCTTTAGCCTCCATTCGCCTCATTGCGATTCTGATAGCGATCAAGGATTTACTCAACACATACTCTAAGCCCACATGAGCAATTCTCGGCGTGAGAAACAAGAGTAAATGAAAAGTTCATCAATGAATCACTTTATCTCTGACATCCACTGTTGACACCATACTGATACCAATTTTTACTAAATTGATACCAATTGTTTATGGATTTGTTGGAAGACCAATGATTGGTTTGGAAATAGTCTTACCACTTTCCAACACCACTCTTATGCTTTTACCACGATCCTCAGCTGTCGTGATATCTATTCTTTGATCTATCACTTCTAGCATCGTCAGATTTAACACTCTCTCCCTTTCTCATTGCTCCCCATTTCTGGCTGCTCCACCTATCAGCTTCTCCCTGTATCTGTCATGATTTCTCAAATAGACACACTTTCTCCCAATCACTATTTTCTCCCCCTTTAACAAACACTATTTTCTCCCCCTTTGTCAACGAACCCAAAGGTCACTCCTTTGTAGTCTGTAACATAGTAGAGAACACATATCAGCACATTAGGGAAAACACATCATACCTCGAGGAGAGGGGGGGTCCCACATCCACACTATTTCAAGTGCGGGGAATTGACTGAACTTCCAGAGCCAGTCGATGCCTCTCAAATGCTTCCTTGGGTAAGGCCTTTGTCAGAATGTCTGCAACCTGTAGCTCTGTAGGCACATACTCCAACTTCATGATGCCCTGCTCAACCTTCTCCTTGATGAAATGATACTTGATCTCAATGTGCTTTGTCCTAGAATGATAGACATGATTTTTTCTAAGATTTATAGAACTTGAGTAGTCACATTGGATTCTGATCGGAGACTTCACTTCAACTCCCATATCTGCAAGCTGCTGCTTCATCCACAATAACTGTGTGCATGCTTGAGTGGCCGAAATATACTCAGCTTCTGCGGTGCTCAATGAAATTCAATCTTTCTTCTTGCTTATCCATGAAATACACAATCCACCAAGATAGAAAGCACCACCTGACGTTGATTTCCTATCATCTGCTGAACCAGCTCAGTCTGCATCAGTATAACCCAATAACTCTGTCTGAAATTTATCAGTATATGTAAAGACAAAATCCACCGTGCCCTGGATATACCGAAGTATTCTTTTCACTGCAAGCATGTGTCTTTCCTTGGGATTACTCTGATATATCACTGCTTGGATTGTGGCGAAAACAATATTAGGCCTTGTTGCAGTTAAGTACAACAGACTTCCAATGATTTTCCAGTATTCTGTGATATTAACTACATTTCCATACTCATCTTTTGATAATCTCATCCGGGTAGCAACTCGAGTCTTTATTTCTTTGGAATTCTACATTCCAAATCTTTCCTAAACCCCATTGACATATTCAGATTGAGAAATTAATGTTCCATTCCTTCTCTGTGTCACCTTTAGACCAAGGAAAAACATCATCACACCAATCATAGACATTTGGAACTCATGTTTCATGGATGCAGAAAAATGTTTTGCACTGTGCATCATCTGATCCGCCAAATATTATGTCTTCTTCATAGACCATCCTCATCATCCTTTGATTACTATTGTGGTTGAGATAGATATCTTAAGAAGCTACACCACGCTGGAAACGAAGTTTCTTTAAATACTGATGTAGCCTTCAGTTCTATACTCTTGGTGCTTGTTTCAGCCCACACAATGCCTTCTACAGTCGACAAACCTTATTATCATATTCATGAATGAGAAAACCATTTGGCTTCTCAATATGCACTTCTTCTTCCGGAAACCCATTGAGAAATGCAGATTTGACCTTCATCTTAACCACTTTGAACTTTCTTTGCACTGCAATGGCTAGGAATAATCTGATTGTCTCCTGCCTTGCAACTGGTGCAAATGACTCATCACCATTCTCTTTTTCTGAGCTAGAGATGACTAATCACCAATGATATTCTGCATGTCATTCTCAGCTCGATTATTTTACTATTGTGCAGATGAGGATTCTTCTTTTCTAAATCAGCATTAGTTACTTATGCTCCCCCTTTGTTGCTTTCTTTCTCAACTCATTCGTCAGGAAATTGTTCACTGACTCATTCTTCAGTGGCTTCATTTCATTCCACTACTTCTCGCAGCTTCTTGGTATCCTGAAAACAGTCAGCTGATACCAAAATGTTAGATCAAAATAAATAAGCATGAAATGCTTGGTCACTACTGCTTCTCCCATAGTATGTCATCTCTCGATAGACAAAACTTGAGCTGGGTCATCCAATTATTTCCTTGATGGATCCGGTATCTGATTTTGTTGTTGAATGCTCCCCTATGTTATGCAACACTTCCTGAGGTTAGACCCACTGTTTATACCCATAAACGTCATTCATCTCCTGCATCATTTATTCTAATCTGGCACTCAGAATCGAGCCATTAACCAAATCTCTAATCCCACTGAGTTGGAACTCGGTGTAGGAAACAAGAGACAAAGTCAATAACACAATCACTTCCTGTTGTGCTCTCACTTCCTGTTGTGCTCTGTTGCTCCCTTTTATCATCAACTTTGATAATTGATTTGAGTCAATCAAAACACTAAAGCATATCACATTTCCATTTTGCATCTTTAGATGCCACTTCACCTTGGATCGTATCTCCCTAAAACCTGAAACAAATCAATCATCAGTTAATATCATTTATATACATAGGGAGAGGGGGGTTATATTTCGGGACTCCTCAATATGAGGATTGTGGTTGATCCTGATGGGTCAACCCATTGATTCTTTCTTGGAGGGCATCACACTCTTTTCTTTCTTCCTCCAGCTACCTTGCCAACTTCAACTGCTCTGGCCATATGACTAAGCATTCTTTACCCATATTCGGATCCTTTCTCTGATATGTAGATTCGACAGACTTAGCCTTTTTCACCATTTGTTGTTTAAAACCACTAGTACACATTTCTGTATTTGATATTCCACCGAAATTCCAATTCCCTTGATTATTTCTCTGAACATGAATCTCCTTGCTTGTCAGCATCCCCTACTTCTTCCACCATTGCAAGGGTCTTTCACCTTCCTCCACTTTTTGTTGTGGAACACGACATGCGAATTTTCCAATACGTTCTTTGTTCATCTTTCTTTTATCAGATGTCTGAGGCACCACCCTATTTTTCGTTGGAGTTGGGTCCTCCACTGAACATCTATTCTTCTTACTCACAGCTGTAGATTTTCCTCCCTTTTTCTTCCAAATTTGTTCACGTTCTTTCTTAGAGGCGGTTATGAGTGTGACGGAGGAGGTGACTGATACACTTCTTGTTTAGCTCCATGTGATTCCCCTGAGGCTCTACGCCTATTTTCCAATTTACCACATTGTCTTCCAGTGTACGATTTCTCATTAGACACCATTGGAGTGAGGAATCTCCTTTGACGTTCCTTTTCCTTCCCTTCCTTCTTCTTTCTACATAGTCTGGCCAAATGCCCATGATCAGAACATATGAAACATCTTCCATCAAAGACATACCTCATTTCATCATTTCTATGCCGAGATGTTGATGTAGCTTGAGTTATTCCTCTGAAATTGAGCTCCTGAGCTTCCTGACACATACTCATGGTGTGTCCCATTCTTCCACAGTAATAGAATTTAACAAATGCTTTCCATTGAGAGACTCTTCTTTCTGATTTCTCATGACACTTCATCTTATTCTCAGATTTTGTACATTTTCTGTTTTCACAATACAAAATGTATTCCTGAGCCTCTGGAAAGAAGCTTGATGTGTGGCCATGAATCCCACAGAAATAGCACATGTCGTCACTTCTTTTTGTAACTGACCTCTTAGGCCTATCTCCAGCACCTACAGGTTTTTCTCCACTCCTAGAACTGTTCATGGCTCTCTTCTTATCACGCATGGGAGGTGATTCATCAAATCCAATACCAGCTTTTCCGAAACATGCTAGTTTTTGAGCTGAGAAAATATTCTGTTGTTTCTCTTCATAAATATCATATTTTCTTTTCATTTTATCATCACCTTTTGTTTTCCTTTCATTCTAGCCATCTTCTGCAGCTCTTCAGCATGTGAATCATTCTTCTCTGTTAGGTCAGTAACTATATCAATAAGCCTTTGATTTAAGCCTTTTAGCTTGTTGACCTCAATCTCTAATCCCTTGATTCAGATATCTTTAGATTTGGCTTCTTCAGTGTTTGCAACGACACTTGGAATATTAGGTTCTTCGATGCTTTTGAATTGATCTTTCACTTTTCTATTCAAGTCATCGATCTCCCTTCTCTATTCTTCAATATTAATCTTATACTCGCAAACTGATTCTGAGTTCACTCGTGTTGATAACTTGAGTTTCTCAATTTCTTCCATCAACTCAGACTTCTCTTCTTCTTGCTTCTGCATATAGAGTTTTGCATCGTGAACAACATTGTTGGATTTCATTGTTTTTTCTCTCCAAACATATATCTCCTCAAGAGCAGCCTCCAACTCAGCTCGCATATCTATTCTTCCTTCAATTTCTTCTTCTGTTTCAGCATCACTCTGATGCTCATGTACTTCACCCATTCCAACATCATGATTGAGTGAATCAATCCTTTCCCTGTCAGATTCATCTAGACCTTCCTTCTGTAAACTGTTGGATTCTTTTAATTGAATCACACTTTTTCCATACATACTTTTACACTGAGGAATACCACCTGACTTCTACTTCTTCTTGGATGTTTTTCCATTTTCCATGGCTCACCAAGATAAGAGCAGACAAATTCTTTAAACACACAGATCAACTGCACCAAGCCGGAGCAAACAAATCTGATAAAATAAACCTATCCCTCTGATACCAATTGTTAGAGCCAATAGAGGCCTATATACCCTGAGAGGGGGGGGGGGGGTGAATCAGGGTATGGATATTCTTTTTCAAAGTTCTTCCTACCCCACTGGATCTTGACCTCTTTATTACAAGGGTCACTTTGTTTTCTCTTGTGTGTAAACTTTGATCACTTCTTTACTTCTTTATCTAATGATGATGCTTTGAATGCAACGCAGAGAAGCAAACAGATAGACACAGAGATTTTTACTTGGTTCACCCTCACTGGGCTACGTCCATGGATCATACGCCGACAAGTTGATGGCCGTAAAAAATTCCACTAATCTTCACTAGTTGTGGATACAATGTTTGGGCTAGATCACTTCTATGCCCAGGCTGACTGCCTTTACAAGTTTAGGGTCAGCTCACTGCTTTCCCAAGGGTCACTCCCTATTTCTCTCTCTCTGGCTCACTGCCAGCGGAGAGGATCACCTTCTTCCTCTTCCTAAGCTCACTACTCTGGAAGGGAATCCACTCACAGTTTATAGACCTGTAGGTCTCTTCATTTGCATGAAAGAATGCATATTATCCTGTATGTAGATGCTCTGTTGAAGTTCAACTTTCATCCGTAGATGAATCTCTCTTTGCACCGAAGGTATTGGGAAAACTTCCAACCTCCATGCAGCCCGAAAACCACTGCTGGAACAAACCTTACTTGGCGCGTAAGTCAATATTGGCGCGCAAGTATCGGCGCGCAAGTCAGAACGGGTGCACAAGTCCTACTCAGACACTTGCGCGACTCAATCTTCCTCAACTCCAATCTTGCGCGACTCTCTTCCTTTTATGCCTAAACCAATATTGGCGCACAACTGCCAACCAGCGCGCAACTTCTAACACCGGCGCACAACTTCAACTACTGGCGCGCAAATTCACCTACGCGACCCACACTCACCACTTGCGCGACAACCACACCTGCGCGACGGGAGCTCTGATTTCTCAAAGTGTTGAACTTCGGTGATGAATGAGGAGGGGTGGTCCAGTATTTATAGGCAATTTGACCACCCTGCGCGACAGCGCGCAAGTCACCTACGCGTCCCAGTTTCGACGCGCATGTCTTCTGTCCTTTTGGACATTTGCGCGACCAACTCTCAAACTTGCGCGAACCTACTTCCTTTGCCATATTTTGATCTTTTGATCTTGAAAAACATATGGCGCGCAAGTTTCCTATTCTCCAAGTCCTCGGCGCGCAAGTCCCTTTGCCAAAAACACTTTTCTTCATCTGCCGATTTTCAGGCCCAAAAATTTGGAAAACACTGGAAAACGGCGCCACCTTGTATCTATTCTATTGTACCGCCTCCAGATCATCCATTCCTTTTATCGACGTTCTTGAATCAAAAATGGATCGTTGAACTCAGCTCTTGAACTCGACATTCCACCATGAAATCCTCTTTATCAACAAAGTTGTATGTCATCGTTTTTCTTTGTCAACAATCACTACTCAGATGTCCACTTTGTCAACAAACACAATCACCTCAAAAATTCTTCAATGATACCTTGAGGGATTTTTTCCCAACAATATCATTTAATATGTTCCATGCTTTGTATATCATTATGACATGCCTCCAAACTCATGTTCTTAACATGTATCCTTATTTTCATTCCCTTAATTGGATTTTCATCTCATCCATTTGTTTATATGTTCCCTAGGGTACCCTATGAAGATGTAAGGGCTCATTTGAAGTTTGGAGCTCATTATAAGGATTAAATAAAGAATTGTTTTTAGCCCCATGTTTTATGTTTTATGTACCTAGTTTTCCAAGAAACTAGACTTAATGATCCTTGGATTGTACTCAGATGATTATTTAGTCCTAAAATGATAAAATTTTATATGTAAAAGGCCCAGGTCACTATAGATGGAATCAAATAATGGTCAAGTTATTTTTGGATATTAGGGATAGAGAAACTTAGTGAGAACCTTATGGATGAGACTGTAATAGAAATCATTACTAAATTTTGGTGAGTATTGAGTAAGTGTTTTATCAATCAAATACATCCCTGTCTAGATATGAGCAGGTAGAGGCGGCTCTGGCACATATGTATCTAGGGGTAAAACCCAAAAGCACTAAATTGAGCAAGACTCGAATGGGAACTGGTGCACGATAACAGGCCTTGCTTCACTCTTGGTTACAACACTCCTGGGGGATATGATTTGGTCTACTCATGAGCTTAGTAAAAATCATTTTTATGGGAAAAAAATCACACTAGAATATAATTTAAGAAATAGATTGATGGTAACCTAGATTTAACCTGAGGAATCACAAGATAGGATATACTTCTTCTTTATAAGTTTATAATTTTATGTTCAATTTTTCTTTTTATTCTCAATTTATAAGTATTCAAGACCTCTAATTTTATACGTTAAATTTCATAGATAATGGCGGGAAATAGATAAACATGTTCCAACAACCAATGTGATAATAAATGTGATGATTTCCTTAAGGATATGTATGATGTGATGGAAGTGGGTGCTCAAAACTTCATGGTAGTACTTGCTTATCCAGGTCGAGTTATGAATAATAAATTTAATCTTGTGTAACATCCTCATTCTCTATGGAAGGTTCATGTTGTCGTAGAATCCTTCATACAGAAAAGGCCTCCCATGTTTAGTGGATCTTCTGATCCCCTCCTCGCAGAATAATGGATTAACTCCATTGAAAATATATTCTTTATCCTTCAGTGCATAGAAGAAGAGAAAGTTGTATTGGAGGTCTATTGTTTTGATGGGGAAGATGATAAGTGTTGGACACTGATCAAGAATACAATGTCCCATGAGGTAATTGATTCCATAGATTAAGATGAATTCAAGAGGATGTTTTTCAACAAATATTTTCCTCGAACCCACCATCTCAAGATGGAAAGAGAGTTCCTTGGACTCAAGAAGAAGGAAGATGAGTCCATCGGGGCATATGAAGCGAACATTAAAATTCTTGCGAGGTATGCCTCTATTATAGTCATGAACAACAAAATCAAGGTGGATCACTTCTTTAGTGAGATAAAGATGAGTCTATGAAAAGCATTGTTGATTCATGACTTTGATAGTTATGAGGATATTGTATATTGTGCCTCGAAGGTTGAAGTGGAGATTGGATACTCTTAGTGGTCTCATTGGCCCAGTGACAAGAAGCAAAAAATGGAGAACAACATGGGTGATTCATCAAAAAAATCCCATGATGGGAAGAAGCCTCGCTTTCCGCTTTTCAAAAATTTTTGGAAGAAGAATCTTAAAATGTTGAAGAGAACCAAGAATTGCTTCAAATGTGTAACGTTTGGTCATCAGGCCACGAACTGCTGAAGGGATATGAAAAATCCCGCTAATTTTGAAGAATAAAGGAATGTTCAGATCAACACACAGCCTGTAGAGTAGTGCTACAACTGCAAGGAGCTTGGGAATTATGCGAACAATTTCCCTAAGATGAGGGTTGTTGGAGGCAATCAACAACAACCTCCAAGGAAACAGGGAAGGGATTATGTTATCAATACTGTAGATGTGGAGCCAAAAAATGATGTGGTGATGGTTATGCTAGTTATTTATTCCCAAATAGTGAACATACTATTTGATTTTGGTTCTACTCATAATTTCCTATCTTGAATGTTTAGTATAACTATACAAACACCACCAAAAAATTTAGAGAGAAAGTTATTTGTGGGAACCGTGAATGAGGAAATTATTGTGTCCATGTTTTATAACTCTTCCCCAGTTAACTTTCTTGACTAAACCTCCTATAAAATCTCTTCAAACTTTATTTAGTGGAGTTCGACGCTATCTTGGGCATGGATTGGCTATCATTATACAAGGCCAACATCAATTTTTAGGAAAGAGAGGTCACTTTTCATATCCCAAAGCATCCTCTGATTCATTACATTTGTATGGAG
This sequence comes from Viscum album, assembly GCA_963277665.1. Classification (NCBI taxonomy): domain Eukaryota; kingdom Viridiplantae; phylum Streptophyta; class Magnoliopsida; order Santalales; family Viscaceae; genus Viscum; species Viscum album. The sequence continues at coordinate 1,167,594,090 of OY728126.1, forward strand.
GATTATAAATCTCCTTTAAAATCATCATCTCATGTTTTGATATTGTTTCCTTATGAGAAAGAATATCTAGGACAAATGATTGACACAAAGGAGAGAATCATGCTTGAAGACATGTCCATCGTGAGGGATTACACTGATGAATTCCTTGAAGAGTTTCACGGTATTACTCCTGACCGAAAGGTTGCATTCTCAATTAAACGTATCCATTGATATCTACCTATCTCAAATACACCTTATAAAATGGCCACCATAGAGCTAGAAGAGGTGAAGAAGCCGTTACAAGAGAATATGAGAAGGGTTTTATACGCCCGAGTGCTTCACGGTGGGGTTCTCCAGTCCTAGTTTTCAAGAAGAAGGATGGATCAATGATCCTCTTCATTAATTATTGTGAGCTCAATAAAATCATGATAAAGTACAAGTATCTCCTTCCATAGATAGATGACTAGTTCGATCAGCTTTGTGGGGACCGTTATTTCTCTAATGCAGACCTTTGGTCGTGATATCACCAACTAAAGGTGAGTAAGGATGATATTCCCAATACTGCCTTTTCCATGATGTATGGACACTACGAGTTTATAGTGATTCCCTTCAGACTCACTAATGATCAGAAATTTTCATTGATTTAATGAATAGAGTCTTTAGTTATTACCTCGAAAAAATTTTGGTTGTCTTTATTGATGATATTCTGATATACTCCATTAGAAAGGAGGAACATGAGGAGCATTTGAAAACTGTGTTAAAGACTTTGCGAAGGGAGAAGTTGTAAACAAAGTATAGAAAAATTTATTTTATGGATGGAGGAAGTATCATTATTGGGGTATGTTATCACCAAGAAAGGGATATATGTGGACCCTTCCAAGATAAAGGCAATTGAAGAGTGGCCAAGAACAAATTCTGTAACGGAGATCCACAACTTTTTGGGACTTGCTGGGTATTATTTACAATTCATGAAGATATTTTCATGATTTTCAAACCCAATGACTAATATAACACAGAGGGGATTATGGTTTTTCTAGACACAATAATGTTAACATTGTTTTAAGAAGTTGAAAAAGTGGTTTATCACTGCGCCAGTACTCACACTTCCTACAAGTGGAGAACTCTTTATGGTGTATAGTGATGATTCTATGAAAGTATTAGGATATGTGCCAATGAAAAATGATAAAGTGAGATCCTATTCCACAAGGATGCTGAAAATCAATGAGGAAAACTATCCTGTGCATGATCTGGAGTTTGCGGTGGTGATCTTTGCGTTGAAAATCTGGCGACATTATCTCTATGGGGAGAAATATGAGATATATACTGACCACAAGAGCATCAAATATATATTCACATAGAAAGAGATTAATATGTGCGAATGAATATGGATAGATCCCATTAAGGATTATGACTACTCAATCCACTACCAACTTTGTAAAGCAAACAAGGTGGCAGATGTTCTATGTATAAAGGATCCTGCATCTTTATCAATGATGAGAATTGAGAAGGATCCAATCTTCATAGACTTGAAAATGATGTACTTGGGAATCATTAAGGTAGGAAAATCATCAATACATTCATAAATGTTTTCTCATCCATCCAACATGGAGAAAATAAAGGATGCTCAAAGAGGGGATGTGAAAATTCAGAAAAGGATGCATGCTATTAAAAATTGGAAATCCTATGATTTCAAAATTGAAGATGATGGAGTTGTATGATTTGGGACATGATTTTGATTATTATCCAATCCAGATATAAAAAAGGATCTATTTAATGATTCACATAGCTTTAACTTCTCTATCCACCCAAGGAGCACAAAAATGTATCGAGATCTCTAGGAAAACATTTAGTGGGACAATATGAAAATCGAGATTGTCGAATACATATCAATGTGCCTTTCATGAAAGTGGGAGAACATTACCATGGACTTTGTTACTGGACTTCCATGGAAATCCATGGAAAAAATGTTATATGGGTCACTGTGGATCATCTTACGAAGACATCTCACTTCATCATGATTCTAGAAGACTTCTCATTCGATCTACTTCCACGGATTTACATCCAAGAAGTAGTAAGGATTCATGGAGCACCACTATCTATTGTATATGATCATGATCCGAGATTCACCTCAATGTTCTAGAAAATTCTCTAGCATGCTATGAGCACCATACTGAACATTAGTACAGCCTATCATCCTCAAACTGATGGTCAGTCTGAGTGAACTATTTAGAAAATGGAAGACATGTTGGGAGCGTGTGCTATGGAATCCAAAGGATGATGGGACCAACATATTCCATTGGATGACTTATCCTACAACAACGGTTTCTAGTTGAGAATCTGAAAGGCACCATGTGATGCCCTTTATGGGAAAAGGTGTAGAACACCATCATGTTGGGATAAGGTCAGTGAGCGTAAGCTGTTAGGACTTGAAATGGTCGAAGAAATTGTAGAGAAGGTGAAAACCATTCAGCAGCTTATCAAGGAAACCCAAAGTTGACAGAAGATTTATACATAAAACCATTGAAGAGAGCTTGAATTCAAATATGGAGACACTGTATTTCTACTCATATCTCCATGGAAGAATTTCAAGAGGTTTGGGAAGAAAGGGAAGTTAAGTCCCATGTACATGGGCCACTTCGAGATCCTTGATCGAGTCTGAGCTGTGGCCTATCGACTAGAAAATCCACCTACCATGTCGAAAGAACATGATTTATTTCATGTATCCCTTTTGTGGAAGTACATACTAGACCCTTCACATGTACTCTCTTCTAAGGTGGTACAGTTGGAGGATGAACTCTTTTACTAGGAGCAGCCAGTGAAGATCTTGGATCGTAGGGACAAATTTCTACGCAACATGACAACTCATCTAGTCAAGGAACTATGGTGAAACCATAAGTACGAAGAGGCAACATGGGAACTGGAGGAAGCAATGAAGGAAAAGTACCCACACCAGTTTTTGGCTTTGAATGTAAAAAAACATTTCGAGGACAAAATTTCAACATGGGGAAGAATGTAACGACCCAATTTTTTTCAATTTAGATTAATTTCTTATAAATACGAAATCACATGAAAACACAACATAATGTACTACTATGTGCATAGTGACCTTCAAACATAAGTTTTTCACTTTGGTGTTTGGAATTTTGAAAATCTGATATACAAGGTTCTAATTAGTAATTTATTTGGAGTCTGATAAGTAAAACATAATTTTTGGTGAATAGTAACCTATCATTATGAATAGTAACATACCGTTATGAATAGTGATATACCCTAATGAATATTAACCTTACCTATGATATTATAACAATAATATTCATGTTAGAAGTATGATATACATATATTTTAGAATAAGTTAATGAATTTTTTAATATTGGTTCTCATAAAAAACCATTATTTTAATTATATATTAAAATAATTGTATATAGAAAATTAGTTTTGAAAAATAGACTACACGTCGAAAAATTTCTAGGGTAAATTTTTAGGATTTTTCTGAAATTCTTGAAATTTTGATGAATAGTAAAATACGGTAATTTACCATATATATATAAATTATAATCTAAATAGGCTATTCCTATTATCATGATTGGTGTCACAACCCTTGGTTGGAATTAAAATGACCCATTTACTATTCCTCGTTATGGAATACTTACTATTACTTGTTATGTGAAGAAATAATTAATTAATGATTATAATATTATAAAAACCCTATTCTCCCCCGCTGTAAAACCCCCCATCACTCTCCCATTATCTTCACCCCTCTCAACCCTTCTTCCATGCCAATATTCTTCCCCAATCTCTCCCCAAGATCATACCCCATGTCCAAAATATCCTAGCCTCTTAAAAATACCAAAACATTTCCCCTTAAGAGGTTCTCGGAGGTGGATGTTTCATGAGGTAAATTCCTCTTCCCAATTCCTTCATTTCTTTTAAGTTATCTTTGTTTTTGTTTCATTCCTCACCTCCCTTCACCATAATAGTTTGATAAATCTAGTAACATAAATGTACTGGAATTTTTTCATGCTAATGGTATATTTCATTAACTTCTCTCCTTTCCCCACCTTTTAATTGAATGAAATGAAAGCACAGTCTAAGATGTGAAAATTTAACACATTCAAGGACAACTATTTATCAATTTCTATGAATATTTTTAATTATGGTCATTAAAACATTTGTGTTATAGTTGACCCAGATTATTATATATGTAATATATCTTATTTTAGTTCTGTAATAAATTTTTACAAATGGTATTATGTTTTAATGAAAAACATGTTCTTCGTAATCAAACCCACCGATTAACAAAAAGAGTTGTCACTATGATTTTAAATAATAATTTAACATCACTATAAGTAAACAAATTAAAATTAAAACATTTAATCTTTTGTATGTGCAATAATAGAATACAACTTCAATTGTGGACAACAAATTTCATCTTTCGTGATTATCCGAACATGAATACATGTGAACTGATCTTTGAAAACCAAGTAAACAAACAAGCCCAGACAATGAAAATGAACCTTATAACTAATCAAAATGGATTTGAATGATATAAAAATGGTTATAATTAAAAAAATTACATATAGAATAGGTTAGGGACTTATTAATTAATATGCCTAGTTTTCTTATTCAGTCCTTTAATAAAAATTGGAGAAACTGAGGAATTTAATGTAAGGGATTTCTCCATTTCACACTTAATCATGATTTCCTCTATGCTATGTCTTTTTTATGTGTAATACCAAATTATGGGGTATGTTTTTGAAACTTACCCATACTTACTTCATTATTTCTATGTGATTAGAAACTCTTTCACTCTCATTAAGCCATATTGGTTATACCACACACCATGCCGATCAAACTGTAACGAATTCTACCTGAACCTTGTTTGTTCTTCCATGTTTCCTTATCATTATTTATATCAAAATGGATTTATCTTATCTATTTATGTAAATATTATAAATTCTATGTAGTTTTACAAAAGTCATTTATTAATAATCTTTCATTAATCTCTTTCAGGGATATAAATGTTTTAAAATATTCTCTTCTTAGTAGTCTCTCATAAGAAAACCTGTTTTAGGGGAAATTCTTGAATTTTACCCAATTTCAAGATCACCCTATCCAATGTTTCAAGCCACCACACTGTTTATAAAATAATTTTTTTTATGATTAAAACGTTCTTGGTTCAATTATGGTTTTATATAAATTATTTTCCTCTTTTCTATTTTAAAATATCTATAGTATTTTCCTTAAAACCACACAATTTTTGTAATGATAATGTTTCTAAAATAAATTTCTTATATTTTGTCACTTATTTTTGACACCACTTCCCATGTTATATGTCTAGTTTACCCTATTAAATTCTATGTATGTTTGAATCCTTTCTATGCAAGTACACATTTGTGATATGCCCATTTGTCATGATTGTGGTACCCAATTCTATCCATGGGTACCCTTATGTTTATGTATGGTTGATTATGTATGATTATTTATGTGGAAAGAATATTCATGAAAATGTTGAGATGGGTAGTCCTAGATAGCGCCCCAATTCATTGCGTATGGTTACGTCTCATGTTATGTGATGTGAAACAGGATTGGCAGTTAGCCTTGACCCATACTAAAATGGGAAATGGGATTGGCGGTTAGCCTTGACCCATACTAAATAAATGTTTCATGATTCTTCCACATCTATGTGATTCCATATTTATTAGATCCCATTCTTATATTAAATTAGTTCATATGTTCCATGCATTGGAAATCAATTTGGCATGCCTCCTAACTCATGTGCTTAAGATGTATCCCTATGTTAATTCCCTTACTAGGCTTTTATGCTCATCCCTTTGGTCATATGTTCCCCAGGGTACCCTATACAGATGTAAGGGCTCAAAGAAAGTTTGGAGCTCAGTATGGAGATTAAATAATAGAGTGTTTTTTAGCCCCATGTTTTATATTTTATATACCTAGTCTTTCAAGACACTAGAATTAGAAATCATTGGCTTGTATTCTAATGAGTAATTATGATTAAAATCATGAAATGTTATACGTAAAAGGCTCGCGTCGCTATATGATCACCTTATGAAAAGTAGGATTTTTAAAAATAACATAATCTGTGTTATTTTTTTATTCACAACATGTATCCTGGTATTTGTTTTTGTAATATGATCTTTGGGAAATTTATTTATTCAAAATATAAAGCATGGTTGTTTTGTTTGTTCTAAATAATATAATTTCTCTATGATTTTGATATTTTTCATGGAAGTTTTCATTTCCAAAACATATGTCTATGATTATTATCTCATGGATAAGGCTTATTGACTCATGGTACTACAATTTTCTGATTTATTTTTTATTACACTCCAATCCTTATTCCATGATTTATAATCATTAAATTTTTAGCTATATGTTTATTATATATCCTCATTATACCCATATATTATACTTAAGGTCACTTATGATATTTATATGTTAATTTAGTGTTTACCCTTACTAAGAATCTAAAATCAAGTATTTCTTATATTCTCAAACCCTGGGTTATAAATGTAGTAATAGAATATAATTTGTCGTTTAGTTTCTTCTGTGGAGAATTTTTGGGATATTTGGATGCCTTGATATGGATTAAGCAGCTTATCTCATTGTGAATTTTTTTCCCATTAGTTAAAATGGAACGATTTTTGTTATTTCTTGTTGTCTAAATAGTCTCAAAAACAATTAAACTAAAAGGTCCTATAAATAAATTATAATGAAATATTTTTGTATTTCATGTAATTCATATGGTCATGTATATGGTCATCTATAGTTGATATCAGAGTTTGAATTATATAAATTCCGAGAGTAGTATATTATTTTTTGGCAATAATAAAAGATATATAACTTTAATCAGATTTTTATGAGTACTATTTTCTCATAATTTGAAAAATATAGATAACCATTTAGGATCATTTAGTAAATATTGAATATTTTGGAAATTATGATTATCGGAATTTAGTGAAATGTCTTGGGATAAGTCTACATAATATGTATAAATATAATATGCCATCATGATGTTTTGGTAAAGTAAATATTTTTTGATTCTCGTTGAAATTATATCCCTATACGGATACTAGAAATTTGAAAAGACTGTGAAAATTATCCCCAAAGGGTAGTCACCCTAAAAAAGGAAGATAAAGGACTGAATTTGTCTTTTCATTGGTGCATGATGAGTGTGCATAAGACCTGACACAATGACAGAAACTCCCATGAGACTTGATTTGGTCTATGAAGTTATTTCTATGAACCATAATGAAGGTTTTAGTTCCTAATTAAATTATGTGATTTGATTATGTATAAGAGAACAATACTTAATGGAAAATTAGAATAAATTGAAAGTATCAATGGATGAATTGAATTTGTTGTTATAGAATACATAACTGTATGGATTTTTTATATTCAAATTATCATTTAGATTGATTTTATTGATAACCATTTTGGTTTTATAGTTTGGATGAAATAGGATCACAAAAATGATTATAATAATGATATGCATCTAAAAAATAATATTCCTTATAACTGAATAAGGAATCATTATTAAATGGTTGATAATATAGGTGTATTTATGTTATGAAGTAAAAAGTGATATTCCTTATCTTACTCATTGTAGTGAGGTTGACATCATAATAGAAAATAAATATTAAACCACATAACTATTTTTCATTTGTGATTTATATTTATCGATGTTATTTTGGTTTATTATAAAATTCGTGAGGACATTGTGAAACATTAATGTATTTTCTCTGTATATTGTTTTTAAGGTTTATAGTCATATACAAAATGGTATCAATATCCATTAAGAGCGAATCTATAAAAATTATATAGTTTTAGTGATAAATATTGAAGAACATATTATTAAGATATAGGCACCTCATATGTTTAATATATTCTTCATGCTAAGGTAATAAATTCTTTTATGATTTCAATAAAAGTGATTTTGGTTGTATTGATAGTGTTAAAATATATTTTTTATTTAATTAAAAATATTTCCATGATATTTTTTTAAAGTTTTATCTCATTATTTCGATTATGATATAAACCGACCAGTGTTTTATGTTATTAAATAGTGTTTAATACATTATAGGGTTAAATATGGATCTAAAATTTTAGAGGAATATATGATTTCTCTATGGTTTAATATCCCAGAGATTAAAAGGGTTTGGGGAAAGGTATGTAATGAAGAATATACAATTAAAGTATATATATGTTGTGGTACATGATTGTTTGAATGATTAATGTTTTTGAGGAATGACTAGTAACTTTGTATAACTTAAGAGAGTAATGTACATTTCATAATAGAAGTTACATCCCAAATTAAGAATACATTAATATTACTCTCTCCTATCTTAATTTTTGAGTAATTATTAAAAGTACGAGGACACAATTTATTTAAGGGTCTGAATATAACAACATGATATTTTAGTCCATTTAAATGAATATTATATTTAATATCTTATGCCACATGAAACACCGAACTAATAAAACACCCACAAAAATGAACCATGGAATTTAAAAATTAAATTAAAAAAATAATTAGTATATAAAAATTTCATAATCCACTAATATAATTATATATTATTATTCTATATCATTAATATTTAAAAAATTGTGCATTTTTAAAACTAAGTAAAAACTAAGGGTTATTGTATATGACCATAATAAATAACATTGATTGTAATGGTAAATACTTATTTTTATAAATGAGTATATAAAAAAATATCTATAAATCTAAATGAAATAAGATTAAAAACTCCGATTTTATAAATCTCCAATTTTTTTATATATAAAATCAATTTTTTTCTATATAAATTTCATTTGAATTTAAATGAAAATGAACTTATTTTAGATTTCTTTTATCTAGAACCATCTTTTATTAAACATGCAAACATTATTTTATAATGAATTTTTTTATTTTTCTAAAGAGATTTATTATTATATAAATACTGAAAATACTATTTTATAAATAACATGACTTTCATGGAATTATTACAATTTATGTGAGAATTAAAAATTCGTGAAAAAACTTCATGTTACATAAAATTTATTTTTAATGTTCAATTAAAAATCTATTATAATTTTTTAAATATAAAAACTCATATTTAACATTTTGAAGCATAAGGTTTATTTTTCAAAAATATGATTTTCATTCATAATAAATTTATTATTTTAATATTAATTATCATCACTTTTATAAATTGAATATTATTAAATGGATTTCAAGTTTTATAATAGATAGGTCATGATTATGTAAAAAGGAATATTTGATCTTTTTTCATAATGCATATGTAGCCTTATGTAAAACTTATTTACCAGTATCAAAGCTAAAATGGTAAAGTAAAAAAAACTAAGAGTAAAGGGGATTGAACATATTTAATAGATTGTGGTAATGTGTGGTTGAGGGCTTGATCAACCATATCACTTATCCAATCCAATATTAATGAATTTTTTAGCCAAATTACATAAAGGTAACATCCCATTATTTAATATATTTAGGTATTTAAAAAAATGAAATCCCATAAAACTAATAAATTGGGAAATACTCTCTCCACTTATACTCAAACCACATCCACACATTTTAGTGAAAAAATATCTCAACCTTCACCTCAAAATTCCTATCCACAATAATGATCTTGGATTATTCTCAAATATAAATTTTTTTAAAAGATCAACCCCCTTCAAAAATGGGATAATTCATGTAGTTAGGATGTTAATGTGTGATAAAATCTTTTGGAATTCATGTTAAGGGTTTAATTTTCTCATTTTCCAATACATATGATAAGTTTGGTAATTTCTATAATAATTGATTTTATATTGTGAATTCAATACCATATTTTCATCAAGTATAATGAATATATCTTATTTCATTATAATTTTATATCGAATTCATTATAATCCTCTTATGTAGACATTATCATTACCATAACAATGTTTGGACGATCAATAATAATTCATTGAGTTATGATTGACCTTATTTATTTTATTTCATATAATTGGTGTGAATTTTTCCCTTTGATTTTTTTATCTACTAATTCAAATTGTTTTATTAGTATTTACATTCTTACCACATGACCCTTATAAAGATTTCCATTTTTCTGAATAATAACATTTGTATGGGATTCTCATAACTAAAATTTTTATTCTTCATGTTAAAATTTGTTTCCATGGCTCTCATTATTCTATGATTGATTAATCATTCTATTTTATATATTATAATATATTTACTATTTTCACTTGAAGAAAATGAATTTCGTAAATTATAATTTATTGATAAATTTGTTTATTTTAAAAGTAAAATGATATGAAGAAAAGTGTTAAATCTGATTTGAAGATGGGTTTTCCTCCAGTTCCATGAGCATTTTCACCAAAAAAAATTATTTTTCATTTGGAAATCGAATTTTTTTACTAATGTGACCTAAATATTTACCTTCTCTTATTTTCTTATGGAACTAATACTGTCTCATGATTGTTGGGGGTCTTTCAATACAGTCATTTAAAAATATTAAAATGATTTTCAATCCATTGAAAATAAAATATTTAGTCTTAAACTCTATTTTTTATATTATTTATTTTTTTCATATATATTTTAATTATAAATCATTATAATGGATTTTCAAGAGTATTTTCATTCCCTATTTTAAAAAAAGTTGTAATTTTTACTTCAATGATTTAAAAGGATTTGTGAAAAACTATTTTATTTTAAATTCAATTTACCCTATAAATAATATCATTCATGAAGTGATGTTTTGGTCATAATATATATGTATTATTATATGATTCCATTTGGAAGTAAATATTTATTAAATCTTATGATTTCTTAAGTTCATGTTATGTAATTTTTTTTTAAATTCCTAAAAAAATTCTTTTTACATGGGTTATATATGATATGATGAATGTATATATTCAAGTGAAACAAAAATGTATGGATTATTCAGATTTTGGGTTCCATATAGCCATCCAATACAATGGTTAAGGACTTATGTCTCCAGAGTAAATAAATTTAGGCATGGAATGTTTTTATGTTCACAACATGAATCATAATCATTTCTTTCATAATAGGAAGAACTGACATTTTTCCCTAATTGAAGTGTGTGAGTAGTTTTATTAAAAAAATAACGTAATATATTTTTTTATTACTTCAAGACCCGAAGTGTTTGTATTTTTCTATTCATAAGACAAAGCATGGAATTTTTTTTATAACATGAATCATGGGAATTTTGTTTTTTTTTTGAAACCCGAAGATTGGTAATTTTTTTTGATCAAAACCTGATGTGTGGAATTTTTTTTGATTATAGTGTTATAATTTAAATAAGATTATGTTTTCTCCAAAAAAAAATCTATACTTTCTTTAAATGCCCAATTACATTTCCATGCCAAATTTATGTGAATATTATCTCATAGATCATGTTTGTATACGCATGTTTCCATGTTATTGTGATTCATGTCTAATCATATGACAAGCCTTATTACATGATTTTTAATCCATGATTTCTTGATTATATATTTATTATTTATCTTTATTATAGCCATATTCTTATCTTGGATCACTTATGATTTTTTATTAACATATATATTAACCCTTACTGAGAATCTGATGTCACCTCATTCTTATGCTTTCATCCCTTAGGATATGAAGAAAATAAATTTATGTAATAACTATAATAGTTTCTTATGTGGATAATTAATTAATGATATTGATCTATAATACTGAATTACGAAGTTTCTCTCACATTATAAAAATTTCCATTAGTTAAGTATGGATGATTTGAATTATTTAATATATTTTATTAATTATTAAAAACTCTAAACCTCAGAGGTATTAAGAAATTACTATAGTGAAATATTATAAGTAATTAATATATTTTCGATGGTCTCATTTGTTAGTTTCTGTAGTATAAATATATTTATTGTTATTGAACATAATATTGCATCAACTTTTTCTATAAAAATTAATTTTTACTCTAAAAAATTGAAATTATTTTTTGTTATCAAATGTTGTCATTACATCAGAAAGAGAGAAATAGTATCAGGAAAATTTATCACTAATACCACTTTTTGGTCCCAATCTTGGTTTATACCAAATTATTGGTGAATCATGGTATAAATATTTTAAATCTACCCTTACAAACAATATTATTTCAAAATAATTAAGTTATATCCATTAATATAATTTTAATGTGTTAAATCTGTAAAATAAAACACAATAATCTAGTTACATAGTTCACCAATACATGGATAATACATTGAAAATTTAATGTTTATTATTTTTATTCACAAAAAATAATAATTACATTTCTTTTCTATTATAATATAGAGTTTTATCACTAATACCTCAGGTTTAAAACCATCAACAAACAAAAAAATAATTATCCTTTTCTATAAGATTTAAATAATCACTCCTATTATAATCTAATATATCTTCCAAGAAAATTTGTAGAATTTATTTTGTTCATCGAGTATCATCAACATTATGTCCACAAACATCTAGTGATTTTTTAACCCATAAAACTTTTATCTATTTTCTAAACGTTTTGATGTGATCCTTGAATTATACACTACTAATCTATCCAAACATGATTTCCATTCTATGTCATCTCTTTTATTTATATTATTTTTATTTTAAGGATATCACTAAATGTATCTCTAGAAATCATCCCTTCGATATTCTCCCCTTTTTTATTTTCCATTTTAAATATTTTATTCATTCTATATACATTGAATATACAATTGACGAATATTTCCATATCTGATAACCAAATCCATCGTTCTTATCTAAATACTTATTTAAATATTTTCTGAAAAATATATGGTAATAATATGGAGTTGAATCCTTCTTCACTATATGCAAATTTGTCAAAATTAAATCTATAGAATCTTCAATGATCTCAAAAATAATCATTGGATATTCTTGTCGTAATACCACATAACGTTTTTTGTTATTTTATCCACTCTTAATATAAAAAACTAGTAATAATATTCAATGATTAGTCAAAAAATTATAGATATTTTTAGGGTAACCATCCCCAAAAATTAATGACCCTTATGCGATTCTCCTCAATCTAAAATGACCATTAGGATTTTCCTAAAATGAATCTTATGGTTTTCAAAAATAACTCATCCAGTATCTAAAATTACCCATATAATTTTTGAAATAAACCTTATTCTTTCATAACATTAATTTTTTTCTACATATAGAAGAAAATGGAACCTAAATGATATAAAGACCCATATAAAATCTCTTTTATATATAGAATGACACTTATATTATTCATTAATTAATCCTATAGAATGGGTCTGATCACATTAATAAAATTTTTAGTTGAACCTTATAAAATTATCCAATGAATATTTTATTTTAAAAAAGAACCCTTTTAATTTAACCATGTTCCATAAAATGGATCATATGATCAAAGGGGAAAATCCATGATCGATTCATTTTCCCTAAGGCTTATAATTTTGCCATATGGATTAAGTCTTCACCAAAATCAATGAAGCCTATACAAAATATATTCATCAAGAATTACCCCAAAACACCTATATTCATTATTATATACACTTATAATATCTTTATAATCTATCTATAAATTATCCTCAAAAATATTATCAATATAAACAACCTAAATGTTATTC